>CM060273.1:744269-1413842 GCA_030684275.1 Acipenser oxyrinchus oxyrinchus
TTTTTATTGGAAGCACTTTTACAATACGTTTGTACACATAAGGTGTGAACAGGTTGGTATTGCCATAAAGTGCATGATTTTATTGGAATTAAAACAGAAAACACACATTTTTCTTTTTAAACATGTATTTATGTTTGAATTCCCACCAGGAATTGACTATTCATAAGCTGCAGTTACAATTTCAGAACCAACAGCGCTGTAGTAGGCAGTGTGATTCATCTCTATTCAATCAATCTAAAACCTTATTCAAAGCTGGTTCCGGTCCATGACACTGGGGTGCAGGGCTCTGGCTCTGGCTCTGTCTCTTTAGAGAACCGAGTCATTGCATTGCAGTTGAGTTATGGGTTCTGCTTTCCAGGCTGTGGTTAGTTCTTTTTCTCTGAATTTCACTCATATAACATGCTGTTAATCATCTAGAGTAGGACATGCTTTAGTGAACACGTTGTTTGTTTATTTCGTTGCGTAATTAAAAAGATGTTCTGTGCAGAGTGCAACATACTGCACACAAAAGCCCAGTAGCTGCACCGTCTTTATTATCGATTTGTTATTTGAAGTGTACAAGACATGAATTCTCATTCCAGCAAAGTGCATTTATGCCAAGTCATTCAATGGTGTTCAGTGTTATACTCAATACAATATACTGCAGTAAATTGCAGTTTATTAACATTGACTCAAAGTAGTTCTAGCTGTAGGTACTCAAACGAAAACCTTGAAACCTGCTTTCCACTGTCACTGAGTGAGACTAATCGACATGTTTGTGCTACAGCTGGCCTTGCAGCAGTAAGAGGTTATAACTTACATTGACAACATGTGTTAAACAGTAGCTGTATAACACATGTTTTTTTGTTTGAGTTTTGTATTAAACCGATGTAAAATGATATGGAAAAAACATCTTAAGATAATAATAAATAAATAAAAAACTACAGTAGGGGGAACTACCTTTATCTTCTTTATTTAACATAAGAACTCCCTGCTCTTGGTGTAAAGTTTAAACTTTAAATAAATGAATAAATAAGTAACTAACACAGTATTGCAGAATGTAAATTGCTAAAGCTCAGGGGTAGTCCGGTGTTAAGTGGCCTTGTGCTCTCATTGCCCTTTGTGCAGACTGCAGAACGAGGTCTATAAAGTATTTAAGGGTTTTCAATTAGCTGCTGGTTCTCTGAGACGAAGCCCTGGGTCAGTGAAGGTGGGAAGCAATCCAGTTTTCTAAATGAGCTTGGCAAGAGTGCAGCACCGTGGGATTGAGGGGGTCAAGATTAAAACGCAGGTAAAACAATTACAGAGCTCTGCGACTCCAGCTTTATTATTTCCCTCTTGGGCCAACAGGTTCATCCAGCACCCGAAGAACTTCAGCTTGATCGCTTCGTTCCTGGAGAGAAAGGTGAGAGTCGCTTTGATTTGATGCGATTTTAAAAAGGCAGAAGCCTTTTATCTGAAGGGCACCGCGGCTGATGTTTTAAACCAGCCTCTGAGGTTAAACGGGATCACTTTGAAAAAGGTTGTTTTGGCAGCATCAGCTTTACATGGGTAGTCTGTGAGATGCCTTATTTATGCCCATTTGAGTTGAGTTATTTGGGCACTAATGTTCTCTGCATCGGTTGTTACCTGCTATATAATTGACCGTGGTGACACTGTGGAGTCCCTAGATGAAAGCGAGGACACAGTGCAAGACAAGGTTGTTTATCTATGGGTTAGGACTGCTGCAGAGGATGTTATTATCACTAGTAACTAAATAAATCATTTTGTGGATTAGGACATTTTTAAAAATATGTTTTTAGGTTTAGAATTTGGACTAGATCGCTCAGGCTGCTTGAAATATTTGTTGCTTTTATTAAAAAAAAAAAGTTTCCGGATTCAAACCCCTCTTGCCTCTGCTTGCAACCTGTTCTTTTTTTGAAGGCAGATTCATCTTTTAGCACCTCTGAGGTCCTTTAGGGAGATGATGCGAGCCAAGCTCTCTGTGGCGGGTGTATTTGATTCGATGTAAATAGAAGCGAGCCCTGAAGAGACCGTGCTCCTCGCGTTCACCTCTCTTATCTGCCGTGTTCTGTGGTGTGCTGAACGGTGTGGGTTTGCAACTTCAAATGGGTTCAGGCAGCAGCTGAAACCTAGTTAGTTAGTTAGTTAGTTCTCGTTTTAAAAGTCTTTTCACACAGTTTGTTAGCTTCTCTGATTGATTTCTGTTCCTTCAGTCATGAAAATCTGCATGACTGTAACGAGATGAAACTCCACACCGAACATAGCAAAAGCTGTATGCATCCCAATAGTGTATGCAGATTTGAGTGCTGTATTGTATGGTCTGTCTGTATATGCGTATAGATCTTAAAAATGCATGTCCTTTGTTTCAGACTGTGGCAGACTGTGTCCTGTTTTACTATATTACCAAGAAAAATGAAAATTACAAAAACATCGTGAGAAGAAACTATCGCCGCCGCGGAAGGAGCCAGGTAGTTGTCTTTTTTTTTTTCTTGAACTCGTTTGAATCGTTTTTGAGATTCCATTTCACCAGACTCTCTTATTTTGGTGTGTGTGGGGGGTTTTTTGTATATGAAATGTAAGAATCTACTACAGAAAACATAGCTCACATAACACTTAATATAAGTTAATATGGTGTGTGTTGTATAAGAGGTGACATCTCCTGCAGTTTATGTCTGCTGAAACTGCTTAATGAAGCATCTTCTAATAAACACCCTCCAGCTGACGTATTACTGATTTATATAACTGATATTGTTGCCAGGAACTGCTAATAAACATAGTGTTTAACTTTGTAATTGATCCTTGTTTTCTATGCACGGGATGACGGCTCTACACAGGATAAAATGTACTGGATGAGTTCCTCAAACGCGATTTTTATAAATTAAAAAGAGAAATTAACATTGGAGCATCATACAAACCGAATACGGGTCAGGGTACGGAGTCAAATGTTACAGTATTGTATCCACATTTAAAAAAAAAAAGCAGCCCTGCTTCCTGAAATGTCAAGGGCAGGTGGCAGCAGGGAATATTGGTATCCAGAGTCCCATTGTGTTGAGTTACTAACTGATGGAGGAGGCTGGTCTTCTATGGCACCTCCCACATTCACTGGATAACCATCCTCTAGTGCTTCAGTAAGCACAGTCAGAGGAGGTACTTAATACTCACTCATTTAGAAGCTCGCAAGAACTGTTAACTGTCTGTGACAGAGAGAGAAGGTTGCAAGTAAAAACCTGATAATGAGGCTGGCGGCTGTAACGATTTTTGTATGTTTTAGTGGCAGTGACCTCCAAGGAACATTAAATATCTGCAGTCTTAATAAACAGGCTTTGATGTCTGTATTGATCTGTTTGGATGCAAAAAAAAACACCTTTTTTTTTTTTGTCTTTCATCTCTGGTAAAAGAATGTGCAAGGATTTTTTATTTTTTTTTTTGAATTGTGTGCAAGTCAGTGAAATAGTGATCAGTTAACAATCTCTGACAGATAACGTGTAGCTTCTTGCTAACCGCTTTGCAGAATTATTCAGGAAATGATGTTAATGTAGCAAAAATAAAAACATTGCCAAGCAAGGCTGTGCCTTTTCAAACCAATTCTTGAAGAGTGTAAACATCTTTGACGTCAACACCTATCTTGCATTTCAGCGGTTTGCTGTGGGTTTATTTATATCTGTGGTCTGAAATGAACTAAATTAAAAGCCAAAGAGGTAGAAAAAAATAGCTTGTAGTCTGTGTGAGACATAATGTTTCAGTCACTAAAATTGTCAGCTCTCTATGTTTACCACACTGGTCCATGGTAATTCCGTAAAGGTTGAGTAGTATTGCTGAACATCTCCAGTGACTTCAGGGAAGAGAGCTTTCCAGGCATGGCCAATGAAAATCATTCACATTTTGCTCATTCACTATGGTGAACCTGATTGGTTTATTAGCCTGGTGTAGGACTTTGAAAACAGCAGCCTAGGGAGGTAGACTTCAGATGGCAAGACTGCAAGCGGGAGGATCCGTGCACGCCACTGTGGTGAGGGAAGGCTGTAATTCTAAAGGATTGTATAGGGTCTAGAGTTAGTGTTAATTTGTAGAACTCTACAGTATAGCCATGGTGGTTTGCAGACTGTGTTTTTGGAGTGGTTGGAAACACATTTCCACTACTGAAGTTGAAATACTCTGTAATGTTTGTGAGGCAGACAGTGTTTTGCATCTGTACAGGTTTTGAAGCAGCAGCGGCCGCTTTCAGCATGCTTCTTTCTCGTATTGAATTTCTCAGTCCCATTTCTGGCAGAAGTGTTAAGTTCAGGCTCTTATTTTTACGTCAATTTATTGTGGTTTGGAATTTGCCCAGGACACTGGGGCTGCTTATCCTTCTAGGTATGTTCTGAAACTTAGAACATTCTTCAGTTCTTGAGAGGTATGAGAATCCGGGGATATAAGGAGATGCATAGCTGTCTGTGTTTACTTACGGACGTACAGTACTGTGCAAAAGTTTTAGGCAGGTGTGAAAAAATGCTGTAAAGTAAGAATGCTTTCAAAAATAGACATGTTAATAGATTATATTTATCAATTAACTAAATGCAAAGTGAGTGAACAGAAGAAAGATCTAAATCAAATCCATATTTGGTGTGACCACCCTTGCCTTCAAAACAGCATCAATTCTTCTAGGTACACTTGCACAAAGTCAGGGATTTTGTAGGCATATAGTCAGGTGTATGATTAAACAATTATACCAAACAGGTGCTAATGATCATCAATTCAATATGTAGGTTGAAACACAATCATTAACTGAAACAGAAACAGCTGTGTAGGAGGAATAAAACTGGGTGAGGAACAGCCAAACTCAGCTAACAAGGTGAGGTTGCTGAAGACAGTTTACTGTCAAAAGTCATACACCATGGCAAGACTGAGCACAGCAACAAGACACAAGGTAGTTATACTGCATCAGCAAGGTCTCTCCCAGGCAGAAATTTCAAGGCAGACAGGGGTTTCCAGATGTGCTGTCCAAGCTCTTTTGAAGAAGCACAAAGAAACGGGCAACGTTGAGGACCGTAGACGCAGTGGTCGGCCAAGGAAACTTACTGCAGCAGATGAAAGACACATCATGCTTACTTCCCTTCACAATAGGAAGATGTCCAGCAGTGCCATCAGCTCAGAACTGGCAGAAAACAGTGGGGCCCTGGTACACCCATCTACTGTTCATGGAAGACTTGCGGCCAAAAAGCCATACCTCCGACGTGGAAACAAGGCCAAGCGACTCAACTATGCACGAAAACACAGGAACTGGGGTGCAGAAAAATGGCAGCAGGTGCTCTGGACTGATGAGTCAAAATTTGAAATATTTGGCTGTAGCAGAAGGCAGTTTGTTCGCCGAAGGGCTGAGAGCTGCATACCTAATGAGTGTCTGCAGGCAACAGTGAAGCATGGTGGAGGTTCCTTGTAAGTTTGGGGCTGCATTTCTGCAAATGGAGTTGGGGATTTGGTCAGAATTAATGGTCTCCTCAATGCTGAGAAGTACAGGCAGATACTTATCCATCATGCAATACCATCAGGGAGGCATCTGATTGGCCCCAAATTTATTCTGCAGCATGACAACGACCCCAAACATACAGCTTAAAGTCATTAAGAACTATCTTCAGCGTAAAGAAGAACAAGGAGTCCTGGAAGTGATGGTATGGCCCCCACAGAGCCCTGATCTCAACATCATCGAAGTCTGTCTGGGATTACATGAAGAGAGAGAAGCAACTGGGGCTGCCTAAATCCACAGAAGAACTGTGGTTAGTTCTCCAAGATGTTTGGGCTAACCTACCTGCCGAAGTTCCTTCAAAAACTGTGTGCAAGTGTACCTAGAAGAATTGATGCTTGATGCTGTTTTGAAGCAGCAGCGGCCGCTTTCAGCATGCTTCTTTCTCGTATTGAATTTCTCAGTCCCATTTCTGGCAGAAGTGTTAAGTTCAGGCTCTTATTTTTACGTCAATTTATTGTGGTTTGGAATTTGCCCAGGACACTGGGGCTGCTTATCCTTCTAGGTATGTTCTGAAACTTAGAACATTCTTCAGTTCTTGAGAGGTATGAGAATCCGGGGATATAAGGAGATGCATAGCTGTCTGTGTTTACTTACGGACATATGTCACACTTTCATTAATGCAGATAGTGAGAAAACGAATTGTGATAAAACTGGGTTATAATTTTCTTTACCAGACTTGTGTCTGAATTGGGAATTAGATGGAGGGAATGTCTCTGTTGGAGTCTTCCATGGAAGTGTTATCCTGGCACAACCCTGTTTAGCTTCAGAGATCTGATAAGATCTTACTCTAAGGAAGTATGACTGCAGGCCAGTAAAACGAGCCACTTGGGTCTAGATGTGGAACACGTTGTGAATTTCCGGACAGATTTTTCCAGAAGCCTGTTTTTTTTTGTGGTTTTTTTTTGTGGTTTTTAGATTTCAGCGGATACATGTCCCGGAAAATCCCCATCCCTGAAGAAGTTGCGGGTTTAAGAATATCAAACCTTCCCGATGAACCATTAACATTTTAAAGCTTTCCGAGATAAGAGATCAAGGAAACGCTAGCGGTTATGTGCAAGCAGTAGGTGAGTCTACTCTGATTTGTAGGATTGAGGAGATAAGGACTTGTTTGTAGGAAAAGATAATGGCCCCTTGTTGCGACACTAGCCTGAGAAGCTCACCATCCGATAAGGGTTGAAACACTTCAGCGACTGCTTGTGTATTTAAAGAAGCAGCTTTCTCTTTTCAAGGTACCTGAGCTGTAGTCTGATTTTTGAAACGTTTTCCTCAGTGGAGTTTTTATTAGCAGGTTGGGGTAGGTGCCAGGTGCTTTCACAGCAAGCCCCCTGCAGTTGCAGAAGGTTTATAGCTCACCAGGCAGAGGTCAGCTGCATGGGGGGAGCACTGCTTACGCTCTGTTCTCATCCATACTGTATCACTGTGCATCTGAGATCACCGCCTGCACACTTTACTTAGATTCTCTTGCCCAGATTATACAACCTTTTTTTTTTTTTTCTTTTTCTTCAGATGGTAATTGAAAGGTATCATCTTCAGAAAGATAGCTTAATCACTTGCGCTCTCATTGAAGCTGTATATATTTTTTAATCCTTTATCTAAATGATTGCTGGCACCAAAAACAAAAAAGGTCATCGTAATCATGTAAACATTTGCATAAAATCATTTGCTTTTATCAGATTTTAACTAAATGTTTTCATAATGGTCTATAGAACGCTATGAGGCTATTCAAGGTAGTCACCCTGTTTTGAGTATTGTGTGACAGACAAATGACTTTGGTTCCACGTTTTGACCTATTCGGAGACTGTGGATGGAATTTTACAAATTCAGTTCTGGAAGGCTAGAAAGTGGGGGCATAAATCTGACTTCATATGGAAGTGTATGCCTTCAAGCAACATAGTAGTGTTTTGTAACGCTTCGTAAATAAAAAATGAATGTAAGATGACATAACATTTAAACTGGAAATGAATATCCAAAATATTCTAAACTAAACAAAAAAAACGTAAGGTTTCAGGTGGTGTGACTGAGAGATCTCGGTTAGGTGTTAAGCACTGTGTAATGAGTCACAATCTGGAACAGATTTAAACTGGGCACAGAGGAGGTTTTCATTTCCGTCATATATACATGTACGTGTGGGTGCCTCCCCTATTTGAAAGGTAAAAATAACAGAGAAACTCACTTTACAGCAACTTCAAACTGTGTGTCCCTGCGGATTAATCACCTCCCAGAGAGCCAGCCAGCCAGCCAGCCAACGATGTGGTTTGGGTTATGACAGTTGTGTGTGGTTTTTAGATTATGAATCATAGCCTAGCCTTTAAGCTACTTCGATGTTCCAGTAAATTGCTAAATCATAACTGGAATGCCCTGGTTAGTTGACGGCATCAATACGCAAAGCACCAAGAGAAGGGGGAAAAAAAACAGTTTGGTCGGGAGTGATGAGAGACTGCAAGCAGCACGGGCTTGGCCCAGCGGCTTCTCTCAGTGAACATTCGGCTGCTTTGCTGAACTCCAGAGTGTTGCTGGCACTTACAAAGCCCATGGAAGAGAAGGTGGGTGGAGCTTGTTCTTTCAGATTGAGATTGTTGTTGTTTTAACCCATTGGGTGCTGAGGAAGCAGGCTGTTTTGCGGGGCAGATTCAGTGCAGTTATGCGGCTCCTTTGGCAGACTGCCTTGTCATTTCAGAGCCTTTCATAACATCGAGACCGCAGAGAGAAACTTTATAAACAGCGGAGGCTGGAACATTAAGGAAAGCGTTTTAGACACGCTCCTCCTTGTTGTATATGCCAGCTCTCTAGGTAGCGCAGTGCATCCTGCCCTGCCTGTGTGGTGTTGTGTTTATATCATCGTGTTGGCCTGGGATACCCTTTCGTCAGACACAAGATTCATGGAGGCAGGTTTGGCTGGCTATCGCTCCAAGCAACATTGTTATTTTTTTTTCTGCTTGTTTTTATCAATTGAACAAACATGCTGTGGAGTTTAACTTTTGCAGCTGCTGTTTTGTGTTTGTGGCGCAGTTACATAATTTTTATGGAGAAGCCACAAATGACCGCAGCAAAGTCTAGCTATTTAAGCTAGTTTCTTATGAAGAGATCACAGAGGCTTCCTGTAGTACTGGAGAGTTCTCCAAAAGCGACCTTGTTTTGGAGCGTTGAAGACCAGGGGTCAGTATTTTTCGTTTATTTTTCTTCATTGTTTACCGCAGGTCTGAATAAAAATGAAATCATTAAAAGAACGTGACTTTTACAAACCTTTAATCTCAAACAGTGTGTGCGAGTCCCTTAAGTGTGTTTTTTGTCTTTGAAAAGCAAGTACAGATTAGTTCCTAAATGGTGGCAGTATTTAGATGCCTCGCTGTTTAGACTTACCTACATTATAAAGAGTATAAAAACATGGTATATAATAGTGCAGTGTTAAAAAATCATTTGCTGAAGTCTGTGCCCAGCAGGAGCTGCTCAGATTTTAACCAGAGCAGAGACAAGCCTATGTGCTTCCCCTGGGCTGGGAATAGAGATTCGCAGAGGTCCTCTTTCTTGTTCCGCAGAGCCTGCTTTCTCCCCCAGCAGGAAGCTGTGCCAGTGCCAAGAACATTTAAAAAATGATCCTCGGCTCTCCTTCCAGCAGCAGGGAACGAGGAGTGACAAACAGGGATTCATTTTTGCTGCGCCAGACTCTCTCGAACCCCAGGAAGGAAGCTTGCACACTGAGCGCAAATTACATTCGTTTGAAGACTCATGGAAAGATAATCAAGTGCTGATAAACAGGTGGAGCCTTGGAATGCCTTGGAAGATACTTGAATAACTTTTTAGGTTTAGGTTATAACCTCCTGTCTGAAGATACTGTAGGGTGAGGAGTGTGGCTGTTGGGTTTACATCGGCAAATCTTTTTTGGTTTCAAAGGCAGGAGGGGGTTTGAGTAAGCTGCTCCTGAAACTATATTAGGGAGCTGTGAACAAACAGGACTGTATGGAAGTATAGACATGCACATTAGGCTAAATTGTGGAAGATTGTACAGTTGTAAAGAGACAGAGAATTCTGTTTTGGTGTAATAATGAGCATGGTTGTGGGATTACAGTCATCTCTTTCTGTTGTGCACCGGCCTATCAGGATAATCGTGGATGTTTGCACACTTACAATGATCAGTCAAATGTACTGTGAGTACATGTTACTCTTCCCTGAAAATGAGTTCAGAAAAAAAATAGAAAATTGTTTTACCATGTGTTTATATAAATGCTGTGTAGGAGCTGTTCAACTTTCTGTGCTTTTTATTTCAGCAATAATACCTGCACTACAGGAAGAAGTACTTTTTGGCCGGCACCCTTGGAAAGGGAATTCAGTTTCTACTTGCTTGCATGATTTGATTTATTTTTAAAGGTATTTTAAGGGATTCTTTGAAAAAAAAATTTAAAAAATGCTATTTTTAATATTACTTTCACCTTTTGGCAATGAGGATTCAGACAGGTTGCCAAGGGATACGGACCACCTATAAGCGTGCAGGTTTCAAACCCCCATCAGTTCATTGCTGTGTGTGTTTTTTGTACAGCAGCAGCAGCAGCAGCAGCAGCAGCAACAACAGCAACAGCAGCAGCAGCAGCCGCAAGTGAGCCGCAGCAACCAGGAAGAGAAGGATGAGAAAGAGAAAGAGGGAGAGAAGGAGGAGGAGAAAGCAGAGCTAGACAACGATAAGGATGACCCTCTGAAGTAAGTGGCGAGCTTTTCGATTTCTTATTTGGGGTAACCATGGTCAGTAGCCCCCTTTTGTACTTCCTTATCAAATATGCAAACATTTCTGACCTCTGCTTTCATCGGGGTATTTTTACAATTCTGTATTTCTTAAAGTACATTTTAAATATCATTTAGTTTCCTGGGGCTAGTTTCACAAAGCAGTTCTAGGTAGCAGTCGGGTAAATCTAATTAATTCACTTCCATAAAAAATGTTTTTAAAGTAATGCATTTATCCTTTAATCATAGACTTGCTGAGTTGATTTCTACTAAACTATTGTTCTATCTTGAAATGCTGTTTTTTAAAACAAGTAAAATAATTTAGCTTGCTAACTAGAACCCTGCTAAGTGCCAGCAGAGTTTTGGGAAACTGGCCCGTGTTTTCCATTTCCTGGGTGGGTCTCGATTTTGTTTCTTTGGAGACGTGTTCTCCAAAGAAAGTCCTTTTTAGTCTAAACAATGCGATCGGCACACTGCTCCAACTGTTGCAGCTGTTTCTGAGTTTCCGCGCACTCCAGCTCAAATGTGAGGGATCTGTTTTGTTTCTGCCAGTGCTTGGTGCCAGAGGAATGTTTCAGGTCATGCACTTTATATTTCCATCAGACTTGAATCAGAGCAAGCAGGAGCAGACTGAACTAGATAGAGAGAAAGACTGAAATCTGCTGCTGACCAATCCTATGTAACTCTATGTAAAATTGTTGATTTATTATTATTAGTAGTAGCAGTATTCACTATGACCTCAATAAGCAATATCATATTTAATAATGCAGTGCGCCTAAAAAATAAAAAAAAATGTGTACAGCCACAAAGGTACTCTTCCATTCCCCACAGCGGGTTTTCGGTGCAGCAGGGGGGGCATACAAAGTTTCCTCAAGGAAGTGATGTTTAGTGAGGTCCAGAGCGGGCCCTGGCACCCTGATGCAGTCGGTGTAACATCTGGCTCAGCTATATTTAGTTTAGCCCGAAGTTCAGCAGCAGGTTTCTTTCACAAGGATTAATTAGGAGCCGGCAATGATGAATTTGGAAAGGCTTTGCTGTCAGCTGGCTGGTTGTGCCTATGTTGCAGAAATTGCAGAAAGCTGCTTGAAGGTCCTTTCTGTTAAACCCTGTAAAGTTATTTCTTTTATTGCTGTTTCTTTTCAGCTTTTATTTCCCTTGGAACAAGTGTGTTTTTAAAAGAACAATCTTGTTGACCTTGATTAGGTATAGCGGTATTGCATATTGAATAACGTACAGTATTGTAAAATGACAAGACTCTCTTGAGAGGCGTATGTGAACAGGTTAAATAACTGAATAAATACATCTGTAGATAAACAGGGTTCACAGCACTGTAGAGAAACGTGTTTCTGGCTGTGAGCGGGCAATGCTTTGCTAGTGAAGTTTTACAGTTGACTAGAAGACAACACAATCAAAGTGTGCTGTTGAAATGCTTCCTGTTCCAGTTTTCTGACCCCACCCTCTGCTTGGGTTTCTCAGGGACAGAAGCGGGGACACCTCGGGAGAGGAAGGGGAAGACAAGGAGCCCACTGTCGCCTTCAAGGGCCGCCGGACCGCCAACAGCCAAGGGCGGCGCAAGGGGCGCATCACTCGCTCAATGGCCAATGAGAACGAGGAGGCCGCCACGCCACAGCTCAGCAACGAACTTGGTAAGAGAAGCCCTGCTTTCAGTGCCTCAAATCTGCAAGCACACGTTAAGTTCAGTCGTAGACTACCATATATTTATAATAGTAATAATGGTATAAGAGTTTAATCTCTTGCCACCTTCAGTTTACTAGTGGTTTAGATAGATGTAAAGATACAACACATAAGGAAGGCACTGTATAGCCGTTAGTGCCCCACTTAGCTTGCGCAATAACTAACAGGATTACAAAATGAGCAATAGTGAAAACCAGAGAGCCATGTGGTTGGATCTTGTTCTTTGTCTGAGGCTCATGTGAGGGGAAGTACCAGCTTGAGACTACGGAAACATGAGCAGCTCTCAAGAAAAGGCTGGGGGCGAGGCACACAGCTCCAGTCCTCGGAGGAAGCCCTGACAAGATTCCAAGTTTTTCTTACAACGATGATCGAAAGATTTATTTTCGTTGTTCCACTAGTAAGACAACTCTCTCTAGTACCGGTAATTTTATTATTGTTATTGTTATTACTAATATTATTGTGCTTATTTCGAATTGCATGCAGTTAACATTCGGTGTTCTTTATTTCTAGTTTTGAGTAGCAAACTTTGGCATCTTAGAAATTAATTTGCCTAAACAAATGCTGTAAATTATTATATTTTACCACAAACACTATACTGAAACGTGTATTGTCAGATATTTTAGATGTAACATTTCTGATGAGTGGGGAGGGCCTGTCAGTGCAGGGTGTTAGGCCAACTGCTGTAAATTCCCATCCAAACATGTGCACCGCTGTTGCCATTCCTTAAATCCAGACCTACAAACAATGTATTCGCCTTGGCAGTGGTTTGTTACTCGTAGCTAATGACTTGCCAGGGAGAATATAATAAAAGGCTTAATCACCATGGGTGCATAATTAGAGACTGCTTGTCTTAAAGCCAGTCATGCATAGAGTTCACTTGAGTTTTGCTCTGCATGTTGCTCTTTTGTCTCTCTGTACGCTTAGCCTGCCCCTTGGCTTCGAGTGATGAGAGGCAGAGTGACTGGCCAGTACAGTTGCCGACTCCCCCTCCAGCTAGTGCCTGACAAAGTCAGTCTGAGTGAGGGGAGCTTAGCAGCTGTGTCAGGGGCTCGGCTGGTCCAAACCCCAAGGAGGGGCACACTCCTCTCCTAATTGCCCAGGATAAGGATCCCAGGCCGCTCCTGTGGTTGCTGCTGATCCCCAAACTTACCAGCCAGCAGAATCCGACTGTAAACTACCTGCGACCTTCATGTAGGCAGGGTCACTGCAGCAGTGCTCTGCTGACTGCACAGTGAGTCACTGCTGCGCTTTACAACTCGCGGGAATCTTGTGGGAGCAAAGGAAATCAGATTGTGTTTGAACCCATACAGTGCCTGACCTGTTCAATGGTCAAAAGTTAAACATTTACGGTTATTCTAATATCACATATGAAAATGTCTGGAAATGTATTTGAAGAGAAACTTACAATATGGTGAAGAAAAAAACAACCAACAACTATTTTAAGGCCTGGTTTTTGACCTGTAAAACCACCTGCGTAAAGCACTACAAGCATACAGGTGTTTTTTTGTCCTTCAGGTAATCTGCAGAGGTAGAACAGTGCCTATGCTGTGTTGGTTTGTCTGAGAATCGACTTCCACCTACACAGTTGTTATGCAGTTATCTGCAACTGTGACTAACTGGGGATTACCTGTGGTTGTTTTTTGGGTTTTCTTTTGTTTTTTTTTAATATATGATAGGGGAACCTTAATGGCAGTTTAAACTGGAAACTTCATTTTTGACCAGGGTTGTAGCAAGAACATGCCCACAGAGGCGAGACTTAATCCTCTAACGTTTTCACTATTTGTATCCACACACACACACACACACACACACACACACACACACACACACACACACTTTGTGGGAGTTCTGTTTGTTCCTGGTTTAAAAGCTGAAAGACGCCAAGGAACACAAAGTTAAAGAAACATAATTCAAGGTCTCCTAGGAGGATGTGTATTGGCAGTCAGGGACTTGAAACCAGAAATTCTTGGCTCCCAGTTCTTCACTCAAACCACAGGCATCATTTTTGTAATATTAGCTGTAATTGGCTGTGGGCAGGGGAAACATTCTTTTTTTTTTTTTTTGTGGATAGTGCATCCCACGTCCCTTGATTTTCATAAACTCTAAAACATTCAAGGGCTGTCAGTAATTGGTTTTACATTTCAGGAAGCATTTTTTTATTTTTTTATTTTTTTATTTTTTTTAATTTAGTTGTCGCCAATGGTTTTTTACCCCGGTTCCCCCCCCCCCCAATTGTTTTTAAATGTATCCAGTTCTGAACTGTGGATTATAGCAGTACGCACATCTTCTCACAGGTGGGGGCGTATATCTACTGACAATTATTGAGCCATCTGCACTCAGCTATACAAGCTGAATAAGCAATTTAGTATCAGAAACATGCTTCGAGTCTCAGATAACATGGGAGAAGGAAGTGGTCTGAGATCAACAGGCTCCTAGAAACAGAACAAGCGTTGCTGGGCTGAATTGCCCTCCTCTCGTTCGTACATTTTCTTATTTATGTTTGTTATACTTGGATTTGAGGGGGTTGCAGTGTTATCCCTGGTGGTGTTGTGACTGGGATACACTGAACCTAGACATGCTGTGGGATAAACGCATGCTTGTAATAACTGTAATGATTAACTGAATTTGGTGTGGGCTTCCCGCTAAATGGTGTTTAGTTGATTAAAACCTGCGCTTGTCTGCTCATGTTTTCTTACATGTGACTCTGACTTGCTTTCCAGCTAATCTGGAGATGAATGAAAGCTCTCGCTGGACAGAGGAGGAAATGGATACCGCCAAAAAAGGTAGAAATGAGTCTATTGTTGCCTCACCTCTTCTGACTGGGGCAAGCATGTCTGCCTCAGTCTGCAGTTCAGTGATCTGTGTTTCACTTCCTAGATTAGTGTGCCGTGCTCCTTTTTCTTTTATATGTTTTCCCTTGCTCAGCGAATGCCTTATTTTCTTAGATCATTTTCAATTTTAATATGCAACTGAAGACACTGCTTCTGGAACCCAAGGTTCTGCCAGAAGCACTGAATGTAATCTGCACTATTTTCTGTAAAAGGAAAATCGGTTTCAGTATACTCTAAAAGCCGATAGCCACTTGCGATCGCGGAGTAAACAGGATGAATCCATTTAATAAGCTTTTTGTTCCAGTTCAAACGTAAACGGTTTCATTTTTCTTTTTTTTAAAAAAGATGAGTGGGTTTTGCCCTTCGAATAGGAGACTATCAGAGTTTAAGTCACTTCCAGTGTATCTCAATTTTGGCATTTCAGCCACAAATGTATTTGAATCCAAATACAGTTGTAACATATCTATACCTTCTGCTGTTATTGGGCTATTAGGGTATTCATTTAATGATCTAAACGGAGGCAGATCTCAATACTGCTGCCCTAAAGTGTAAGTCAGATTTTTTTGCATGCCTCATTTCACTGCATTTTTATGGTAAGTGGTAATGTTAATAAGTGGGTCAGTAATCTACGCTGCATGATCCAGGGGAATATCATATAAATAACAGCTGTTCCATTTTTAAAACATTAGTGGGACTGTTTTGTACGGTATGTACCTTTTCAAGGAGAGCTTTTAAAACGTTATACTCGTTTAAAGAACTGTTTTAAGACTTGTGATCACTTCACCATCGGAGCATCTGATGAGATATATCAGGCTTCCCAGTAGAAGTGTCTGTTTTATTTACTGTGTGTGCTGTGCAGTCCCTCCCTACAGTATGTCATCATTAGGAACAAGCACCTTTTAATCCATGGTAATGTTTTCAATTCCATTCTCCTAGGGGAGATTAACAGGATTCAGTCCCAGATCCTAGATTAATTCTGCAGCAGGCAGAGCGATGATCTGGTATCGATGAAAGGTTTTTATATAACTGCAGTGGATGGATGGAGGGTTGGCTTCTATAAATAGGATAAAATGAAAATATACATGTATTTTACACTTGGGTGATTCTGGAAACAAGTAATCCGATTTTGTTTAGGGTTTATAGAGGGGCTTGTGGATTTGGCGTCTTGTTCCTAATACCAGACTGGCATACTAGCCTCATAATATAGTACAGTGTTCAGCCTGTGCTCTTTTTTTTCTGTACAGCACATCTATCTGCATTGTGCAGCACTGAATGCTTTTGAGGTGCTATTGAGTATAGCAATGGAATCAGATTGCAACTTTGGGAGAATGAGTATTTTTATTTTTCAATGAACACTGTCTAGCCATACAATAATGTAACCTAACAGTAGTATACTTCAAGGTCTTTTAGCAAGTCATTAAAGGCTGTAGTGTATGGCCCTATTTGTTTAATGGGGTTAAACAAGGACTCAACGGTAAATGTGTAACTGGTTGAAGGGTTATCCTTGGCATGGCATTTGTTTCGTTTTTACTATAGCTGGCATTGTGCAGCAGAGCTAATATACTGGTGTTTAATAGAGAGCTGACTTTCACATGAGGCTAAGTGGATTACTGGTTAGTTCAGTCCAATTTTTATTCCAGAATGATTATAAGAGGGTAAATGTGCATTGGCTCCTTCGTTTATTTAGTTTCCTCTCGCTGTTCACATAATGTACATTTTGCGTATGAGATTGTAATGTATAATTTGAAGTGGCTTGATAGATTTGTTCTCTCTATTTCTCCTTGAAACTCAGTTGACCTATTTAATAAATGCTGTTGAATAGAGGTGCTTGTATATAGATAGTGTCTATTTAAGGATAAGATTAAAAGTGTTGGTGCCTCCTTTCCTTGCAAACACTTGTCAGATGCTGTAAAATGTCCTCAAAAGACAGACACAGCAGTGCCTTTTCATAGTCAAGTGCTTTCTCTGTAAACAAAAAACATGATAAACCTTATGCACCTTGACTTCCTTTTATGTAAGTCGTCTAATCTGTCAAGCTGTTTCCGAGCGAAATACAGCTGGATAATCACCTCCTGCCTTGTTCTGTAGGAACTGAAGGAGTTTCGGCTCAGTCGAGTGACTCCTGCCAATCGCTTCGCCTCGCTGACGTTCAGAATGCGTGATGTGTGTTTAAGAGAGAGGCGTGGGGGCAAAATCAGTGCCAAGTCGCCCGCAGCCCTGCCAGCCTGGACCGGTGCCACTCTCCCTGATATTAATGCTCAGTCTAGAGGTCACATTCAGAGGAGATGAGACGCGGGGTCAGCCAGGGGAAAGATTAGAACTCATATGCTGCTCCTTTCTATAGCAACGGCATCAATTCTCCTTCAGCTGGCAGGCTTCCTGCAGCACTGCCAGGCTGGCACTCTCTCTCTCGCGCTCTCTCTCGCTCTCGCTCTCTCTCTCTCTCTCTCTCTCTCTCTCTCTCTCGCTCTCTCTCTCATTCTCTCATTCTCTCTCTCTCACATTCTCTTTTTTCTCTCTCCTTCCCTCCCCTCCACTTTATTTACTTGGTAGGGACGGGGCTTTGAAAGTGGTATTCTGGTACCCGCTCATAGTCATCAGCTCAGTGGCAGAGAGAGAGGATGTCTAAGGAGGCACGGAATACTGAGCAGAGAGCAGATGCTACTTCTGAAGTCCTGCTGCAGCTGTGAAAGGGGCGCTGTATTTATCACAGCACAGGCCCACACTAGGAAAGTATGCACAGCCGCTGCACGTGCCTTTCACAGCGTCTCAAGTGTCGTCTGTGTTGCCCTTGCTGGCGGGGCCTGGGGGTCTAAGGGCTTCTGCCCTGGATTTGAGCTCAATATTGAAGTATTTGCTCGCTAATAACGTGTTACATTGAAGACCTGGCCTATGGCAACTCAAAACAGCCTCTTGGGACTCTTTTCTGAAGGCGATAGGGGTGGAAAGCAGGGAAAGAATGTGAGCTGAGGATGCCAGGAACGAGGGGATTGGGAAATACAACTTTTTTTGATGTCCTGTTGGGAATTGGAGCTGCGCTTTTTTAGCTTTCTTTTGGATTGATGTTGGTACTTTTAAAAATATATATTTATATATCCTTATCGGTGTGAATGTGAAGCATTTACAGGATTCTACAAGATAAAAAGGTAGTTTGGCATTTAGAAATGTAATCAAGGATGTAATGTCTTACCCTCTGGGTCAGAAAAGTATAACTGTGCCATGCATTACAGTATATTGGAAAGGAAAAGAAGAAGAAATGACTCTATGTGTCTATCTGTGGGAGGTTGCTTTTAAGTTAATTGGGATTTTGGCTTCAAGAGGCTACTAGGTTTATTGTGTTATGTACTGTAGAACCAGCATTGACCAACCCAGGAGATTAAAAATCTGTGGCTTTCAATGGAAAATGTGTTTGCGTTCTTGACGTTAAGCTTGGGATTGACGTTTCTTTGTCCTGTCTGCTGTTTTATTCCTCAGGGTGAATGTAATTACAGTCTTTATTTTTTAAATTGTGCAGTTTTCTAAAGTATTTATTATATTCCCATGAAATAACAAACGTTTATTGGGAATTGTTGTACAGTAGTACAGTAGTTGTTGCAGCAGAATGGACTGTGGTCAGTGGAATGGACTGTGTTCAGTGGAATGGACTGTGGTCTGGACGGCCAGTAGTACACAGAATATTTCCTGCTTTTAGATGCCTTTAAAGTTTTGTACTGTACAAGTCGTTGGTAAGCAGTGATTTGCTCTGTTTGCCTTGCTGTCTGTGTATCTTGTGCTTTTGTTAGTTTAGTAATCGAACCAGCTATCTTATCTGCACCTTTTTGTATGAGATGGAGGTATTGGGCTGTAACAAGCAAATGATTTACAGAGACTTCCCCCAGCGTGAGCCAGGTTAACCTTTTCCACTCTACTAGCTACTTCATATACTGCAGCATTTTATTATTATTATTATTATTATTATTATTATTATTATTATTATTATTATTATTATTATTATTATTATTAGCCACAGTGTATAAGGTAACAATCTCAGCTGTGTTTATTTAAACTGAGTGATGAATGGGAGTTATTTCCATCTCTGTTATTTATATAAACAGCCATGTTAAAATAATAATAATAATAATAATAATAATAATAATAATAATAATAATAATAATAATAATGATTTAATGTTTTGTTTTGTTTTTCAGCCTCACGTTGTTTAGAATGTGTGAATTATTATTATTTTATTTTTTTGCTCAGGGTAATAAATAATCCTAATAAAGGACATTTTGTGATAAGGATTCAAATCCAATCTTAACACACAGTGCCCTTCAGTTTCACAATCCGATTGCTATGGTTTGTTAAACATTATCAGATCCACTGTGTTGTAAAGGTTGGATCATACTGGTGAACAGATATATTTTTTAAGTCCTTATTGTTTTGTAGTCTCCTACTCTGTTCTAAATCTGATTTTTATGTTTCACTAGGCCTTCTTCAGCATGGCAGAAATTGGTCTGCTATTGCCAAAATGGTGGGCTCCAAAACTGTGTCCCAGTGCAAGAACTTCTACTTTAACTACAAGAAGAGGCAGAAACTGGATGAAATTCTGCAGCAACACAAAATGAAAGTAGTAAGTCAGTGCAGGTTAACTATATAAACTTTTTTTTAAAAAAATACATATTTTTATATATATAGTTGTTTTTTTTCACAAGACTGCGTTGTACTGTACTGTATAACACAGTATATACAGGTTTTCTTATTGTGGATGTGTAAAGTGCATATTAAAATGCAAATAGAGGCTTTTCCAAGCTGTCATTCCAGTAGGTGATGCCTGTGAATAAAGAGATGATTACTCTAATAATGTGAATCTCTTTGTTTAATGGGGCAATGCTTTGAATTAACGCCAAAGGGTGTTATCTGATAAATCAAGAAAGAGGAAACCATAAATGTGAACTTTGGAGGGGGGAGAAGTGAAAAAAAAAAACCCTGCAGGGCTCCAAGCAGAAGTGAAACAAGCTTGACGATGCCCCTCGTAGAAACTGGGCCGACTATTTTTAACTCAAAAGTTAAAGGTGAGGTAACTTGGAGATCATGTTAACGAGAACATCACATGATACAAGCAAGTAACAGCTGAAAACTTGCCTTGTATTTCTAATTCACAGCCCTGGATCATTATGGGGTATACCTTGCTATCAATCATACTGTACTTAGGGGGCTTCTGTATTCACTTGGATTTATTCAGTTGCCTCTGTTGATATGACAGCATTGTAGGCCATCTAGTCCACAACAGTCCATTGCCAGCCGAACTAAAGGAAAATTGACCCCTGGTGCTGGCTCTGCTTTCTGTAAAGAGACCCTGCTTGATCTAGCCTAGGTTGCATGTATCTACGGCAGGAAAGTAGACCTAAAGTCCTTAGTAGACCTTAAAGCTTAACACAGGGGGGTGTTCTGTGCTGCAGGAGAAGGAGCGCAACGGCAGACGGAAGAAGAGGAACGCAGCGGCGGTGCAGAGTGAGGAGGCCAGCGCCCCGTCCGCAGCAGAGGAGGAGGAGATGGAGGGGTCAGGGGTCAGCGGCAACGAGGAGGAGATGGCCGAGGATGCAGAGGGTACGACCTTCCCAGCAAGGGAGGGTGGGAGGGGGTCGAATTCACTTTCGTAGCTGAAGGGACAATGGGAAACCATTTTAATTTAGAATGATATCTTCAGATTGTAGTGCGATTTGTAGGCTGCTGCGTGGAGAGGTGGCCACAGAATCCATTGATTGCAGTGAGTCACTGAACTATGAGCTAATGGTAATCATAAGAATTTATCAGAAGGCTCTTTTTAAAATGCTGTAATCTAAAAGGATGGGAGTTTGATGTCACTGCCTGTCAGAGATATTGTGTAGTTTTGCTGGAGCTTTGTGAGGAAATGTGCACAGAGCCTATCCAGGGCTAGACATCCCTCATCTTTCATTATTTTTTAATAAACACAGCTTCAAAAAAAAAGGACAGCTACAGGACCTGTACATTGGAGTAGTAACCACCTTTATCCAGTGCTGTCTCTTTCCTTCAGTCATTTGGATGATGGCATGTTTTAATGCTAGAAATTGCTTGGGCGTATGTGTAAATTGATTGTGTTTTGAGTACTAGCTCTTTATAACTATTTCAAGAACTGATTTAGTCATACATAATGAAAATAAATGTAATATCCTACCTTGTTTATATCTCCTAATATGTTTTCCTTTTATTTTAGGTGCAGCCAATAATAGCTCAGACACAGAAAGCCTCCCATCTCCCAGATCTTCAGAGGAAAGCAAAACCAAAGACAACAACAATGAAGGTAACAGGCCCAAGTCAACTCCTGGAGCTGGAGTAGAGAACAGCGCTGGACCCAGTGCTGGATCAGACGACACTGCTGCTGAAGAGCCCCATAGAATTCCAGACAAGGCCTCTGCTCAGAGCAGCAAGCCTAAGGAGCAGAAAGAGGTGAAAGTTGAAGTCGAGGAGACTCTCAAAGAAGACCTCATTAAGAGTGAAGCCTCTGAGGACTCAAAGGAGCAGCAATCGGACTCTACTGACAAGAAACCAGCAGTGGATATTGAGGCAGGCAAAAGGATAGCCAAGGCTATGAAAGTGGAAAACCAGCATTGCCACAAGGCTGGCGCGAACACTGACAGTGACTCTAGCGCCACCTGCAGTGCAGATGAAGTAGAGGAGCCGGATACCTCAGACAAGAATAGGTAAGGGTAGACTGTATACAGATAGGTGGCTGTTGGGTGCCAGCAATGAGGTGCACCAGGTACTGCTGATTTCAATGCAATTGGAGGCAGTTGTCGGCTCTCTAAAATGTTTCCGTCCATGTACCGTACCATCTTGTATAGCCGTCACCTGGTGCATAGAACTTATGACATCATTCTAATTTTAAAAAAAAAAAAAAAATCAACAACTGTTTCTTACATTTTTTGAATACTTTTGCATGTATAACAGAAATCGTATCCAGTCTCCCAAACTGCGCAATATTACATCTTCTATAATAATAAGGGATACTCTACAAAATACATAATGACGGATTTGTTTATAGAGGGGGAGTGTAAAGGAGAGTTAAACAAGCTAGGGCGAGCCGTGCTTCTGGAGAGATTGATCCATTTTGACAGAGCAGAGTGTAAGTTGTGTAACAATTAAAAGCTGGCAATCTGCCAGGTGAGCCCTAGAGGGCACCGTACGATTCACAGTCTGACATTTCTGTTAGCATATGGGGACCAACAGGCCAGAGGCAATCTTGAGTAAGGTTACGATTTTGAATTCACAGAAATTCACTGAATTCACCAAATAATACAGTTTTAGCTACATCAACATACATAGGAGCTTTTAAATAGTTCTCCAAAAAACAATAATATAAAGACTATTGCTTTTGACTGTGCGACATGTCGGAATTACGTCATCTGCAATCTTATTTGAAAAGGTGTACCTCCTTAACAGATCGTCAAACCTTTCACCTGTCATTCTAAAATACCTCAAATCTCTCTCACATGCATACCTGCATCTCTCTAATTAATGTTTGAAATTCTGCCTTTCGGGTTCTCTTTTGGTTGAGAGGACAGAAAAACCTCTTGTTTTTTAAAACTCAGCACATCTACTTAAATGTAAATGTATCCAATTTCGCGAATGCAGTATGTATTTAAAGTATGAACAGCAGTTGTGACCACTTTGCACAGTCAAAAGGGCTGCGACACGATGCGTCCTTCATACAGCAAACAGTGACGTGCACAGCTTTTATAGCTGTCTGCGTCTGAAACTGTCTGTTTCAAAACAAGAACAGCTGTCCTCTCCTCACCTCAACAACCAAGTACCAATCAACGGCACAGAGTGTTTTAAAAGCCAATTGGAAGGGAACATTGTGCGTTACCTGCCGATAAACCCTTCTTAAAGGCAATTCCGAGTACGGGTATCAGCACACCCCTAATGCAAATACTTTTCAAAACACTTTTTGCTTGTTCTTGCGGTTCAAAATCTCCCTAACTTGTTACTCGGTATTTACGTTGTAATTGCTCACCTGCTGCAGTTGCGTGGTAACTTTCCTTTCGCTGCACTACAGTGTTTTTCCGTGTTGCTCTCTTGTTGAGAGTGGCTTGTAGTCGTGGGCCCATGTAATCTTCGACATGTTCTGTTATTGATGCAGGCATCTAATGGTTTCATCACACAGCTTTACACAGGTCTGATCCATTCCGTGGTGGCAAGAACATTGCGAGTCACCCTGTCTGAACGCCATGTGTGTTCTGTAAATACAACTCGAGTTACAGTAAACAGGAACTGCATTTGAACTTTGTTTCTAACTAATGGCAATTACAGTTTCACCCGGCATGGTTTTCATTTATTGTAACAAGCTTGTATTTGTTTGTCCTTGGTACAGTACGGGACGCCATGTTTCCCTCAATTGAGAACAGTCTTTCCCAGGTTCAGTGTATTTTGTGAAGTAACTTTGTCAGCCTTTCAAGCAGCTACTGAAGTATGCAGCTGCTGTTTTTTTAGCAATGTTCATCATGCAAGTTGAGCAGTATACACGTCAGCAATTTTGCTGTGAGAAACAATGAAAACTGCTTGAAAATGTCACATTCAGCTGACAGATAAACGCTGCGTGGAAGTTGCCTAGTGTTTCACGGTCTTGTTATCCAGCTGGAGCACACCTAAAAGAAGGGATCGTGATCCAACAGTAGTTCCCATGATTCAGCACTGGAGTATTGTACACCATGCCAACAGAAGGATTTCTGTTTTATTTAGGATGACCTCGCCTCGGCCAAGCCTGCTGAATTACTCCCACGACACTGTCATAAACTCGCCGCTGCAGAAGCCGATGGACCTCAAACAGCTAAAACAGCGGGCTGCAGCCATCCCTCCCATTGTAAGTGTTTTAAAAAAAGAAATAACCAGGTAAAAACTCCTCCAGGTGAGGTGAAGTAACCTTATTAACAATGGGGGTCTCAGGCTAGAAACAGACATAGGCAGCAGTACACAACCACATCTAGAGACCAAAATCACATACTACATTATTCCACAATAAACCACAGCGAATGACCAATACATTACTGCTGGTCATCAGCTGAAATCCGCCTAGCAACATGCACATCTGAGTCAGAAAAAATATAAGGGAAACTGGGGGGAAAATAAACAAACAAACACTTGTGTTCTTACTTTTCTTCCATTTTTATGAAGTAGCAGTTTGGCTCAGATTCATTGTTAAAAAGTAACTTTGTTGGGTTGGGTATTAAGGAACATGCCCCATAAGCTACTGTATGAAGCTCTGAAAACCATTAGCAGAACATCACATGATAACCAGATTCAGAATGACAGGCAGGTATTGTATGTATATTATTCTTATTGTCTAAGCAACCGGCCCCTGAAGATGAGAATGCAGTAATATTGTTTGCTGAAGAATCTCTGCTCCTCTGTAGTACTCTTGATTGTTTCTGGCGGCTGGTATAAGTGAAGCCGGGTGCGGAGGCAGCATTGCTGTAGGACTAATTCAAACTGGAGGTTAGAGCTTCAGTTGGTTGTGCTGCTGGGATTAAGCAGCCCCTTTACGTTGCTGGAGTTTGAAGTAATTAGGGTCAGATTGGCTTCTGCAGCGCTAGCGTTTGAGCTTTTTTCTTCTCTGTTTCGCTAGATGCCCGAGGTGTGCCTTCCGGGAGTGCCCCGCAGCGGCAAGCCTCAGGCTCCTCACCACGCCTTGGCCCTATACCAGCAACAAATTACAATGGTGCATGAATCTGTGCAGGAGAATAAGGCAGCGATAAAACAACAGCAGCAGCAGCAGCAGCAGCAGCAGCAGCAGCAACAGCAACAGCAACAGGCTGAAAGAGAGAAGCAGCTGAGCAGCAGCCCTCGGATCAAAACCAGGAGCCCTGCAGCCCCCAGCGACAGAGAAGGTAATAAGCACTCCCCTTCCCTGTTCTCATAACCCTTTACCCTACTTTGCACAACAAAATAAATACAGTACTTTTTTTCGATTTGCAGGGGCTGAAAGGCAGATAACAGCAGTAGGCTTTCTCCTTTTGTATTTTTTTACAGGGGTTTAAAAGTCCTTCTTGGTCCTAAGGCTGATATTGGACAAGCTCTCTGTTTATGTAGTTTTTGCCATGCGTTATATATTGTAGATATTCCAGCTTCTTGGTTACGCCTTCCAATTTAATCCGTCGTTTTGTGTTTTGTTTTTTTTATGCCTATAAAATCTGAGTGGAAAAAGATACCAGCATATTTTTTCACCGTTCTATTTGTTTATTTAGCCATTCATTACGCAGTGGTTTTCAATTTTTTTGTGCCTATTTTCTATTAATAAAGGGGATTTATTTTGTAACTCAGCCTTGCAGGCAGTTTTGGTGTGTTACTCTCCACGCAAAGGCCAATGCGTTGCCAGGTGATGTAGCCGCAGCACCCTCACTGAATTAGGCCAGAAGAGATTGGTTTCACTTCCAGTTTACAATGTGACAAGTGTGTTTCTCGCTGAAATAAAACATCAGGCTCTGGGGGGATGTGCTTTTCTGCTGGCATTGTGGTGCTTTCCTCACACACAAAGTGCACTGAATTCACTAATGGGGAAACTGTCTTAGGTTCTAGGTATTTGGAGTCACTGTACAAAAATAATCTTGTGCGCAAATAATACCTCTTCTGGACGTAACAGGAAGAGTGTGGTTTTTTTTTTTTTATTGTTTTGTTTATGTTCTTATTGGTTACAGCCTCTCAACTAGCAATCTGCAACACTGAGCAGCTGGCTCTTAAGAGCACAGTGACATTTCTATTGCTGATTTCTGAGTAAATGAACCCTAATGATGCTCTTTGAACAAGCCGTTTCGTTGAAGGGTTTTTTTCCTGTTTACTCTTCATGCTAAATAATAGCATATTGATTCAGCCCAATCGTAACATGTGAAGCTGTGTATGTATATTGAAATAGTCTGTTGTATATGGACTGCAGTGCCAGTGTATTCACCAGCAAGCATTGTACTTCTTACTAGAGTTAAGACAAACTCCCTTATAAATGACTTGTATTTGAAATAAAAGACCTAACTTTCCATTCATGTTGGAATTTCTCATTGCTTCCAAATATTTTATATAAACGCATTATGTGAATAAATGGCCTAAGTTCCTTTTTAACTTATGTTTACTTTTTACTGGTGTATTGAATTTACCGTACTGAGCAAAAAAAAAAAAAAAAAACTGTGGTTAGTGTAAAAAAAATATATATTTTTTTGCTTTTGACTTGTTAAAACGAAAACTTTGAAAACTAGGAATGAAAGGGTCAGTATTATTTTTTCAGAAGGGCGTTTTCAAACACTAATGATTGGTTGTGGCTGGAATGTAATTTGTGACCCACACATATGCATATTGAAGAGGACGCTTGTGTCTGTGTCCCTTACAGAAATCAATGAGAACGAGAGATGGCTGCAGACTCTGCTACATGGATTGCGTAGGTTATTCTTTACACCTTTTATGTATTGCGAAAGCAAAACTACTTTGCAAGATTCAAATTCGTAAAACCCTTGTGTGTGGAGAGAAATGCCTAACCTTTAACCTGCTAGAACTGGTGTGTGTGTGATACACCTCGGCACTGGTCAGAGCATGGTTGACCAAGGAAACACACACCTTTGTATTGAGCTAGAATTAACCAATTTAAGAAGCTAGTGCTTAATGTGATCTAGTAAACAGTAGTGCATCATTTAGATTATATTCAATTACAAGCGTTTTGACACCGATGTCTTTTTCAATGTCGTCAGTATTCAAAGGAGTTTTGATTCATTATTTTTATCACTGAACCACCAAATGTTACTGTAAGCAAGGAGAAGCTCATTTCAACATTGAAGATATTTAAAAAGACATCAGAGTCAAAGCGCTTGTTATTGAATGTATTTAAGTTTCTTTCAGTATTTCTAAATTACAGTATTCAGCAACGACATCAGTAATGGACATCTGATACAGCTGCTTCAGCCATTGATCTAGTCATGTGGTTAATCGCATGCCACTTATGAGGTAAACCGTCCATATCACAAAAGAATTTGAAAGAAATCATCTTATTGTCTTGATGTTTATATCAATTTAATCTGTGCGTACCCCACATGCAATCCGCCCTCCCCACTGATAGACAGAAGTGCAGTGTTGTAGCTACCCTCTCTCTAGGGAGCAGTCAGTCCAGACCATCCAAAGGGAGACGCAGTTTAGAGTTCCTAAATACTCCAGTCAGAACCTAAAGCCTCTGCTTCCTGCCCTTGACCATGTACTGCACACACAGACTTGTGTTGTGTTACAATTCATATGTTAATGTTAAGGAACTGTTGGATACATGCCAAGCGATCGTAATAAAGGACCTGTAGGCTTTCGGTTTGGTTTTGGAAGTTCGGAGTTATAGATTGTTTGTTTTTCAGCTAGTAAATGAGAGAGTTAACTTGTTCATTCCTTGAATTGCGTACCAGTCATGATTTTATCCATGTTCGACTCGCTTGTGAGGTCAGCCATTGTTCAAGCTCCCAAACCAAAAGGTGTTGCAGCTAAACGCCAATCTGTTTGGCACTGATTTAAATAAAAATTCTAGTATTGACATTAAAAACTTTTTTTTTTTAAAATAAATAAATAAATAAATAAATACAGAACTACTAATAATGTTGTTTTCATTTTAAATGAGTCCAGTACTGACTCTCTGCTATTCTCTCTGTCCTGCAGATAAACAATCTGCCTACTCTCCAGAAGGAAGTAAGCAGAGTGGGGAGCAGGATTTGAGGCCTACCAACCTGTCTAGGCCCACATTGTCGCCATACCAGCATTCTCCAAGAGAGATGCCCAAAATCTCCTCTCACCCTGAGCCTCACCTATTGCATTACAACCAAGGTGAGTCCTCGAGCCTGTTTCATATATCATTTAGCTAAGTTTATGCTTTTAATGTAAAGTAATTTTAATTTTCACAAACGCCTTTTATTTGAACAGCCTGTGGTAACCTGTAAGGATGTCTTTATTGCACGTCCATAACTATTAAACACTGAGGGGTAGATGTACTAAGATGGGCTAGTCGCAGCGCAAACATACCGCAATTTGCATTTTCGTTGCGACGCTTGGCAAAGTAAACATTTTGTCATCTATACTAAGAAAAAAATATGTTAATGAAGAGAGCCGCAATATACAATCAGGCCCTTGGTTTTTCTTGTGTGTAGGGGATGTAGGCCTTCTGCAGTAAACTAAAGGTTATCAGTGTATTTTTTTAGTTTTTGGAGAAATGCAGAGTACAGGTAATGATTAGTATTTCGCAATGTTTTTGCGATAGAAATGGAAAGAAAAAAAACAGTGTTTCTTCTAGCTGCACAAGTGCAGTGTCATGAAGGCCCTTCTGGGGTTTCTAGAGATCTTCATAGAGCGCTGTTACCTGGCAACACCAAAAGCCTTCAGCAAGGGTAAAGGGTTTGGATGAATACATTTTTATGAAGTGGCCTGTGTTCCCAGCTTCAGTCAGTAACAGTATAACTAGTAATGTGTTTCATTGCGAAATCATAGCAGTGTGACGCAGATCTCATAATGGGTCGATCTTGGATTTCACTGCAGAGAATTGGGTTCAGATTGAGTTTCATTCCAGCCCCGAGACAGTTGGATCTTACTATAAAATGATTACCATACTGGTGGAACCTGCTCCCAGATACGATGATAAGATGATGAGTCTTTATTGCTATGTTGATAAAGTAAAAAGAAATGCACGTGAATTTTCATGTTTGTGATTATTATTGTTAGCGTTGTTTTTAATGTTGTCGTTTTTGTTGCCGTTTCCAGGTTATCAGACAGCGGCTCACCACATGCCAATAAACTTGCAGCAGGACAGCGGTGGACTGGCGGCAGTCAGACCCCTCCAAATCCCCAACCCCCCTCCGCTCATCTCGTCAACCAAACTCCCCGGCATGCTGGAGAGGCCGGGGGGCTCCATCACACAGGTAAGGACCACCCTTAGAAAAGTCTACAGTTCTATCATGCTTGTCCCATGATTGTACTATGCATTTATCATAGTTTGCCATGTTGTTGATGGGTTTTTTTAATACGCTTTTCCATGCTTACCTATGCTTTACCATGCTTTCAAGGTGCTATATTACATATTGCTATGCTTTCACTATGATAAACATTTTATAAGGGCAGCCTGACCATTGATTTCTAAAATGTTCTGTAATCAATAGACTCGTATATTAACTTATGCAGTAGGTCACTAGCTCCATAGGGGGTACTGTACTATATTGTACTTTTTTTTTTTTTTTTTTTTAGGGCACACCCGTTCAGCTTCACAGTTCGGCTTATGTCTCTGAACATGGAAAGGACTCTGCAGGTTCGCTCACCCTGGGGATACCCTGGATGGATCACAAAAAAATGGGTAGGAATTTCTTTGTAACAGATTGGGGAACTATTGAATACTGCACATCTTATACTGTTCATCGTCATGATTTCTCAGTGATTTTTAGCAGTCTATAGTGCGTGCATCCATATAGATCACACCACACTAGAAACACAGTTAGGGAGACTTCATTGCAGTCCTGTTTACGTCCTATTGCAGTGCTATGTTCAGTGTTCCTGGTTTTACTGATGCGTTTGCTTTGCTTGTTTTCCATTCACTGCAGTGAAACAGGAGCAGCTTTCTCCTCGCAGTCAAACGATCCAGGCGGAGAGCATGCTTACCCAAGAGAGCACCATTATCAGGGGTGAGTCAGGACTCTCTTGTGAAACTAATGAACTCTGTATGATACACAGGTGTGATGTAACCAGCCTCGCTGCAACATCCTCTTTTAATCTTAAACTGCAGCCAAAGAAATACATGGTGTACTTCAGGAAGCAGCGTTGTTACAAAACGCAATAAAATAAAATGATGGTTTAGTTTACCTAATTCTTAACCGGAATCCCAAGTGTTATTTCCAGTTTGTGTTTCTAATCGCGGGGTCAGGAAGGCATACTCCTGTCACACCCTAAAGAATGAAAACTGTAGACACAATAAGCCATTTCCATTAACCTGAAGCTGTCTTAACCTGCCTGCAGCCTGCAGCCATTCTCCACTGTTTCATCTCTGTTTAAATCATTCGGCCTCTTAAATGCCTATTGCGTACCAGAAGGTGACACTAGAATGTCATTGCAGGCTCCTCCATCTCTGCAGTGCAAGGGGGCAGCATTACCAAGGGAATCCCCGGCACCAGAATCCCTCAGGAGGCACCAATGACCTACAGAGGGTCCATCACTCAGGTTAGTCTGAGAACATCTGCTGTAAGCATTGCACAGCATTTCTAAGCAGGTGGAGTGGATTGGTTTAATACCTGCCAATAAATACTCCTAAAAGGCAGTATTAGCATACCCCTAATAAACACACATAGACATAGTGCTTTTAAAGCGTGGTTCAGTGGTTTGCTCGGGTTGAAAAGGTTTGCAGCATTCTACTGAATGAATTCTGTTTCTTTGTTTTCCCAAAGGGCACTCCGGCAGAGGTCCTGTACAAAGGTACCATCGCAAGGATAATAACTGAAGACAGTCCCAACCGAGCAGAGCGAGCGAGAGAGGAGGCCTCGAGTAAAGGACACGTCATCTACGAGGGAAAGATCGGCCACATACTGTCCTACGATGGTACGGGAGCTGGAGGGAGCTTCTTGCTTGGAAGCTTCACGTTGAATGTTTGGAACAAGTTGTTTTTCTTGAGTTCTTGATTGGTGGCAGGAATGAAGGCTGCATACACGACATGGGCATTTATTCCAATATATTATTCCACTCCTGTAGACTGTGGTGACATGGTACCGACTCCTCAAATCTGTATCAAAATGTTTTAATACAGTGTAGTGTCAGCCCAAAGCAGAAAACACATGCTCTCTGTCATATTTAATGTAAAATATTGTATGATTTATTACGACTAATAAGTGTCTAACTTGCATTGCAAAAAACAAATATCACGCAATTACTAGTTAAAAACCTCACGACAAATGCAATATTTGCTTCATCAGTGATCTACAAAGCCAACAAGCAAAATCCATTGCATTTCTATTAAGAGCAAGATGCGTTACACACTAAAAGTGGTGATTCACGTTGACTTAACAGGAACAGCATTCTCTGTGTAATATGTGGCAGGAAATACAGTTTACTGACCGCAGAGTTGTACACATCCTGGGGGACAGGGCTTCCGTGCCCAATAACGCTCTTTCCATTTGCTTACCACCAGGACAGTGCCTTTCACCAGAGAGAGCGCTCCTGAAACTGCATGCCAGTGAGTTAGCCTGCCAGAAACAGAGCTGACTCAAGTGAAATACTGCTTTGTGTCAGCTACAACGTACTGTAAAACATTCTGAAGCATTTTGGGAATGCAAGGGCTGGATCGGATCTTTCCTTAAAAATGCACGGACACAACCTGCTAATACAGGGAGTGTCAAAGAATCGAACATCATTCCAGGCTTTTATATACTTTTCAGCCTGTAAAAACAAAAAATGAGGTTTATCGTATGTTGACTTATAAAACCTTTAAGTGTCTGGGGGGACAAGCACATAAGCCTGGTGTTTGCTGATCACTTGTCTAGGAGAGTAATGTACCCCAGATGGTAAATTAGTCTGAAATGCGAGAGATAAATGTCAGAAGCCTACGAGTCCATTGTTGCATAATATACAAACATGAAGCGCGTCCAGTTTGTAATGCCGCAGCCATTTTTTGATTAGATGCTTGATTGGATGGATAATGGATTGTGTTTGTACTTCAGAACCATTTAATCAGAACCTGAGAGCTGCTGTATGCACTGAAGGACAAACTCAAACAATACTGAATGGCATTGCATTTATCTTGAGTGTGCACTCTTCAGATCTCTAAAGCAGTGCACTGTAAACAAGCCCATTTTCAGCATTTCATGGCAAAGTGCTGCTATAATAAAAGTTCCTACCATATGTTCCTATTGGGCAATACAAAATATTGCGTGTTTTTTATTTTTTTTTATTTTATCACTTTGCCAATGATGTACCCACGCTAGAAGGATGCATTAGGACCTAGTCTGTCCCAAAGACAATGTAAAAATGATCTCTGCTGGGGGTTGAGATTTTTCAAAGTGTAAAGTTCTTTTTTAATACTGATGATAGACTATAACAATAAAACAGAAGGTGAGCTTCAAGAAACCAGTGGTGCAGTATGCTGTTTTATGTTATGCTGCATGTACATTTTCAGCTTCTCCTGCAGTACTCTGTTTGAGTTGCTATTGTAGGGTATGACTGTGTGTTGTTTGGGTCCAGGTGCTGGCCAGAACTCTAAAGAGGAAGGCAGGGGGCCGAGCGCCCCCCCCGAGGCGACGGGAATGAAGCGCTCCTATGACATGATGGAAGGAGGAATCTCCAGAGGGTTACCTGTACGGGACTCCCTGTCTGTCAACTGTGAAGGTACGAGCGGGACTAGTCAGCTTCAGCATTCGTCTTACTCGCTGCGTTGGTTTCTACATTTGCTCTATAATATTATCATAGCATACGCCTGGGGTGATACATTGACACCTGCTGTAAATTTAAAAAAAAGGAAGATTTTTTTTGAAAGGAAAAAGACCTCTGATCATTTTACAAAACCAACCAAATGATATAATTAAGAGGGACATTTACATAGGCAAAGTTTCTGTTAGGTGTCTTAAATCGTAATTTTCTAGGCGTTAATTTAAAGACTGTAGAAGTCCGTGATTGGATGATGGGGTGTGTTGTTGAGTGATAGCGTTTTCTTTGTGCTCAGGGCTGATTGGTCGAGCCATGCCACAGGACAGACACAGTCCTCACCACTACAAGGATGCGCATCACATCCGGGGATCAATCTCACAAGGTACAGTACAGTGTGTGAGCGCGGACGCAACAGAGCACGGCTCGCTCTTCATTTACTGTACTGACTCTCGAGCTGATCATCGCCACAAAACTATCGCCAGTGCTTCAGTATCAGCAACTGAAATGATATTATAGTTTGTTTTTTGTGAACGTACATCTTGGCAGGTTTTGTTCCTTTTACACATGATCACATTATGACCCGCGTATGGCATGTTTCAAACACAAAAACAGCAGGAGCACAAAGCGTCGTAATTCAATAAGAACAGCTAAACTCCTTATGTTCTTTCTTTTGAGAATGAGTTTCCTTTTAAACATCCAATAAGCTGTATAAAACAAATCTGCCCAGTGCTTCCTGTGCTGACAGGCTGACTGCTCTTGTAGGTATACCTCGCCACATGGAGCCCATGGAGGATTATCTCCGAAGAGACGGCAAACAATTAAAGAGAGAGAACACTCCTCCCCGAGGCCCGCCTCCTGAGGCTCTCAAAGGAAGGCACGAAGTTGCCACGGTGAAAGAGCCAGGCAGGTCCATTCACGAGATCCCGCGAGAGGAGATGCGGCACATTCCAGAGGTTTCCATAGCGACAAAGCCTGCCAAAGAGGGATCCATTACCCAGGTGAGTGCTTATCACTTTGATCACTGGAGTCGCACTCAGCTGGTTTAACAGTTAATGACCGGCCGTTTCCTTACAAGTCTCACTTGAGGAGAAGCTTTACTGTACCTGTTTGTCTTCATTTCCACTCCCTACTGATTCCTCATTAACTGCAGTCTCATTCAGATGCAATGTATTGTTTATGCAAGTGGAGAAGTAGCAGGCAGAAAAATAACTACACACATGCAATACATAAAATCACAACAAAACCATCCAACGATGCATTAATAAAAAATATACCTTTTAGTACATAGAAGGCTAATCCTGGAAGAATGTAAACAGTAAACAGACAAATCGTAAAGCAGGTGCTATATATATATATATATATATATATATATATATATATATATATATATATATATATATATATATATATATATATATATAAAAACATTTTTTTAACTCTAGGGCACCCCAATGAAGCACGACAGCAGTTCCAGTAAAAGGCACGATGTGCGTTCGATCATCGGGAACCCCTCGCGGTACCACCCGATGCAGCACCACCTGGAGATGCTGCAGGACGCGCGGGCACGCTACGAGGAGAGCCTCAAGGGCCGGCCCAGCGCAGTGGTCAGCACCCCGGGCTCCATCTCCCGCGGCTCCCCGGTCATCATCACTGAGCCAGGCAAGGCCCACCACAGCCCCCTGGCCTACGAGGACCACAAGGCCGCACACAGGGCCACGTTCGCTGGGCACCCCCACCGCTGCTCTCCTGTATCGTCAAGGGAATCCGCAGCCAGGCAGCACGAGAGTAAGGCTTCATTATTCATCTTCAGTGGGGAACTGAGCAAGATATGGGACTTTTGACGCAATACAGCAGTCCTGGTTAGGATAACTCCAGAGACCACTGAAGATAATGCCTCTCAAATGAGGAGACCAGTGAACTAATATACTACCATGTGTATCCAAGCCCATTTATTTATATATATATATCATTTTTTTTGTTTTTTTCATTCAGACAAAGAAACTATTTAATTATTTATCCTTGGGTAGTCTTTTTGTACTGAAACTGTAAAAAGGACCATTTTCAATTAAGAGTTTTGAGAATCTAGCCATAAATGTTGAAAACCTTTCAGTTAACAGCTGTTTACCATTTAAACATGAAGTACATTGTTGACTTGTATTTAAATGTTTGCTTATATTCACGTACAGTACAGCATTGCTTCTATGTAGTGCATACACACATACTGTATACAGTGCGTCTGTTTGGGGGTGTCATGACGCTCTGCTCTCTGTCCGTCTGTCTCCAGGCAGTGGGATGAGTTCAGGGAAGGCTCAGTCTCAGGAGAGGAAGTCCACACCCACGCCAAGGGAGGTGAGCGCCACCAAGTCCCCCCACACCGGCGTCCCGGACCACCACCCCTCGCTGGCCTCCTACGAGCAGCTGCTGCGGGGCGTGGGTGCGGCCGAGCTGTACCGCGGGCAGATCCCCCTGACCTTCGACCCTGCCTCCCTGCCCAGGGGCATCCCAATGGAACCAGGTACTGTGCTAAGGGAACCAAGCGGAACCTACAAAAGAACTGCCTATATGCCTGGGTGTCAAAAAAAAAACATGTACATTAAGCATTGAAAGTGATTTGAGTTTAGTAAGTTTCTTTTAATATTTATATTGCTCCATGAGATGCAAGCCATTCTTTCTTGTCTTTTCACAGCCTACTACCTTCCTCGGCACCTCGCCCCCAACCACGCCTATGGGCACCCCTACCCCCCCTACCTGATCCGTGGATTCCCCGAGACGGCCGCACTGGAGAACAGACAGACCATCCTCAACGATTACATCACCTCCCAGCAGATGCACCACGCCGCAGCCGCTGCCATGGCCCAGAGGGCCGACCTGCTGCGTGGGCTGTCACCTCGGGAACAGGCCCTGGCTCTCACCTACTCTGCAGGCCCGCGGGGTACGAACAGCTTTCTCTGCCTCCCACCTCTGGGGTTGGCAGAAATTGGTGTACACAGTGTGGACTGAGTCATTTTCTGGAATACATAGGCTAATTTACTGGAGCGTGTGGAATGGTGTTGTGGGGATTAAGGTTTCCTGGCAACAGTTTTTCATGGGCTGTGTAATACAGAATAGCACTTGTACAGCATACTTAAACACATGCTCACCACAAGGCACTTAAACAATAATAAAACCCAGACCTGACACAGAAGGAATGTAAGGATCTAACTGGTTTTTACAGTGTTATCGCTCAAAACAAATCATCCCGTGTGTGTCTTGGTAATTTCCAAATGGGATTCCATTTGCATTAAAATTGAACAGAACTTGTGAAAGGGTGTAAAATAATGTAGCTGTGGCATGATAAACACAGGGAACAATTGGTGTCCAACACCATGCGTAGATTTCGGTTGCCAGGATTGTAAGCATGTACACCTGGTCTGTTTTGCAGGGATCATTGACCTGTCTCAAGTTCCACACTTGCCTGTCCTGGTGCAGTCTAGTGCTGGTGCATCAGCACCCCCTATGGATCGTATCACGTACATCCCTGGAGCGCCCTCTGGCTACGGGAGTAGGCCTTACAACACCTCCCCTATCTCACCAGGTGAATATTTCAATATATATATTGCTCTACATTCCACTCCGATTACCTGCATGATATTACACCTGCCCAGAATGTTTCCCTCCAGCTTAAAGTTAATTGAACCAGATCCTTTACAAGATAGTGAGGCAGGGCCTCAGCAGCAGCACATCTCAGAAGAAATCCAATACATATTTTATATATTGATTTTTATTATTATTTATTAATTTATTTATTTTTTTAATTCAGGTGGGCCATCTCACATGACCAAAATGCCCGGGACACCTTCGTCAGAGCGGGAACGAGAACGGGAAAGAGAGCGAGAGAGGGAGAGGGAGAGGGAGAGGGAGAGGGAGAGGGAGAGGGAGAGAGACAGGGACAGGGACAGGGAGAGGGAGAGGGACAGGGAGAGGGAGAAGCCTACTCCGTCTGCTGCCAACGAGAAGCATGCCCCCATCTGGAGACCCGGTGAGAATTGGCTTTATTTATCACTTTATTTACCTCTGGATACAGAGAAATCAAGGATCACATAAAAGCATTATAGTTCGATTTTTATGGTAGACAACATTTAAATTCCTACAATTAGCAGGCAACACAGAGGAACAACACCAGGTCTAGTCCTGAGCATGTGGTGTGTTTTCATGTGTCAGTGAGTTGCTCTTTTTGCCAGCTGTGGCGTGACATGCAGTGTTGTTTGTTTCCTTTCTCCCCTGCAGGCACAGAGCAGAGCAGCGGCAGCAGCAGCAGCAGCCACCCCCCCACACATTCCTACAGCCTCCAGCACTCCCCGGTCTCCCCACGCACCCAGGACAACATCCAGCAGAGACCCAGCGTGCTGCACAAGACGCTCCCCCTGCCCACCAGCGAGTCCACCACACCCTCCGTGCTCAGGTGAGCTGTACAGAAAAACAATGAGGAGGGAGCTACATGCTGGAACAGGGACTCGTGCAATAGTGAATTTGTTGCACTCAAAACCACTTGCTCGGGTTTTGAATGTGTGGGCGTTTGGCCAGTCAGACGGACCCCTACGCTGGTAGCCGACGTCAGAAAGTTTCCACTGGGGGTTCCACCCACCCCCCACCGGCTTGACCGCTCGTTTTTGAGAATGGTGTCGTGCGCCTCTGTGCCAGGTGCTGACATCATGTTGTCTCTGCTTGTTTGCTTGCTTACTTGCTTTAAAGCAGACCAGGCCAATTCTGCTTCAGTGTTTTTTTGGGGGATTTTTTTTATTTATTTATTTTTCTCCTAGGAGATTTACCCAGAAACATCTTGATTTAATTTTCAAGTAAACTACGCGATTGTAGTGCAATAACACAACTAAATGTTTACTAGTTAGCTATAAACTGACCGAGAAGTTTCCACATGTAAAGGTGGCAGCCTGAGTCATTCTGAGAGTTTTGAGTTCAATTGAGTTTTTATTCATTATTGGGTTTTTTTTGTTTTCAGGTCCCTGTCCTCAGCAGGCTCCCCAGCAGGCCGATACACTGGGTATAACCCCCAGCTTCAGAGACCCATCAGCTCAGCAGAGACTTACCAGTCGGGCATGGACCCTGCCAACGCGTCCAAGGGGGACTTAAGGAGGGGGCATGAGGGAGGCAAGGCAGAGCGCCACCACAACAGAGCGAGCAGCAACATCATGATGCCAAAGCACACCCAAGAGCACGCAGCCTCACCCGCCAAAACTGAGCCCAGGACATTGATTGCCACACTGGGCGCAGGCTACAACAGCCAATACCAACCGCAACAGGGCCGAAACCATCATGTACTACCTCACCAGCACCCGCACACCCTACCCTCCTCGGACCCGGCCGCCAACGAGCACCCCAGTAGGGACAATACTCAAAACAAAGCCGTTTCAGTTCAGGAACAGGAGCTCCGAGCACTCGGTAAGACCACCATGACTGCGGCCAACTTCATAAACGCAATTATCATGCGTCAAATTCCTTGCGATAAGGGGAAGCGAGAGAGAGGCTCGCTCGCTGCCAGCTCCGCTTGTGATGGTAAGATGCTCGGGAACAAGGGGTTCCAGTTTTGGGGCCTATTGCACGTTGTGGTGGTTGGCATTATCAAATCAGTGATATATACTTTTTTTCTGTATATATTTATTTTATTGTTGTAGTCATTTGTGGGTTTGTTTCTTTGTTTGTTTGTTTTAAAATCAGTTTCTGGGCTAGGTGGGTTTTTTTTTTTTTTTTTTAAAGACAATGATTTTTTGGCCGGGTGTTGAGCTTTGGTAGATCTCAGTTTTATTAGTGGCCTCTGTGTGTGGTATGGTCGATTTTTAATTAAAGTGAGATGTGCAAGTGGCTCTAGAAGAAGTTTGAATTATTCTCAAGTGGAGACTCTCCAATGGCAAACTGCAGAACCAGTGGAAAGCACTATTAAGCCATCACTGTGCTGGAAAAAATGCCAGACTGGAGAGACAATGCATTGTAATGTATAGATATAACAGGGTTATATTTACAATGAGGGACAGTGCATAGGTGTGATCTGACAGTGCTGTCAGTTGGATTATTTACATCTCAATCTATCTACATCCAGCTACAATGCCAGTAGAAGATAATTACATAAGGTACAATTCCTTATACAGCAGTAAGCTTGCTTTACATTTTTTAATAGTTTTCCACTGTGCTGTAATGAGGTATGCCTTATTTATTTAGTAAAGTCAAATGAAACTATTTCTGTAATTGCACCTGTTTCCAAACATTTTCAACTGAGCACTTTCAGTTTTGTACTCGTAGCCATGGAATGTATTTTACTAACATTGTTAATTAGAGCATCAGTACTCTCTGTAATTCAGGAAATGCACAGCATTTTGCATTTCAAGAGAGGGGTGGAGGAATCGGTGGGATTATTTCTTCTCCTACTGTATCTGAAATTCTATTGGAGTCAGACTGCGAAGCTTTCACGTGTAGAGATTAGAGGGCACTAGAGATTAATCTGCTGTTTTAATACAGTGATCCCGCACCCATAATTCCCCAGTTAAAACCCACACCAGAACGAAAGTGAACTGCGAGCACTGGGATCTGAACTGTGGAGCAGCTGCTGGTTATCAAGATCACTGATGAGAATCTCGTTCGTAATAACCTGTGTTGCGTAACACTCTTTCACTGCAAAGCAGAAAACTAGCTGGACAGAATGTATTGGCTTATACAATAGGGCTGGATTGACCTTACATTTAACCAAGAGGAATAGTCGTCAGCAGGGCTCTGCTTCCACTCTGCAGCACAGCAGGTTCATTTGGACACATGGCCTGCCCAAGGTTGAGTTTAAATCTGTTTATTTAAAATGTGTCTCGTGGAAAAACAATGCTTTGTTTTCAGGCTGTTTCTCAGGGATACAGGGCAACCACATTTTTATGTTCGATCTTGAACACACAGTTGAAGGCTTTAGATTAAGGACAATCCATGTTGTCACATCAAGTGTCAAGGCAGACACATGCGCATGAAGGTGGTCTTTAAATGTAGATTTTAAAAGGGCTTTGAACCAGGTTTAAATTGCATTCTTTTGGTCTTATAATGCTCAATTCATTTATCCAGGATAACATGAAAAAGGTGTATCTCATTCCCAGAGGAATCTTGACAAAAACCTAGACAAACAGCTCTAGTTATACAATTGTGGTTAAGCCACTTCTAAACGCTTTGTAGAGCCAATTTCACGGATGCAGTGTACGGAGAAGCAAAAACAGAACAGAATTTTCTTTAATCTCCTCCTGAGGTTTAGTAAAGGAGGAATGAACCACGTCTCTCATACAGACCACTGTTAAAGCTGATATTTGCATTTCCTGAAGCTTTCGATTGGGTTGTTTTTTAAAGCTACTTTAAACTGTACAGATTGCTGTGCAGATTTTGCCTTTTAGTATGTTGTCACTGGGGGGCTAAAACCCTTGTACAGTATCTGTGCATTGTAGGTGCATGTTTCCTGTGGCACCCCAGCTTTCTGCCTAGTTACTTGCATATTAAAGCCTCTTTTTTATAATATACATATATAGTTTTGTGCTATGATCAATGTGCTGCTGGTAGTCAGTAGTTGAAGCTTACTGTATATTGTTGACTTGCATGTTTATTGCATGCAGGGTACATATTATATGGGTAAGTCTTATTATACGGGTACTACCTGTATATGAGAATTTTTTTCAGTGAAAACTACATTTGCAACCACCACAGTACTTTTTTTTTTTTCTGTGGCCTTTTTGTTAACTTGGTGTTTAAAAATAATCTAGTGATACGGCCTGAATTAGTCTTCTAACAATGACGTAGCCTTTAGACCTGTTACAAGATAGCATTACTGTATGTATTTAATTCAGGCCGAGGTGAGGGGTTAGAAGGATATTTCAATAGTCCAGGTAGCGCTGAATCTGCTGTGAATAGAGATCTTCTCCATCTCATGCAGTGAAGAGAGAAGCTGGTTTAGTCAGATGCATGACCAAGGATGGTCCTTCATCACATGCAGCAAGGCTGGCTTGAAATCAAAGGGTGCAGTCGTGTATTGTAGTCCCTGTCAGTGCTTGTTATTGTATGCATCAGCTGTTTCCAAAGCAGTCCCAATTCTTTCGAACTGAATGATGCTGAACAAACCCTCAATACTGGCCCAGGGGGTTGCCACATAGGCAGATATGATCACTGAAACTGGACAATGTAAAAAAAAAAAACACAAAGTGGACTAACGCAGTGTCTCGCCCTGAAACACTTGCCTATAACCTCAACAATAAAACATACAGTACACATTTCAATAAGCAAATCCGCGTAGGGGGTTATTTTGTGTAGAGATACATGATCAGCAATGAGCATGTAATAAATAGAAGTAAGCTTTGCCTTTTAAATGGTGCCAGGCTATCTGTGGAGTGGGAATGCACTGTTGCAGTGCCAGTCAAATAAATAGCCTTCGTAGACTTCCCCTACTGTCTCATTAATGAGAACACAAGCACACACAGGTACATTATGTATAAGATGCGTAACCTTGTGAAGGCACTCTGGTTATTTCATCAGGGTGCTGTGTACATGCAGATGAACTTAAATGGAGCCAATAGGTACCTTTGGCCCCAAAAACCTTTTGAGATCCCCCAGTATTTTCCAGTACTCCAGTACAGCACTTTGGAACAGGCCTGCAGCAGAGAATCCACGACTGCTTGATACAGTACAACAGTACATGTGCAGTGTTTGAAAGGCCAGTGTTGCTAATGAATAAAACGGGTGGCATGATGACTCTGTGTGTAATGCTTTGTGTCAGTTTAACAGGTGCACCGAGTGGCTATAGCTCAAATAGTTTTTGTAATATTGTGTTCACCTGGACTCTTTTTGTGTTCACATTTCAAGGCAAACTTGATTCCATTTTGACATGCTCAAGAGTTTAAAGTAAAACGTATGTATGCTCTTCCGTTTGCAAATGTGCTGCTCCTTAGAAATACTGCCTATAAAGAAAAATGAAGGAAACTCCCCCAAGTAACTAAAAGAAATGACGCTGTTTATTATTGTGGGAAAACAGACAAACAGAGTTCAGACTGGTCAGATTATGGGTTGGTTATTTCTTCTCAAACTCTGACTGGCAGCAAAAGACTAATAAATCTGGTCCTAAGAGCCTCTTGTGTGTATCCTTGCTTAGTTATTGTCGTCTTGTGAAACTGAACCTCACTGGCTGAACACGTCTTGTTTTTTGTTTTGTTCTCCAGTTCAACAGAAGATGTCTTCAGAGTCCCATCTCCAGCATTTCCGCACCGTACCTGAAGGGTACCAGTCACCAGGTCACCCCACACAGCAGCAGCAGCCCTCCTCCTTCAAAGGGCATCAGAGAGTCGTCACCCTGGCTCAGCACATCAACGTAGGTGTTAACGTTGTTAGTATGGGGGTATGGAATATTCAATAAATAGGACAGATTCTGTAGTAAGTTTGGGGTATATCGTCATGTTGTGGCTAAATTGATACAATTTATGTAGCTCAATAGCTTCTCAGCTTAAGGCACTCTTACAGGTTAAAATAGGTGCTCACTTAACAATATGAAGACGATTGCCTTGGTTGTTAATCACTTACGTTTTTGCAACATGATATCTGTATATAAAGTATACAGGGTGAAATGAATTAAGTAATTGGACCAATTAAGCAATTTAGGCTTCAGCTGGAACAAAAACCAGGAGGGACACTGGCCCTTCAGGACCAGGATTGGTATAGAGGATACCCCATGAAAGTGAAAAGAGAATCACAATGCCACCTGGAAATAACAAAGACACACAGGAGCTGATTCCAGCACCCCATGAGGGTTAAATACCCATAACCATGACCTTTATATAATAACACTGTAGAGCTTGCATCATGAGATCATGTACTCTGGATCTATACACGTCTCCAGTGTTACTGGATAAGGATTAAGGGATGGATGGATCTATTATTATTGCTGTCTCTTCTGAACTAAATGCTCTAAGTTAATAACAATCATAATTGCCTTGTGTGTCCTGACAGGAGGTGATCACGCAGGACTACACCCGTCAGTACCCCCAACAGCTGAACTCCCAACCCCAGCAGCATGGTTACCCCTACCAGGGCTCCCCAGTGCTGGACCTGAGACGCACCCCCAGTGAGCAGCTCTCCCAGCAGCAGCAGGAGCCCGGCCAGAGCGCCCGTTACACTCCGGATGGGGCAGGCATGGACAGGGGCCGTGACAGGTAGGGCAGCTTTGAAAACTATAGCTCAGCACAGGACCAAGCATTTGCAACCCTTCATGCATCGGCACCAGATTCCAAATTAATGACAGCATGCCTTAGTCAAAGAGACTAGCGTGTAGTACTGAAAGAAAATCGCTGAGCACGTTGGATCAAAAATAGATCCTTATAAAGGGCTTAAAACCCAAACCTTCTGCAGACAGATGGTTTGGATTATCCCTGGTATTAATGCACCTCCATACCCTCACATCATATGACAGAAGATATTTGTTCATTTAGGTCTCCGCTGCAGAACAAGGTGTCACCAATGAGTGGGTCAGGAGATGGCATTGAACCCATCTCCCCAGCAGGGGGCCTATCTGAGCCCGAGCAGTCCCAGGGACCTGGTTGTCACGGGGATCAGGGAGATCAATCGTAAGCTTTTTTGTTTTGTTTTGTTTTATATCGTGTGTAAGGAGCAGAGGAGTCTTCCCTCGCCGGCGTGTTCTGAGACTCATGATTTCTTCGTTTCTTGCAGAATGGGCTCCCGCTCTCCAGCGAACAACTCGCAGCCCCCAGCCTTCTTCAGCAAGCTGACGGAGAGCAACTCTGCCATCGTCAAGTCCAAGAAGCAGGAGATGATCAAGAAGATGAGCGCAGTCAGTGGAAATGAGCCGCACTTCAGTAAGGGCATTGTTTCAGCGTTCTGTATCTGGAGGGGACTGTGCAAAACCATGGCTGCTATTGCATGTTGTTGCTTACATGAACTTTTTCCTGGTTGCCAATACTGCATTACCTACCTGTATGTTACTAATTAGAATCAGCAGTTTTGCTGTGGGGGCTAAAAAATGTTGTTGGAAAATAAAAAAAAGTAAGTCGTTTGCTTTTATCATTTTATTCTAGACACTGGACAGCCAGGAACTGAAATATTCAATATGCCAGCTTCGACGACAGCAGGTAATGTTGTTGTTTTTGTTTTTTCTGTAATGATGATACCTTTTTGCTTGTTGAAGGGGTTCTTTAAATGAAGACAAAGTTTACTTGCCTGTTAAAGTGCACCTTGAGTGTTTGTTGTTAGGCAGGTTTGGCTGTTTCTGCTGTGGTCTTTATTCATTAAAAATTGTGTGAGTTTCAGAAACTTCTGGAATAGTTTTTCAAAACGACTGTAGGTGGCGCGATAATTTTGGTAACCTTCTATATTAGAAAGCAAGTTGCTCCAATGCAGGCTGACTAATCAATAGGGCCCTTTGGTTACAGGGGGTGTACAGTAAGGGTATATAAGAAGGACAAGTTGTGGACCAGTAGAATGGGTATACTGTACAGCATAAGAACATATTGATCTTGTGCCTTGTAAGAATTTTGCATACCTTGAGTTCTATGTTTTACACTTTGAGCACAGTGAGCTAAGGTGGCTTTGCCATTCTACAAAGAAAGAAAGAGAATCTGTAGAAGTTGATTTGAAAATGTATTGTGTAGCCTCTCAAATATTCTAATAATCCTAGTACCTTGTGAATATGTGTATGTTCTTAATAGATGCTACAGTAGCCGATATTGATGCTTTAAACACAAATAGGAGGTTTGGGTCCCAGCACTGGACATTCCTTGTTTTTTCTGTTTCCTGTGGCCTGTAGCGCGTGGACATGCCAAGAAAGCTCTCTGCTTAACTCTGCCACCGCCCGTCCAGTTGCATGCAGACTGGAATCGCTTCAGCATCTTCATGCTTGCTGCAATGCAAACTATAAAAGTTTAACACACTACAATCCATGGTTGTGGGGGCACCAGACTGAAGCACAAGGGAATTGGCCTAACACCACTTAGTGGCCAGACTTTATAGAGAAATGATCATTTAAAGGCCCATTACTACTGTGTCAGAGTGTATTAAATTACACTGCCACACCTAATAAAGTCAGTGAGCTGGTGATGGGAATGCAAGTGCAGTATGAATTAGTATTGTATTTAACAGACTGGATTTTATTAATCTGGCCAAGCTATGCAATTTGTGCTGCAATCAGTTCTAAAACTACTAGTGGCAACACAAAAAACATGTTTGTTTTTCTGTCTGTTTTCCTGGAAGGCGGTGGGTTGGTTTTTATTTTGTTTTTTTCCCGAAGAGCTTGTAAAGAAACTTAATCTACTACTTGCACTGAATAAGTATGTCGCTTGCCATAATGTGCTGACTGTTTGTTTGTTTCTTCCCTTTTCTCTCTCTCTCTTTCTGTTTTGTACTTTCCTCACTTTGAAACCTCCTTTCTTTTCTCCCTCCCTTCATATCTTTCTTCCTTCTCACTGGTTTTTCAACACCTCTGTCTCCCAGGGCCAATCAGTAATAGAAGCCACAGCACTCCAGAACATTCCAGTAACAACATAGGCTTGGAGGCAATAATTAGGAAGGCCCTAATGGGTAAATATGATGACCAAGGGGAGGAGCGTGCCGTTGCTATTAACACTCTGGCTGCCAGTGCAAGTGTGCCTGCTGCTATCCCCATTGCTGCTGCTGATGGACGAAATGAGGACATTCACTCCTTGGCAGGTCTGCATTTCTTTTCCAGACTACTCACCGTTTTTGTTTTTTTTTGTTTGTTTGTTTTTTGTCTGGATTTCTGCAAAATGCTTTAAGCTTTGTGTTTTTTCTTACCTTTCTTTAACGTGTCTTTCTGTTTAATTTGCTAATACCGTAACCTTTTAAAACCTCTAAAAGGTGCCTCTCTGTCTGTCAGCTTTTAGCCACAGCTGGTTGTTTGCTTTGAAATCTGGTCACGGATCACATTTCTCTCTCTCTCTCTCTCTCTTTCTCTCCTAAGGCCAAAAAAAAAAGTGAAAATGAGGCACTGGCACTCAAACCTATGATTGTGTCACACCATATGGCTGTTTGTAATTCACTATGTATTGAATGTCTATTTGAGTCTAGTGTTTTCATTCACTCTTCTTAGGCTGTTTATAATGAGCAGTTGAAAGTACAGCAATGAGTTTCTTCATAGATTTGAGTTCTCAATGGGCCTGCTTGTCTGTTTGCTGCAGTTGTATTCATTTTTTATGCTCTTGATTTTACACATGTCTTACACTGTCTGATTAAGGGGCCGATGTAAGGATATGTGCAAAGTGATCTGCAGCTGCAAAAAAACCACAGTGCTGTCAAATAACGCCTTTAGCTGGCGTAAACTGAGACTTTAGCGGTCACTAAAAATGTGGCGTATGTAAAGAATGGTTTTCACCTGGCGTTCTGCACCCGCTATCAAATTAGCACTTTGCCATCATTAATCCATTTAAATGATATTGAAAAGTATTCAAATGAAGAAAAGAGCATGGAATTGGGCAACATTAGAGTGAGATGTAAGGATTTTGCCTTGCACTTGGGCCATTGCTGACCCTCCAAAAACTTTGCACCTCTTATGACAAGGTGCAAACCTTGTAGAAGAGAGTAATTAAGAGCTGTATAAAAGCACACACCTTCAGAGACCTGGCACTGGCCTCAGGATGGCTGCTGTGGTGCGCTTCCTGATGCGGCGACGAGTTTGGCTCTTGTTGAGGACAGGCAGGAAAACCTTCAGAGGAGATGGGAAGACCCTGCATAGTCAAACCTAGGGTCACTTTGTTTGGGATGGATTGTCCTCTCCGCTTGCCTGTCCAGCGGTGTCAAGCTGTGATGTGGATGGCGTTCCTCCTCCTGTTCCTGCTGCGAGTTTCGCTTTTGTTCGCCGCCGCAGGTCCTGCCACCTTTTCATCAACTGTCCTCCTGGTAACACCACTGACTTTCTCCACTATAGAGAACCACATGGCCTCTTTGGTATTATTATTATTATTATTATTATTATTATTATTATTATTATTATTATTATCATTATTATTATCATTATTATCATTATTATCATTAGTATTATAATTAATATTATTATTATTAATCCAAAGAGACCTACAGAAAATTAAACAAAATATAAAAGTATATAAATTACAGGTAATAAAAATGCAAAACAAACGCATATGCAAAATAATAAATATGAATAAAGGAAAATACAAAAAGACATATACATAGGAATTTACAAATAAAGATTGAAAGGATATATACAAATAAAGATTGTTGGCAGCAAAACTGATGTTAGCTGAGGCTTTTCCAAATAACTAAATTTCATGCTGAGTGATCTCAGTTGTAAGGACTCTCGGCTACTCCTAAAGAAAACTTTTCTTTCATTTTCTGTGCGCCAAGAGGACTTCGCTGCCCTTCATCGGACGTATTTTTTTTTGTTTGGTTTGAATTTCATGTTTTACAAATCTCATACAGTGCCTACTGCTCTCTGTACTCCTAACTCGCCTCTGGGCTGTAAGTGCGACCGCCCGATGCACAGGCGGTGCTCATTGCGACCTTCATTATCATGATTGCAGCTCATTATTTGCAGGTGTTGAGTAATTTGCATTGCTCTTAAGTTTACGTAGGCCGCAGTGCAAAAGAATTGCCTGGCTACTAGATAATTTGGATTTTGCAGCCACAATTGCTTGCACTGTGCCTGTCCTTACATCAGGCCCTAAGTGTGTCCCTTGCCCCACCCCCCGATTCAGAAAGTAGCTCACTACCTGTTGCTGTGGACCTGCAAATAGAGAAAGAGGATTCAAGCCAAAACATGCAGACACAACACTGCATCTGTGGAGCCTGCAAGTGTTTTACTGTCTGTGTACCAAACCAAATCCAAGCGCCAGGATGTGGGTGTTTAGGTCACTAGAAATGTGTTTATGGTTATTGGCATAACCACAGCAACAGGTGGAAAGGTACTTCCTGGGTCAAGCTATGAGGAAATCGTAACAAACAACTTAGTCACCAGAATGAGCAGTTGAATTGGTGTATTTGTTTACTTTTATATTTTATTCGATTCCTTTCTGAAAATGTTCCTATGGTTCAGAACACGACCACAGACTTTATTTAAAGCATTTAAGGCACTTTTATTAACTCAGGAGATCTCAGGGATCCAGGGAATACTGTAGGTTACAAGTTCTGTGACTGGCTGACATCTTCATGGTAACCACGGACACCATGAAAGCTTCCTCTGGGTACTCCAAAGGAGGGTAGATGTTAGCAGCCACTGAGGTTAAACAAATTGATAACAAGAGATTCCTGGCGAGGCCGGTATAACACGCTCAATATTACATCAAAGGAGAAGAGAAAGAAGCGACGGCAGCAAGAACAGTTCTGGTTTTGGTTCAGATTTAGAAGTGGCGATATGCAGACCGCTGTAAACTCTGTGCTATCTGTAAGTAACGGAAGGAGCAGGTGAAGATTAAGTAATGAGCTCTTTTGCTTGCAGCTGGAGCGAAGCCAAAGGGCAGCGGCCGGTCGAATAGCCGGAAAAGCAAGTCTCCGGGCCCCGGCCTGTCCAGCGGCGAGAGGCCTTCATCCGTCTCCTCTGTGCACTCCGAGGGCGACTGCAACCGCCGGACACCACTGACCAACCGGGTCTGGGAAGATAGGCCCTCCTCCACAGGTACAGCTTCCTGCCCAGCCTCAGAGCCTGTGCTGTAGAACCGCATTGTTCAGATGGGTCACTGAAATGATCTGCAAAACTAAATCGAATACAAATTCAATACAGTAAAAAAAAACAAAAAAAAAACAGGAAACAATATACGTCATTTATATATATATATATAAATGTGTGTAAAGACAAGAATGGCAAATTAGGTCATTCCAAATACCACTGTATGAGCAACAACAAAAGCAGTACTCCTGTGCTTTCCAGTCTAGCATCTTGTACTAACTGCTTGCTTAATTTATTTATTTGAACAGTCCTACCCGGTCTCCTAATCTTCTTTTTTTTTTTTTGTATCCCTGTTACAGGTTCGACTCCCTTCCCCTGCAATCCACTGACAATGCAACTCCCCACCGGCCTTGTACCGGCCCCCTCAACGATTCAGCAGGGCGGCGCGAGCGGTCCCAACAGAGTGTGGGACGAGGAACCAAAGCCACTGCTCTGCTCCCAGTATGAGACCCTTTCGGACAGCGAGTGAGCCGCAGAGACTGCGGGTCTGCTGCAGATTCATCACGGACGTTGCCTGGGGAACCAGTTTTAAGAGGAGCTGGGTTTTTATGTCCTTGCTGGCCTTAAGGGGAAACACACACACACACACACACACACACACACACACACACACACACACGTTAACATTAAGGCTTTTTCTGTTTCTCAAATCATTGGCTGTGAACTGGGACTGGCTGACCTTACTGTCAAGACGACCACAAAACATATGCAAAGAATTCTGGGTAATGAACACGTGTTTCACCAGCCTTCCCAACATACCCACGGGGCTGAAGCTTGCTGGTGGAAGGTACTGTAGCATCCTGTAACCCTTGAACTAAAACAGGACCAGCGAATGCTATTGTTTGGGTAATTGAACAGAACTGTTGAACTCATTCGATTCTAAATCAGTGTCAAGTCAGTGGGGGTGGGGGCGTACATTCTCAAAGCACTGGATTATCAGCTCAGATATCTTTAAAACAGCTGAACATGCAGAAGCATAGCGAAAATGACTGTTCCAGGAGTTTATTCAGCACGCAGGTGCCATTCAGTTACCCCAAATCTTATTTGGTTTCAAAGGTTGGCCCTTCTAGTCTAGGGGGCATTTACAGGTTGGTAAAGCATCTCAGCACAGGACTGAAGAGGACAGTTCTACACACCACTGTGTGTCCAGGTGGCCTACAGGTGGCTGCACTGTATCAGTTACATGGTCAGCAACTGGAAGTGATGTAATCACTGTAACGTATGTATCCTGTGGTTAGATAATTAAGGGTTTGATCTATTCTAAAGCATCAGAGAGATCTTCCCAAACTAAATGAACAGTTACAATTTGTTTTCCCTTTGTTAACCATTACAAGAGTGGAATGTGTGTCACGGCAGCACAGTTTTTACTGCAGTTTGTGAACGAGCTATGCAGTATGTTGTTCTTCAGAGGGAGTCTAATCATTGTCTTATATATCTAATCATTTTCTTACAGCAAGACGGTGGTATACTAGATTTACATGGTACACTGTCTGTGTAACCACTGGACACTTGTCACTGTTGCACAATAGTTGAAGTTAGTAACATTTAAAAACAGCCAGGGGGCAGTGGCAGGCTAGTTTTCTAAGGCCATTCACATGCTTACTTGAACTTTCCCCAGTAACATTTAAAAAAAAAAATACAGAATAAAATAAATTGACCCCCCTCTGATGGTAGCAATGTGGTTATACAATCCTAGCAGTGCATGGTGCTGCACTGGCCTGTCAATCTGAGAAACAGCTCTACGACATGCTGTTGAACCAACGTTATACACATTTCTGTTTATTATTATAATTATTATTGTTGTTATTAGAAACAAAAAAAAAACGTTTTGTTTATGTACATTTATAAAATATTTTGGTGTTAAAGTGCCATTGATGTAACATATACAATACAGAAGTGAATTTACCAAGTGACTACGCACAAGTGTTAAAATGCCAAGGTGTACATGTTTAGAGGTACTGTATTACAAATCTGAAGAGATTCCCTTTTTGTTAAATCACCATCATAAATGTGAAACTGCATCTGCAGTAGAACAAACGAACCTGTTGGATGTTTAACTAATGGTGTTATATAAAATCAAGACTGTTCAAAAAACAGCATCAGCACCACTTGAAGCAAAAAAAAAAAGGAAAGTGACTGCAGTTTGTTAAAATATTCAAGTGATTAAACCTAGAGAACCATGTGTACTGCTAAGACTTTAGCTTTCTGTTATGTAAAGACTTCTTTTTGAACGGTTCATGCTATATTATAATTCAGATTTCACCTGTAAGCTTGGTTTTAATCATCATTTAAAATGTATTGTATATACGTTTATTGTATCATGCAGTCCTTGGTTTGCAATTCACAAAAAAACAATCTTGAAAGCCAAACTCTAATGCAGTATTGAAAGCGGCAGTAACATTGTCATTTCAATATCCTAACATTCATGCAGTTGTTTTTATTTTTTAAAGGTTATTGTTACAAATACGAGACTGTTGCATCGCTGCTGAGGTAGAAAGTGTTAGGAGAGAATTTTTCATTTTCTTTAACCTGAAAGTTGTTTTGTTTTCAAGCAGAGCTGGCCAGTTTTATGATTGGAAAATACTGTACTGTAAAAAAAAAAAAAAAAAAAAAAACTGATTTTGAATTGTCCCCCCCCCCCTTACGGTTACCTTCTTGTCTGTATGAGATACGTTTCCAGTCAGGCAGAAGGAATGATCTGTTTACCCTTCATTACTAAACAACATTTTGTGATCCGATTCTTTAAACTTAACGAGGTGGAGGTTGGATCGATAATTGTGATCAGTTGTGATTAATCCCTTGGTGCTTTACTCAGGTCCCAGAAACACTTATTAAATGTAGTCCTGGTCCATGTTTTTAACCCTTTCCCTTTAGCGAGTGCGTTTTATAAAAACCCGACAAAAAACGACAGATGATAACAGTTGCAAAGACCTAGCTGAAGACAGCCGTGTAGGCTGCTGCAAGAGCCTCAGCACAAAATAAAACAGACCTCTATCCAGTTAACTTTGTGGACTTCTTCAAAAGGAACCATTAACCCAGTTCAACACACCTCTGGTAAACAATAGTATGAAATACTATACTGTGCTGTACAGTGTTATCTGTAACTCAGTCCTATGAATGAACCTGTCCTATGAATGAACACTTCTCTGATACCAGGGCTCTTTTTGTCTTAATGCACCTGTTGCCTGCTGGCTATCATTGCCATCGGAGTAGAGCGATTAGCCTGTTTGTGTCCCGACTACAAATCTACATTATTAAAACTGGCCGCAAAGCAAAAACATCAGTCAAATTGAAGGGAGATGCTAAGGAAATAACAGTACCAGAAACACACTGTTCATTTTTTTTTTTTTCTTTTTCAAACAGTTTTCTTACGTTTAAAGTCATTGTTTAAGCGTCTGGTTATTTCTTTTGGGTTTTTTTTGTGGAATGTTTCTTTTTGTGCTGCCTGCTATTGTTTCTATTGATTGTGCAATCAGACGAACGATTCTATGTTCGAAAGCAAAGTGAAAAATGTTAGTGTTATTTTTTTTTTTTGTAATTAAAATGAACGAGTAAGGCCAATCTATTGTCTCAACTGTACATCAAGGGGGAAGGAGAAAAAAAAAGTCTATCTTTTGTACAACCAACATTGTGCATATTGATCTTTCAAAGCCAGTGTATGATAGAATGGACTGTATATAGAACTGAAGAGATGTAAATATTTATGTGGCTTGCTACAGGGTTGTTTTTCTTCAACAGAAGGAGATTTTGTTCACTGTTTTACTCGACATGCCCACCAGCAAGCATTGTGGGTAGCAGTGTTTTTACACTGCCTTAATGTTTCAATAAAAAAGCTTATTGCCAGCAAAGACAATATGTTTGACATTATCTATTTTATTATACCTTTTCACACACACATAACCGGGACAGCCGACACACACCAGGGTCACAAATTCCAGCAGAAAATCTCATTCCTTCACAGGTAATATGCAGATAATCAGGCGTCAGATTCTAGCGCCAGGATACCTCGAATAGCGCCAGCAACATTTAAATACTGGCGCCAGTAGACCTCGATGTTGACAGTTTCCCATTGGGTCTGACCCACTCAAATGACCCACCCACACTCATCCACATACACAGGAGAGAAGATTTGTGTCGTGTGAGAAATTTGTCAGGGGACCTTGGTTTAAGGCTGTATTTGATCATTTAGCACCAGTAGGCTGTCTGGCGCTAAACTTTCAAAACAGTTTAGCACCAATTTTCAAAACGATTTGCACCCCTGCCAGTGGTACCATTAAATTCTGAGCAGCTAGAATTAAAACAAACCAGCCACAGTTCTGTTACCACACCTATGCTCAGTTCCTCAACAGTTCACCATTTAAATACCGTTGCAGCTGGTCAGTGAAGTAATCTAGAGTGAGATATCATATGACCAAATAAACTGCAGTTGCAAGATTAATCCTCATGATGGCTGCATTTATACAGAAATACATCTGAAGCTCATGCCAGCCACTTTTAATTTATAGCATCTGTTGTATTCATTTGAGGAAACTGTGCTCTCCCCCCTTCTCAAAAACGCTGTACAGACACAATAACTTCCCACCAGAGAACCGAGACTCTGTTCACACAATTTTAAAATGTATATTTTAAGCGGGGTAGGGCTAAAGGTCATGTAGAATGGAGAGTGCCCTGGTAACCCCCATTTGCAAAAAGTAGATTATTGGAAATGGATTATTATGTAAAACGCAAAGAGGATTCAGTTGGATCCACCAGCCAGCTCCCCCACACTAAGACCATATGGAAACCATTGTTTAAATGTGTTTCATGTCAAGTGTCCTGTGGGACGAGGTGCTGCAGGGGGGGTAATGAACTACTGCAGCTCTTTCTCTGTGGAGGATTGGGCTTGAGTCTGTTATAAAGAGCATGCTGCTCTCAGGTTACTTCACACTGCTTAAACCGCTGCAATTACTTGGTGAAACGTTTTATTACCGACGTTATCTGCTGGTTTCATTGACTCGGATAAGAACAGCTCTTGGACTACCTTACCTTAAGTACTGTAGTCAAAGAGTAGTGCTAATAAGTGCATGTAAAACCAGTCCTTATAATGAACTACTTCCAATTACCAAGACTTGCAGAATGAGAATATTCATTTAATTAGTGGGGTTTTTTTGTGTGGACAGGATACTTTCCAAAGGTTGGGTCATTGATCTACTGTACAGACTTCTCTTTACAGGAACATCCTGTTGACACACAAGCAAATGTGTCCTCATCTAAAAAATAAAAAAAAGAGAGAACAGAAATGTAATAAAATGTGCATTGAAAACAAGTGCAAATGCCAGGCTAGAATTTTGTGTGATGGCTCTTTTTAAAGATACGGAGATTCATCGTTTCTGAGGTCAGGCGATAATTTGTTCCAGGCGCGCAGTGCTGTGTAAGCAAATTAGCTTTTACCAAAATGTGTTTCTTATTTTGAGCAGCATAAGGGGAGGTTGCCTTGTATTACTAAGCATGCAGGCTGCACTGCATGAGCAGGTATATTATTATTATTATTATTATTATTATTATTATTATTATTATCCAGGGCGACTTACAATTGTTACAAGCTATCGCAGTACAAAAGAATTGCATTATAAAATATCACACTACAGGTTATCACATTATAAAATATCACATTACAGAATAGCATAATGCAGATATGAAAGTACAATAAAATCAATTGAAGGGCAAAATAAAACATACAGTAACTAATAAGTAAGAGCAAACTTGACTAAGTGCAGTTAAACCTTTTTTAAAGTTTTGTTTGGATGTGAGCAGCGATAGGGAGCCAGTACAGAGAGCAGAGCAGCGGTGTAGCGTGGGAGAAACAGGGAAGGTAGGAGTCAAGGTGAGCAGCAGAGTTTTGGATGAGCTGGAGTGGATGGGTAGCAGAGGCAGGAAGGCTGGCCAGGAGGAAGTAACAGTAGTCAAGGCGGGACAGTACCAGGGACTGAACTAGGATAGGGAGCTCTTACCTCTTATTAGCAAAACAAGAAATCCCTTTTCATTTTTAGCAGATTTGTTTGCTAATGAGAGGTATGTTTAAAAGTCCTGGTTATTGCTCCTTTGCAGAATACCTTATACTCATAATAGGCCAGACCTTGCAGTATATCAATCGCGGGACTAGCCTGATGATACTTCTTTAAGCAGTGTCACCAGTCTTGGGCAATCAACAGTGATTGAGTTCAGTTTGCTTGGAGATGCACTACTAATTTCTAGCATGGACAATTGCATGTCTAGTATGTACAGTACAGTGTGTGTTATATTGATTGAAAAGAGCATGCATGTGTGTGTGTGTGTGTCTCTCCCTCTCAGGTGAAACTAGAATCCGCTCTATAGCACCCTTTTTAAACCCTGCTTCTGTACAGGGTGTGTGTGTATATATATATATATATGAAACCCCAGGGTTCCCCTCCTGCTCTTTGCTGGTACTTCTTGATCTGCTGACGAGCACGGTTCAGTGAAGTGCACAGGTGGCATTTCGTTCTCCCAGGCCTGGCCTGAGGCCTGGTGCGTGTGACTCAACTTGTTTACGAGCCCCTGGTGTTTTCCAACACCCTCAGGGCAGGACAGTCTGGATTATATAAAAGAGCCCGACAGAAATAGCCTGATGGACACACAAGCGCTTAGCTGTGGCGCCCAACCATTGTCAGGAGCTTTAAATTGAGTACGAGTTGACAGTCTGTGTTTATTCTGACTTTATTCAGTTATCCAAAATTAATCATTCTATTTGATCTACGACGGTTTTGTTTGGTCTTCAGTGTTTAATTTCATAAGTGTTGATGTTTTCCTCCTTCAAGACTTTTTGGCTGTTTTGAGAAAATATTAGTTTTCTAAAAAAAAAAAACAGCCCTCAACTGCAACACTCAATATTAAATTGGAAGGTAAAATGTAACAAGTTTACACTTTCACATAATACCCATGCTTCAGAAGTGCTGAGTTTTAGCTCCACCGTAATTTGATTTACTGCAGCAGCTTAAATCTGCTGCATCTTAATTGAACTTGATAATTTATTGCCATAAATTAGTTTCAAAACCTTCAAATTTGAAGCAAGGCTGTTGGCTTGGTTTTCTGACAGGCAGCTCAACAGCCATACTGGTGCTCCATTCCCACTAAAGGTTTTCTCGTTGGCAGCTGGCCATTACTGGGAGTGACATGTTTGACTGGGAGCCAGGAAAGGTGCAGTAAATCAAGAGCTGCAGAATCCGAGCTCCAACAAAGAGGTTGCAATTTTCAAGCTCATCCCTTGTTTAATAAAAACAGAATAGTCTAGCAGAACTTGGCAGTGCATTGAGCACGTCAGCATTCGCTGGCAGTTTAGTTTTGGCTCCCGTTCAGGTACAGAGGGATTCCTTTTAGGGGCATAGATCAAAAAGTAAGATACTGAATCAACACTGTCTACCGTTGATCCATTTTCTTTTTATAAAGGTCAATTCTAGGAATATACATTTCATTCACACACAGTTTTAATGTACAGTTAAGTTTTAACGGTGTATGCAAGACTGTGGCAAAGTGGTTGGTAAGGGGAACAGGTGTAGCGGTGATGCGATGCAGGAGTGACAGACATACACGGTAATTGGGTGAATAAGTGTTTTATTGTGCCTTTTCCAGGTCTGGCGACCGTCAAATAATAAATCCCCGGCAGTACACAACGATGTGTAAAGCGCGGGGAGCGTGAGTAACCAAACACAGTCCTGAACAGAAAAACAAAGGCACGGTCACCAGTCCTGGGTGAATCCAAACGTGAAGGTGCTCTGTGCAGTGGTGCTCCGGATAGTGCTTTCGTGGCGACAGCTCCGGAGGTGTGTTTTAACTGTCTAGTGGTGCAAAACAGACAGACAATTACAGACAGACAAAAATAGCACACAACACGTAACACTACTTTTTCTCTTTCTCTGAGAGCTCCTCTCTCAGTCCTTCTCTCCTATCGCTCTAACCCAAACGAAGGAAAAGATCAGCGTTACCCTGGCCCCTATATGTAATCCCGCATGATATCTAGGTAAACGGTTGCAGCTGCCTTATTACTTGCAGCTGCCCCTCGTTTACCTTTCAAGTCAAAACGGTCTTACAACAGAGTCTCGCTTCTTTCCAGGCTGACCCACTTCCCGGTCCCGGAAACGAACTGTCAGGCCAGCCCTTCCAGATACTTCTCCTCCCGTTCTGTAGCGCCCTCACAGGTCGGGAGGAAGATTTATCACCAGAACTCATTATATTTCTGTCACAAAGACACATTACTTCAATCATTTAAATCAGAAATAGAGAGTCATAATTAAGGTCAAACTAATTGGACAAACATGTCAGCTGAGTTATGGGTGAAGTAATAATTAACCTTCTCGTGCCCTTTTTAATGATTGAATGCATGAATACATTATTCAGATTAACAGGGGTGTTGCTCTGATTTCTGTTGAGCTCTCCGTAGAAAGTGGCTGTAAAACTGTGTCTGTACGCATATGAAAGTGTAATGCGCAATCATCAGGCTCTGAAATCACGCCATTCATTCACAACCACGTTTTCAACATGTGAGGATCGAGTATTATTTAGGGTATTAGTACAGTATGAATCCATTTGTAGTCAAGTTAATTAGCTAACTGTGGGGATATCACATTCCACTGAGGAATGCAGGCAGGGATGAGATGATTGATTTGATTGTGTGGAAAGCCCAGTAAAGGAGAGGGTTGTCGTTGTGTGTGGTGACTTTTATACAGTTGGTTATCTGCTTATGAAATAATGCACAAAAAAATGTGAACCTCCATCTTTTTTTTTGTTGTTTGTTTATTGAAAGTAAGGTGTGTTAAAGTTGGGACACATCAAAACAGCTATATCAATAAGAGATTTGGGCAAACACTGATTCATCACAAGTCTAAAATAGCAGGAATGGTTAAAATGAGGCAAAACCCAACTAAGAGTGTTCTGAAGTTGAAATTAATTTATCAGTACATAGGACAACCCATATGAATTACTAATATTAATGGAAAGAAAGACCTATGATACTATACAGAGAATGCTTTAGAGTACTAACCACCCTCGCTGAGGACTGAATGAACCTGCCTGTGAACGTAGGAACAGCAGGCTCATCAAGAATGGGGTTCGTTGCCGTGGAAACACAGCTTCTGAACTCAGACCCCACCCTCAGTCAGCTGGCAAGTTGTGAGGTGTGGCACTGCGAGACATCCATCAACCTGCAAGATTTATTTTTCAAATGGGCTTATAAAAATATTTGACTTGCAGAAACACCTTTCGTGTTAAGACTCGACAAAAACTAAATCGAGCATCGGAGTGTCTTTTTTTTTCTTTTCTTTATTTTTTGCTAGCCAGGAATGTTAGATTGATCCATGAAGCACTATTACATCCCCTGAAAAGGATCTTCGTTGGTGGTGGTGGCTCGGTTGTGAATCACACACTAACTGTGTGTCACGCTGTTTTTAGAAGTTTAAGACCACAAAAAAAGCCCTAAAGCTTGGAACAAATTTCTAAAACCTTAGATTCTGGTGAAGACTGTATTCTGCTCCAGATTTGCCACGTAAGCAGAGAGGCTCAAATGATTGCAAATAGTCTGTCTGTTTTGTATTTTACTCAAAATAGTTTCTCTTTATTTGTATACAATTTTAAGAAAGATTATTTAAAATTGATTTGAAAAATATTATTTTTTTTAATTCATTTGATTAATAAAAGACAATTATAACTATAATTCCTTATAAATGTTTGGTTATGAGCAATAAATTATAGCAAGGGTTTCAAAGGAAGGCTGTCTGCTTGAGATTTCTAGGCCAGGCCACTTGGCTTACAGCGCACTGGGTTAATAAGACAACAGTATTACTGGAATGGTAGATAATATAAAACAGAACTAATGGGAGAGCAGGGTTCTTTTATTGTGTCTGTCTGGACTGGAGAGGTTACTCTGGGGTCAGAATGGTTTGGCAGATACAGGATACAATGCTGATGCATCCATTGATTAACCAGAGCATTTGTTATAACCCTTGGTGGCATTTTGTCCAGAATATCAGTATATCAATTAAGAAGCTCATACAGTGTATAGAGTTTAACTTCAGAAGTTTTTAAAGATGTGTTGCTGGTAAGCTGTACTTAAAGTCTTTCCTTGACTATATTTATGTTTTCTAAAGCCCTTTGAATCAGTTTTGCTGTTTTGATTTTGCAGTATGTAACACAGGGTTATGTGTAATCTTGTCGCAGTGAATGAAGATGCAGACTGTTTAGTCTCGGTCAACATTATTTCCTGAGAAATAAAACCTGTAACTGTTTCAGTGGGTCAGCAGGAGTTTTTTGGATTCATCAGGAAATTGAACTCTTCCTTGGAAACTGTAGAGACTTTCCCTGAAGATATAGAAGTAGTGCAACTGACCTTCTGTGTGAACTATTGCTGCAACAACTAGATTAGGTTCACGCCATGAAAAAGAATATCATCTAGTATATGGTTTGGGCTTTCAAAGCAGTTAGTTATTGCACTACATATGTTACTTTTGGCAGACAATTTTCCCATTTTGAAAAATTACAAGCAACTGTTGGCCCTGTTGTATTCATGAAATAGGCAATTTTAGGCCAATTTCATTCAATAGATTTGGCAGTGTTTCATACTTAATAAAAGTGACCGGTTTCAGCTGAACAACTGTTGTTGATACAAAATGAATACGATCCATAAAAACGCAATAAAATATCCCAAGTGCAGCAGATGTTGACACACACAGTGAAACCTGAAGGAACAGGAATGATGTTTAATCCAACAAACACTGAGCGTCCGTGCCGTGGTTTTGTGTGTTTGTTTGTTTGTTTTTTTTAAAGACAGAGCGCCACCCAGACACTCGCACAGATAATAAACAGGTCATCACTCCGCATCCTCCAGCCTGTGAAGGTTTTGAATTTCGTGTAGGTGGCCTCTTGGTGCGGTGCATCGCTGTCTGTATGTAGAGACAGATTATGAAGTGCTGGAGCCTGGATCCCTGCTGAAGAGCCTGGAGAGGAATCAGAACACCTCCCACTGCAGTAGACTGTCCTCGCCCCCCCTGTCTGTGGTGAGCATGCTCTTCACAACGCCCATGCGTGAACCATCTGTTAACAAATATTACAATCAGCTTTTATTCTTCACGGGAAATCAAACGTCTGTATACATACATAGATATAGGTCGATAGATAGATATAGAGAGAGAATTCATTCAAAAACAGAAAACCGCTCTATATCTAAGGAGAATCAGGATACTCATCAATCATAAAAAATACTTAATGAAGAAGAAAAGTCACGGATGAACTGAAACCTTGCTATTTAATAATTAGCTTCAAGGTGTCTGGCTTCTGCCCTCTTTAGATAGCATGGTAGAAATAGCTAGGTAGTCTGATGATGTAGCTAATTATTAAAATAGTGAGATACTATTCTACTATATATTTTAATATTATAACTGTTAACTTGAATCGCTTCCAATTCAGTGCATGTGCATGTACCATCTGGAGCGTGTATTCAAAGTATTATTTTACTAGTTGGGATAAAGGGTTTTAAATACCTAGATTAGCATCAAAACTTCACCCAGTCTGCCCATCGCAAGCATGCAGCACAAATACTGGAAAATGAATGCAGAAGCTGCAGCATTAATCTGGGAACCACTTGTGACACCTTAGTTCTGTACCAATAAATTACGGTGAATATGAAAAATGAGGTGTTGATGTTTCTAACTGCCATAAGAGAAATACAGTCGTTTCTCTAGGAAGCCCAGGAGAGGAGCATGTGTGTTTTTCCAGATCAGTCCATCCTCTTGAAATTGCTCAGAAGAAAGATTTATTGTCTGTGATTGATGGCTGTTTTATTTAATGAATGCTGTGAGACTCACCTTGTTGAAATGCGGGGTCTCTGTCTCTTGTCTAGAAGTTTTCTTTCTGAATACCACACCAAGGAGTGGAGGATTGACATGAAAAACTCCAAGAGGAGCAAAGCAAAAGAGACAGGTCCGTTTTAGAGCTTTTAACCTCCTCTCATCTCACCGACAGGGGACAGAATCTGTAACGTCAGTGTATCACACAACACTGCCAGTTACATATATACAAAACAATACCCGGGCAATCCCCTGAATTAGAAATTAATTAATTGTTAATGCTACTCTACATGTAAATGTGATCAGTGGGGCTATGGGCTCTGGTGGATATGTCAATGCAAAATCCTGATTCTCCCCTATTTTAAGAGTCAGATGATTCAAGAAGATTTGTGCTTTTGAATCTGCTTCAATTAGTTTAACCCAGAGCGAACAGTATTTCGAGGCACTGAGCTCTCTATGAGTAATGGATTCACGTGCTGTCATTGCATGTGTATTTACTGTAGTGGAACACTCATTTTTTATGAATATGGCATCAAGTACTTCTGTTGACACCCCTCCATAAGCCTTTTAGCTGAAGGGTTTTAGTAGTGGCTGAAGAGAATGAAATATTTCTTTACTTTTTTTCCTGCACTGTCATCTTGACAAGTGCAAAAATATGAAGTAAAAATGAAAACAATTCCTATTTTATGCAGATGTGCCAGTCAACAAAAGCCACTTACAGTAGGACGAGCCCAGCTCCCTCCATCTCACGCCAAGCAAGTCCCAGTGCTTGCAATAAAAGCACACAAGCTTTAATTGCCAGACTTATTTAAAGACATATTTTGGTAACTGTTCATAAGTGGCAGTAATTCATATGTAATTGCTAACACATGATTTCTCATTCAATGCAGATTCAGATACATTCCATGGTTACCGTATCCTTTACAGTATATATAAATTCAGTATATATAATCACTATTAATCCATCATGCACTCAGAGTGACCTGTTATATTGTAGATAGTCATGTTTATACAGTAAATGTAGCCCATTTCCAACTGTGCTTTAATTATAAAGGCATGACATACTTCATTTAGTAAGGTCAAAAAATGAGATAATCACCCTTTCTGTAATTAAACCAGTTTCATGTTTTCCTTTCCTCTTAAAATACATTCAATTTTAAATGTCACACCTCTTAAACTAGGGCAACTTAAATGAAGGGACATTTAAACACAATGCTGTCTAAACTAAAGCAAAACACATGTGTAATTTAGGAGCTCCTATGGACCTGCATGGTGCTAGTTCTGTAATATAAACAGTTTGTAACATTGCTGAACTTTGCACCAGAGTGCATGTCTATTGAATCAGGTCTTAATGCATGTTAGTCCTTGAAGAATCAGCATGCAGGTAAGCCTGGAGGTGAATTCACAGCAGAGCCCATGACTGGTCTGGCAGCAAAACTAACTAAGGTGCCACCAATTGAAACGATCTGAAGCAGAGAGAAAACAAAGGCTGGAGAAATACCCCTGCAGCCAGAAAGTCTCCCCCCAAAAACAAGTACAGTTGGTTTGTTTTGCTTTTGCTCAAGTTCCATCTTGGTTTATGCCCTCTAGTCCTATTCTCTGTGCTGTGTATAAAATCTTAATTTCCCGTACCTGTTAATGAACTTACAGGAACTGTTCTCACATGATAGACCACCAACGATGTCATGTGATTTTGTTCTACATTCAGTAATCTCTTTAAACTGTCTGTGAGTGTTTAGGCGTGGTACAGATAGATAATGAACGTCATGGTATTGTATTTTCTTAGTGCTTTTTGTACCATGTACCTCTCAACCAGCAAGTCTTTTACTTAAGTTGTGTGTTTATTGGGTGTCCTTCAGCCCAAAGCTTCATAGGAAAAAAATAATAAAATCGTAATCCCAAAATAGATATCCATGTAAAAACAATGCATGAAATATTTGTGGGCTATGGAGACAGATTAAAAAAGTGAGGTCTGAAGCTGCAGAGGCTGCAATGAGAACAGGACTGACTCCACCCCTGGAGAACGAGATCTCAACCCAGTCTTCAAAGAGACCATCTGACTGCACCCAAGTGTTAGTGCACATTTTTCCATTTAAAAGCTGGCCATGTTAATTGAGTGACCTTTCCCTTAAGTGCCCTGATGTCTGGGAAACTTCCTTGCTTGTGTACAGGACAAATTAAATTCCTTTCCGTAGACATGAAAGCTTGGGAAAGCAGGGAGTTACGATGAATGATATATAGCACGTTTTTTAGTTTTTTTCATAAATGTTGATTTATTCCAATTTATTTCAGGCAGCTGCTCACAATAGGATATGCAACATCACACTGGATGGAATTGATTTTCGTCCTTTTTTTGTATTGCAGTGTTCTTTATATATTGATAATGTTCATTATTTGCATGATTCAGTTATTAACATGCCTTGACAGTAAAATTCCAAAAAAAATATTTTAAAAAACACATAGATCTGAATGCTGCCACTCAGTAACTTGAAGGAGCTGATACTACATTTTACTATTTTGTTTGTTTGTTTTTTGCTTGTATTTTGTAATTTTGCAAAGTGGTTACTAATTAAGTTTAAACTCTCTCCAATGGTTCATCTGCAATGAGACTATGTGAGTCACAGCAAAGGTAGCAGCATGCAGCAGATTATCTACAATGTCGTGTTTGAAATATTTACATATCTTGGATCAAGGTAATAAAAAACAAAACAAGGGAAGAAGTAGAATAAAAGGTAATGTAAGTAAAGTTAATATGTGGTATGAAATTTGTTTTCAAGCATCAGTTAGCAGACAGAGACATATTCACTAATGGATGAATGCCAGATTATAGAACACAGTTGTCCTTGAATGATATCTGTGTACACATCGTAATAGTTCAGATTCTGCTGGACAATATGTAAGAGGTTATGAAAATCAACCACAAGACAACAAACATTTTATTAAGATATACACTTGTCTTTTTTTTATTCTTTTCTTATTGATTGTTCAGAAAAGCATCAACGTGGGAATTATAAAAAAATATAAAGGAAATTGTGAAGTGCCTTATTGCCACATTTACAACATGAAAGTATTTTACAAGCAGTTGTCAAGAAGTTAGAAAAACCAACAGTTATTACAAAAAAACTTATATTACACATACTCCCTTCGCGTCACCTTTCTCTACTCTGCTCGGACCAGCTACATCTTTCACTGCCATCAAGGACACGTATGCCATAGGTACTGTGGTAGAGACGAACCACAAACTTTTAAAAATTCAAAAGCACAGTGCTGTATTCTGGAAGGTTGCTACTGACTGAGACGAGAAAGCAGATCAGCTGGTATCCATCTTTTTGGAGGCAGGGTTGGGGGGTTTCAAATATGATTGTACAAAACCTTTGAAGATTTCTCATGGGTGGCTGCAGCAGCATTTAATAATTGGGGGCTGGAGATAAGGAAGTCTAGCAGGCCTCTGAGACAGGTTTGATGAAGTGCTACTGAAATTGGAACCCAGCTACAGAATGTGATGAACTTGTGTGAAGTAGAGTTTTGTTCAACTTCATGATTGTTGACTTAAACGAGGTGTAACTTAAAGCAACGTTTCAACTTTTTTCAATGTGCTTTACAGAAAGTCACCATTGATCAGTATGAGCCAGACTTTGAATAATGTCCAAAACAACCAAAGTTCCCTGCCTCCTTTTACAGGCTATAACAATAGGAACAACTTACTTTATTTCTGTAACTACATTTAGAACCTCAGCAACTGATTGGAACTATTGTATAAGGCACCAGTTTTGTTTGTTTTATTTAGTCCACATTGTCTTTCTGCCCCTTCACCACAATCGTCTTCATTCAACAGTCTGAAACAGCAATTATACAATTCCAGCACAGCAGCTCTCGCTGTTATACACAATCATTATTGTTAAACATACAGTGTGACCCACACTTGTATAAAATTCATAAAACATACTCCTTTGTTTCACAGTCCTTCTGCGATGTACTTTTAATTTAAAATGCATAAACATACAGGAATATCATTATCTTCACCAGAATACATATTTCTTAAATAATAATAACAAAAAAAAAAAAAACGGCAGCAATTCTGTAATGTAATTATGCAGTGTTGAACAACATAAAGAGAAACTGGCAGACTGTGTGTGAGGAAAAAAAAAACGAGGTAAGCAACATTTAAAATAAGACCAGTAATACAAACATTAAAAGGTCAGTACATAACATACATGTATCAGGATGTATATTTATCAGCACTTTAGTTTAAGGATCCATTATGAAGAATTCATTATACATCTAAATGTGTGAAACAGAATGTATTAGGCAGCTATTAACATTACCTAGTAAAAATAATAGGCAAATCAGGAATTACAAGAAGCATCATAATTACTTTATAATATGACACAAGTATTTCTACTTGCAAGGTGCCAGTAGAAATCCATTGTACTAAACTGTTTTCCTTGTTAATAATTGTCCAAATCTTTAATAATGTAGATGAAGGCATTAAAACGTTAAGGTCAGTTTGATTACAAATATTGCAATAAGGTGCAACATCACAGGCATAATTGTTTTCCTGGCAGTGATGACGTGGATACATATTAACATCCTGAAATCTACAAAACAACTGACCACGGAATAAGAAACTGGGGAGGGAATTTATAAAGGCTTTTTAATACCTCCTTCAGTATGTCTTATTACAAATCACATATCATTATGTCGATAAAACGCAAACTCTCCAAGCCTTTGGCAGCATGCAAGGAAGACTGTCTCCCTGTATATTAAAAACAGAACCACTAGGATTCAGTGGCTACTAAACCCACCCCTGCGAAAACAAAAGTACTTTCATTCATTAAATATACAGGCCTTACAATATCTCACAATAGGTGCTGAAACTGAGTCCTGGCACAGCTGCACAAAAGGGAATATGTACCTTCGATTAGGCAGCCAGGCTTCTGTTTCAATTCACTTAGCACATTTTTTCTAGGTCAGGAGGTTTTTCCTGTGTTTCTGGGAGGGCAGAACTCTTAGCTCTAACATCAATGTTTAAAAGTTTATCATTCAACAATAAATTAGAAATGTTTGAAGAGCCATAAACGAATGTTGAACTGGTCTCAAAAAGCATCCATTTATTTGTTTCTCCCTCATTTACATTTACAACAATCAACAACTAACATGCAATGTGTTTAAAAACTGACTACTTTCATTTTTTGTTTTTGTTTTGTTGATTTAATTTTTTTTTTTTTTTTAAAAGCTCTTCATTTTTCTGTCAGGAACAGATTTAAAAAAAAAAAAATCCTCAAAAAGATTTGGTCACTTCTTCAAGTACTATTTATATATATATATTTTTTTGTTTTTATAGGATTACATTTTAAGAGTTTGCACGGCAAACAACACGAAAGACAGACAGTAAATTAGATTTGAAGGGCAGCTAAACTGACTGGAAAAAGCAGTCATGCAGTGCAAGTCTTTTCATCGAAACCATGGTCTGATTTTTATCACTATGTTATTTTTTTTTAGCAGTACTCTCATTTTTATGATTGAGGGTTTAAGTTATGGGTGGTCATTTGCCTACATAAGAGCTGATCTGTTCCGTAAAGCACCTTTAAATGCTACAGTAGAGTACAAAAAGACGACTAAGGAGTACAATGCTCTATATTGGAATAAATGACATGCGGCTGATACTGGTAAGTGTGACCTGGGTAGTATCAGATGTCACTGATCTTCAGAGTCATCAGGCAGTGCTACGTGTACACGCTGTATTAGCAACACAGCGTGGTGGTGGCAGAGCTTTATAAATGTTTTTTATGTTTCAGCCGTTTATAAGTGCCTGTGACAAGCTGTAAAAAGCTGATTTATGATTCATTGTGTTTCCTGCTTCATGTCCAGCTTCCTGCACCAGGCCAGGGTACCAGGCTTGTAAATCACTGTGAAACAGAGGCAGACTTGAGGGATTTCCTTCCAGTTACATTTTCTATCCTTGAACGCAATCTGTGGCGGCTGCTGCTCACATCCCATTAACTGTAGCGCAGCTTCAAGAAACACATGCATCTACCTGCAGGGCTGAAATGTTTGAAGCTTGCTAGCACACGCTGTGTATCTCATATGGAATACATTTTGTGTGTGAATTCAAAAGTTAGACTTGTACTAAGGGCCTAAACTGTATGTCAAAGTAAGATATAATCCTTGCTATTTAGTAAACCCCATTACCAACTTCTGAAAATTAGGGCCCAAGATGCACAACTGGAAAGAGGACATGAGACGAATGATATTGCACAGTGATATGAATGTTTACAGCGTCCATGTCTCGGTCATTAAAAAACAACAAGCATATTTATGGTTATTCCCTCAATGAGGTTACAACAACAAACCAGGGCTACTTAAGCCAGTTATTTGGCATTAGCGGTGCAGTAATGCAGTTCAGGTGTGGAGGCTTCTTAAGATATATAGATATACAGTGGAGGACACAAACATCACTTTAGATTTTCCCCAGATTTCGACCTTATAAATATATCTTACAGATACTGTAGGTACATTGTATGGCATAAACCAGGCCTCCAAGCCAAAGCCAGTGCTAGGCAATGACCAAAGCTAAGGGAAGGGCCACAAAGACCTATCGAACGAATCAGACTCCTGTTGACTTTGGAAAAGTCATCTCTTTGGTGTTGTCATTTGAACTTGTTTTTTCTCATTGAAAATGTTTTGTATTTTTTAAGAATGACTGATAAACATAAGATGAAGCACAATTCTTGTCCGACTCTGCAGCATCAGTTTTTCCACTTGAAACTCCTACTTAGCTGTCCTTCAGAATGTAATGTTACCTTTTTGACTAGATACAATTAGCAAAGAGAAAAGCTGGTTAAAGTACACTGACGCAATAATTTAATACGTTATTATAGAATTACATCTGCCACAAGTAAAACAAGCTTTCCTACTGAAGTAATAAGGCCTTGCATTGCTGATATTTCTTTACATATCAGTGCATCGCAGCTTGACCTGATTCTGTATGAAATCTTTGGTCCACAATACAGACAATTTGGGAGGTTCTTTTTTTTCATGCTACCACTAAATCATGTGTAAAAAAGAAAACAAAGGCACTTATATTATACACCAGGTGAATGATTTTACTCACGAGCATAGTAATCTGTTTCAGAAACACAACCGAAAATATATTAAAATTAATCTACATTGCGCATTCAAATGCTTAATATTACATCCAATATTTAAAAGGCACTACCCTGGCACTTGGAAGGATATTGTTTTCATATGAAGCTGAGATGTGGTTTTGGACAAAACAAACTATACACGAGGGCTCTCTCGCTGACAGTAGCGCGGGCAATTTCAAATGAAAAATGTTTGGTGTACTGAGCAAAAGGACCAAGGAGGATAGACCAGAGCAATCAAAGGCACCACACCTGCCTAATCTTATCAGAAACTCTCAATTCTGTTTCCATCATACACCGCTGCTACATCTGACAGGCAGCCAGATAAGTAGGCAATAGCCCCCCAATAGTATTACTCATTGTTGGTGATACCCCGCCTCTGGGCTTGGAGCCTTGTGGGAGTAGTGCCTAAGGAATGAAAGAAAAAGTGCCAGTCTCCCAGTCTCACTCCCAACCCAGGAGAGATAGTCGTAGTCTTGAGGGGGCACACTCCACCAAATCCCAGAACGCAAATAAACCACAAACTAAAACAAAAATAAGAGCGTTACCCTATACCAAGACGACTAAGCGCTAAAATGTCTGCTTTAGGCAGCAAACGTATATGATGTATATAAATATGTACACTCATCCAGACAGCACAAGTCCTGCCATTAAAATTTCAAATACCTTTTCACTGTTAGCAAACAGCCGCTAAGCCCAGTGTGCCAGTCTTTACAGGACTCTCTCTCTCTCTCTTACTAGGGGATGAGCTTTGCAACCAGTTAAAGGTCCTCAGTGTAGATTATACAGGGGCTGACGTCCTCGCTCGACTTCAGCTGCACGCTGGACATGAACCATCTCTTGGCGCTGGCAGAGTTGTAGTTGAGGGTGGTTCTGTAAATGTTCTTGGCGTGCTTGGGGAAGATGATGGTTGTGCTCTGGAACCGCAGTGCTTTCTGCCGGGGCTCGAACTGGAGCTCAGACTTGTAGTTCCGCCACGTGCAGTTAGGGGCCGCGATGAAGGTCTCGCTGTAAGAGGTGACGGTGGGGATCGGGGCGCAGTAGACTTCATTTCTGTAGTGCTTGTCGGAGTCGTACTTCACCTCCGAGTTGCACCTGGAATAAAAAAGAAGTGCAATTAAAATTAAAATTGTCAGAGGTAAAAAGAAGAAAAGTTGTTTGATAAATCATTCATTTGGAACTCTCTATGTGTAACAGGAAGAAGGCCGGGCATGAACTGGGGACCCCGCACACCGCAAGCGAGCTTAACCACAATGCAAAAGAGCCGGGCTCCTCTGCATTCGTGGTTTTAGAGCTTTTAACATCATCTCACCAATGGGACGACAGAATCATAACACTCATAACACTGCCCATTACATATGCTTTTTTCAAGAATGCAAGAACAGGGGGCAAAAGATAGGGAGGTAATTGTAAACACAAAACAACAGTGTCCTTGCTCCATAACAGCAGCTCCAGGAATGACTTTTGACAGCTAAGAATAACTGATTCCACTCTGAGAACAGTTCCAGTTCCAGCAACTAGGTGGCACTGCTATCTAAATATAATCAGTGAGGAGCTAATCCACAGAGTAGGCGAACTAATGCTGGATTTATGAATTAAATACTGAAGAAAATGTAAACCCCCGACCACTCGGAAATATGCATAGACCCCATATGCATGTTCTCATTACTGGTCGAACCGTTGCTGGTCAATCACCACCCTTACCCCAAAGAAAAAGTCTGCTCTCTAAAAAACCCAGACAGTATTTGCACCTCAATGGATCCATTATAAAATTCTAATGATCTAAACCTCACAGATCATCTCAGCCAATCACATTTCAAGGTGTATTTAAGCCATAATTAGTTTTTAAGTGTTGAGCACAAGGAGGTTAACATTCCCAATTATAAGAAAGGCCTGGCAAGTCGTTTATTTTAGAATTTGTACTGTTTACCTCCACCTTTACTGCACTTAAAAACAAATCATGCACCATTACTTCATAGAAAAATACATTGAAACATGTTTTTGTTTCCTTTCTTTTGCTTTTTATACTGGCATATCTGAATGAATCTAGACAGTCTTGTTTTTTACTTTGCTCTCTTATGCGGTACTTTAGCCAGTTGGAATGTTGATTTTCTTGTTGAATTTCCTTAACTACAGAAAAAGCTGTAATGTGACATATCCTACAGCGACAGAACGATCTGATTGGTTGTAAAGGTGGTGATGGTGTAGAACAGCATTGGCCAATCCTGCAGGTTTTCTGGGTCTCTTTAAATCATCAATGGCCAAAGACCTAGGAAACATGTTAGTCTTGACCAATTAAAAAAAATAATTGGTTCAATTAAGTAACAGAGAACTCGGGTGGAACGAAAACCAGAAGACCCTGCGGCTCTCCAGGACCAGAATTGGTCACCCCTGGTGTAGAATATTGCTTAATTAAATAAGCAGCGAAACTGCAACACACAGTTGTGCACACACGATTTTCTGCTCAACATGATGTAAACCTCAAGGAGGTGCGGTGGATAGAAAACCGTCACCTGCTTGTTTTAACTGACCTGATTTCTTTAGCTGGTTCTGATTTCACCTCGATGCTTTCTCCGAAGAACACCGGGTACATTCTGGGCTTCATCTCAGTCCCAGGGGAGTTCAGGAGGAGATAGGGCAGCTGCACACAACAGGGGAATGAAGAGGTGAGACGCATTCCATTTCAGAATTGGATTTTGTAAAATAAGCACTGATTATAAATGTTACGGCACTCCAAGGGTGAGATAAGAAAATACACATGCTGTTCTGTGCACATGTGCAGAATATATTTTTTAAAACTATACTACATTATATACTACGTAAACACATTTCATGTAACTTTCCAAGGCTCTTTGCATACTGTCGGTTGACAAACCAGAATAAAACCAATATATAAACCTATATACAAAAAATATATACAAAATCAAAAACAATAAGAACAGATTCAGAACGGCCGCGTGAAATAAATAAAGTTTAGAGTCTGCTGGCAAAGCCTGTCGTGGTTTGGGGTCTTTATAAGATTATATACTGATTCCCTGGGATTAGCAGAGGAAACAGATACCAGTATAAGTGTTTTAAAGGTTAGCAAGGGTCATAACCACAATTCTCTTTAGTTGGCTGTACAGTTTCACCTACTGATTACAGTAGGGGTGTCCAATCCCAGTCCTGGAGGGCCATTCCACTCCACGTTTAACAGGTAAAATGAAATAACGAAGTATGTCAGGGTCAATTAAACCATTTAGAACAGGGCTAGAACAAAGACCAGGAATGGAAGGACCAACTCTGTACACACCTGACCTACAGTACATGGCATGATTGGTATATGTGTAGTCTCTTATTTGATAGCATTTGCCTGTTCGGCACAGTATGCACAGCCCTTGATGCATAAGGACTGTTTGTTTTTGTGTGGTATGCATGCGTGAAAACAAAACTACAAGCTCCCAGTTCTTTGGAAATTGGCTTAAGTTTGCTTGGGAAATGGCAGCAGAAAAGAATGATAAATGCTCTTGTATTTCATTGTTTGTTGGTTGTTCTTTTGAATGGTAGGGTAGGTTGTTTTTTTTTTTGTTGTTGTTTTTTGCTGACCTAAGCAGGGACGTGTGAACAATGTCCCTTTTGTACTTCAGCCTGAATGTTTAATTGTATTTTCAATCCCCCTGTCTACCCCAGTGGCACAGCTTGAGATTTGCTTGTCAAAGCACAAATCAAGCCAGGTTTTAAAGTGAAAGCTGTTTACAACTGTATAAGCCTTGGCATTGGTGGCTATGGCTGAATCTGTTCTGAGATACTGGAACAAACTAGACGACAGCTATATTATTTTGGAGTGAGAAAGGCTTTAAGTTAATTAACGTAATGTAAGAAAACTTTGTGTAACATAGTTTTATCACAGTGCATGTGTGCAGCCAAGCAAAGCAAATCACCCTTCAAATGTTTAACTGTTTCTCTCTCCCACTCTAGCTGTTATCAGCCTGTAACTCTAGGGCAGATTGTTCACTTTTTTCCCAGTGGTGTTGCTAGGATATTTGGACATGACTGCTGAGTGGCATTCAAGCACAGTCTGCAATGTGGATTATCTACAAAATCACCACTTTTTTTACACCTTTATTTAAATGTATAGAACCTTAAGATGTCTGCTTTAAAAATCTGTGCTATTTAAATGTTATTATTGTACTGTTATTATTGCGACTCAGTAGCCAGGTGTGGGAAGTGCAGTGCCTAATGCTGCTGGAGGTACCCCCGCTGCTTGCTCTTGTCAGCAGCAGGACATGCTTCGGATCCATGTCCCCTTGGCAGTTTAGGATTTACATACACTCCAGACAGGCAGCTAGTTTCTCCAGAACTACGCTGAGTCAGCCCCAGCCTCCATCCTGCAGTCCTCAGATTCCAGCGCTGGTTTGTGTTACAAACAGGTTCCCAAAACGCTTTTTAACCCAATGTTGCATGGCACGAGTGACAACCAGTCAAAAAAAAAATCAATGGAAGGACCAGCTGGAGAGTCCAGCAGGTTAGACAAAATCACGAATTGATACGGCATTGAACTACAGATACAGACTACTACTGAAGCTGATGATGATGACGAAAAAAAAGCAATTACCGCACCTCTAGTAATTTAACTTTAATAACTTAATTAAACGCTGAACGTAATCTTACAGTTAATATTAAATCCCATTGTGAAAGGACAGTGCCTATAGCAGAGTGGTTTGACTGGTCTCCTAACCACTCTTAGACTGTCTGGATGGCTAAATGCTGAACAAACCAACAACAGCGTTTGCATACAGCAGCTCTTGCATACAAATTTCAATTTACATAGGGTTGTGCGACTAGTCATTTTCCCAGAACATGTCTTGGCAGGAATGATTTCTCTCTGAAAGGCACCTGCTGGTGTATATCTAATGCAGTTAAATAAGTTTGCCCTTCCAGTACAGTACAGAACTCCTCCACTGGGCACGCAAATGTATTAGCATAGCCACAATACATTGCATATGCTATATTGTAGATCTTCACATAAAAAAGGAATGGTGCAAGTTCTCAACATATTTATGTAGTAATACTACAAGAAACATATATGTTTTGTTTCTTTAAGTATTACTACATATTCACCACTGAGTGTTTTATATTTGTGGATAATGCTATTAACTTTACCCAGTTAGGTTATGGTTTTGATATTAGTCAGAACTGATCTGTTGAGCTTAATCTAAATACAGACAGATCGACGCAATGCTAATTGGAAAACACCAAGACAGACAAAAAAAATGCATGAAAAAAAAAACATTTAAACCATGACTCTCCAGAGAAAGATTCCAGATACAGAAGTCTGCACTGCTTGTACTTCAGTGCATTCTCATGCTCTCTAAATTGAATAATCTTGTTTCAGTGGCACACCAAATCCTCGGTTTAGAGAACAAGCCTGTTGTTGTTGTTGCTGTACACTACCTGCTGCCAACACTATTTTTTCATGACTTTTCACAAAATATGTACAATTCATCATGGTAGGTGGCATGGCCATACAGAGCATACCTGCTGTTTGCAGAGGTTTTTGTACGAGTATCGAATAAGCAACCAGCACCTCAATAGTTTTTCTTACAGTATCAGAAGGCTGACTCGCTGGCCTGTCTGTCTGTATTATCTGGGCACCACTCTTTGTACACCTGCTCAACCCATCACAACACATCAATAAATTATTGCAAGTCAGAGCTTGTTCCAGTTGCTAAAGAGACTGTATATTTTGCTAAAACATGTATCTGCTGTTGATACTGTAAATGTATGTATGTCTAGGTATATAGTTTGTGTTTCTTTTTTTTTCTTTCAGTTATTGAATGCTCATTCTTTCTGTCATAATCAAAAAGTAATTATTTTAACCATTCTAATGCTGGTGCTCAGTGGACCCCAATGCCTGCAAAAAAAATAATAATTTTCTTAATAGTGGGACAAAGGGACCTATTCCCCACTGTGCTGGAATCACTGCCATTTAATTTAGTAAGGTCATATAATAACGCTATGATCACACCTGTCTAATATATTTCTTTCAGATTACATTTATTTTCATACTGCATGTCCCTTACTCTGGGATATTTAACCTAAATGAGGGGGCGTTTTCAACACAATTTAATAAGGGGAAGTGGAAAATCCACCTCTAGGACAGGTGTGGTGCAGGGCGGACAATAGATGAGTCGCAGAGAAGAACTCAGAACCATTCCTGATGTTTACTCTCAAGAAGAGTGCCAATCAGCAAAAAACACGCCAATCATTGTGGAGGGAACGAATCACTGAGAGGCTACTGCGCCACCTAGCACTTAGCAATTCCTATATCTTTAACCTGGACTCCCTCGAAATGTGCTTTTAAACCAGACAGAAGGAAATTAAGAGACCTCCCAAGATGAGTCACTAAGTCAGCAGTTCTCTCAGGGAAGACACAATGTTGCATTAGCACCTGAGATACAGCAGTAGCATTCTTATAATAGTCTGGCGGATAATACGAATGACGTTGGAACAGGTTTATATTTTTAAAAAATTACCACAGATACAAAATGAATGCCAAAAGTTTTTTGATAAACTAATTTATCTGGAGCTGTGTCTGGGTGTATAGACACAGATAACTCTATCTAATGAGAAAAGAGAACTCTATTATTCACATGTACAGCTGCAATTAATCGTGTCTTTAATCATGTCAGAAGCCATCGCTTCCTTTAGTTCCTGTTGCCTTTCTATCTCATTACCATCGGTGCATGTATCTGAGTCTCACATTTTTTTATTTGCCTTGGTTTTTATAACTAACTGCACCTTTTCTTTACTCTTACAGAAGTCCTCCTTTTAGACGTAAAACAGTAGAAATGCAAATTGGATTGTACTGTAGGACCGGTTTTACGCATTACAGAAAGTGCTGCAAAAAAAGCAAAACTTTTGAGTATTATCAACAGAAAAATGCGTACCTTTAATCGGCGTTCATGAAAGTCTTGCAGACCTTTTCTTCTTTCAAAAAGATCAGTCATCAGTAATTCAGGCCTACAGCAAATTGTACTGATAACATAGTACTGAACTGCACTCCTTTAACAGATAATGTCTAATCCTAGAATTGATTCAATCAAGTTTGAAGAAGCAGATATAAAAATACAAATACTGTGTACACCACTTCCTCAAGGTACTTTATTAAAACAAGATGTTTGGCCTGTCATTAAAGTATTGATTCACCTTCACACATATTGATATTGATTCCCGTCTCCTCTGTAAATATATAGTAAGTACTTACAATTATTTAGGCTATTTGATACATTAAATAAAAATACATTCAGCTACCAAGTAGACAGATTACATGCTTACCAAAAAACAAAGCTAAAAATTCAAATTTTACACACTTATCAAAAGAAAAAAAATATGTAAGGCTATTTCTGTTTGTTCATTTCAAATGTAGTTTTGTAGGTCAGACCTCTTGAGATAAAGCTACTAGGTTTCGTTTTCAAGAGAGTTAATGAGAGCCGGAGAAGGAAATCGAAAACAATACATAGAATAGACCTACAAGCCACTGCAATAGGGAGGAGGTACGGAGTAATTGGTACGGACAAGAGAGTATTAAGTTATTAAGTAAAAAGACTAATATAATGGCAGGGCTTATTTAGTTTCCTGTCAGTTCATTAAAAAAAAAAAAAACATGCAGGTTGAACTTTATAGTGTTATACGTTTCAAGCATTCTTGAAGATAATTAAAAAAAATAAATACAAACAAAAACGTTTTAATATCTTATAAGTAACATGTTTTTAAATCTATACAAAAGCATTATGCAGTTAAATGAAATGTATTTAACCGTGAGATACCTACTGAAACATACTGTAACATCTCACTGTCAATTCAAACAGTTACAAATTCAAAACAATACTGAACATTCAATAGTAAAGATCACTGCGTATATATAGTATTCAGTAGTTATAATACATCACATAGGAAAAAGCTTACATATTAAAAATACCTTATTATTTTCCCAAGTGTAGCTTCCCTGTAAACCTACTTGTTTCCAAAATATAAAGCTGAGTTCCTGCAGAATGAATGTTATTGTCTTTCTTTCTTTCTTTCTTTCTTTCTTTTAGATATACCAGAATGCCGCTTAGCTTTTTGTTTGGAATGGTAGGTGGCCCTTGGATATTACAATATATACAAGCGTAAAGGTTTACATGCGCGAGTAATCGATTCATTAGAAAACCATGCTTTTGATGCCCAGTTGACAGCTGTGCAGTATATTACTGTACATGCACGGCAGATTGGAATATAATCTGAGTGAATTTACACATAAAAGTGTTGGGAATACCTATCCCGCGCACAGTAAGTGCACGGTAAGGGAATAGACAGCCCGTGCACAGCATGTGTCTATTGGAAAGCAGCACCAGCAGAAAAAAAGCATTTTTCCCCCCCAAACTGATTAGCACAGCCCCAAAGGTTTGTTGTGTCAGGTGAAGGCCGGTTTCCTGGTGGAATTTAAAAAATGTCACGTTTTAGGGAAGAAAAAAAAAAAAACTCCTATATTTTTCCAATGGGGTGCATCTATTTAGAGTTTCTCTGGAGCGATTAAAGGGGACACGTGTGAAATTTAACTTTGACAAATGTGCATGTCTATCGGAAATTACCATTAATCACAGCAAAAAAATAAACGCTGAAAAAAGATAACACTTAGTAAGCATTACGGACTTACTGGTATTTATTTACTTTTTAATCATTTTTTTTTTCCTTCCCAGTGTTAGCTGCTGGTTCGGGCTCTCATAAATTAACCTTTTGTCTGCTGGGTGTCTATCCAGTGTTTGTTTTCCTTTGGAATAGAAGAAAAAAGCCTTTTCTTAGATTTCTAATGTGTTTTAGGAACATTTCACTTGATAGTGTATTAAATGAGCTGGAATGAATGTCTAATCACTGACTAAATAAACTGTAAGTGTAAATGTGTGTGCATTTTGCAGGGTTTTATGGTTTATGTTTCTGTCATTTAAATACATGATATTTCTATAATTCAATTCTGGTTTCATTAGCTTCTCTAGGTAAATGTTTATTAATTGTTTAGTGAGTTTGCGAATTTAAAAGGAATATAAAAACTCCACGTCAGCTCCATGTAATCCAGCCAGGTAGAAGTCTCTGAACTCTAATAACAGAATTCCCAATCTGAAACGTGAACCCTGCAGAATTGTGCTGTGATGCTGCTGCTGTTAACACAGACCTCAGTGCACTGAAATGAAGGACAATCCTCAAAGCACTGTATCCAGAGAAACCACAGGCCAGAAAAATCAACAGGAAGCCCCACACTAACACATTCACATACACACATAACTAGGTGTAATGGGAAAAAGTCACCATGCAACTCTGATATCTAAGAACATTGAGCTCATATAACCCCTATAATCAAAAGACCATCAAAAGCCATTCCTCTGCATTAAATAATGAATCCACTGTTCTTTAATACAGCCAGCAGTGTTTAAACAACAATGCAGAACTTTCAGAAACAGGTTATCTATCTGTGACCTGCTGTACTTCCCTATTGTAGTTCCCACTTAAAAAGAGGAAACACCTACAGTACAATATGGTACTGTTGATTTATGCTATTAAAATAGTAACTTCTAAAGGATTACGTCTTACATGGAAACAAGCTGTTTAACAGTGAAGCACTATGGAGAACCGTCCTTATTTCAGACACTGTGCACCAATTGCAAGTGCTTACTTTATGCACTAATATTGTGAAATATCCCAGAAAGAAAATTGAGAATATCTCATTGTATGGAAAATATTGGGTATGATTGAGAAACGGCATGAATTTAAAAATAAATACATTCATATATTTAAAAAAATACCTTACTTATCTCCTTATATATAAACAGTGTAGGTAGAAAATATGGCACCTCATGCTGTCTATACAGATTAATACAGTGTCTGACCATGTATCGTTTGCCACACCTTGATCCTGTCTTGAAGCTCCTATCATTCAGTCCTGGAGACCAGCGCAATGGCTATGTGAAGAGCAATGGCCACTGAGCTCCTTCAGCTGTGTGGCCAAAAGGTTTGCATCCCCCCTATAGAATTAACGAAAAACTGACAAAAAAAAAAAGTGACTTTTCGAAATCTAACATGAAATACTGTACTACTATTATGACTTTTGCAATATCATTTTGTGGTTCCTTTGATTACATGATGTTAAATAAAAGATCTAAATGATTTATAATTTTTTTTTTTTTCTCTCTAATTCGTAAAATTCTAGATGATATAAAACATTTGGCCATAGCTGTAGATTGGGACTTCCAAACCCATTTCACTAAAAGTCTGGAGGTGAAAACAAATGAAACAGGCTGTACCTAGCCAGCTCCCGGGTCCTTTTCAATAGCCAAGTAAATGTCTGTAGCTGCTGGACAGCTGGGGCTGAAGCCAGAGGGGGTTACAGAGGAGTTTGCTGCTGTTAGCTCATTCCCGTGGTCTCAAGCTCAGCAGTCCACATTGCTAACCCCTGTCTCACTGCACACTTCACACCACAGGCAGGTTCACAGGCTGACAGAGCACAGAGGTCGCAGTAGATTATGGTTCAAGTGCATTAGCAGGAAAGTGTACAGGCAATACTACACCGACTTAAACATGATCTGTGGATAAATACATCAGTCACTAGTGCAGTCAATTCACCACCTATTGGGAAGCTGCTAATACAGAACAGTACAGAGTTGAACATCCGGAAGTCTATTAACCAAAACGTCAATTAACCGGACATTTTCCTTTGCATATAAGCACTACTGGGAAACAGAGAAGATGATTACAGATAATTACCCTATGAATTCATATGAATTACCCTCTGTAATTCATATGAACTATTATGTAGTTAATATAATAGATACAATTATATTTATGCAAATAGGTACTGACGCCAATTCTTTTTTTTTTATATATATATTATTTTTTTATTTTCTTTGACACCAATTCTGATACCGAATGGTAGCACAAAACTGAACAAGTATGCTGCTGCAGTATGGACTTCAAGACTGGTTTGCAAACACACAATGCAGTATTGTACTTAGTGAAGAATCTAGCATACCGAGTTTTGAATTCTGCTTCCTTACAAGCACTTTTATTCCACAGAAGATGCCCCCCCCCTCCCTCTCCCACAAGGACAAGGGTACCCTGAGTCCCCAGTGAAATGTAGCTCTGTGGGGACAGGCTGGGCAGCAGAGACACTTGGTTCCTGACAGACAGCCTGTCTCAGCTTACATGCAAGGCTGCAATTCCAGAACTCCAGTCATGTGACAGGCAGGACCAAAGTAATAATCAACACATTCCTTAACAAACAGGAACAGGGAACTGGCACACATTGCCCCCAAAAAAATAAATTTGTGTGCCCTGCAGTCAAGAGCTTGATAAGTGGCGTGTATGGCACCTGGCGGTCTTGGAAACTATTTTTAAAGCATGCTGGTTAAAGGACAACACAGATCCATAGAATGTTTAACCTCATGGAACCTTTATTCAGAACATGTCAGGTCAGGTTTCTAAAGGTGGGTAGTAGGTAGTTGGGAGATTTTAACGTTTCATGGACAGTATGTTTTCTGATTTCTGTTCAACGTATTGAATATCAAAAGTTGGAATGTGTGCACTTGTGACGGATAGAGCTGCAATTCTATATTCAAATGACAGCAGGGCATTAGATGCAAACAGTTTCAAACAAGGCATTGCGTGGCTGCATTGAGAAAGCAAAGGGCTGGTTATTTAACTAGATTTGCATGGTAATTTGCTCTGCGTGCAGTGCTGAACAGAACAATGTACTATTTTGAGGGAAAGCAAATCCTTCAAAAGACATACAGCTTAGAAAACAATGTCTACAGAATAAAGTACAGTTTCATGAAATAGCTTTTGCAGATGAAACTCATATATATTTCAGTAACATAACAACAGGCCCCCCTTGGGTCGTTGGAAGAAGGCATCGGCACTGTCTGGGGTATAGCTAGAATCCTAACAATCTTGCAGATAACTTTTTACTCTGCTTAACAGCCCAATAAATGTCATGTTATTTCTTGCCAGTCTGCGCAGTTAGCTGTTGCTCCTATTCTATTTAGTGTGCAGCCAATGTTAAACCCTGAAGTGAGTCTTTCATCTTCAATTTGAAAGGTATCTGAAAGATCGAAAATGAAAGGGAAACATGTGCTGCGTATTTGTAAATATGTAGAGGTCTTTAATTAAATTGAAATGTGTGGATTGATTGTTCAATGAATGGAGTGCCTTTTTTTTGTTAACTAATTGATTTACTTTCAATGTGCCACATTTACTGTAATATCTGCCGTACTATTGTGGTGCTAATTTTTAAAACATAAATTAATAAAATGTAATTCATTTTGCACAGGTTTGAAAACCACCCCTGTTGTAACAGTAACTAACGAAAGACCATAGATATGAAGAACATCATTTTATATTTTTCTTATATGCAGATATTAATTTACTATGACATCTGCTGCTAATCTCAAGCATTTTACATTGCATTTTCATTACGTTGCCCTTTTGACTTGGTCAGCGTCATTAAGAAATACACAAATTCACAAATACATAAAACAACATTGCAGCTTACAAACAATGGTTTTCTTAAAATCCTAACAGGCATCCAAGCCTAATGCTGAGCACTACGTAATAGTATAAAATGAATAAGCAGTCGGGAAGGTCAATTTACCAACAATAGTCTTATTTGATGGCAGAACGTTTGCTTTGTTTCAGATAATCTTAGGTATAGACCTGCTCATAGTAGCCAGTGAGAGGTCACGTTGTACCCCTGCCCTGGTCATTTACTTTAGACAGATAGTGCAACATAAAACCCAGAATACTTTAAGAATAATGACGTTTCCTATCTCAATCCTATCTGGAGAACATTATTATGTGACATACTGAGGTTCCACCCTACCGTTCACTGTGCCTCTGAACACGCCAGTTGTCCACAGTTGACACCACACACTCCAATAATTGGTCAAAAACAGGTTGCTATTGTTTACTGCAGTCTGCATTGTTAGGTATGCAGATATTCAGGTTTCCACTCTACCAGAAATTCCAGCAACTGCTGGTTTAGCTAAAGACCAGCAATAGCTCAAAACAATAACACACAGCTACTCGCTTATAAGCTAGGGGTAAAGTACATCACCTTTATTATAACACAAGAACAGTTCTGTGTGCTGGAATTTCTCATAAGGCAGATGCCCCTCATTGATAGGTAATGATTTATATTACCTGTCTACTATATTCCCTGGCCAAGGCTATTTGTTATTTAGTCACATATTAACTAAAGGCTAGCATTTAATGTGGATCATCAATAGTAGACTTGTTGTTGGAAGGCTGTATTGTACTGCATGTAGACTATTATCATCATGTAATTGTGTGATTTCAGACTGGGCATGAACTGTAAATAAAATCCAATTACAGTACAGTCCTTTTAATTGCAATTACATCCCCTTAAATAAGTGTGTATGTTATTAGTATCACATGCTAAACAGTATTTCATTTTTGTAACAAATAAATAGGCAACTAACTAACTAACTAACTAACTAACTAACTAACTAACTAAATAAATAAATAAATAAATACTTGGTTTCTTACCAGTTTGCCTTCCTTGCTCTCCTTTCTGTAATTGTATCCATGCTGTTCAATGGGTGTGCTGCTTCCCCCGGCTCGGCTCTCCAGTATACCCGGGGAGATGGAATAGAAAGGCGGGCTGGGGCTCGGAGGCAGCCCTGAATCCGGACTGTCAAGCAACCCTTCCCGGTTCTTCCCTTTCAAGCTGTCATCCATCGCTTGCAAGTGTAGGTGGCCCACCATTTCTGGGGCAACTGAATTCAAACTTGGGAAAACTCGCTCGTAAATGTTAATCTCGATTACGAATTGTGTTAATGTTTAACAAATCCAGGATGATAAACAGCAAAACCACGAAGCTCCTACGTGTGAGATATCTGCAAAAAAAGAAAGAAAAAAAACGGAAAAACAATTAGTTGTTTTGTTGCAATTCAACCTATGTCGTATCGAAAGTTCTGTGTGTGTGTTTACAAAACACTTTTATTTACAATAAGCAACACAATAATAATTTAAATAAAATAAATCGTAGATCTAGCTAATGTCATTATCTGAATCAAACTAAAAGTCAGCTGTATTTTTCAAGCTAACACTTGCTCGGCTAATCTTATACCATTGCGGTGAACATTACTGAACAGAATTACTGCTTGACTGGAACCTTCTTTTGACAGCTATAGTCTGATTTGACTGACAGCAAATATGTAACTAGTGTAAAGCGCATTTAAAACGCGAAGGAATAATGTACCAAAGCGTAAACAAAGCACAGGACCACAAATAGTACCGTACTTTAATTCACGTTCTCTTAAACGCTAAATTGTAAAGTATATAAATGAATAATAACATTGACATTTTCAATACACTACACAAAAAATATATATATATATATATTGCACAGGAACAGCAAAATAAATATTTTCCTCGAATAAACAATAATACAGTCCTGTTTAGAGGTAAACTGTACAATATTTAAAGAAATCCGCTTACTATTGAAATTATACAGGTCATTATAATTTGTAAACAGAAAACAATAAAGAAGAAGAAAAAACAGACACACAAACGTACATTATGCACACAAATAAAAAAAATTAAAAAGTACCCGAGCTCTGTGAAGAATATAGCTCTCGTCAGTACAGTAGCCAGGTTCTTTTTATTAATCCGTAGTCTCTTTGCACCGACTGTCTCCCGTCGCACTAAACTGAGCAGCCCTGCTTTGAGAGACTGCTCTTAATTGTGAGTGCCAGCTACTTTTCCTACCTGGAGAGATTCCAGCCCAATGATTATCTGGAACGATTCCAGATCCGGCCAGTAGGGAGAGCTCTCATATACTGTACATCCATCCTTCTAGTAGTTGAGTTGTAAATATGTGGAGAGAGCAAGGAAAGAACTCCACAGCCTGGACTTGGGATGATCAGCTGTGAATATCAAACACGTTGCAAATGAAAACAGCAACAACTGAGGCCTTTGAGAATCCGGAACCTAGGCAAAATCTCCATATGGATAAATGATGGGATTACAATCTTGATGGAATAGGTGTTCCTGTTATACCTACTATAATACTACAATGCTACATAGTACACAAACACATTACTGTTTTCACAGTACTCTAAACGCACCTACTGGACAGTCTTCGCATTACACTCAAATTAAAATGTTGCTGTCCTCCCCGAACAGAAAACACTGCCAGCTTTGATTTTAAAGCATTGGTTTGCTCTCCTTAAAAAGAGCACTGGTGTACCAGTACACTTCAGCAGATCCACAGAAGCTGAACTATTACGTTTTAAATGAGCTGCAGTTATTGGGGTTGTGCTTTTGGTGTGTTAATCCCAGTTCAAGGTAAGATCGAGGCCAGGGAGGCCCAGCTCTCCTCACAATCAGTGGAGTATTCAGCACTTGTGATTGGTAAACTGTTTACACTAACCCCTGCAGAACACACTACTGCCTTGGCACAGCTCAGAGGCAGCAGCCCACACAATAGCCCTAATATGCTGCTGTCTGGAATACGAAACTGCACATCACAGTTCAGTCAAGGACTACGTTGTTAATACTGTACTGTCTTCTTTTTTAAAGGATACTGTAAATATACTAACAGTACTGGCATGTTTAAGGTCACTTTGAAATGCTACAATTTAGTAAGTGATTTTAATGGAATTGTTTTAGACAGACGTTTTAACATGATGCAGGCATATACTAAATAAATAAACACACACACGCACACATGCACGCACGCACCACAACTTCTTAACAAACAAAATAGGACTTGAAGCTATTCAGTGAAATATTACATTTCAGTATTGACACTGTATGCTGGTATTTATACAATCATCCATGCTAATTGACTTTTTTTCTCTTTTTTTTGTTACTTTGTGATAAACAAATGGGGAAACACATGCACTTCCTCTATGATAAAGGCAAAAACAAAGTTAAGAGTTTTTTCATCACAGGTTTAATAGACTCTACATAGAGTTTAAGACATTTATTTATGCTTTTGTCCAGTATAATGGTATATATTGTCTGCACTACAGTCCTCCCAATATTATTATTAAAATGGGTTGATTGTATAAAACAAAAGATGAACAGGCTTATACTGTACATCATTATTAAAAGTTCCTTATACAGTAGGCTTCAGATCATTATAGTTTACGTATGCATGTAATGAGAATATTTTCATATTTCTTGCCTCCCTTCTACACATCCCTGAACAGGATACTGACGCATTCTTTCCATATCTCCAACAGTAGATCCTGTATCAGCACCTTTCCATTTCAGAGGGGCGATGCGTTTCTTCTCCCACTCAAGGAAAAAAGGTTGAAAGTCTCCTAAGGGCTACAAAACACAACTTGTGCATGTGAGCAGCTGTCTAACGTTCGGATACAGAGTTTTTTTTTTGTTTTTTTTTAATCTTGTCTGTTCTGAGAAGCTAAGCAGAGTTCAGCCTCTTCAGTGCTTAGATGCAAGGCCTTCATATCAGATCCTCCCAGTTGTTGATGGTAACTCAATATCATCTTCAGTTGCACACCGTTCTTGATGTTGTCAGATGTTGATCCTGAAGGTTAAGTACAACCATCAGGACACATTCAGCCCTTATATTGGCCTTTGGGTATTCAAGAGTCTCAAGTTTCCCCAGAGAAAGTCGTCTAAACACATGCAAGATACTGTACATGACCTTTGTGAATCTTCTATTGGTCTTTTGCAGCCTGTTCAGCATAAACCTATTCAATCTGCAAGGCATCCTGGGCTAACACAAGTGTGTTCAATCCCATGCTTGACTACAATATACAGTGTTTACTTTCCTGTTCAATTTCATCCTTGCATGAAATCACCAGGCAATGGGAATTTAGTTATGACATGTTGTGCAGTTAGGCTCAATAATAGGTAGTGTCATCCACATTTATTCCAATAAATCTTATTTTTTTATACATGATTAAAAAAAAAGGCACGGATGATGAATGCCAACTAAGTGTTACGAGTGACAGTGGTGTCCTGTGATGTGGACTAAGCACTGTGTTTGGACAGAGATTGAAACTGGACAAATAACAGTGCCGTTTCTGACAAGCACCAGCACCCATCCTATTCTGCTTCCTATCAGACTTGTCTTTCCATTTCGCACCTCAAACACTCCCACAATCTCACACCTGTGTTGGGCTGCCAGCATATTTTGACACTGCCTCTGGTGACAGAGAACACCATAGACTGCGTGTTTTGAGAGACTGGTTTTGTAATAACTGTATTAGTCACTGTATGGTAAAATATGGAGAAGTGAGTCTGTCTCAGCCAATCTCTATAACTCAATTGAATAAAGTGGCTTAACCTGGGATTAAAATGAAGGTGTAGGAAAGCGATAGACGAAGCAGGTGAAGGTCTTGTACTGCTGTACAGGAGGTTAGTAGGATGAATTTGACAGCGGTGGAAACTATAATGCTTTATTTTGGTGAAGGTAGGGTATTTTGATAGGTAAGCTAAAATGATCATTTATTCACAATGGTAATAAATCTTGCTCTCTCATTGGCTGGGAGGGTATACATAAATGGAGAAGTGCTGTATGTACAGCAAACTGAGCATACCAAATGTTGCGACTGGTCGCAAAAAGTGAGAGGGAAGCAGTGCTGGCCCCAATAGCTGATCCTGACCAATCACTGTACTGTACTTGTGTCCGTAACAGTTTTAATGATTTCACTAAGGTGTAAAATAACTCCTGAACAATGCTCTGTATTGCCGGGTTTAAGTGTCTCTTATCTGTAGCTTTAAAGTTCAGAGATAATATAATCCACAGGCACCCACTATAGCGATCCCAAACCTTATGAAGTCATTGAGAACATGTCATTTAAAGATATGCGCTCTGCAACAATAACATTTATTATCCAATTAAATGTAATTCAGTCTTCATGGTGGCTGTAGTGGAAACAAAGTAAATAAACCATTTTATAATAATGGAAACAATGAAACCATATACGATAGAAATGTTGGCTTAGCGGCTCTGTGAAAAAAAAAAAAGACAGAAAGTGTGAGTTTTGCTCGGGCTGATGATTTCAGCATGATTCTTGTGAAACGCTAGGCTGTTTTAGTTTGTTGTAAGAACATGTTTTTTGGTGCGTTTGGAAAGGAGCAAGTTAATTATAACATTTAACCACTAGCATAGATCCCAGCTCCGGCTCAAATATTTTTTTTTGAATAATTGTTTTTTTTTTTTGCTAAAACAGGAGTATTATGATACTGAATATGTACCGCACAGACGATGGTGCGCAAGGTGAAAGACTTTAGATAGTTACACATGGATTTGATATTTCTCAATTACCATATTACCTGTATTATAAATATTAGAGCCTGCCATGGGTATACTTCATATTGCACTCAAAAGCTAGCCTGCCACACGTTATGTGCTGTATGCGAGCTTGTGTGGGGTGGCGTGACAGCCTGGCTGAATTCAGTAGGAAAGCATGTGTCCACGCTTAGAGTATTTCATTTTACTGATACTGACACTTATTTTATGTATTTTGAATTGCCAAATTAATAATAGGCTTTTACATAAAAATTGGTGTTTTTATTGACGCTGTTGACATGGCAACCAGCGTGACAATTAGAATTGTTATGAGCTTTAACAAGAGTAATTGTTGTGCAGACATTGGAGTGTCAAGTTCCACGCCTAAAAGTACGAAAACAAGGGCCGTTTAGAAACACCGTTCCAATCTGAAGGTGTCAGGATGTGACCCACCCTGTCAGGAAAGAAGATTAAACCAAGTTTGAAACTGAATCTGGTCTGAAGTTTAATTGGTCTGTCTAGGCCGGGTATACAGGACCAACCAGAGCAAGCCCTCTTGGACTGTATTTTAGACTAACTATTTATTATCCAAACTAAAGTACAAACCACAAACAAAGGACTGCAATGTGGTGTTTTGTCTGGTTCCCTGCCATATCATATCATATATTAACTTTTCCCCTTGTGTTGTTCTAACCTACTTTTTTCGTTTCTCCAGACCGATTAACAGTAATCCTCAGGCATGTTAAGTGAAGTCTGGCTGTTGGACAGCAATGTGTCAGTGGCTGAGTGACTGATGAAAGGTCAACACAGGTAAACACAGGACGCAATGGTGTATTATTTCTGTGATTCCACTGGTGAGGCCAGTTTGCAATCGGACTGTCATATTTACAAAGGAGGACAACTCCTTTAGCACCATGCTGAGGCACAGGCTCTCGCACTGAAGGAATAGCGCCTCCTACTGAGCCAACACAAACACGGCCCACAGCAACGTCTGTCCCTAGAGGCCCAAGTATTGACAAGGCCCAAACTTTGAGAGACTGAGAGCAGACAAGATCACACTCCAAAACAGTACATCCTGGAGACTAGGGATAACAGTGTTGATATCCAAAATAAATAAATCATCTCAAGATTTAATTCATTTGAACATGTGGATAATGTGCTCTTTTATATCTTATTATTAGTAGTAGTAGTATAAGTTACCATTATAATTTATGTTGGGGCCTTTCATAAACTACATATGATATTAATTGGAAGCACATTGTATACAGTAGCTTAGCTTTATTTTTGATTCATGATAAGTTTAAGAAAACTTGCAGGAACGTGCATCTGTTGTCGCCTGGAGTTTAAACAATATAACCCCTCAGAGAAGAGTTCAGCCGTGTTTGCAGAAACACTAACTCAGGAGCTCAGTTAAGTTTCTGGCAGTCCACAGGTGCTAACAGGGAGTCCTTTGGAAATGAAGCACAATATAATACATAGCAGAAAGCAAATGTAAAATAGTTTCAACGCTGTCTTGGGAGTTCACCATTTTGGAGGGGGGTAAAATTGAAGAACAAATATCCCACGCAGTTAGTCTGTTTTATAGTTAGTGAAAAACAAATGGACAAATATATTCAGTGATTTAGTAGGCACGCTTTCTGAGTGGGGTAATTTTTCTTCAGTACTAATATATGGTTAATATAATAAGAATACTTAATATATATTATATGTTTAATAGACTTGACTTAAAAACTGTAGAAACACCATTAATAAAGGCTAATTAAAATAAGATCTTTTTGTGTATGCATCTTGCATGTTCCCTAATGAGCAGCGCTATGTGTTTGTTTTCTTTTCCATACTTAATCTGTAATCTTTAAACCTTTTAAATAAAATTGCCTAATCGAAGTGTCAACACAAAACAGTACATCCAGTCCAAAAATTGATTTCGCAATTTGTTGAAGTGGGCAATAAAAATGCACCAAAAATCAATAGAAAATGTTAATGTTCCTGAAGCAGAAGCAGGCTCTGAACCCTGGGGTTCACTGACATGGAGAAGCTGGTTTTTCTGTTGCTTCTGCTGCGGGGCTGCTTAGGGGCTTCACAAGGTGAGAACCAGATACCAGCTGTGCTTCTAAACTACCTAATAAAACTAAAGCATGGCAGCAAGACAGACCTCAGAACAGGGTGTATACAATAAAACTGTCATTGCGACTATCTCCCACTGAAGACCAGTTTATCAATGAGACCAATCAGTCAGTGAGTCTGGAGATAATCAGCAAGTATCCCTCTGTTTTATATTAAGACCGGTTCACTCAGTTTCTTTGGTCAAAATATGGATTGCACTGTATATATGTAGATAGTTTGATAGATTTCCTTGAAAGAGATGGATGTTTTTGCTGTGTTAGTCGAGGTAATAGTGATAACAGATTGAAGTTATTTTGTGCCACTGCTTCTGCAATTACGTCACTTTTTAGGTTCCAATTCAGTTACCAGTTTTGCTGTCTTGAAACTAGTGTTTGCATATAATAGTTGATCTAATGAACGGCATCAACTCTTGAAATCCTTTGTTTATGCCCCAAATAGATCTATCAGGGAAAGCCTTCTACTTTCATGAGGCTTCCAGCAGCAACTACGTGAAGCTCATACCAGACAAGGAGGAGGCTATGAGTGCAGCGACCATCTGTCTCAGGTACCACTCCACCCTGACAACAGATCAGTGTCTCTTCTCCTTTGCCACCCCTTCCAAAGACAACACATTTCTCCTCTTCAAATTCGGGTATGGCAAACACACCATGGCCGTGAACAACGATCAGCCGGAGTTGCTCATGTCGGATGAGAGAACTCCATTGGGATGGACTCATGTGTGCGGGACCTGGGAGACGAGCAGTGGGAAGGTTCAGCTGTGGATCAACGGGAAGGGTAGCGAGATGAAGGCGGTAAAGAAAGGAATGTTAGTTGAAGGGAAACCTATCATAATCCTAGGTCAAGATCAAGACACTTACGGAGGGGCATTCCAATCGTCCCAGGCCTTTGTTGGCCAAATCACAGAGGTACACATGTGGGATTACGTGCTGTCAGAGTGTGAAATAAGCGCCATGAGCATTGGTTTGGCTGTTAGCCCTAGGAATGTTTTAAACTGGAAGTCAATGCAGTACACTCACAGTGGTCATGTGTTAGTGAAGAGTGTTGATGATACCTGCTATGTGAACTAAAATAAACAAAATACTAGGTACAATACTGTTTGTTGTACCTGCCATGTAAAATAGCATTTACTAAAATTAAATAACGTGTTATCTGTTGATAAACCCCAAGTTCAAATACAGTAATGTGATTCACTTATGAACTGAAGAAAGAAATGTTTTCTTTAAACAACATTGCAACAGGGAGGTACAAGTCAGGGATAACACATTTTTAAAAAAGAGACCATTTGAATAAAAGTCTGACATATTATAGGCATTTATATATGTTTTGTTGTTCAACCCTTGTCGGTGTACAAGGACATTAACATGAAAGTTTAACTGCACAGTGATAAAAATGTTACATTATTGAAAAAAGGTATTTTAAAAAGACCTTGTGGTTTTGTCCTGCGTATTCTTAATAATCCTGTTGGAATGACTCACCCTTTTAGCCAGACAGTGAGCACTGAACCCATTAACTCATCTGAGTCATGTTTATGTCAATAGTCATGCCAGCAGATCATCATTAATATCCTGTTTTCTCCCACTCTGATTTTGAGGTCTGTGCACATGCTTGAAAAGTAGGAGTGTTTAACAGCGAAGACGGTAATCACTGCTGTAAGTGGAACATGCAGGTGTGGGGAAACGCTGCTCTTTCTTTATTGCAAGGTTTTATTACATATGAAACTGGTATTATTATGGTATTCCAATATAACTTGCTGTATATTGTCTGTGTCTTGCTACACACTTCAATAAACTTCAATTAAGTCCCCTTTAAAAAAAATTCAGAGACTGGAAAGGAATTCACTCACAAGAAATGTACTCAAGGGATTATGCCCATTGCTGATATATCCAGTCCTTTATCTCCTTTGTTTAAATGTTGACATGTGTGTCATGTGTGTGGATAGGTGGTTTTCATTTCTACTGTGTACACCCACCCAAAGATAACAAGGTCAAGGTGAGAAATTACTGTGGGAGGGTTGGAGATATGACACCAGTTTGATTTTTTTTTTTTATCAGTCTCACCTTTTTATGAAAAAAAGAAAACGTCAACAGTGAGTAACTATAACCACTGTTTTCAAAACACTGTGCTGTAACTACAAAATAAAAGCACAATCCAGTCTCTATAACTCCATCCTAACAGAACAGAAAACACGAGCCAGTAGATCAGTTTTATCGTGTGCTGGTGAATGCTGGAAAGGCTTTCCAACCAGTTCTACCTGCATAGGCCCCAAATCCTAATTGTACCACAGTGTTCATATTACTTAGTTTTTCATGCATATGTCATAATTTGGTACATTTAACAATATTCCATTTTGGTACTTTTACATACATTTACTTGCAAATGGGCAAATCAAAAAACAATATGTATTTTAGCAAAACACACAAAATATATGTAGTTTTTTGTTATTATTATTATTTCTAATGGGATTGCTTTCACTTTGGAGAAAATTATGGGGGGAAAAAAAGCAATTGTGAAAGGGGAAGTAAGCAGAGATAATAATTATTTGCCTGGGCACATGAGCTTTCTTGCGCCTACGTTGTCAGGCTGTAAAGAGAAATGAAAAAAAACTTCCTGTGGATGGAAGATAATAAACAAAGGCACTACAGAACGTTTGCTCTGCTTGTTTGTTCTGTGTATTTGTTAAGGTTTTACATGTCGGCCAGTGGAGCAGCAATGCTGTACGGAAATCACTGGCTCCTGTCTGCTCGCTACCAAAGATACCACCTCTAAATAGAGAACCTTGCATTCACCTAAGAGGGACCCTGAGCAGTGGAATATACCCATACTTAAGGTTTACCGAACAAGAATTACATTCCAGAATGTATCGAATATTATTTACTATACTGTATGGCAGAGCCAAACGTCTCAGAAGGCTTTGTTGTTTGTTATTTACCGTCCTATTTGCAAACGGCTGCCCACCAATAATATAGATAGCACTATTAGAAGAATAATTTGTTTTTTAAACAATGTGCTCCATACTGAGGAACAGTATTAATGTAAAATAACCACACAGTAATAACAGCACTTCTGGATTGAACTGAAAGCTAACACATTGTCTCTTATTATACAAGAGATGGCATCTCATGCATTTTGCACGAGTGAAGCTGAGCGTTTCTGGCTGCTCAAACTGAATTTCTTTGGATCTCTGGATCTCCTGGAATACAACATATCGAATGATTGTTTTTAATTATCATGCATAACAAAGTATGACTGTATTTTACAAACATGTCTTTGTGTTTCTGCCTTTGCCTATAGGCACAGTGTGCTTTGTATTCATTGTGGTTTTTACTAAATCTTTTGCATGTTCTCTAGGGGGAGGCACTTATTTCAGTGAATGCAGCTGATTCTTGGTTCCCAGGGGGTCTTTGAGGTGAACAGCAATCCTGTGTGTCAAGGATGACTTGGGGTGCTGCAGTTCTGACCTGGGGAAGGAGGAGGGCTATGGCTGTTTTAGATGTTTGTCATGGAATGTAGCTGAAAACCCTAAAGAGCCTCAGAGTAAAGCACTGGGGGTCAGTCAAAGCCACAGAGACACATGGTCTTCCCTTTGCCATGTTATATTATTTTCCTTAGTTAGTAAAGATCCCCTTATTACGAAGGTATTCATATAACATGGGGTTCCAATTTTTATGTCTGGGTTCCACTCTGTCTGCAAACACAATAAAAATAATAAATAAAGAAATAAAGGCAGTTTGTTTGTTATGAAATGCATTTGATAAGGGTGTGTACAACAGTGGTTCAGTTATTGTTTTGTTTTTTAGGCAAAACATTTGAGAAATTGTTCCAAAACTGTATTTATCCTCACCAGAATAACAGAATAACATTCAGCTCATTTAAAGTACACCTTCTGGCATTTTGTCAAACCTCATACTGTCTGTTTGAGAAATAAAAATTATATAATCAACCAGGTGTAGCTACAGTGTTTGGCTCTTTAATTATATTACAATGTCAGGAAGATCTTTTTCATTTATCTTGTTAGAAAATGTCCGCTAGACAAAATGAAGAATGATGTATTCAACCATCTAGTTCAATACCATCTAGGCCCAGAAACACTACAGCCTCCCTGTCACTGATATTCATATACAGGTGTACTCCCTGTCACTGATATTCATATACAGGTGTACTCCCTGTCACTGATATTCATATACAGGTGTACTCCCTGTCACTGATATTCATATACAGGTGTACTCCCTGTCACTGATATTCATATACAGGTGTACTCCCTGTCACTGATATTCATATACAGGTGTACTCCCTGTCACTGATATTCATATACAGGTGTACTCCCTGTCACTGATATTCATATACAGGTGTACTCCCTGTCACTGATATTCATATACAGGTGTACTCCCTGTCACTGATATTCATATACAGGTGTACTCCCTGTCACTGATATTCATATACAGGTGTACTCCCTGTCACTGATATTCATATACAGGTGTACTCCCTGTCACTGATATTCATATACAGGTGTACTCCCTGTCACTGATATTCATATACAGGTGTACTCCCTGTCACTGATATTCATATACAGGTGTACTCCTGTCACTGATATTCATATACAGGTGTACTCCCTGTCACTGATATTCATATACAGGTGTACTCCCTGTCACTGATATTCATATACAGGTGTACTCCCTGTCACTGATATTCATATACAGGTGTACTCCCTGTCACTGATATTCATATACAGGTGTACTCCCTGTCACTGATATTCATATACAGGTGTACTCCCTGTCACTGATATTCATATACAGGTGTACTCCTGTCACTGATATTCATATACAGGTGTACTCCCTGTCACTGATATTCATATACAGGTGTACTCCCTGTCACTGATATTCATATACAGGTGTACTCCCTGTCACTGATATTCATATACAGGTGTACTCCCTGTCACTGATATTCATATACAGGTGTACTCCCTGTCACTGATATTCATATACAGGTGTACTCCCTGTCACTGATATTCATATACAGGTGTACTCCCTGTCACTGATATTCATATACAGGTGTACTCCCTGTCACTGATATTCATATACAGGTGTACTCCCTGTCACTGATATTCATATACAGGTGTACTCCCTGTCACTGATATTCATATACAGGTGTACTCCCTGTCACTGATATTCATATACAGGTGTACTCCCTGTCACTGATATTCATATACAGGTGTACTCCCTGTCACTGATATTCATATACAGGTGTACTCCTGTCACTGATATTCATATACAGGTGTACTCCCTGTCACTGATATTCATATACAGGTGTACTCCCTGTCACTGATATTCATATACAGGTGTACTCCCTGTCACTGATATTCATATACAGGTGTACTCCCTGTCACTGATATTCATATACAGGTGTACTCCCTGTCACTGATATTCATATACAGGTGTACTCCCTGTCACTGATATTCATATACAGGTGTACTCCCTGTCACTGATATTCATATACAGGTGTACTCCCTGTCACTGATATTCATATACAGGTGTACTCCCTGTCACTGATATTCATATACAGGTGTACTCCCTGTCACTGATATTCATATACAGGTGTACTCCCTGTCACTGATATTCATATACAGGTGTACTCCCTGTCACTGATATTCATATACAGGTGTACTCCCTGTCACTGATATTCATATACAGGTGTACTCCCTGTCACTGATATTCATATACAGGTGTACTCCCTGTCACTGATATTCATATACAGGTGTACTCCCTGTCACTGATATTCATATACAGGTGTACTCCCTGTCACTGATATTCATATACAGGTGTACTCCCTGTCACTGATATTCATATACAGGTGTACTCCCTGTCACTGATATTCATATACAGGTGTACTCCCTGTCACTGATATTCATATACAGGTGTACTCCCTGTCACTGATATTCATATACAGGTGTACTCCCTGTCACTGATATTCATATACAGGTGTACTCCCTGTCACTGATATTCATATACAGGTGTACTCCCTGTCACTGATATTCATATACAGGTGTACTCCCTGTCACTGATATTCATATACAGGTGTACTCCCTGTCACTGATATTCATATACAGGTGTACTCCCTGTCACTGATATTCATATACAGGTGTACTCCCTGTCACTGATATTCATATACAGGTGTACTCCCTGTCACTGATATTCATATACAGGTGTACTCCCTGTCACTGATATTCATATACAGGTGTACTCCCTGTCACTGATATTCATATACAGGTGTACTCCCTGTCACTGATATTCATATACAGGTGTACTCCCTGTCACTGATATTCATATACAGGTGTACTCCCTGTCACTGATATTCATATACAGGTGTACTCCCTGTCACTGATATTCATATACAGGTGTACTCCCTGTCACTGATATTCATATACAGGTGTACTCCCTGTCACTGATATTCATATACAGGTGTACTCCCTGTCACTGATATTCATATACAGGTGTACTCCCTGTCACTGATATTCATATACAGGTGTACTCCCTGTCACTGATATTCATATACAGGTGTACTCCCTGTCACTGATATTCATATACAGGTGTACTCCCTGTCACTGATATTCATATACAGGTGTACTCCCTGTCACTGATATTCATATACAGGTGTACTCCCTGTCACTGATATTCATATACAGGTGTACTCCCTGTCACTGATATTCATATACAGGTGTACTCCCTGTCACTGATATTCATATACAGGTGTACTCCCTGTCACTGATATTCATATACAGGTGTACTCCCTGTCACTGATATTCATATACAGGTGTACTCCTGTCACTGATATTCATATACAGGTGTACTCCCTGTCACTGATATTCATATACAGGTGTACTCCCTGTCACTGATATTCATATACAGGTGTACTCCCTGTCACTGATATTCATATACAGGTGTACTCCCTGTCACTGATATTCATATACAGGTGTACTCCCTGTCACTGATATTCATATACAGGTGTACTCCCTGTCACTGATATTCATATACAGGTGTACTCCCTGTCACTGATATTCATATACAGGTGTACTCCCTGTCACTGATATTCATATACAGGTGTACTCCCTGTCACTGATATTCATATACAGGTGTACTCCCTGTCACTGATATTCATATACAGGTGTACTCCCTGTCACTGATATTCATATACAGGTGTACTCCCTGTCACTGATATTCATATACAGGTGTACTCCCTGTCACTGATATTCATATACAGGTGTACTCCCTGTCACTGATATTCATATACAGGTGTACTCCCTGTCACTGATATTCATATACAGGTGTACTCCCTGTCACTGATATTCATATACAGGTGTACTCCCTGTCACTGATATTCATATACAGGTGTACTCCCTGTCACTGATATTCATATACAGGTGTACTCCCTGTCACTGATATTCATATACAGGTGTACTCCCTGTCACTGATATTCATATACAGGTGTACTCCCTGTCACTGATATTCATATACAGGTGTACTCCCTGTCACTGATATTCATATACAGGTGTACTCCCTGTCACTGATATTCATATACAGGTGTACTCCCTGTCACTGATATTCATATACAGGTGTACTCCCTGTCACTGATATTCATATACAGGTGTACTCCCTGTCACTGATATTCATATACAGGTGTACTCCCTGTCACTGATATTCATATACAGGTGTACTCCCTGTCACTGATATTCATATACAGGTGTACTCCCTGTCACTGATATTCATATACAGGTGTACTCCCTGTCACTGATATTCATATACAGGTGTACTCCCTGTCACTGATATTCATATACAGGTGTACTCCCTGTCACTGATATTCATATACAGGTGTACTCCCTGTCACTGATATTCATATACAGGTGTACTCCCTGTCACTGATATTCATATACAGGTGTACTCCCTGTCACTGATATTCATATACAGGTGTACTCCCTGTCACTGATATTCATATACAGGTGTACTCCCTGTCACTGATATTCATATACAGGTGTACTCCCTGTCACTGATATTCATATACAGGTGTACTCCCTGTCACTGATATTCATATACAGGTGTACTCCCTGTCACTGATATTCATATACAGGTGTACTCCCTGTCACTGATATTCATATACAGGTGTACTCCCTGTCACTGATATTCATATACAGGTGTACTCCCTGTCACTGATATTCATATACAGGTGTACTCCCTGTCACTGATATTCATATACAGGTGTACTCCCTGTCACTGATATTCATATACAGGTGTACTCCCTGTCACTGATATTCATATACAGGTGTACTCCCTGTCACTGATATTCATATACAGGTGTACTCCCTGTCACTGATATTCATATACAGGTGTACTCCCTGTCACTGATATTCATATACAGGTGTACTCCCTGTCACTGATATTCATATACAGGTGTACTCCCTGTCACTGATATTCATATACAGGTGTACTCCCTGTCACTGATATTCATATACAGGTGTACTCCCTGTCACTGATATTCATATACAGGTGTACTCCCTGTCACTGATATTCATATACAGGTGTACTCCCTGTCACTGATATTCATATACAGGTGTACTCCCTGTCACTGATATTCATATACAGGTGTACTCCCTGTCACTGATATTCATATACAGGTGTACTCCCTGTCACTGATATTCATATACAGGTGTACTCCCTGTCACTGATATTCATATACAGGTGTACTCCCTGTCACTGATATTCATATACAGGTGTACTCCCTGTCACTGATATTCATATACAGGTGTACTCCCTGTCACTGATATTCATATACAGGTGTACTCCCTGTCACTGATATTCATATACAGGTGTACTCCCTGTCACTGATATTCATATACAGGTGTACTCCCTGTCACTGATATTCATATACAGGTGTACTCCCTGTCACTGATATTCATATACAGGTGTACTCCCTGTCACTGATATTCATATACAGGTGTACTCCCTGTCACTGATATTCATATACAGGTGTACTCCCTGTCACTGATATTCATATACAGGTGTACTCCCTGTCACTGATATTCATATACAGGTGTACTCCCTGTCACTGATATTCATATACAGGTGTACTCCCTGTCACTGATATTCATATACAGGTGTACTCCCTGTCACTGATATTCATATACAGGTGTACTCCCTGTCACTGATATTCATATACAGGTGTACTCCCTGTCACTGATATTCATATACAGGTGTACTCCCTGTCACTGATATTCATATACAGGTGTACTCCCTGTCACTGATATTCATATACAGGTGTACTCCCTGTCACTGATATTCATATACAGGTGTACTCCTTGTCACTGATATTCATATACAGGTGTACTCCCTGTCATTTTTGCTAATAATCCTTAAACTCCTTGTGTTTCTATCTGTCACTGGCTGTGGTGTTTCTGTTTGTATTTTGCTTATGGGCATTAACTGAAGAGGTAAATCTATTAACTTAGTTCAAACTGTAGCTCCTTGTTATTTTGTGTAGTGCGTTCTGAGTGGCTTAATCAGTAACTTGTTTTAAAAGGGGAAGGCTACAGAAACAGTATTACTAATTCAAATCAAACACTGTGTTGCAAAACCTTGACCTGGCCCATTTGCAATTTATCAGTGGCATGCAGCTGTTCTAGTTAGTTTTTTTTTTTTTTTTTTTTTTTTTTTGATTGTACCGGTATGTGTCTGATTTATTTATAACCAGTTAAACAGGAAAAACTCACTGCTTACCAATGTTAAATGTTCCCCTTTTTTTTTTTTAAATAAATGTGATATTATTTCAAATATGTCAATTCACAGTGTCCTCAAATATACAGTATAATTTATGTTTTCTTTGTGTGGCAGTAATGTATTGCGGTGATTCAATATGTTTTAAATTATATTAGGGGGTAAATGAAACTCAATCACAGCTCTACATAAAACTTATCCACCATTGTACTTTTCTTAACGAAAGTCCAGCCCGCCACATTTTTCCCAGAAAATGTTCCACCTGCAAAGGATTCTGGTATTTGTAGGTTTTATCAAAGAAGCAACACTTACGCTGTAACTAAATACTTAATTCCAGGTCTCCTACAGCGAGCTCCCCAAAAAGAGACAGGACAGGACTGGCATAAGTGCATCAAGCAGCAGCAAATTGACAAATTGGTATGGAAAAAATATATAAATATGCATGTATGCATACATTTTCCATTGTCTTTCATATTGGAACATGTGAGAGCTACTGCACAAAGTAAATGGTGATTCCTAAGAGCGCATATTCCCTAGAAATATACAATGCAGTACAATACAATATGTTTAGGGGACTTTTTTTTGCTGGATGTTCAAGGAAATTACAGATATCATTTAAAAGTCCCTTCACAACTTTAAGGAACTGAGAGATAAGCTGTGGGAAGTCAAGTGGACAGACTTGCAGGCAGGTTCGTTGAAGGGGAAGTTTGCTCGTTTTAAGAAGTTTATTGACCTGTTCACTAAGCGACTTGGTTATTTCCACAGTGTTAACAGGTTATGATTAATATTACCTGGGCAACAATAAGCAGTAATTACAGATTCATTAACCTCAGCAATTACACAGCAATAGGACTGAGGTTAAGATAGGGTAATAAAACAAAATAATACAAAATTACTTGGTGAGATCTTATAATAATGGCTATGATTAATTGTTGCCTGATTAATATAAAGCGTTAGATAATCAAATTGTTTTTAATTACCTAAATTCAGATCAGGCATACAAAATGTATAATAGTGCGTAAAATCAGGATATCATTTTTTTTTTTTTAAGTAGAAAAATTGAACAAATAGTAATAATATTGATTCTTACCCTTGCCGGGAAAAAAAACAGTGGTTGGCATGGAACAAACAGAACCAGAGTTTTGCCTTGCAATCATCCCTAAAGTCACTGTGTGGGTAAACAAGCCTGTGCCTTTTCACCTTGTGGTGTGGGCGAACTTCTATAATATACAGTACAATCCAGACATGTTAGAGCCTGCAAATAGACGTACCAATACCCCTAATTATGCTTGCTTCCTCGTATCAGATTTCTGTCTCCCAGGTGACAGAGGGACTTGCGACACCTGTTCAGAGTTAGGAAATGAAGGTCAGTTGCAATCACGCTGACATATCGAAAAGCCCAGCGGTCATTAGCAGCAATAGTCTGTTGATGCAAGATGAGCACTGGCACTCATAGTAATTGAATGTGGCTGAATCCCTTTTAAGAGAAGGTGTTAACCTCAAATAAACAAAACAGTCTGCTGTTTGCTTGCAGAGGCTGTCTTCTCCTGATAAAGGAAGGCTTTCTATAATAGTATTGTAGATTTCCACACACCTATAACACATAGATCTGTAGATTATACTCAAAGCCGGACAGCCTAAAGACAGAATATTGTATGTACAGGTGTTACAGGGCAATACAAGGTTACAATCCCAAAAGTATAGAATAATGTACTGTAAACGTATGATCTGCTAAGTGAACATTTTTCTTTTGCTTTAACAAAACACTGTTATAAATCTGACCTGTTCTCTGTGCAGCAATATTGTGTAATAATTTGCACATTCGCCTCTCCCTTGTTGAGAAGCATTTTGAGATCTGAAGAGGATTCAGACACTTTTATAAAAGGAAAGTCTCTATCAGGCATAGTTTTTAAAATATTTCGCTTAGCCCCATGTAATAATCTGACAACATGTACCTTCAGGAGGGCTCATTTACCACATTGTTGCATCAGTAGTTGCACATGCATTTCTCCCAGCTGGGTATTAGCTTGTTAATCTCCAGTTAGGGGCCTGTCTAGAAATCACACATCCCCATCATCTTAAAATGAAGAATAATCACTGTAGAATGATCGATCTGCTGTCATTATTTTTGCTTGCAGTTCAAAAAAACTTGACAGCTAAATAAACACAGGCAATTACGGAGGCAAACTCAAAGATGAAATGGTATCATGTTGCACATCACAATTGAGGTCCTGTCATGTGGAAGCCCTCAGTCAGGATTCACTGTCAGTAGCTTTGGGGACCTGACAGACAAGCCCCACAAATACTCCACCACTGATGTCAGGTTCTATTCATCACCTCTATTTATCAAGACCTTAATCAAGGCTCATAAAACGTTATATTGAAATGAAAGCGCTGATACTGCAGTTATGGTATCATTTAAGTGTGTTACCCAATAGCACTATAGCACTGCTACAGATATAGCCCTAATAAAACGTTGATTTAATTCAGCTACAAATCTGGAGAATTCAATCAAGAAATAGGTCGCTGCTTTATGATCCACGTTAAATTAAAGGGCTTTCTTGGCATATTCACCTGTTTTTGAGATCAGGACCTTGCACGAAAAACTTTCAAAACTAGCCGAAATATATATATTGTGCGTACGTCTCATTACCTCATGGCCACGAGATAATATCTCGTGCGCAAGACTTACCGTGGGCGGCTTGAAAATGATCAGCACCTGCAATCTGCAACACTTATTTTATTATAAGATGTAAACTTACCTGTGTCTATTAAGAACAACAGAACACAGGGTCAACAAGTTGGAGCCTGTTGTGTTGGTAGCATTTTAAATATCGCCCGGCCACTGTAAACATGTTCTCCCTCCCAGCTTTGTAATATAATATAATATTTTAATACGCATTTCAATCATTAGGAAGCACATCATAAATATAACAAACATAGATGGCAGGAGACCAGATTTATAGAACCCAGCCAACTTTGTGACAAGAAAGAGTAAGAATGAAATGTAGGATTGCTTGATAAGCTTTTTTCAATTACTCAGTTGACATTGTATGTTTTGAAAAGCACAACTGTTACTTTTACAAAACTAGTATGGATTTAGGAGAATGTTGTTTAGCCCACAAATTAAAAACATCTTTTTCTAGGTTTAGAATTCTGTTTTATTTTTATTTTTTTCTGAATTCCTTTGACAGCAATAAAAAAAAATGATTCGATTTTTTAACTAAAGCAAAACCATATGTAGAAGTATGTACAAAGGAATTGTTTCATATAATTGTTTTAAGTTGCAGTGAAAAGAATAATTGTACACTATTAAAATACTGGTACTGTATATCATTTACAATATTTAATTCCATTTTTTCCCTCAAGACATCATTTGTAGATAATCCTGCTCTGTGCTTGAGATTGCATGCACCCACTTGCAGTACAGCAAGGTTCTCCCTAAACAAATATCCCAGCAATATCACTGCTTAATATTCATTTAATTGCATCAGAATTTGAGGAACCTGCTGTGAGGTTAAATCAGGTTACAATGGACACTTTATCATGAGTTGACTTTTTGACCAATCTCTGCATATGCAAGTAATAAAGGGCCATTAATTATACTTATGACTCTTTTGAACGTTTGCCTGATTGGCTTTTCCATATTTGGCTTTGTATAACTTTACTAGCATTTGTTTATTTGATCTATTCCCCACCCTTTGTAGTTCTTTATTTATTATCTCTTGAAGAATAACAAATAAGAAATGCAAGAAAATAAGATCAGAAACATACTGGTTTATATTCAGAGTAACTTTGCAGTAAATATGGGAAGCAGATCAGTTTCGTTTTTAAATGTATTGAGGTCCCTCGATAGACAGTCATCCCTTCTTCAAATACAAGCTAAATATTTTACATTTCAGGTACCCCAAAAAACGATTCATATCCTTCCAATGCAGCCCAACAAGGTAGAGTACTTGTTTCAACTCTGCTAGCCCAAGCTTGCAGTCGCGTAAAGGCAGATTTACAGTAAGAAAATAGTACAGCTCAGTATTGCAACAGAACCCAGAAGCACTCAGAGTGATTGCAAACACCAACAAAACACAATTAAACATTTACAGTGAAGCTACCTCTTCTTTAAGTACCTCCTCAGTGTCTTTGTTAATTTCATGTACAGTATTTATACAAGATCTTTCTCAACATGCTTTGATGACGGCAGACCAGCTTAGCTGTAAATGTGATTACGTTTTCGTATTTTGGATTGCTGAACTCCTTCCTAGCCATTATGAAGTTATTTCCTGTGGAAGATGAATATGAAATATGGCTTGGCACACAGACTCTTATTAAAATGTACTGCGGTATACAAACTGCCCTGCGTGTTAAAATTGTGGAAAGCATTGAGAAGAATTGTCAAAGCTTGTGAAAATGTGGGAAAGGGTGGAAATGTACTATGTCAGTAGAAAACAAATGATTTTTCTGTCTCATGCTATGCTACCAGTCTTGTTCTTGACCGAACCTTCAGAAATGCCATGTCTCATGTGCTCTCCTACAGCAACTCATATCAGTAGAGGACTACAGGTGCAATCAGCAGTATCCTAATCAAATACCAGACAGGTAATAATAATCAATAATTACTGGTGCATTGAGAAGAAACACAGGAAGCAAGACCTTGAAATCTAACTGAAAACATACATGTGGTAATAAAATATTTCATATACTTGAGGCTCAAAGAAGGGTATCAGGGTGATTAAGCAGTCAATGCATGTTTAATAATTATCAATCACAGATTACCTGCTGCCTCTCTATACAGGACACAGCGTTGGTAGCATTGATGGGCTGAATGGCCTCCTCTTGAATCACAATTTCTATGCATGCAATGTCCTGCAGGGTCAAAAAACAGACAAGAATTAACCAAAGCATATTGCTTTTGAATGCCCTTTTTATTTAATCATCTAATTGTTTCTGTGCCCCACTTGTGGGATCAGCTGCGTACTGATTACCACTGGGACTTCAATGGGAACACTAGACTGTGATGACTTTTTGAGGGGGTTTGACAATGCATGAAAGGCAACTGCGTGTAACTCACAACAAGGAGCATTGATTTCTTATAGTATATAGTATTATAGAATCACTTTAAAATAAGGGCCTTTCTCTCTTTCTCTCTCTCTCTCTCTCTCTTGCTCTCTCGCTCTCTCTCTCTCTCTCTCTCTCTCTCTATATATATACAGTACTGTGCAAAAGTTTTAGGCAGGTGTGAAAAAATGCTGTAAAGTAAGAATGCTTTCAAAAATAGACATGTTAATAGATTATATTTATCTATTAACTAAATGCAAAGTGAGTGAACAGAAGAAAAATCTAAATCAAATCCATATTTGGTGTGACCACCCTTTGCCTTCAAAACAGCATCAAGCATCAATTCTTCTAGGTACACTTGCACACAGTTTTTGAAGGAACTCGGCAGGTAGGTTGGCCCAAACATCTTGGAGAACTAACCACAGTTCTTCTGTGGATTTAGGCAGCCTCAGTTGCTTCTCTCTCTTCATGTAATCCCAGACAGACTCGATGATGTTGAGATCAGGGCTCTGTGGGGGCCATACCATCACTTCCAGGACTCCTTGTTCTTCTTTACGCTGAAGATAGTTCTTAATGACTTTTGCTGTATGTATGGGGTCGTTGTCATGCTGCAAAATAAATTTGGGGCCAATCAGATGCCTCCCTGATGGTATTGCATGATGGATAAGTATCTGGCTGTACTTCTCAGCATTGAGGAGACCATTAATTCTGACCAAATCCCCAACTCCATTTGCAGAAATGCAGCCCCAAACTTGCAAGGAACCTCCACCATGCTTCACTGTTGCCTGCAGACACTCATTCGTGTAACGCTCTCAGCCCTTCGGCGAACAAACTGCCTTCTGCTACAGCCAAATATTTCAAATTTTGACTCATCAGTCCAGAGCACCTGCTGCCATTTTTCTGCACCCCAGTTCCTGTGTTTTTGTGCATAGTTGAGTCGCTTGGCCTTGTTTCCAAGTCGGAGGTATGGCTTTTTGGCCGCAAGTCTTCCATGAAGGCCACTTCTGACCAGACTTCTCCGGACAGTAGATGGGTGTGTGTACCAGGGTCCCACTGTTTACTGCCAGTTCTGAGCTGATGGCACTGCTGGACATCTTCCGATTGCGAAGGGAAGTAAGCATGATGTGTCTTTCATCTGCTGCAGTAAGTTTCCTTGGCCGACCACTGCGTCTACGGTCCTCAACGTTGCCCGTTTCTTTGTGCTTCTTCAAAAGAGCTTGGACAGCACATCTGGAAACCCCTATCTGCCTTGAAATTTCTGCCTGGGAGTGACCTTGCTGATGCAGTATAACTACCTTGTGTCTTGTTGCTGTGCTCAGTCTTGCCATGATATATGACTTTTGACAGTAAACTGTCTTCAGCAACCTCACCTTGTTAGCTGAGTTTGGCTGTTCCTCACCCAGTTTTATTCCTCCTACACAGCTGTTTCTGTTTCAGTTAATGATTGTGTTTCAACCTACATATTGAATTGATGATCATTAGCACCTGTTTGGTATAATTGTTTAATCATACACCTGACTATATGCCTACAAAATCCCTGACTTTGTGCAAGTGTACCTAGAAGAATTGATGCTGTTTTGAAGGCAAGGGTGGTCACACCAAATATGGATTTGATTTAGATTTTTCTTCTGTTCACTCACTTTGCATTTAGTTAATAGATAAATATAATCTATTAACATGTCTATTTTTGAAAGCATTCTTACTTTACAGCATTTTTTCACACCTGCCTAAAACTTTTGCACAGTACTGTATATATATAGAATATCATACACTCTAAATAAATACTGCTTGAGGATGCTTGAATGATACAAACATCACAGTCAGTGCTCCAATATACTAGGAAAAAATAAAGCTGATACTGACACCTCAGGCAGGTTCAGTTCAACAAATGCATGGCATGCCATTTACATTGCTAGAGGAAGGCCCCAAGCAGACATGCATGGCTTCACAATTCAACAGGCATGGCCTGGCTTTGTGTTTTCAACAGGGCTGGGACAGTTTAAGCACATTGTATTTCCATACATTTCCATTCTTTATGGTACAGCATGTCTTCCTAACACTTCATTTAAGCTCAGGAATTGATACAATGCAAAGTGGCACACATGTCTACGGTAATCGCCTTGCAATCCTCACTTGCACCCAACATTTAGCATACACTGCTACATTAAGACGAGGAGGTACAGCCGGTTGCAGCTGGTTTTGCTTGTAGAATTCAGTAATTGTGCCCTTGATTTTTCACTTTTTCACTTGAAAAAGTCTGCTAGACGGTTGTAACATTTTACTGTTTTTAACGTTTCCTTATTAGTCTGTAGTTCTAACTAGTTTTATTTTAAATCTCAACGTTGTTACAGAAACTGCATATTGAAATATGTGGGTAAGCAAGTGCCTGCATGAAAACCGTAACATACTCCCTCTATGAAAAATGTACTATGTGCAGTATGCATATATCTTTGGAGACATTCTAGTATTTCAGTCAGTATTATGGAGCGGTATTTTATATGAGCCTACAATAGGAAATGCTGTACAGTAGCTCTTCTTTTATTAATTTATCGTGCATTATTTAGATAGTCTAGATAATCCTCAATTACATTCTTTAAAAACCTATCTGTACCCTTAGGACTAGGCATGGCTGCAATTTATTTCATGTATTTAATCATTTTAAATGTTTTCTTCACCCTTTTATTCGTCTTTTAGACTGTTTAAACCCAAGCCTCTAGGCTTTGGTCTTTTTCCAACTTCATTTTCAGATCTGAATCTACCGAGGCTAAACAGTGTTTACGACAGCCCCTCTTTTTAAAAAAGAAAACCAAACAAACACTGATTCATATTGCTCCGTGTACAGCAGTTTTCTGTAATTCCACATAATGGTTTATTGCACGGTGAATGAATTCTCAACTCAGACTGGAGTAATTGCATATCATGTATGTGCTATTGCTAATCCTTTATGGATATCCACAAGTTACTCTATGATTTTTGTATTACTGACACTCTGGTTCCTCCAAATACATATTTCACAGCTAAATATTAATGAAAGCATGTACTTGTATAGACATAATATTAACAACATCAATCAAATTAGTACCTGTCTTTTACCTTTACTCTCACAGGATGCAAACAGTCCTTGTTTCGGAGATACTAGAAGCGTGTATTATTGGTCAGGGGTAGAGCACATGTTGCTGTGAACCATGTGAACCATGATGTAATGAAAATAGCAAACAGTATAAGAACTGGAAACCAAATAACAGGAATGATACGTGAGTAAGAACATTATTTTATTTTGTACCCCCTATTTATTCCCCCTTGACAGATTCGCCCCAGAACATGTCACATTCTTAGCACAGGGATTACTTTGAAGTCCGTTTCACATGTTACTTTTAACAGTGCTTGGAAAGTAAGTTTAGAGGATACCACTGGGGCAGCCAAGACAGACAGGTCTCTTGGCTGTGACAAGCTGTAACATTTCTCCACTGGCATATAGCTGACTGCTAGGCAGAGAACAAGTCCCCACAGAAGGCACGTTGAAACATAGGGCTGGTCTAATGATTTTAATGGGTGCTTTGCTGAGCCTCTCCGGTGTTATGTCAAGAGATTATTACACAGGTACAGGTGGGGCCCAGGCAGCAGAGTGAATCACTGCCTGGGGTCACACCTGTGTCTTATCTGATCATGAAAGAACCTTGCACTGTAATAACAGCTCTTGTGTTCAATCTGTTACAACGCTGCTTAAAGGGCCAACGCACTCATTTGAACCTTGAAGATGTTTTTACTGCTTTCATAAAGCAATGGAGGAACAAGGTGTACGACCTCTTGCAGTGCGGTTTAGTACACATGGATGAGAAAATTATATATATATGGTGATTAGTCAGATGTTATTACACAGAAACCACAGACTGAAAATGTGTGAGAAAACAATTACCGTCAGTAGTGTTTTGATTTTTATTTACACTTCTAAGTACAAACCTCTTCTTCTGGTTACGGTTCCCAGGCCGCCTGTCTTGCCTGTTTTGAGGTAGTACGGTTGAGAGTCATATGAAGCCAGTCTCCACTTGAACCCCTCCAGGTATTGATGACACCTCCTCCTCATCCTCACTTGTTTGCTAGCTGCATGAAAACATCTGTAAACTTCTGAACTCACACTTCTCAACCCCAACCACAAGGCTGCATCACCACATTTCATTGAACGTTAGTCTGAGAAAAAAAGCAAAACTGTTGACGTTGCCTTGTGTTCAGCTGACCTGAAAGTAAGAAATACAAGTTACTTTTTAACAGGTAATGTCTGTTTTCAAAGGTATTATTGCTATTGTAATGGTCTACACAGCGACACACTTAAATACAATTGCCCTTAAACTTGTAAACCCACTCTGTATTGTTATTCTATTTAGTGAAGTCAAATAGTCATTATCTAGAGATTTGTGAGCAACTGTCTGCTTTGCTTACATTTAGGTAATTATAAAACAAGTTCAATGTAACCACCCCATTGCTGAAGTTCATCTGGCATTATTGTAACTTCCTCTATTATTTCTTGTCAGTGTCACTAGGACAGTGTGGTTACATTAAACATGGGTTTAATCTTCCCAAAACAACTTTGCCTCCTTGGTAAGTAACATCAATGAATCATTACTGAGAGCCTAAGTATTCAGAAGCTCAACATTAAATGCAATCAGCTGTTCAATGTCAAATCAAAATGTTACCTGGAGGTCAGAAGACCCCTGAGCTATTCTTGAGAGAGTCGCTCACATAGTAACTCCTTGCAGCCTGTCTGAAGCAGACTGAATCACGCCGTGTGAAACATATGTCATGAACACTCAACACAGCCAAAACATGTCTAGCCCCCCCTCTTCATTTTTGGTTTCTATTGATGGCTTGTCCAAACCAACTTGAACACAATTCATGCATACAGACCAGAATCATAGAAACAGATTTATAGTTTATATACGGTTCTTCCAGCTGGATTTCCCAACATGGCACAGGTTTAATGGTTTAATAAATTAAACTTGGTAAATAATGTAAGCCTCTTGTGGGCAAGATGAAGGATCATTTATAAGTGACATCTGATAGCACAGTCGAAACACTGTTAGGCAGAACACAGTAAACAGCCATAAAAAGCAAAGGCTTAAGTTACACAAACACTAATAGAACACTATTCATAACGCTAATAAGCTGCCAAGAATCAGACTGCCGCAGCCCACTGAAGAGACCCAGCAATGCTTTGAGTTATAACCGCTTCCATTTAAAAGAACCCTGGGCCAGGAAATCTCACAGGGGAGCGAGTGGTGTAAACGACTCCACTCTAACCTCGTTTTTTATGAAGTCGAATTTAATAGCAGCACAGACAGAAAAGGAACAACCCTGTACTGTACGTTTGTGGAGCTGGAGCTGCTTGATGTGCACATGTACACTTCACAGGGTTCATACACTTTGTTTGTTATGCAGTCAGATTGCTGGATTTTTTCCAGGTTTTACATATATATATATATATATATATATATATATATATATATATATATATATATATATATATATATATATATATATATATATATATATATATATATATATATATATATATATATATATATATATATATATATATATATATATATATATATATATATATATATATATTATATTCCCTCTCTCTCTCTCTCTCTCTCTCTCTCTCTCTCTGTCTCTCTCTCTCTCTCTTGTAAACTTAAACTTAAAATAGCTGTTCCTTTCTGGCCAGTTTTTGAAGTTGTTAGGGTTTTCACAAGCTTCTGCTAGGAGCCACACCCAAATTCTGTAGTTTTGGATTTCCAGTTAAATTACACTTGAAAACAAATCTGTAAGAAATCTGCTACTTAAAGCCATTTCTTCTGGATTTCAAACTGACTCTGGATTTCATTAAAAAGGTTTCTCTCTGAGGTAATGGTGAGGTTCCAACCATTGCAAGTGCAAGCCTGTGCTAAAGATCTAGCCTGTTTTCCTGGCAACAGAAGGATGTGTCCACCTTTATAAAGTTGACATTTGCATGGTATTTTTGCAGTTTTATCACAATTTTCCCATGTTTATACTATGCATAGTTTACCCTGGTTTGCCATCTTTTTTAATAGGCTTGCTGTTCTTTACAATGCTTGCCTATGCCTTACCATGGCTTCACTGTGCTTAATTACACTATGCTTTTAATATGGTTAACTTTTACAAGAGCAGTTCTCCTAAGAGGAAAGTGTGCCTTCCACTTAATCTATTTCTGGGGTCAATTTTAATGATCTAATCAGCGCCCGATCTTAATACTGCCACCATAAAACCAGATTTTCAGGTACTTCGTTTCATTGTATTTTTATTATATGTAGTAATGTCTATAAATATGTTTATGAACCACTCCTGTGGGAAAAAAAAGAGTTGAAAAAGAAATCAAATGATATATACATATTGTATAGAACTATAATATATCAGTGGTGTGACTAAGCTCTGCATTGGATTCCAATTCCTCTGGCTCTTTGGCAGCAGGAGGAATACACCACGTTGTAAATATAACAAAGAGAGAGAGGAGGGCAGCACCAGCAGGAGATCTGTTTTGCAGCTAAACAAAGCAACAATGTTTAACTACAATGGAGAAAAGTTGGCACCGTGCTTCGATGTACATTTTCAAATGACTTCAGTTTGATGCGAAACCGATAATTACCGGGACTTGCTAGCGGGAGTACTTTTCGAAAATATTCTCATAAAATAAAAGGACCTTTGCAGGGTTATTTAGTTATGTGTTTCCTGTACTGCCAAGCACCTCCTGTTATTAAAGCCCTGGGATCTTTGATTACATTGTATGTAGAGTCCGGTTCAATTAACTTTATAACTGGGAAAAACATTCTGGGAAATTATAGACTTGTGCAGGAAACACTCAGGGAATGTGTGGCAATATTTCTTTGGGTTGTGTTAGATACACTTCTGTTATTGTGTATCCAACACAAACAAATATTGCTCCACATTATTGCATTTCCTTCGATACACTTTCTTTGTAGAGACTGAGCTGAGAGACACTGGACACCTTATTAGTAGGCCCATGGGTCTTGTGGTTTTGTGTATGTGTAGAAAAACTCAAGAAAACTACCCCCTTAAACTATGTTTATGTTATTTTAGTGAGTGTAATATTTGTGGTAATATCAGGACATGCTTTGAACTAGAGGGCACACGTTTTACATTGTTGTTATATAATTAATTATCCATTTGAATTATAGTGTCATCATACTTAGCATATAAACGGTACTACTATTATATTCTAGTCTAATTATCCTCTTAAAATGGTTATTGAATTGATAATGTGTTATAATGCAGCAATTACACGGATACTGGAGCTACAGTACATGGTGACAGTGTACTGCTATATACCAGTATATGCTTTCTAACTGAAAGTTAACTTACCCTTTCCTTACATGGTGTTAAACCGAGTGATATTTGTTGCCTCTGGGGAGAGAGACAGGGTGTCAGGAACGAGAGAGTCACGGAGAGAAAGAGCTTAAAAGAAAAACACAAAGACAAATTTCAGCAACCACTCTCTGCCTTTCAACCAAATACCACAAAATCTATTAAATGCCTTTGATTCCTAACGTTATTCATGAACAGCTAGATTTTTGTTCACAGTGTTCAACTACAGTAACTAACAAAACACCATCAGATTGATGTTGTTTATCAACCGGTTCACATATTAGGATATCAAAAAATTGATATATTAAAAAAATGGTAAACTTATGATGCCAAGATTTTCTCAGCTAACCCTAATTTCTAAGAAACAAGTACACTGAAGAAGGCACTAGCCATAACATTTTTATTTAGAATTTAAAAAAAAAAAAGGTTAAACAAATACCTAGCACGATTCCTACAGGAATGACTAAATAGTGCAGGTGCATATTCAAGTAACTTAGTTAACAATAATAAACCAAACCGTCCTGCAATGTCTTAAATCTATGACTGAAAAAAAAAAAAAAAAAAAAGACACACAAATATGTTAAAGCTACAGAAATGCCACACAATCACTTACTAAAATGCTAAATATATTTTCAAGTACTACTGAACTTCGTCCACCAGTCATGACACAATTCTGCGTTAGCCATTCAAAAATGTTCTGATCACAAAGCAAGCACTGTCTAAAGTAGTGCTACCTTTTTCAGCTGGATATAAGCTGTTTTTGGTCCTGTGCTGGTGGTTGCACTGTAGTACCCATCTTGGACCAGGCTGGGAACCACTGTAACCTAATGCAAAGTAATGACATTGTTTCAAGAGTTTTTTGTGTTTGTTTGTTTGTTTAGTAAAGATTAGGGAACTGCTTGTGCATGGTGGGAGCACTAGAGCCCCCTACAGGGATACATCAGTAATGCAAGTACTTCAAGCAGTGAACCCTGCTGGCCTAGTTTTGTGGAGAAACAACAGTTTTCAGGAATAAATGAAAATAGTATTTGCAAATGCACTTTTATTGCGAACAAACATCTCAGAAAGTATACACAGTGTATAACCACAACTAAACATTGTGTGCTATGGTCATGCAAATACGATTTTCCAGCACAAATCTTCCAAGCACAAACCTTTGAGCGAATATTTTACATTTAAATTCAAGTGTTCTGCATTTAGAATGCAAATGAACCTGCTGCAGTTCCGCAGTTGAAAGTAAATTGGAAACCATGGCCAAGTTTCTTCTTTTTTTTAATGTTGATGTCTTCTCTGTTTAATGTAAAGTGTACATTAAATGCTGCGTAGAGCCTTAAGCCAACAGAAATGTATCTTTTTACTTACACGAAAGCGTATGCCAGGGTCCCAATTTCATTTACTTTGACATAAAGCTCATTTAGGAGATCGTTTTGTACATTCATAATGATTTTGTTAATGCAAACCGAATGTCAAAGTGCCCTGTCTCATCAACGATAATTTAAAACATTTAACATTAAACATGTAGGATATGAGAAGGGATGCAGAGAACTTAAACACCCTACCAGGCTGCCCTCTCAGTAAATGTTTATCCCTTCTTATAAACAGCCTTTGTTAAAGTTTAGGAAGTTAAAAAAAAGAGCTGTAAAATAAGCCTTTATTGTATTACTAAATTATTTTAGTGGAAAGAAATGTGTACTCATGAAATAAAAGGTGCTCTATTTAACTAATGGCGCATTAAACACTTTATACAGTTAATAAAAACTGTGTTTTACTGCTTTCCTCTCAACCTGTTCTGAGACAGATTTAAAGTAACAAGAAATGTCTGGTAAACTCATTACAGTCTGACACTACAGTTAAAAACATGAGAACAAATATGAAGACCATCTATAGTGCTGCTCTGTGTCCATATGGTTTGAGCTTCCAATGGATGCATTACATGTCTATGAGTTTCCTCATAGACATGTAATGCTTCCAATGGATGCATTACATGTCTATGAGTTTCCTCATAGACATGTAATGCTTCCAATGGATGCATTACATGTCTATGAGGAAACTCAGCACAACTGTCTGTTTTAAATAAAGTATATGTATTTCAGTAGGGTATGAAAAAAGGAATGCAAAAGCTATTTGTGTTTCTTTTTTCTTATGTGTATGTAAAACATAACAATCCACACTGAGAGATTCAGCCTATATGCTTGTTATGTGTGGAGTTTTCCCCTGCCCCACTACTGGCTAATACCAGAAGAGGCATAATTCTAGATGTGTACCTGGACTGAGTCAGTGAGGCTTCCTTAGATTCCAAAATGTTCATGCATTTCACTTCCTTTTAATGTATGTACAAATGTATATCAATTTAACAATGCTAAAAACAATAGAAAACAAATACAGGAAAGTACAAAGTTCAGCAGATACATAATGGTTTACTGACAAGTACTAACAATGGAACCCTGCATTTATATATCTGTTATGAAAAGCACTCCCTCTCACTTACGTGACCAGGTGAAACGTAAAAGGTATTAATTGCTTGTTAAATGCAGGTGTAGCTTAAGCTCGAGAAGTCTCTTTGCACACCAGTGATTTATTAAAGGCAATTAGCACTAGTTAACTTCTCCTCCCTTTTTTCTTTGTTATGAAATTGATACCTGGTGAGGTCAAGTATATCAGTTGAACTCCAGACCTTTCCAGTTAATATTTGAAAGTTTTAAGCATTTTAATAGGGATGTATTGTTTGTTTATGTAGGAGGTGGCAATTGCCTTTGTTATTTATGTAATTCTTTGTATTTTGCTATCACACTAAAATATTGTGTTGAAACTGTTTAGAACACTTAGCCAGTCACACTTCTAATAAGAACATTACCTATTCAACATCAAACCCAATCACCCTATGTCGAGCATAATCTGCTAGATATGAAGGGACTGCTTAGCCAAAAGTAAGAGTTTACTAATAAGGCAGGGCAGTCTGGTAAAATGGAATAAGCTTGTGGAGGCTCACAGTACATGCACTGAGAGGGTACACAGAAATGAAGAAAACTACACTACAGCTCCAGTTGTACAGTTAACTTGGATACAGGGAGCATACAGGGAACTCATTTGTAAACCCTTTGCCAATCATGGAAAACCAGCCCCACCTTTTCCTTGGGAGTTTCTGACCCTTTTAAATGTGCTTGTGTCAGTGAACCTGTCATTAATCACTCCATCCCGTGTACTGGCTTGCAGGTAAAATTACATCTGTACTTTCCTTACCCACTTTAATGGTAGTGTAACTTAATTTGTTTTAGTAAACTGTTTCTTAAACTGCATTTTGACCCACAACTTGACCCACACGACAATCGTTATTTTGTGCATTTCTGTAGTGTGCTGTGGTCCTGCAGTCTGTGCAAGCATGTTTGACATCAGTCATCATGGCCCAGGCTGGCATATAGACCCACCCAAAGGGGATGTAGGTACACGCCCCACAGCTGCATGAAAAATTAGAGCATCAGCCACATGACGTCTACTGTGTGAAACGCAGAAGAGTGCAGTACAGTATTCCATGCATTCACAGACAAAATAAGGATCTTCTGTGTGTACAGACTGGAAATAGAGAAAAGCCTTTCTTCTCTCTGCCCAGGTACAGTATGTCCTCAATACTTGAAACACCAGAATATATCAGCCTGTAACGCAAGCTCTCCAAAAGCAGAACATTTAAACAAAGAAATGCAAAATTAATAAACATAGGTTATGCTTGACTTCCACTTTCTCCACTTTAACCATCGTTATTGACCCTTTGGCCATACAGTGATACTTTCTCTCCTCCTAATGGGGTGGAATTCAGCACGTTACTGCTCTGGAAGCCTGAGGGTCACAGCATTCCAGGCAAAGTTCTTTATGTTCTAGGAATCCTCCACAGTGTATCTCTACTAGGAAACTATGTGGTCTTCACCGCTTCTCACAGCATTCCTACGCTTTCAGCTGCTCAGGTTGTTTCCTCTCCAACACAATGGGTCTAATCCACTCCTTTACCGCCTCGCTGAACTTCACATTCCTCTGGAAGTAAGAACCACCTGTTGACTCCTTTTTGACCACGACACAGAGCGTCCGGTTTCAGATCTGTAGTGTCTATTTCCTGTGGAAGTTATTTCTCAGGTTTTGCTCTGCCAGGCTTGGTGTAAGAATGCACTGTGGTGTCGCTAGGAATTGGGGCTCAGGTGGGCCTTGTCCCAGGAGTGCTTTTAGTGTGGGGTCGTGGGATTCAAGGATCTCATAGTAACATTTGAATCCCACAGTAAAGGATCCCTGAACAGGACAGAATGGGTGTCAAGTGGCAGAGAGTACAAAATAATGAACTATCAGTTCTAAATTATTAGTAATGCAACTAAACATGTCTTATAAAGGATGTTATAAAAAATATTAGTTATTTAGAACAGGCTAAAACAATACAGTGTCATAAGAATATGTAACAAAGGCATTATAAGAAAACTGTACAATTACTTTATAATGTGACTTGTAGCTGTCCACTTGTTCTGTGGCATGTGTTTAGAAATATAACTAATATCAACAAAACCCCAAAACAGTACCAGTATGTACTTCCCTCTGGAAGCTGTACTGCACATCCCTACTCTCTCAGCCTGTCCCATAAAACTGTCAGAATCCAAGCCTTACTCTAACTAACCCCAACCCTTCAAAGCTCACAGGGTTCTGGAACGTTTAACTTACCCTCTTGTAAATGCCTGCTACAGATCTCTGAGATTTAAAGAGCTGGTTTCAACATTTTAAATAGCTTTTATCCTTTTAGACTTTCATGCTTCAAATGCTCCCCCCGTGGGAGGTATCCTGAGATGCAAGAAAAGAAAAAAAAACAGATCGCAAACCAGACAGACATAACAGGAAGCCTGCTCACTGGACCTGCTAAAGAAAAGAGATCGAAGGTCTCTCTTAATAATACTGGAATAATATTGTATTTAACTCTTTAATGCCCGATGTATTCTCACTGCCTGTTAACATGAGCATGCTGGCATGTAAAGAGAGCTAGGGGAAGTACATTTGACGCAGTGTGCAACAGGTATCTATTGGGTTTCATGGTATGGTGTATAATTATCTAATCTGTCTTGGTTATCACTGAATGTTTAAGCTACAGCTGGTATATAAAAATACAGTAGGGTTTATTCAATTAATCTAAACAGTGGCAGATCAAAATGCCTACCCGGGTATGTTACTTTTAAAAATACCCTTGAGGACTCACACACTTTTAGGGAGTTCACTTTGACCCCTTCTTTTAACTATTTAAACAACAGCAGTATTTCGATTCACCACTTTTTCAATTGAATAAACCCCGGGAACAGAGAAACAGACTCCCCAGGACTCTAACAACTTGTAAGTTACTGGGCGCACCTGTACGCAGCACAGGGCTTGCACAGTAACGGCACCGCACAGAGTGAAAACAACCAAACACATATATATATATATATATATATATATTATTCTTGTCAAAAGATGAACACACCGTAACATTAATAGTTGTTTCATAACATAAGTGCATGCATATATATATCGATCAGAAATGTTTTTTATTTTTTTTTATTTTTTGAAGTTTGTTCAACAAAAAAAAAAAAAAAAATGAACTGAATCTTGGAAAACTTGCGTAGTGTGGATCAATAAGAAAAAACGCAAGGGGTGCGACCAAGTTCTCTCTGCAGTCCTGAATCATAAGGATAAAGGTGTGTTGGAACATTCCCGGCTGGTTGGCATAACTTGAGAGAGACAATCACTTTCTTCATATATACTGCATATATATATATATATATATATATATATATATATATATATATATATATATATATATATATATATATATATTAGTGTGTTAATGAAAGTCACAAGAATGGTAAGGGTTGTTCTTGGACACGAATACAATCTGAGCTACAACATTTTAGTAAAAATAAAAATAAAAAAACTGCCACAGCGTATCTAGGGTGGCATGTAATTAAGTTTAAACATAAATCCTATGACAAGTATTCCAAAACATTCAAGTGAGCAGAGTTACAGTGACACTGAATTAAGTGTTCATATAAGCCATATAAAAAAATCTTCCAAACCACATGTTACAGATGTGATTCAGATGGCCCATAAACAATAAACATTGAGGCCATGAATAACTGCACAGGGCGACTTGTCCTTTCAGACTGCTGCCTGTTCACAGTGCAAGTCAAGCCCTGCCTTTGGCACTGTGAGTGACTGTGTAGTCCAGCAGTCTCTGCAAGCATGTTTGACATCAGTCATCGCCAATGCTGGCATATAGATCTGACTGGGGAGTGTAAACAAGTGGTACGTTTTGCTCTTTGATTACAGAGAACCACAGCGGGGCTATTAGTTACACATAATTTGCTCATGGGATGTCTACAGTCTGCACAGCTATGCCACTCCAACTGCCAACGCTAAAGACCTCATTAGGGAAATGTCTGAGGGGAATGTCATGAATTTTGTATGTGGTTTTACTTCTATAGCACATCAGAGATTATTTTCAAACGAATGATCCATGCCACATCCACACATACTGTATATAGTTTGTGCAGGTTTTTCACTGGTAACAGTAAAAAAAAATAAGAAGAATAAAAGAAATTGAAAAAAGGCTGGGATTGTAAAGATGTTGTTTGTTATTTATTTAAACAAGCCTGGCCACGGTATTACTCCCTGAGACTTGAAAGCCTAATTCAACGTGTACAACCGGCACCACCTGCAGTACCTCACCACATAATAAAAAATACAGCAAGTGCACACAGGGTTAAGAAAGGCTGGGTTCTAAAAGCGCAATGCAAAAATAATTAATAACAATAATCAATAAGTGAGGGAACAAGTCCTGAGTTGTTTATGTCTTTACTCACCATTTTGTTTAATCACAAAGAACCAGTGTTTATCCCACTTACGATAATACATTTAATTACGTTTTTGTTTAGTTTGTTTTACGGATTAAACTGTTGCTGTGGGGAGTTCTGAATTCCAATCCCAGCAAAGACGTCAATGCTACAGTCTGGCCAAACATGGAAAGTAAACGTGCTTGTGAACACCCACACATGCGTAGGATAAATGACACAGCACCACCAGATTACATTTTAAAACATGCTTATTAGGAGCTGCTACATTGGAAAATGATGTAGACGTGTCATGAAGCAATGCTAAGGAGCTGAGCCATGTGCTGTGAGTGCTATAGGATAGACTGTGCTATTCTCTTTATAAGTCTTGAGCATGTAGCTGTTATTTACAGAACCTTAAAATGGTTGAGTGTGTGGGTGTGGTTGTGACGTGTGAACTAGTATAAACTGAGGACAAACCCTCGACCCCAAAGTCTTCAGAGGTGAAAGGTTAGTGCTTTAACTGGCTGTGATATGTTAATTCATTTACTTCACACTACATTCCTATTTAGTGTAGCTGATATTTATCTTATGATTGAATGTAACTCGCTTGTTATTTGTAGGATTTCAAAATGTTTGGAAAAATGAGACATCTGAAAAACCTCACATGCACAGCTCCCCCAAACCAAAGCATTTGCAGTTACCTCCTCTTCAGATGGATCGGGGTGAAAGCAAGCTTTTGAGCTCTAGGTCGCTGTCTTTTTATAGAACGTGGAGATGTTAACTATTGCAAGCTCCCACGTCACAGAAGCGTATAGGATCATAGAAGTATGTAATGAAGAATTTCCTGTGTACAGCTTCGCTTCTAGGACTATTAGGTGAGAATATATGTCCTGAACATGATCAGAATCCGTCATCTGGAATATTTGTTGGGTTATTGCACCTGCTAAGATGAAATAGTAATGCATATAGCAAAGTATTTGCAAATTATATACAGAGTTTATTGTCTTATCCGTATTGCGTTGGTTAGTGTGCGGCAGGCAAGCTCTGGAATGCAAAGTGATGAGAGAAGCTGGGGACACAGCTGGGATAGTTCTCATTGGTTTCCTGAACGGTTAGAATCTCAGGAATGGAGTTTTGTACACTACAGTACATTTTAGAACTCTGTGTGGATTCTGTTGAAATATGAAGATCCTACAGCTATGAGACTCCCAGTCCATTCATAATTTATTGATTTATTTATTCTTTGTCTACATTTAAAACCCATGTCGTTTGGTCTCAATTATATCTCGTTCCTTTGGGTCTCATGTATCAAATTATTTATAGCTTAAATTTGTGCTGATTGAGATTAAACATTAGTATGATTTTAACCAAGGCACGCGGGTGCCTCATAGTTGGCCTCGGGTGCCTTACAGCTGGCTACGACCTTGAATACATATATATATATATATATATATATATATATATATATATATATATATATATATATATACTGTATAAATACTTGCAAGTGCAACATTTGAAATGTTATTCTATTTGGTGATGGTAAGGGTATAGCCACAAACCATTGAAATAGACCCAGGCTACATGAAAAGGCAACTACTGTGTATGAAACAGTCCCCTGACAAGAATAAGCTCTGTGAAAGTGCTAGCTTTGTACAGTCAAAACTATTTATTGGCTGCAATAGCATAAGGGCAAGTCAACCTTCAATAAATCACAAGACAGGTTTAATGATGACATTGATAACTATCATTCTCTGGGCTGCCCCATCCCATTGCTTCCAAATACTGCTCACTTTATTTTAAACTCTTCCCTTTAATAAACCAATGGAATGCAAAGTCCCTCGACCAACCCAGCCAGACTGGATTCAGGTCTGTCATTGCTGCACTGTTAATGTTACTTTCTGACGTATTCTGGGGTATGTCACAATTATATTATACCAACTATAGAGTATGTCACAAAGCCTGCAAGATACAAACAAAACAAAACAAAGGTCAAAGGTCTAATTACCCACTGTAATTGTGCCATACACAGGCACAAAGCCTTTGCAGCTCACAAGGAACACATTGTATTATAACGTCTGGCATTGAATAACTTTTTCCTATTCAACGTTGCTGATCTTCAAATCTTTTTGTTTAAAACCGGATCTCATTTTGGAATATATCCGAGAACGATCGCGTGATTCTCGCTGTTTTAAATCACGGTGCATTGCTAAGCAAATGTAATGAATGGAAAGAAATTTGCCAAATCCAGATATTTATTTTAGGTATAAACATACTTTTTGTTTTCTTACGTTGTACTAGTTATATAAACAGTATGCTCCCTGTGCATTCACAGAGTGCTGTGTTGTGTGTGTGCGTACGTGCAAGGTGTAAGCAGGGTTAAGATTGGCATAATTGAAGTTTTCCACCCGTCGTTGATTAAATTGAGGCTGAACAGCTGAATGTTTTTATTATTAGACAGTTTTGGATCTCACTTTTTCCACCTCACTCCTGTCATTCCTTCTCAGGGTGTTCCTACTGCTCCAGTTCTAATATGCGCAATTAGGGAGGGAACTGATAAGCCTGGCACTAAATAACAGCTCACTAGATGCCCAAGAGAGATTAGGAATGTGGGAACCAGTACAATAGTAAGCACACACACACCCAGTGCGAGGAATGAATGAGCCTCGCCCTTTCAAGAATGTTTTTTGAATTCTTAGAAATTAATAGCAAAACTAATGATCTTTTACAAGAATAACCACACAAATCTTACAGTATATTCTCATAATTCAAAATCAAGACATGCATTAACTTTTTTTTTTAATTCACAAAGAACAGAATGTAATAAAATGAAATGGCAAATGGGCCCCAGGGTCCAAATTGCTCCCTCCTGCGGACAAAATGTACATATCATTTGTAGAATTTTCTTTGATCTTGGCCACCAGTACCTGAAGCAATACAGCTAATATAAAGAGCGCTACATACTGTAACTACACTCAACAGCCTTCCTCGTTCCATTCAAGTCAAATGGCAATATGACCTTTGAAATTTGCCAGCCCCACCTACTTTCTCTCTTCTCATACCTGAGTAATGGACTTGACCATTTGGCTGCCAGTACTTCCTGGCTGTGTATTTAGAACCCCCGGCTATTAGCCAATTGGACGCCTGCTCTGTTGCTCAGGAGGGTTTGTAACAATGCCTGTGGGCTCCATGTTGTAGGTTTGAACCAAACTTTCAGGAAGCACTACGATTCCTATCTGTGCCGTTCAGCAATCGTCAGGCTGCCTCAACTCAACATATCAAAACTCTAGAACAGGGGTGTGCAATCACGGTCCTGGAAGGCTGTTCCACTCCAGGTTTAACAGGTCAAATGATATAATTAACTACTTCAGGGTCTAGCTGGAGGTTTAAGTAGTTCAATGAAACAATTTAGAGCAGGGCTGGAAGAAAGGCCAGGAGTGAAAGGGCCAACTTTGGTCACGCCTGCTTGTGTTTTCGGCAATATAATATGTTTTCGGCAATATCAGAAAGAGCAGGTCAATTGAAATTTTAGACAGTATTAAAAAATAAACACAGATGAACGCAGTTTTTGCTACAAAAAGCCTGAATAAATGTACTGAAAAGGGAAGTAAGTGAACATGGAAAAACAGAAGGTATATTTGACAATAAGGGGTTAAAATGCACTAGAGGGGGTTCCAGAGGGTGGCCGGGGCTCGGAGCTGAGATCTGCTATAAATAGGCCCTGAGCCTGTCATGGGTGTTGCCCATTTATTACAGCACTCATCCCTGTCAGCAGCATGTTTTATATTTGGCAGCAGCAAAGAAAGAAAGAAAGAAAAAAAAAACATTTCGTTTGCAGACTACTTTTATGGATGTTTGTTATTTAAAGACTGTGGCCAGCTTTAGATTATGAGAGATTAATAAACTGCTTTTTTATTTGTTTTAACATGTGTATGGATATTAATTTATAAGGAGGGTCAGGTTATTATTTTATGTGTTGCATTAACTGTAGTTGTACCATTTATAGCACATCAAGCAAGTCTTAAAGCATATCTTTTAGTAATGAGCATATTTGAGTTTGCATGTTTTGCAACTTTCTTTAAAAATAACAGGGGGTTGATAATGTGATTTTTGAAAATTGTTAACATTTTTTGCAGCTTTTTTAGCAGCTTGCTAAAAATAATACAACAAGCTGCTAGTATGGAAAAAATGAAAGTTTCTAAAAACACATACCAATAATAACTCTGACAAGTCATTAAAATACGAAAGATGTGTATATTTTTTGTTTAAAGGTATGTAAAACATATCTCAGACAGATCTTGTGCTTGTGTTTGCCTTCTTGGAAAGAGTTTTTGAAAGCAGTCTGTTAGCAGGATGGATTTCTGACATGGTATTTGATATGTTAGCTCCTGCGTTTGCCAGGTCACATGAGGGCTCCTGCTCTCCAGTAACCAATCCGGGCTGCAGCTGAACGAGGGGCTGGTGGTGAAGCACCCTGTTTGCTTTGGGCTGTGTGACTAATGGTATGATCCAAGTGCGTGTTTTGAGATCCACCGTGTCAACCCCACCTCTCAAATCAACATGATCCATGGAACCTCAGTCTCACCTTGACCTGAAATGGCATTGAGTTCACTTAGCAGGGAGTGTTTACCATGGGAAATTGGTGTTGCTTGCCTAGCTTTCCTCTGGCTTTTACTGTGCAGCTGCAATTGCTTTAACTTAATTTTAACTTTTTTTTTACAATTTGTGTTTAAACTAAGTAAAATATACAGTACCAAGATACAACTTATTAAAAATACTTATACAGCTGAAACTTATATCTTAGAGTTTTTTAAGGCATGTTTTATGATTTATAAGTGTCTAGGATGGTACAGAGATTTGCGTTGCATGTTTATTTAAATCCGTACTGTATGCATAATTTATACTGATTTATTAGGTACATTGCAATTTTCTTCAATTATGTATTTAATAAAATAAATAGGTGGCTGCCGATTCATAGGGCCAGATTTATCAAGGTTTTTACACCAAAATTCTATTTGCAACATTTGTGAACTAAAATAACAACGTAGGTACGCTTTTGGGTCCTACAATTCACATTTTGAGTTGTGTGTTTCTTGTTTTGTAAATGTAATAGTTTTATTTTACTATGCCCTGAATGCAACAAGAAATTCACCTCGGCAGAGTCATGCCTGCTTCTCTGGACAATATATCGTTACTGTAATTATTCTTTTTGTATGGCCTCTGAAAGTAATCAGACATAACCACTTGTATATCTTTTCACCCACACCAATCGAATTTGACACTTCTTTTTAAATGAAATAAACTTGTGCCATATTCCAATGGAAAGCAATGACGAAAGAAAACATGAGCATAACCTTCAGATTTCCCGTAGACATCCAGGGAGTTCTTCTTGCTGGAAAGCGTTTGTCGTTTTAGACCTTGATAAGTGTGTTGGTGGCTGGAAATCCTGTCAGAACTTGCAAAACTCCGAGAGAAAAAAGTCAGATTTGATATAAACCATTGGCTTCCTATTTCGGTCTCTGTGTCCCCCGAGGCACAGAAAGCCAATCCCAGAGAATTCCTGATGGATTTTCTGTTAGGCTGGAAAGGGGGGTTGATATAGAGAAGTGTGGCCATTGTGCCTGGGGGCAAGGCTCCAAATGGAAACAGCATACATTACATTTACATTATTTTAAACAAACCCTCTGTATGGGGAGTAGAGGCTACGCAGCTGAACTCAACTCTGAAAGGCAGCCGGTGATTCATGTGTTTGAACATGTAGAACTTTGTGGTCTGATAGAAATATTGCCTATATAGCATAACAGAATGGTGAATTGACACAGTTATAAAACATCTACAGTACAAAGCACTGAACGAGAAGCTGTAGCAATCAGGCAGCAAAGCAAACCAATCAAGTTCAGTGTTAGAGAGCCGGTATGAGAGTGTGAATGTATTGTGGATACTGGCTAGCTGTGTGGTTCATCTTCCTCTTTCATATTGGACACAACAAAAAGGTTGGGTATGAAAAGAGGCCATCAACCCATCAAAGTGCATCCTTTACTATGATACAGATCTCCTAAGCACATCTAACAGAAGGATATCTACATCATCATATGGAAGGAAGCGCAAATGGATGGAGACACATATGGATCACATTAGTTTACTGTGAAGCTACGTCTTAGTTGGTGCTTATCTTGGCGAGAGCCAAGTTCAAATCAGCATGAAGTTTTAACATCTACTCTCATGTAATGGAAATCAAGACAGACCTCACATTAGAAAACAGGCTTCCCCAGGAATCCTTAAAGCTCACCATAACCCAATAACAAAATGCACAAAAATATTAGAATATTACTTTAGTAGGGACTTCAACCTACAGTTGAGAGCAAAGGTGATCCACAAGCAACTGAGTCAGTAACATATGACATGCAAGGATGGTGGGGAAGTCAGTTTGTCAACGTTATACAATTTGGCAGAATCTGAGTGGTCCATTTAGGATGAACTGGAGGCATGCTGGGTCAAATAAGCATGTGTTACTGTTTCTTTGAGTGTCTAGGGGAAGGGGAAAGCAGAAGCCCCCATAAGCCTTTGAAGGCAGCCTACTCTAAGACTGATCCGCATCTCCAATCTGAAAAAGTGATAGCTCTCTTGGATAGATTTATGTAAAGGTTCCTTCATTCCTTTTTTAAAGGAGAAGTTCTGAGCATGTGTCCCACATGGTACAATATTATGTTTAATCTTTGAAATGCTTTGAGGCAAAAAGCAAGTGATTAAGTCCATGTTGTTCTGCCCTTGAAGTGATGTCGCTCAAGGGCTGGTGAAGATATACGGCTCTGGTGCCTCCTTGAAGTACCTGCCAAGAACCTTGGAGGATATACTGTAAAGCATCAAGGAAGTGAGAGTAGAACTTCAGCATTGGAAGTTCTTTTTTTCATAAAGTCTTGAAGAAATCCTAAAAGCAAGCAATGAAGAGCATAACATAGGGGGTGTGAGTTGTGAACTTTTGTAGATTGAACCTTTGATTAACAGCTTGTTAGCATTTCCAAACATCCTTAACACATTCGATTAGATTGGTTTAGATGATCCAACCTATGTAATGTAGAGGAGGCCTGAGCCAAAGCATTCATTTCTGTTGGTTGCAATTTTGGAAATCTCTTTCAACCCCTATAAAGAGGGAGGGCAGTGTAACAGTGTTTTCTTGATCTAGAATGCATGGTAAGTAATGTTATTTCAGTGAGGCTGATACATATTGTGAGCATATTTTATAGCACTTCACTGTGAGCGACATGGAAGAACACTGTGTGCAAGTAGCATTGTCAACCCCAGCTGTATATTCTTTCAATAGTCATGAATTGCAATGCTGGTTGCAACACCACAGTTCCCTACAATTTTACCGAAATAGTTAGTAAGCAGAGCAAATAATCATCTAAGGAGAAATAACGAAAGAAAAGCAAACAGTTCACTAACACAATGGTCTCTGGGCAAAGTGATCAACATGCTCGACTGAGATACTGAAATACTAACATTGCTATATAGACCTTGCCCTGCCTTCTCTTTTGTCAATCCGACTTTACAAGAAGGGAAAAAAAGGATTATCTTCTATTGAGAAAACACATCAGCCAACTAGAATTCCCTCTGTGCATGTTACAGTAGATCCTACAGTATACCCTCCCCACCAACCACTGTCTTTCATTGTAAACGCACTTTCAGCATATGTCTCTGGCTAGGGGGAAAACTATTAAACCTATCACAGGGTTTTTACTATCTTATCAAAAATAGACCTGCATCAAACATAAACAGATGGGGGGGTGGGGGGGGGGAGAAGTAGAGGGCAAAGAGGTAAAGGTTAATTTATGGGCCTTGGTTAAAAATAAAATATGGGTAGTTATGGCAACTCGTACACCTAAGAACTAAACAGGGGGGTCGAACTGCATAGCAACATATATAGTACATTATATATCTGATGTACTATATATGTTGCTATGCAGTTCAATCTTCAGCAGTCCTTTAAATGAGCATTCCATAATTTCTTCCCCTATTTGCTGGTTAATATCAATCGACGCTGTGCGTCAGAGGGCAGAACAGACTGCTCTGGCTGTGATCGGAGTCTCTGGAGTCATAAATGAAGCCTAGATATACAGGGGGTTGAAAATAGTACTTCTTGAAAAAATTAGAAAATATTGGATGATTTAAAAACTTACACCTGAGCAAATAATAGTTTAATTAGGAATTAGCAGCTTCTCAGTGAAATGATTCAGAACCCCCGACTGGCTTGCTGCTCAGCACCTCTGATTTAAACTCTAGATCTCTCCGCTTGGCCGTCATTCAAACTTTAATCTGGGTTTCTGGAACTAATTATTGATGTTTCTCGGCATGAATGATACCGCTAATAGACGATCCCCCCACCTCCCACCTCTGAATGCAATGAATACTCTGGAATCAGAGATGGGCCATTCATTTGAGGTCTGCCCTGTGGTATATTGATTAAATAATCTTCGGGAAACTTTAGCAGCTTAGTGTAATTTATGGGTGCTGAACATTGGTTTCATTATGGTCTTATTTACTTTTAGCCCACCTCCCAGAATAGGGCATGGGACCAACTAAACCACACTACCTACTTTGTAGACCACAAGCCCACACTAGAGGCTTGTTGTCTGGGCTATGTAAATACCTTTAGACGTCAGATACTGCATGATACATAGTGTTAACCTTGTGTTGGCTGAAAGACACCCATACTGTAAGTATATTTTACAATATCTAAAGTTTAAAATGTATTGGTGAGCTGCTTGTCAGCCATAAAGACCCAATTGATTTTGATTTTCTGCCTGACATTTTCCACCTAGTTATTGTAAATATTTAAGTATTGTTATAATATTAATGATCACAATATGTAATCGGGCTAAGCCTGAACCCAAATTTGTATTAATAATTGTAAGCACTTCATCCCAAACTTTGTTTCATTGGGATTGAAGGTAACTCTGCACAAACAATGGATATATTTCACTTAATTAGGAACATCCTTTCCTTGTATTAGTTTGAACAGCTAAAAGGCTCATAATATCTATCCTTTTTTGCAGTACGTTTTGTATCGAGAGACACAAGGCAATCGATGACATAAAATTGGCATCAACAAGATCGGGTATACTGTATATGGATCAAGTAAATGCAGTAATACTTATTGGGCATCAGATGTGCATTTGAGAGGAACATAAATTCCTAAGGATAGAATTCGGAAACTTGAGTGATTGTTTCTTTCACCTCCCTTTTCATTTTGATCCCAGCCGGGCAAAGGTCTCAGCTCTGTTTTATAGAGCGTCAGTGTGAAGGAGAGAGAGCTGACAGGCGCTCGAAGCACAGGCTGGGTGAGCGCCTGCAGTCAGATCTGCTCAGTGATGAAAGAGAATGGTTTGTTCTGGCTCTACAGTTCACTACTTGCACTGCTTAAGCAACCTTGAGAGGAGCCGTCAAAACTATTTCGGGATTTCGTGTGAAACTATTTTCCACACATTTTTAAGGTATGAAAAAAAGGATAAACTCTAGCTATCAGCCATGTCAAATATACACTTTTTTTGTAAGTATTGGCATGTATTTCTGGTTTGTCGATTTTATTAGGTGCTTTTTTCCTTTCTAAAAAAAAACTGCGCTAATGACGATTTGGGGTAAAGAAATTTGAGAATCCAGCCCATGGAATGTAGAAAAGCTTTTATTTCTGTCTCAAAGTATTTATAATATTTTAATGCACATAACCATAGTAACCAGCTTAGACAAATGCAAAACAATAATACTATTCCCAGACGCCTGCTAGACAATACATACATGTCGGTTTATTGCTCATTTTTTCTTGTTTTTTTTGTTTTTTTTAAATGTATTGTCTGGTTATTGATAGTTACTGTTGGGTCTTTGAACCCCACACCCCCACTCTACCAATGCCCCTTTTGACATTGCTATGTAGCCTGAACAGAATCTGTTCGTCTTGCGATGCATTTTCACCAGCCTGTGTGTGTGTGCTAAATTCATTGTTTACAGAGCCTCACACCAAACAAGAGGTTGGGACTCTTCTTGTCATTACCCGAGGCACCTTTACTTGACCGTGTATAACCGTGCATAAGCATTGTTGTTGTTGCATGCATACAGTGTATCAATAAAAAATGAGTCACAATTCAAACCAATTCAAGCCAGAGCATGCATACATACAATAAAAAAATAACATGCAAAAACTAATTTCCTACTTTGTCTTAGTGTTTGGGAACCCTTACAATGTTTTATTGTAAAGCTGAATGTCTACTTTATTATTATTAGTTTATTTAGCAGACACCTTTATCCAAGGCGACTTACAGAGACTAGGGTTTGTGAACTATGCATCAGCTGCAGAGTCACTTACAACTACATCTCACCCGAAAGACGGAGCACAAGGAGGTTAAGTGACTTGCTCAGGGTCAGTGGTTGAGGTGGGATTTGAACCGGGGACCTCCTGGTTACAAGCCCTTTTCTTTAACCACGATATTCGAAATTGCATTCTTTGTGGTTTTTCTCTGTATATCTATCTAGCTATCTATCTGTCTAGCTATCTATATATATATATATATATATATATATATATATATATATAGAGAGAGAGAGAGAGAGAGAGAGAGAGAGAGAGAGAGAGAGAGAGAGAGAGAGAGATCTGTAATGGCTGTATAAAATCTGTCTACTTTTGGGTCTGACAGCTTATTCCAAGTTGGTTAAAGCACATCCTAAGCCTTCACATGAATGTAAAAGAAGATCCTGTCTGACCTGACATATAAAAGGCAATCATAACTTTGCCTAAAAGCCACTGAAATGCTATTCTCACTGCTTAACATATAGAAATTGAAAGATTGCACTGTGCCCCACTTCCTCTCAACCTACGGAGCGATCTTTCTTTTTCTCCTTTCTTGTATTGAACTTAGAAAGATATAACTTGTGAACGGTACGGCACAGTGCCCAACCCAGCATAAATAGGGGGCCTGTTTCTCATTTGCCATTTGACCCTTGCCAGCTCAAACACCCTCTCTGGAATCTTGAACTAAATTAAACTCAAATGCCTGCATTTGGCTGCTGCCTACACACCACTGAGGCCATTTCTCCAATTCCCATGTGTTTTGAGAAAAAAAAGATTTATAATTCCTTTTAACTAAGTCACTATTAATGTCAGGGATTATGTCGAATTGACATTTCAGAGCCTAAATAAACTAGTAGCGCCCTTTTTGTAAGATAACAGCATAGAGAAAATATAAAAGTTCCAGTGTTGAATTATGCTTGGATGGCACAGTGCCCATCTCTTGTGTGTGTTTTTGGTTTTATTAGACCAGAATTAAAAAAAAAAATCTCCATACTGTACGTATTCACTGAAATATTCCAGTTCCCGACGCTTTTTCAGTTCCACACGGAGAGTTCTTAAACTGTGCCTAATTTCATTAGTGGTCAGCTACTTTTATTTTTTCTGCAAGGGGAGCGAAGTGAGACATTTATAACTAAAACAGCAAAGCAATTATCCTGTTTATTTTATTAGTAATCCCCCTCACTTTAAGTGCACAAAATTGTTCTATTAAATTCTACTTTCGTTTGGCAGCTCATACAATAACTTATTTCTTTGCTGCTTACATTTTGTATTCGTTGCTCTGCCTTTAAACGCTACTGTTCCGTAAATGTTTCCTTTTAAGAATCTTGTGACTGGCAGGTGTAACGGTTCTGCACATGTCTTATTTACCCCCGGAAATGACCCAATCAGAAAGTCTGCCTTCTTTTATCTTTATTTGACTTTATATTCAGATAAAAAGAAAATCGATTGACTGAAAGCAATATTGCGGATTGATTTGTATAGAGTCCGTTACAGGGTTTTAATAATGTACCATATGAAAAATAATTGAGCCCTGCCAGAACATTGTTATTTCCTCCTACTATATATTTTCTATATGTATAGACATATAGATTGATAGACATATCCGAAAATTTGGCAAGATGCGGTCTTGCTGGTAAATCTACAGGCATTTGTGATCATGAATAGTTGTGTGGAAAATACTTATCTGGCCCTGCACTACAGTAACTTCTGAGCTTGACCTACTGGGTAATTCTTAGATGACATTATCAAGAACAACTGACAACCGTTTGGATGTTTATTATATTTAGGGAATGTGCAAACTCATTGTTTAACTATTCTCCATTATGTGTTTTTTTTGTGTTTTTCAGGGTTTAAATAAAGATTTGAATGCCTGAAACAATTCTTGGCAGTTGCTAACAAAAGGAAAAAGAACAGTTTCATGAATATCAAACTTCATAACACTATATCTGAATTCTGGTTTTGGAGTTGACTTGTTTATCACTTCCAAACACTTATAAGTGCTCCTCCTGCACCAGAAGACTGGCTGTACCTCCTCTACGCTCCCCTGCCTCCAGAGCCCGCTCCTTCTCTACCCTCGCCCCGCAGTGGTGGAATGACCTGCCTACATATGTAAGGACTGCCCATTCCCTGACCACCTTCCGGCACCTCCTCAAGACTCACCTCTTCAGACAGCACCTGTAGAACTCCTCTTTTCCCTCTGGACACTATCACTCTTCCTTAAATGCGCTTTACTTGCTCTTATCTGCTGCCTGTTTTACTGCATTTAATCCTGTACTATAATCTGTCACAAGTGTTATTTAATCTGTAGTATTTTGTATTTAATTATATCCTGATGTATCACTGTTATCTGCTCCGTTATTGAATTGTATTTTGTCATACTTGAACTTGCTAGAACCAAAGTCATTGTATTTTATCTTGCTCTTAATTGTATTAATACTTGTACTGTGATTCTTGAAATGTATTTTTGTTTACAACTGTAAGTCGCCCTGGATAAGGGTGTCTGCTAAGAAATAATAATAAACCAATCAGGGCCGTTATACGCCATTACTTTGGTGCAAATACCCAACGTTATAGTGTATGGCGGTTTAATGGAGGCGGTTGGCTTGACCCCTGGAATGAAGGCCTGTTGATCTTCAGTCCTCCTGATTGGAGGGATAGGCAACATTCCAATTTGCATTTCAAAAGAAGAACAACATTTGAGTATAATATGCTAAAAAAATGAATCCCAAAAAAATAAGAAGTTTCTCCCTGACCGGGTGTACATCATAATTCAAATTCCTTTATTTATTTTACTGCTAAATTCTTCAGTGGCTCTTGTCTACTGTTACATTTACAGTTAAACAAACCTACAGTACAGTAGTTGCTGTAGACATGCTCTAGATTTTTTATAGTCCAACTATATTCCAACTGGGAAACCAACTAGAAAGAAAAGCATCTGTTCCAATTGCTATTCATCAGAAAAGCAATCGGTCTTCCTAATTGTGCTCAGTACATAAATCTGAGCGATCCCATTCTAACTATGCATTGGATCAATATGCGCAAAATGGTATGATTACAGAAGACTCTATTCCAGTTTGATCAAGGGCACTTTTGTGAGGTAATATTCCTGTAGAAGTTTATTTTATTGCCTCTATTATAGGGGGAATTGTGCTTTCAGGTAATTGCCAGACAAAAGACCTTTGTTACAGAATGTAATGCTAAAGGTATACTGTTGAATTGCTCCACGAGAACTCAACCCTATTTGTCTGAATACTCCCCTGACTCACAGAAATGATTTCCAGTCTCATAAGGAACAATTTATTTGCGAATTGGCACTCGCTTCCTTGTACTCTCATTTCCAATCAGCCCAAAGTGCATTTGAGGGGTATTTACAGTAACTGGCACAATGGCAAACAGTGATGTTTGTTTAAAGGGTTTACTGAGAAGTACCAAAAGTACACGTGAACTGTGATATGCAACCAGAAGCCATGCATATGCCATGCATATTGCTAAATAAATGTGCAGTGTCAATGCTTCTGTATTCTAGGCTGCTTACACAAAATGAAGCATTTAAAATCTCCTGCCAGGCTTCTTTTCAAATTGAATAACCCTCCTAAGCTTCATGCCCGTCTTCAAACATAAAATCGGTATCTTGCGTGAACAATTTCCTTTTTTGTAGGCATGTGTGTGTTGAACATGACTATAGCTTGACACAAGCAGACAAGATTTCAGCTTGGGGAAGTTATCAGTGACACTCAATGTGATGGTGTAATGCTTTACAGAGAGTCCTACCCAATTCACACTGCCTGAATAATATCCCATTGTTATGTTTTGGGGGATGATCACCCCAGTTAAAAGGTCTGAGTGGGGTGGTGTAGTTACGCAGTTCAGTGGAACTGCAGCAAACATTGAAAAAATGCAAAATCAACACATATAATGTGCTGAGACTATGGAGTCAGGGTCTTGTTAAATCTACTGAGAAGTGATCAGACTGATCAAGGTGTATCCAAACACTAATGAGTCTCCTCTGAGTCTGTAGGTCTTTACCTTCTGGAAGAGATCCATGCAGCCACTGAGGGAAAACAATGTACTGTACCTTCCAGGCAGACTTCATTAGTTCTAAAAACAGCGCTGGGTAATACAGGACAGCGGAATTTGTCAAGCGCCGTGGAAAAAGGAGGAATTGATCTGCAAGAGTAATTGGGGAAACCTCTGAAAACAAGCTATGTTAACAAATCTTTTTTTTAAAGAATGATGGATTATATTAATGATGTTTCCAATATACAAATGAGGAATCTGGAGCATTTGCATTACCGCCTAACTTCTGAAAGCCACTGCCCTACTTTATACAAATATACACTGTCTGGGCTTGCTTCTGCTTTAAATACAATGCATGTTTATTACTGTACCCATGCCTGAATTGCATGTCTTGGATTTCAGGGTTATACAAATAAATGTTAATCTATTGAGTCCTGGCCCAGACATAGCAAACTTCCTGGCTTCTGACCTACCCTATGGAAAAAAAACAAAAAAAACATGCAACAACATAAAGCTAAGGTAAGTCAACAAAGGCAAAATTGAATGCGCTTCATCATAAAATTTCAGGAAGATGAGGCCTGGCTTTTATATGTTTATAATCCGTCTGTCGTTTATTTTCAGTTTTATAAATGGCTGCCTGAATGCAACCACACTGCTGACACCAGCAAATCCTGCATAGGCTTCCTTTCCAAATGCTTTTCAATACACACTAGATTCATTTCAATACTTTGATACTGTGATATCTGTACCAGCATCATGATCAGGGCCACTTTGCTATACAGATCTGTGGTTTTGATACTGCTGATAATGCTGTGGTCTGATCATAAACCTCCCTGTGTTTCTTCAGAGGAATACACAAGCAGCTTCTTTCACAGACCCCAATCAGTGTGACTTGTGGTGTTCCAAGAGCGGTTCAGATCTGTGTCTGTGAAACTAGCCATAGCGTTATAATGTGCTGTTTGGGGGTTTGTTTTGTTTGGGGGTTTGTTTTGTTTGGGGGTTTGTTTTTTTATTTTTTTCAAACTTGTTGGGTTACTCATACATTTCATAATCTAATACATCTGTATCTGTAAAAACAAAAACACTTCATAAATACCAAGGAAATAATAATAATAATAATTTCTGCAGGAAATAGGTAAGTATTTTTCTTCCCTGGTAATTGTGTTGATTTACAGGAGCTGGTGCACATGTCTGAAGTCAGTACCATGTTAACATCATTTAATAAGGAGCTAGTAAATCCACATGTATGTTATCAAGACAGTAACAGTAATTACTACAATTTAACAAGGCCAATGCTAAGATTGCATTTCTAGAGCAAACTATTAACTATTAGACTGTTGACCAGTTTGTGGGCAATAGCGCAAACTATTTTTGGTCATGTGATACTGTATTAGCCAATAAGGTAGCAAATTGAAGTCTAATAAAAGAACATTTCAATGGATGTTTTTTTTTTTGTTTGTTTTTGTTTTTTTTTTAAATTTGGAATCGCCAATTGTTTTTCACCCTATTTTCTCCCAAATTTGAAATGCCCAATTTTAAGCCTAGGCTCATCGCTGCAACCCCCCACGCTGGCTCGGGAGAGACGAAGACGAACACACACGTCCTCCGAAACGTGTGCTGTCAGCTGTCCACTTCTTTTCACTCTGAAGGCCCGCCACACAGCTACCTTCAGAGCTACAGCATCAGAGGACCACGCAGCTCTGGGTCGCTTGCAGGCAGGCCCACAGGCACCTGGCCAGTCTACAGGGGTCGCTGGTACGCGGTGAACTGAGGACATCCTGACCGACCTAGGCCCTCCCCACCCCCAATTGTGCGCCACTCCTGGGAACTCCCGTCCACGGCCGGCAGTGGAATAGCCTTGACCTGAACCAGCAACCTCCAGGTTATAGGGCGCATCCTGCACTCCACGCGGAGCACCTTTACTGGATGCTCCACTCGGGAGAGTCCTGCAATGCATGTTTAAAACAAATATTTAGTTCCTGGTTGAAACAAAGGCCTTGGCTGGACCATGAAGTACTGCACTACAGGAATCTGCACCCTGTATTATACCAAGCTTGCCCAGCTGCAAGGCCAGAAGTGCAGTTCACTTCCTGCCTGAATGAAAACAGCCCAGTGGAGCCTGCAATAAACCTGCTGCCAGCCTGTCTTCAGCAGTGGGGGTTTTTCTGTCTGCAGAGAGCAGCTACACATTCTTCTCAGAGCCAGCTGTTCAGCTGAACCTCTTCAATTAGCTTTTAATCAGCCCCCGGACTCGATGGCTGTCTGCTGGAGTTTCTGTCACACTGGCAGTGGACAGACAGGATGCCTGCTCTAATTTCCATATCTGACGACCAAACACACTGCTGCTCTTTTCATGTTACATTATGAAAACATTTAGAACAGATCAGCCTGCTATTGCAATCACAGCGTAGCAGAGTATCGGATTTCAATCAAGACTTGAAAAGACAGGAGAAATAAAAGGAAGGTCACTGAAAGTTAAAGTGCTGTCTCCAGAGAGCTGTGTATTTAACAACGAAAAAATGTTCTTTTATTTCTTATTCATAAAAACCTTTATGAATGGAGCATTGTTAGCTGCAATTAACTCAGAACCGGTGCCTGTAACCAATTCTCCAGCTACCCGTGTAAAATTCCTTCTGATGGCTAATTTTATGTAAACACAAGCATGTGTGTTTTGGATTAATTAATTGCAGGGATTAAAAGCCATTAGCCAAATTCCTGGATTTGAGTTTGAACGAGTGTCTACATGATTGAGTATGGGGCTAATGCTCAGGTCCCAAGGTGGGTGTACTAATGTCACAGTGCATGGAAGTTAATAACCTGACTAACTTAAAAAACGATTTGTGGTTAGTATGGGTGCCCTCGTAGTGGGGGTCCTGGTATCCTGTAAAGGTTGATGCATCCAAAATGTAAACCAGCGGGCACAGAGATCAATCCTAAAGCTGAAAATATATATTAATATGTTCTGCTTCTTCTCTCCAGTGCTATTGTAAGGATTTGGTTCTGGAAAATGACCTAAATGGCAATGCAGTTTGATTTGCATACTTTGGTTAACCGGGGAACCCACTGAGCATCAAGCTAGTTTTCAATGGTGACCCGGATTGGTGGCAATATGCTGCCGGTATCAATTATAAAAAACAATACACCACGGCAGTTCAAGGCAGCATAATGACCACTACAGTATGCATTGTTATCTCCATATCCATTGCCATTGCTGTTAATGCTGTGGTCTGGTAATGGTTCTGCTTCAGTTTCTTCAGGGCAGTACTGTGGTATCTAAATGTTGTTGTCTAGTAAGAGTAACTGTTGAAAGTTGCTTGTAATTGACTCCGTGTGAGGTATGTGAGATTAAGAATTTTCATTGGCTGAAATGAATATGGCTGTAGCTGTTTCCCTGCTGGTTCAATCATTTGGATCCAGTGCAATGTTCAAGGGACCAGCTGCTTTACAAGATTCTGTAACTCTGCACTTCTGTTACAAGTGGCACTGTTCATGGCAGCTACAGTATTTACCCTCGCTACTGGCAATAGCCTTATGCTTTAAGTTCTTCTGTTGTTGAGATCAGTTACATTATGTCTGGAACTGGTTTACATATATATATATATATATATATATATATATATATATATATATATATATATATATATATATATATATATGAAAAAGCAAATGGATTTTTGTTCACATTTTCGATTTAAAAAAATAAATCAGCTCAGCTATTTCATATTGCTTATGGTATTGGTTTTCACTTATTTAGGCCCTGTGGGTAAATCTGTCTAATCACAAATTAACCGAACAGCTGTAACGTGTGGAAGTCTTCAGAACAGTTAAGTGGTGGGTAATTGATTCTTACACTGAAAGGATTCCCATGCTTCTTGAAAAGCAGATTGCTGCTAAGTGTCTGTCGACCACCAGTGCAGGTTTTGGCCCGGAGTAACATCAAGCACGGTGGGCTGTCACAGCCTACTGTTAATGTCAACACCAAAAAACAAAAAAAACATTTGTCAGAAAAGAGCTTCCTTTTAGATGTGGGTTCCTGGCAGTTCATAAACAGTGTGTCAGTAGTACCCTGTTTGGGTTCCACAGGGTAACTCAGGGGTGCAAATTGTTTCAACAATTGGTTCTAAACTGTTTTGAAAGTTTACTACCAGAGAGCCTACTGGTGCTAAATTATCAAACCCTGCCCTAATCAAGCCTCCCTCCCCCCGCTGTTTGCGACCAGTTTCTGCAGTTAAACTTCCCTCACAACATGAACCTTCTCTCCTGTGTATGTGGATGAATGTCCAGCCCCAATGAGAAACTGTCATCATCTATGGTTGCTAAGGAATTTAGTGTTGCTGGCGCTATATGAGGTTCCCCAGCGCTAGAATCTAGATCCATAGCACCAAATTTGCACCCCTGGTAACTGTGGCTTGCTGTTTAATGAATGCCATGTACAGGGTTTCATGCTGTAAGTTTACCTAGTGTTATTATTGCACTGCATTTCACATTTTAGTTACAGTGCAGTGCTTGTGAAAGATGCCAGATTGGTAGCACTGAAGACCTGCATGGCTACTTTATAATAACCGATTGGCATTGCCTTGGTGTGTTGCATGTTCTCCTAGTTTACGAGGTGACCCTTGACAACTCCGGAGGGCTGAACAAATTCCGTAGTCTACTCATGCTTCATAGTCCACTCAACAATGCTGCACTTCTACCCTGAAGGCGATGGCTACTTTCAAGAGGATAATGCACCCAAGCACAGTGACACAATTGTGCATGAATGGATTGAGAATCATGACAGAGGTTTCATCCATCTTCCATGGCCACCACAATCCTTAGATCTCAATCCAATGGGGCATGTTTGGGATGTGGCCTCTGTTTATACATTGAGCAGGAAGAGCTGGTCAGAAAGAACCTCCCCTTTTAGTGGGTTAAGGAACAGCCCTGCTTCCATGGTCATCCAATCCTTGGCCTCTCCATATATTTTCTACACTGCTTGCAAAGGTGGCCAATGCCACTGTGTGCTAGGCTGCGACCACAAAACATATTTGTCTTGAAACCTCCATAGGTGAAAGGCTGAGGCATGAATTATGCTGTAGCACCACACCCAACTTTTTAAACATGTCTTCATTAATTAGGTGGGTGTGATGTGGAGATCCAGCTGTCGAAATCTAAAATGCAGGTGCAGAAGCCAACGCTTGGCACTGCAATGACCAGCAGGATTTAAGCAGGCGGTCATCCTGGTTAACATATCCTCCTATTGTCACTGCTCACAATCCCTGCTACTGTCTGCCCGTGTGTGTGTGTGATGGGAGCTGTGGTGCCCAGTCTCTGTTTTTCTCACACACTTCCTCTTTACTCATCTGTCTTTGATAGACTGCAGGCGGCACATATCTAATCTATCAACCAGCGGGATTATGAATTGCTGGACAGGCACCATCTATCACAGTCAAAGCTCTGTATGAGCAGAACGGGCCACTGCAAAGACAACAGCTGTAAAACGCTAACTACGGTGAAGGGCGGCTCATATCCCTGACTTGCCCGTGTTGCACAACCAAAGCACAGTATCGCTTTCGCCACCCTGCCTGAGGTTACTATACATATCCACTGAGTCACACCAGGGGGGAATGTTTAGCTGAGCAGAAAGCAGCAAAGTCTGTAAAGTAATGGATACTGAATCAGGGCTGCATGTGCATTGAAAACCGGTTAGTGTTCTGTTCTGAAGGGGAGGGTTGTAGTGCATTTCAAAGTTGGAAGCACTGAGGTTCTCGGTCAAAAGCCAAATACATTTTCAGTTCTGAGTTCAATCAATGTGGCAAAAGATATCCCCCAGACTTGTGCAAAAAACACCTTGTTAAAGTCAAAGGAAGCAACACCAGAAACACCAGAAATTATCAAAGACACACGCAATGGGTTTCAGCACTTAACTTCATTTTAATTTAATATTTTTGTTTGTTTGTGCAAGAATTGTCATTGAAAATTCTTTTTTATTTATTTATTTTTTTTGTTTCTTATGTGTTTCATATTTGTTCCAAATGTACGGGGTAACTTATAAGTTAGACATCATAGACAATATCATATATGATGGCGATTTTGATGTTCGCAGTTAAGTTATAGGACACCCTGTTTATTATGTTACTATTGCTGGTAATGCTGTAGCTAATGGTTATTCTGAGGTTTCTTCAGTGTAAAACACCACTATTAAAATTATATTACAACAGCAGTTTTCTTTTCAGTTTGGGTATACATTTTCAGCTAGAGTATTAACTAAATTCAGGTTGTAAAACTGTTCTAGCAATCATCATTGGGTGGGCATAAAGCAGCGCATAAAACAGTTAGCTCCAAAACAAACAGAAATTGTCACGAACCTTCGGTTAAGGATGCAAAGGCTCCATAGCAGCCCCCTGCTGATTTTAATAGAAGTTGGAACAGCAAACCCTGTTCAAATTGTCATTTTCTAAACTATTGAATAATCACTTCAATGGGCGTAACGTTCCCATTTTAATTGGTCTGTTCTTCTAAGCTGCAGCGTTTTAACATCAAGTAACAGGGGGGATTTTCACTAAACAGTCAAACTGGATCCGCAGATGATGTTTTGATGTCCTGTTTTATTGAGTCCCGCGGGCACCACACAGGCTAAGACATAAAAGTTGAACTGTGTTTTACATACATGTGGGAGGCATCATTGTGAAAACAGTTGGTGTTTTTTTTTGTTTTTGTTTTGTTTTGTTTCATCTTTTTAAACAAGCCCAGGATTTTTCTGTTATTACTATTTTGTTTTTACTCTTCTGTGTCTCCGTGGAGATAGTTGATCGCTCCACAGTGCCCCCTGCAGGGAGAGCTGCAGACCTACATGAGAACGGTCACGCCAAGCGAGCAGCCAGCTGCACCTGCTAATTGGTTCTTTTTAATTTATAAATTGATATACATTTATAAATGTATAAACATTTACATACGTTTAGAAATGGATCTTTTAACTAAACCGTCTTACTTTCTTTACCTATGCATGCATTATACAGCAAAAGTAGTAAATTATACAATAGATAGGTACTGTAGGTACGCCCTATAAGAACCCTCTGTCCAAGTTATCCAACACTGTGGATGATTATCCAACAACATGGATGATTTATACTAATATTGTAAACTTGAAAACTGGAAGAAACTCCAAAGAACTGATGACTGGAATATTCAAATATACAGCAATGTGCTTGTCATAGCAAAACAAAGACAAGTTCTCTCAACAGCAACATGAAACACTGATTTATTTATCTTTGGAGGAGTCTTCAATTATTATTTTAAACAAAGGAGAATGGAACAGCGTGTTTCTTGTTTGGTGTTGTTGTAGGCCCTTGATTTATGAAGTTCAGGCTGTTGATTTGGCCCTTGTCACACGACTCCACTTTCACATCTGCTATTTATTTGATATTTTTGGTCGCTTTGTTTCCTGCGATGCTTTCTCATTAGGACCAGATTGCAGTGACCTGAGTCTATAAATAGAGTGTTTCCTTGCCAGTCTGCAGATTGCACATCTGCTTGGATCTGCCCTGACTTCCCACAAAATGTAGCACTGTAGTGCTGGGGCCACATGAAAGAGATTTAAGGTGGAACTACTATGTTAATGCATGTGTATCCATGTGTATGTTTCTATGTATTTTTTTTTTCAGAGAATGTATAATGGTAATAACTTTTAATATGCTATTTGCATATATATATATATATATATATATATATATATATATATATATATATATATATATATATATATATATATATATATATATATATATATTCTCCTTTACAGAAAATGAAGGTCCATGCATGGACCTGCCAGCAAAGTAGGAACAAAACATTTCCAATGACCAGAACGTTTTCTTTTCTTACTTTGTTGTATTACCAAGACCATACAACAGCTATGGAAGAACCTTAATGTCTGGAAAGCAAGCACATGTGACATTTGGACGAAGTGTCTTTACTTGTTTGAGTCATTAAAATATTAGCATGACTGTCCAACGCAGTTAGGAATCCTGAACTAAAATCAATAGCTGTAGGATACTGACCACTCTACTGAGACAATCAATGAGGTTTATAAAACCATTTCAATAACCATGTACATGCATCTTGTAAAGCGTTTTCTGATGGTGGTCCACTATGAAAGGCGCTACATAAAATAAAGATTGATTGATTGATACTGTATTACAAGTTTGGCTTGATCACGGCTACATACTGCAAGTAAGTACATTGTTTCTATGATTATTTGATCTGTTTGTGTGTGTGTGTGTTTTATTTAAATATCTGCAATACACTTTTTAATAAGAAGAAGCAGTTGACTCTCTATTTCATATAATAATGATTTTTAAATATGAACATTCTGTATCAGTGATGCAAAGAGTTACATTTTGATCTAATGAAACTGAAGCCTACAAAGGCACATGTTGAGTTATAATACAGGGCTTCTACCTAACTGTTTGATCAACGGCCATCAGCTGAAGTCGACCTATAATACAATGCAAGACTGTAGAACATTATTCCCATTTTGAGGAAAAAAAAAACCATGCTGGCATGGTCCGAAGCCAGTGGCACACAAAGTGCTTTTTGCTGCCAGCACTGCATACTTTCTGAGTCAAAATTTGCAAATGTCATAAAGAATCACCCGGCCTAATGTGGTATGAATAGAAGTCTGGGAAAAAGTGACTAATTAATTTAGGATTGTGTTAACCAGAAAAACTTAGGCTTATAATGAAGGGTTATTGTGTAGGACAGCACAGAGTACTGGCCTGTTCAGAGCCCCTCTGCATTGTGCCAGCGTGCAGAACAGTGGGGCATTTGAAAAGGTTGCTGCATTTAAAAATAAATGATAATTGTAGAAAACTACAGTTTGCATTATATCCTTCTTATATGTTCTAAAAAACTCACTCTTGGTTTATACTTGTAGGGATTTTTCTGCTGCAATTTTGTGAATGTTTACCTCGTTTTAGCCCAATAAACTCCCTGTAAGAAATCCCAGCAATAGCCAGCCTGAATTCCAAAAGAACACTTTCACTGTTCTGAGGATAATGCCATTAGAATTCATTAGGAACACTTGTACTATTGGGTTCCCCTATACTTGCAGAACAGACCTGCTTATTGGTTTCTCACTGAGAGCCACTTTAACAGCCTTGCCCCCAGATGGTTTTCATTGTGCATACATGCATGTGCCCAGAATTTTAATGTTGCTGGCATGCCATCTGAGAAAAGACCAGCTACATTTTGGGTTCAGAAATCGTCCATGTTAGGCACTCCACTTTACTATTAATGTCAAGACTGAAAGCTTGTGGTAACCATGTCTGACTCTTGGTGAAGGGGGCGGACAGTGATTGGGGGGGGATAATGGCTGCTTTAGGCTGGCAGAGAAAACCGCAAAGCTTTACACTTTTCTATCTTGTTTTATCTTTTGCTGTTTATTAATGATAACTTGCCCACTCAAAAGTAGCAGCCCTGGTTGGTTTTGGATTTTCCGCAGTCCGTTCCTCATTTTTGTTCGTCTACAGTTTCACAGTGTTCCTGTGCATCTAGTAACATTTCAGAATGTTCCTTGGCCAATTATGAAGGCAATTGTCGGATTACAACAAATTTACTGTAGTTAGAAGCAGGGTACGCAAAAAGCTGCCAAGTCATATTCCCATGAAGATTGTCGGATGAAAAGCAGTAGTTTAAAGTGCTGACTCTCTTATTGAAGCAGGAACATTTGTTCGTAGCGTTGAAACGTTACATTTTTTCAGAAGCCTGCTTACTTTACTGAATGTATTAAACCAATAAAACAGATACCTAAATAGATAGACCACCTGCTAGTATTGACATGACATGTTTTCAGCATTGCAGCTGGATCCTCCGGAGAACCTCAGGGAATACGTTTCTCTCACTCAAGACAGGCCCATGTGCAGTCTACTTTCAAAGATCCTCTCACAAAATAATCCTATACCTTTTATATCTTCATCCAAGGCATCCTTCTCAAATATTAAGAAGTTTCCTGTGCTGTGACAAGAAGTTAGACATAGTAATTTCTGACAGCTGCTTTCAGATAGATAAGGGTTCATCTGAAGATGGGTGGAAGGAGGCACACAGCATGTGTTGAAGCCCGCATGTTTTTGAGCTTGGCTGTACAACAAGGGGTTGCTTTTTAAATTGTATTTGCTGCTTCTGAAAGGCGTTGGATTGATGGTACTGTAGGCTAAAGTCTCCTGCTTATACACAGAACCAGAATGCATTTCATTATGATAGCACGGTTTGAATTAAAGATCAGCTTGGATGTTTATTTTTTAATGACTTTGCTTTTCCTTGTGGCTGAACTATGCATTTACCATGGGTTTTACCACTCCTTTTTCCATATCCATCAGTTTTTTTTATTTGTTTTGTTTTTTACATCGCTTTTCTGCGCTTTACTGATGGAAGAACTGCCATGGTTCAGTTAGAAAATGTTCTCTGTGTCATAGCGTATTCCCAACCCGAGAATGCTGAAGACCATGCCAGGTTCAGTGGTGACCTTCGTTATGTCACCAGTAGTCATATTAAGCATGAGGAATGAGACTGGGATCCCTTGATCATCCTCCAAAGTCCACATTCAGCTGTTCCAAGGGCATTATCGTGTACCGAGACAGTAGAAAATGTGTCTAGAAATTTGGCCTTGGCAGCTGTCACTTAAGGCAATTGTCTGCAATATTTTTGATCACATAAAATAAGTAAATAAATAAGGAACCATCCTCTTGCTGTCAACCAACCAATATGTTTCACAAGCCATCATCTTGCGTAGCATATGTATTCATTTTAAACCAGTTTGCAGGGAGTTTGAAGCTGGAATTGTAAAATGATTAGGATCATTTTGCACAGAAGAAATTTTTTTTTTTTAGAAAAGTTTAAATACAGATTTAAAAGGGGCTATTTATCAAAGCACTTACACATACTTTACAATATAAGTTCAGTGAATCCAGCGTCAACAATGTATTCGCCCTGTCCCAAACAAATACATCTGCCGACCAGATAAAAGTCAATTTAAAGTAAATGTACATAGATTACTCTTACTGTACCATAATTAAAACAGTCTGCTCTTTTATTTTAAAATAACACTGGAATGTAAATACTAAACCACTAATTATTACACAAACAGTTACAATTCTATAAATGGCACTTTTTAAGAGTACCTGCCTTGAGCACAGACATCTGATAACTAATCTTTCTCAGATCCTTTTGGAGAGTTTCCCTGACAAGCTGGGAAGTGAGCAGACCCCTATCAGATCAGGTGCCAGTAATGATAAAGTTTAACTCAAAGCCGACCCACATTCTTGACATGGTTCAATACACAAATAACTATATACAGCTAGGGATGCAATTCCTTTTACAGTCTTTCTTTTAACGTCGGGTTTGCAAGAACAATGCAATCTATTTAACGGCCAGATCGGACAGCGTTTGGCTTTCCTGCTTAATGTATTTCAAAATAATTGAGACAAGTCGTTTTTTGTTTTCCGTTCATCGGGAGCACGTACTGTGACTCCTGTTGCTAAATTGAGTGTTCCGAGGTATATATAAAGGCAGCAGCAACATACCTGGATGACAGGTATAATAATTCACTGCATCTGCTGAACTGTACTATTACAGGTTATTTAAACATTCTGAACGATACAGAGAGGCTCCTCTTCTATATGTTTCTACTGGATTCATTAACAAATCAAGAAGCTTTATTTATATTTATTTCTGTAAGCCAAAGCTGATGAATCCTTTTGTATAATAAATGTGATAGCACTTTAAATGAAGTGTCTCTAAATACTGTGTGCTTAAATAGTAGTTACTGAGTAAATACACATGCACTTACACATAACTACAATGTTATTACGCATAGTTACAAAGTACTTCATATGTAAATCTTTTTGGTGTAAGTACACAATGGTATCAGAAAAGGGTTAAAGTTATATCATGCACAATGATTTACACATGAAGTACATTGTAACTATGCATAATAATAATTAGAGACACTTAAGCATAAAGGCATTAATTAGATCTCCACGTAATTGATTATTTATATTTGAATTGTTCTTATTTAGTCCACAGTTATTATTTTGAAAGTATTCAAAAACTCCCATAGCACATTACTAAAGCATATTAAAGACCTGATAATCACAGTAATAAAATGTGTATTTTGCTACCCTTGCAGTCAGTCGTCATGATAAGAAGGATGCCTTTGTTTCATACAGTAATCTGCTTTATAGCAAGCTTAGCCTAGCTCCCTCTATGCCTTGCTCAGTTAGACCATTTTTAATGATAGCTCAATAAGAGCTGCAAGGCTGGGGGAGTCCATTCAGCAGTCAAACACTTAACATATCATTACCTATGAATCTGCTCCCTGAAATAAGCCCTTTTATATGTTGATAAATGAGTTATATTAAATGCATGTCTCCAACACTGGCTGCCTTAGGGAGATTCATTCCTCATGTTTGGAGACTGTATGTTGATATATGTTTGTTTGATCTTGACCTAAATACAATGATGTTTGTTTACACCTAAATAAGTGAAACACCGCTATTGATAGGCCTATGTCATTTCTCATCGGGCTACAGTCCCCTCACTGTCCTCTTTGTAAGGTCATGGTGTGAAAGTTTCACTTCAGATGGCTGGTTTATAGTTGTTGTTGTAATAAAGAAGTTACAATTCCAAAAACAGAAGTTTGTCAGGATAGTAAGAACATAAAAAGTTACAAATGGGACCAAGCCATCGGTCTCATCTAGTTCCTGTAGCTCACTGGTCTCCAACCCTGGTCCTGCAGAGCTCCAATCCTGCAGGTTTTATAGGTGTCTATGTCATCAATGGCTACAGAGCTGGAACACATGTTAATCTTGACTGACTAAGCCACTAATTGCTTCAATTCAGTAACTGAGAGCTTGGTTGAAACAAAAAAACAGATGACCCTGTAGCTCTCCAGGACCAGAGTTGGAGACCCCTGCTGTAGCTGAATGATCCAGAACTTTGTCTAAGTCAGTTGTTAAAAGATCCCAAAGATTCAGTATTCCTTACACTCATCACTCTCTGTGAAATAAAAAAAATGTGTGCTAAGTTTGTCTCCACTCAATATAACAGTGGTTTTTGTATTGAGAGGAATGACAAATGGACCGGAATGTAATGCTTGATCATCATTGATTCAGTTAGCCAGTAATTATTCTTTATGGTGGTAACACCCATAACATATATAGGATAGTATTTCCATTAGAATTATTATTTTCTTAACCAAAACCCCTGTGATTGGTGGTTTTGTTCCAGTAAGGCCGTGTGAAGTAAATGAGTGTGTATCTTTTTTGTGTGCTCCTCTGTGTGTAGTTTGGGAAATGAAGATACGGTCTAAAGGCTTGTCAAAGCTTTTGCAGGGTTGGAGCTCTGCTATGATGGGCAGGGTTTCTTTTTTTAAATGTTTACACTGCAAGTTGTCCAAATCTGCATTTTTGAGTGAGGAAGATCTGAAACCATAGCTTGCTCCCTGGTTCCAACTTTCACTGTGCCACCTTACACTTTGCCATGCTTTTACAGTGGGAAACTTTTATAAGGGTTCCCTTGTGGAATACAAACAGTGAGCCATCGTTTAAAGTTTGAAACGAGAAGTTTGACCTTATTAAAACAAAACCTCCTCCTTTTAATTTGGTGGAACTTTGCTATACTTTACTTTATGAGGTGGACAAAATCCGTAGCAAATTTTCTATTTAAAATATTGGCTTGAAATGGTTTACCAAGCTTAACACGACCACACATACTTTACGCTTTTAACCACTGGCCTGGGTTATTTATTCGTTTTTTAATTTCAAGTCAAATGTTTTTAAAAATGAATGACGCTACTCAGCCAATTTGGAAGGTTCTGACTATAATATTTTTATTACAAGTTATACTATGTTGGTTAGTTAAATAAACAGCACAATGATTGCTGAGAATATCCAATAAATGAACTGACAAATCCATCAAATTGGTTTAACATTGTCCAACCCACAACTGACGTGTCAGTACACAATAACTCTAACCTTGAAGGCGACTATAATGGCACTTAAAAATGTATAATTATGCTTTTTTCTGTGTTATAGTTTTGAACACATGCTATACAGTTCATTAGTGTAATGTTTGTGTTCCTCAGTATAATTTGGCACATGCTGTGTTCCTGTAACAGGTAACTGTGGGAGGTCAACGCACACACAGGTAGATAGAGCTTTAACCCCAAGCAATACAATGTTCAGAGGCCTGTCAAGTAGGAAGCTCACTCATTACTGTGCTTATCAGGTTACGTTTTTATGGAGCTCTACAGCTATTATATCAATCAATCAATATCAATCAATATTTATTTTATATAGCACCTTTCATAGTGGACCACCATCAAAAAGCGCTTTACAAGATAGTGAGAAACAATACATAATGCATTACATACAGGGCATAGTACATTAAATACAGCAGTAAAAAAAACCAATGCAAATACATTAACTATAGGCATAATACATTAAATAAAAGGCTAGGATGTGAATTCTAAACATTGTGGATGTGTGTGTCAAGCAGAATTAAATGAATAAGATGGAGTGAAAAGTCTGAAATAGCAATTTAGACAACAGTTAACAGATATCAGGCTTAGAGAGCATTAGTGGGTCTTCAGAGCTGCTTTGAAGCAAGCTATTGTAGGAGCTGCACGCACTAAAGTTGGGAGAGAGTTCCATAGAGTCGGGGCCATGAAGCTAAAAGAGCGCTGTCCGAGTGTGGCGTGCTTTTGCTTGGGTATAACAAGCAGGCTTGAGTCAGAGGACCTCAGCTTGCATGCAGGGACATAGCGGGTCAGCAGGTTGGAGAGATACTCTGGACCTGTGTGATGGATGGCCTTGGATGCAAGCAGGAGAATTCTGAAAGTAATCTTGAGCATAACAGGTAGCCGGTGCAGTTGGGCAAGACAGGGGGTAATGTGATCATGTTTTTACATCTGGTAAGGATCCTAGCAGCTGCATTTTGAACCAGCTGCAGTTAGTTTATGGCGCGTGACGAGAGACCACCATAGAGAGAGATGCAGTATTTGATTCGAGAGGAGATGAATGCATGAGAGAGTATCTCTACATCCGGGAGGGAAAGGTAGGGACGGACCTTTGAGATGTTTCGGAGGTGGTAAAAGGAGGATTTGACTATAGAGGAGATTTGGGCATCAAAGAAGTGGTTACTATCCAGAAGTACACCAAGGCTTCGTACAGTGGGGGAAGGCAGACAGTTTCCGAGGTTCAAGGCAGCAATATTGAGATTCTTGAGTTGAGTTTTCGATCCTACTAGAAGAAGTTCAGATTTGTTGGCGTTGAGCTGAAGAAAATTGGCAGACATCCAGGCCTCGATGTCTTGGATGCAAGCTGAGAGTCAGACCATGGCAGAGGGACATCCAGGGTCTAATTTTAGGTAGAGCTGGGTGTAATCTAGATAGGAGTGAAACATGAAGCTATGCTGGCAGATTAGGTGACCCAATGGAAGCAGGTAGATGTTAAAGAGAAGAGGCCCGAGAACAGATCCTTGGGGGACACCGCACGTGACCGGGTTTGCGTCAGCACTACTTCCAGCATAGAAAACAGACTGCATGTGTCCAGGTAAGAGGACAGCCAGGAGAGACAAGTTCCAGAGATCCCAGCATACTATCAAACCACAAACAGCAGCAGGCTGTTCAGCTAAGCAAGAAAAGAGCTGTTTCAGTCAGTTTAAGGATCACACTTTTACAATTCAATAATGCAGCAGGTTCAACCTGGCTTACACATTTTAAGTTTGAAACCCATGGTTGTTTTTGAAAGATTAAATACCAACACAAAACATAATTAACTTAATTATGTATTTTAATGATTACATCAATTATGTTTAATTTACTTCAACGATGAGGTTTGAAGTACCTTAGCTAACAAAACGTGTGTTTTTTGCTCATTTTACAATGTCAAAAAAAAAGCATCACTATATAATCCTGTCATCTAATTTGCAATAACTTAAAAATGACCCAAGTCTTTTGAATGCAGACTGAGGACTGAAAAGCAAATGTTTCTTTAGAGTAGCAGAGTGTACTCATTTGGCATAATAATTTTCCAAAGTGTAGAGCAGGGATCTCTGCCTAGTTGGTTGGATTTAAAAATTGAAATTTCACTTTTGATAGAATAATAAAAGTTGGTGACAAGGTTTCTGATATTGACAGCTGCTCCAATTTAAAAAATAAAATAAAAATAAACTTTGAAAAGCTCTATTCACAAGGGACTGCTGAACAGGCCTTGCTTTATATCCTGTTTTTTTAAGTTAAACTACAATGCTGAATTGGTTTATAGCTCAATATAGTGTGACATAATTAAATTTGTAACCATGTGGTATTCAGTAAACACTTCTCTCACTACCTGCTTCTGTGTAAAGGCATGTGGAAGTTATACAGTTCTTGAACTCGTTCGGGAATTGTCAATAAATCTGGTTATTTACCCTATTTACACTACCATAATAATGTGCAATTATTACGTTTTGTAAATATGATTGTGAATGAAGTGATTGGTAATCGCTTTGTTTAAACGACTGTATGGATCCGGTGTCATTTCGACATGCTGTCTTTGAGAATCCGGAGGAATTGAACACCACAGTACACTTACTGTGCTGTGTGAGTAACGCATCAACAGCAAACACAGAAGCTGACTGAGAATGACTCCAACACTGTAATCATGTGTGCCAACAACAGAACAGCTTTCCATGTAAATCCACCTGGATTTCCTAAGGTTCTCGACGGCTGACAGACATACAGCCAGATGCTGTTTCCCTTTAAAACAAATCTATTACAGTATGGGGGACAAATAATACAGGGAATGATATCTCATTCAGACACAAACTGAACATGATTATTAGGTTGTATATAAATCTGTTGTTTTAAATTCAAAGCTTCTCTGAATCCACATTTAAAGATCCCTTGGCAAGTGTTGCTGTACCACACATTTCACTTCAAAGCCCGAAGGACATGAATTGACTTGTGTTTAAGCTTCCAGGGCACTTCGTGTTTCTGGGAAGTACCATCGCTGTATTCTCCATATATCATGTCTCGGTTCTGTGTTGCTTTCCCATTTTTTTATTTATTTTTTGACGTTTTAAAGATATAAAATACTGGTAATGTTTCCTTCGGGACGTATGTAATAAAGAAGTTTGACTTTTACTTGCTACCTCCGCGTCATAAAATCTGATTAATGTACCTTGCAATTGCTGATCACCAGTCGCTCTTGTCAGCCTACTGGAATGAAACAGCATAAGGAGTGTGTGTCTACAGTATGTCACAAGGTAGTATTGTGTAATCTTCACCTGATGGACAATAAAAACATAACGAAGGATCCCCAGTCATTCATGTAGTGGACTGGGGCGGGAAATCGTCTGGGCGTAGCTCACCACGCTGCAGCGGCCCCTAGTGGTCAGGAGGCCAGGGGGATAATTCCCAGGCTGGGCCCGCACCTCCAGGGTTCAGTAGCTTTGTAACAGCTGTTACAGCTTAATAACACGGTTCAGTAGGTGAAAACAGGCGATTCACTTGACGAAAAGGATGGTAGCCTGTTGATCTTTAGTAAGTGTGTGTTAGCAGTGAGGCGAAACTTCAAATTGGGAGCAAAAAACTGAGGTAGAATTGGTCAAATAATTAAACACATTACATCAGTACAGTTGATTTGTACTGTGAAATGTATTTGGATGATCATGATACAATGTGCTATTTGTTCACTGGCATTACTTGGCTTTCTTAATTGGCTGTAACTAATTAAGCACCGACTTTTAATGTTTGTATAATACATTCATAAATGTGGATACATTTTAAACCATTTTTACAGCTCTGGAAACATACTAAAAAAAGGTTTAACCACCACAATGCCCATTAAACCTAAACTGCAACTCTAATTTTAGACATAATTGCCCCAAAACATACTGGCTACTCCAAGAAAACTCCACTGTAAGGAAAGTCGGCCACCTTAAATTGCATTAGCGCAGTAATAATAAAATAGCAGGCATTCTTTCATGCTTTTATTTCGGTCCTAGGATGTTATGGCCGACTTGATTCCACACATGCCTTACTTAATAGCCTTCAAGGCAGTCAGGAGGAGTGTTATGGTGTTAGAACCTGAAGAATGGAAATATTTATATAGAACACATGCAAGCTAAAAGGCCTGCTGACACCCGTACTTTTTAATATGTTTTCACTGGCACGTGAATTCAAGTTTCATAAGCCCATACTTACGATTTAATTATGTGTCTGTCAGGATTCTCCCGTCCCTCCCCCCCCCACCCCCCATCACCATTCTTCACAGATTGGTCCACCGGCCCATTATTTTTGCTCTATCCTGACATCTTTTTCACTGTTAAATGCTCGCTTAAAGGTGGTGTCAGGTCTGCATTAGGCCTGGTATATATATATTTATTGCAGCAGTGGTATCTGCCAGCTATTCATCAAAGCAGTGTCTATTGGACAGAGAGGGGCCTTGGGCAGAAACTGTGTGTTTGAACTTTAGTACGTTTTGCGTCCGTTGTCTTCTATGTACTTACGCTTACAAAAATTGTAATTATTAATACATAAGGTCTCTGCTAATTTAACACTGACATTTAAATACACTTTCTGCAAACAAGGTTTTGCCAAATACAACTGTTTCCTACAAACAGCTACTGCAGCTGTATTTGCAATGAATTACCGTAATGTGCAGTACATAACATGAACTTGTATTAAGACTTATTTTATCATGCATGTTAAAAAAAGAAAAATGTTGCTCTGTGTATAACCTGTCATGAAATAATTCCTGAAATAATCATTTAATTTGTATTATGGTGTATTAGAATCACCAGAACAAAGGAAGAGAAAAAGTGTGCATTCAAATCTGTAAATTACAATACAGTTTGTAAGTCATCAGTGTACATTGCTGACATCCAATAATTATAGCTATGGCCAAAAGATTAGCATCATCTAGAATTTTAGGATTGAGACATCTTTTTTGTTTAAACTATGTGAACATAATTTATATCTTTTATTTGACATCAGTAGCACAGTATTTCATGTTAGATTATTCATCAGGTTTCATTCGACTTTATGAAGCAAAATTAGTTAATTCTATAGGGTGATGCAAAACCTTTGGTCATAGCTGTAGGGAAGAGCAACAGCCTAATATTTGATCCGCCCTTGTCCCGTGCACTTTACAGAACCATCTGTCGAGGGAAAGTTTACAAACAGTTTATGAGGAGGTGTGGTTGATTCAAACAGAAAATGTCTTTAACATCCTGAAAAAAAAAATAAACCAGAATACGGAATGCCTGCATATTGTCCAAACCCTCTTGGATGAATGAACTCCACTGTATTTAATACTAATCATGTAAAAAAAACATGCATCAGTCAACATCATGTAGAGCAGGGATCTCCAACCCAGGTCCTGGAGAGCCCCAGTCCTGCAGGCTTTCTAGGTGTCTTCACATCATCAGTGGATAAAGATCTGGAACTCATGTTAGTCTTGACTAATTAAGACAATAATTGGTTTGATTAAGTAACTGAGAGCTTGGTTGAAATGAAAAGCAGACCCTGTAGCTCTCCAGGACCAGGGTTGGAGACCCCTGCTCTACAGTATCTGAATAGAGCTTGGATTCTTGATTCTAAATCATCTCTAACACTTTCCACTTGTTTCACTCTGACAGCCTAAAAGTATTTTTAGACTGTGCCAATTCATGACATCTAATAATGTTTTTATTCACTCAGAGACGGCAACATTTGAAATGATATATATATATATATAGTATTGAATGGCATCTTTGAAAGATAATATTGTGTACAGGAGAAATTATATACAACCATTTGCATGCTTTCTAGCACCCAACACACAAAACCTAATGTAGTATTATTGGCCAATTTGTCTTTCAGAAAATGTCTTGACATCAGACAAATTTATTTGCTGGCTGCCTCCTCACCTCTGCTTAACAAATTGCTCTGTAATGACAGCGAAACTGCCTCCGGTTCTGCTTTATGAATTTAGTCTTTCACATTTTATTTCGCTGTCTGTCAAGGAGGTCAGGGGGCAGGCATATGTCTATGGCAGATAGCACTGACAGAGCAATTACTACCAGATGCAAATGTCAAAGTCCAGAATGGGATTCCCAATAACTACTACGATTGCAAAGCCAGATTTGTTGCTAATGCAGAAAGACTTGAAAATTAAAAATAACTGATTGAAAATTAAAGTGAAACACAAGCAAGTATATATATATATATATATATATATATATATATATATATATATATATATATATATATATATATATATATATACACTTGTCTGTGTAAATGTATCCCTGATGCTGTGCATGTACAAAGATGGTAACTTCTGAAAAACAACCTTTTGCGACAAGAACTCTAAACCTTTATTATAGTAGTGATCCATGACCAATGCTTAAAGCAGTAAACATAAACTCAATCTGTGTAGATCTTGATAACGATAGTTATGCATTTCGGTGAGTATGATTGTTTGTGAAAACTTTTTCAAGCAGGTTTTCGTGTGCTTTAGAAGGCATCTACTGTAAAATAACGACCGCTCTGCACGGAACTTGATTGTATATTCCTTAAATTATTCTTTCGTCCATCCTTTTTTTGAAATACAATAACATAAAAATGTTGGTAATTGAAAACATGTCTACTGCATGCCATCCCTGGTAGAATAAACAACCAAGTTCTGGGGCATCTTAAGGAAGACATATCCTGAAGATCAAATAACCGTAAGCAAACTGTAACTGCGGTTTCATTTACTGTGTTTATGGTAAAACAAGTCGTCCCTGAATCCAATTTAATTTAACTTCATAAAAACACGCTATTGTTTCTCCAATATATAATAATTTTGCCTCCCAGTTTCTTCATGTTAAAACATGAAAAGTGTGCATGGTAAGATTGAAATGTATTCCAACATGGTTCATTAATACTCTTAAGGGCACCTGAGCAATGGAGTACAGTGATGTGAGTCTGTACCTGATGGAGTATACTCTTGATGACAGATGATTTTGTGCAGTGTGGTGGGATCTAAGAATGTATTGCATTCCACAGTTACCAGATATTTTTCAACAAATCTGTATTCCAGTTGAAATCCCCTTTTCATTCGTCTGGAAACCCAGCATACAGAAGAATCAAGGGTTTTGAATCACATTTGTGCATGGATTACAAATCTGTGTTGCTTGCGTCACCTGTCAACAACAAATCAAGGAATGCATTTTTGTATTACCTACTTTAGCTCATTGAAAATAATGTTTGTTGTTTTAACAAATAGTGTTTGTTTAAACTTTTCAAGGAAGACAGAGTTTAGAATACAGACTGAGACAGATGGAGGAAATTACCTATCGAGTGTCCAGCGCAAAGGACGTTAGTGCTGGCTTTTAATCATCAGACATCTGCAGAATGAAAAGGCATTGGCTTCAGCACAGTGTCTTCCCACATTGTTAACGGATGGATACAGGGAAGTGCTTAGAAGCGCTCTGGAAGAGCATTGTTTAAGTGGGGGAGTATATAATAAAGTCTCTCAGGGTGTTGAGTTGTATGAAGTCGTGTCTGTCTGCTAGGTAACTGGAGCCTGGATTTGATTCTCAGTTGCTATCTAAATTACCTTTAGGACGCTGAAGTACCTTTTCAACAATAGAACCAGTCCCATAGAAGTAACAGGCAAAAAGTCTGGTTCAAGCTCATTTCAGTAATGCCTTGTTTCCATCTGTCATTGGGGCTCAGATGAAAGTGTTTTGAAACCGTAAAATCCGAACTCCAACATTCGGTTATTACTTTGATGAAGGCATGAGCCCAAGCGCTTGACTGGTTATCAGCAGACTGAGATCAAAGAGATTTAAATTGGTGTCAGTTAGGATTGCGACCAGGCTGGCAGACATTGGTGTCTTCGAGTCACTTCGATGGGGAAAGGAAGTTCATAGGCACATAATTCTTAGAGGTGGATGTTAAACCTTGGAACTACAAGCAAAAGAGTTCCTAGAAATAAGAAACTGAGGACAATGATGACAACAAGAATACTTCATTGTTTACAGGGTGACCTTGACTGCTGATTGAACAGATGGCAGTCTCAGTTTGATTCTGGAACACAAATATAACTATGTTTACTGCACGGTTTTATTGTTGCAGTTGAAGATGTAGAAAGTTCCATGCTTCTTGATTTACCCCCCTTTTCCCTTTGCTTTTCTGAACAGGCCCATTCCAGCTTTTACACACACAGCCAGCCCAAGTCAGCGGGGTTTCTTATTGGAAACAGATCTCAGAAACGTAATTACAGGATGCAATTATTTTTTTTATTTTTATTTTTTTTGGGGGGGGGGGGGGGGGGGTGTTTTTCATTTCCACAGCTTTTAATATTCATTGCATTTAAAAAAACTTTTTTTTTTTTTTTTTTTTGCATTTTCGTCTGTATAATTAAAAAAAAAAAAAAACATTTAGACTTCCATTAGAAAAAAGGTCACATTTTAACTTTTTAATTAACCTGTCATAAACTAAACCATAAACTCTGATAATCAAATGCAGTATATTTCACAACAGGCACAGTCTGTAAAAAGGAAGGGTTATGCAGTGCATAGACCCCACACTGAAATAGTGAGCGGGACATCTGTGCCAGAATAGGAGGCCTTACAGATAGCGTTTACAGGCTCCCTCTCACTGTTATGTTTGTGAGCATTCAGGTTATGGTCTGCATACACCTTTCAAAGCTGTTGTGTGTCTGCAGCAATGGCTGTGGGCTAATGCTGCAGTCAGGCGGAGCTGTCACTGAAGACTGGGGAGCACCTGTGTACTCAGTGTGTAACACTATAGACTTAAATCTAGTGCCACAGCGAAATATAAAAATGAAAAGGCCAAAACAGAGGTTTATCAAACAAAAGGGGTTTATTACAACTAATGGTATCAGAGAGGGATTTCAAACCAAAATAACACAAGGGATTCAGAATGACAATAGCAAAGAAAAATTAGCAATAAAAATACAAAAATAAAAAAATGAAAAAAAGGAAATAGGAAGAAATACCACGAAACCCCTAAAATAGACGGGCCACTGAAAAAACAAGTACAACAAACCCATCTAAGCCCTAAAAGCTCTGAATAAGAAACAAGGGCATAATAAAGAACACAATAAGAAAAAGGGAGCTGTGAATGTTAAAGAAAAAGGATCACCTGGCCAGGCTGTCTGTTATTCCGTTTAAGAACACACAGGCGATGCTTTCACTGCATCACTTTACGTGGCCACTGCCACACGTGGCCAGTGTTACCGTGTGCTAGATACACCTTCATTCAGTACATTCAAAACTTCAAAATCATGTCATTGTAAAGTCAAATCGACTTGACTCACCCTGGGATACGGTTTGAATTATGGCACTGTATGCTTATAGCAAGCAACAACTGTGAAAAATATGGTTTGGGGTATTTTAGGCAGTTTTAACATTACATTTGTGATACAGTGTATTTGGTACTTTTTAATAGCTGCTGTGGGGATATAAGGATAGCAAGGCTGTAATTAAAATGATGGACTAGTTTGACCTAATTTCAACTCCACAGAAACAATAAATACATGATTACAATAATTTTCAGCCTGGTTTGAATGTGTTTTCTATTTATCAGCAGTATTTTGGATCTCTTAATATGTTAAGTTACTGTAAAAAGAGAAAGCAGAAATATATTAGACAACAATCCAGATAACTAACACCAGCCCCTGACTAACAGCAATTTGTTAACAGACCTTTATTATTCTACCTCAGTGTGGTAAAACTTTACGAGTTTGTTCAAGCTATACATCAGAAAGTCAGAGGTCACTTTGCAGAAAATGTACAACAATATTTCTTTTTCAACACTGGCAGAAAATTGAATGCGTCTGTTCCAGTAAATCGCACACTGTATTGAAATCACACAGTGTGTTCATAAATTAGTGCTTCCTCATAAACCTTTAACAAGTTTTGTATTGCTCATTTACACTCTCCTGCATTAGTAACATTGACAGTGGAAAATCCTAAATGCAACTAGGTAGATGAATGATGAATGGTATTTGTCAGATTGTTAATAATATTGTGCTTTTTTTAAAAACCAATAAATGCGCACATGTATTATTTTCATGGGCCAAAATGAGCAACAAGAAGCTGAACTCACTAGTGCTATTTCTTTTATATGTTTTACTATATCGTTATTTATTTGTTCATTAAAACAGTATGTTCACAGAGTAAATACATACTGTGTATGTAAGCAAATATTCTGAAAATTGATTCTTTACGCACGTCCATGAGTTAAGAGTTAACTTTCCAACAATATGACAATCATTCAGGCTTTACATCTGAGAGAAAAAGGTCATTCTTTGTGTTGAGCTGAGTTCTGTTTAATGTGATGTTTTACTTGCAGTGATGTCTGTATTAAATGGCACTGCCATAGCTATACTTTTAATTTAATTTAGGCTTGAATTGGATTTATAAAAGAATGGCAGTGAGTTTGTGTTTTTCTTGTGTTTTTACTAGCTTTCAGGCGACTAATGTAGAGTAAATTATAATATATTTGAATAGTTCTCTGGTCTTTTAGAGGATTGTTTTAACTCTGTAAATCTGTTATTTGAAACACATTTCGCAGTGTGCAAATGACTTGCAAGTTTAAAAGACATCCAATCTAGTTAGGATCTAAACACTGTGCCACCAAGACAGCTTATAATGTGAACTGATTGAGAAGTTTTTGTATGCAGTAGTCTGAGAGTTCTAAATCTTTTCAACAGGAGTTAGCCTAAGCACCCAGTTTGCTACACTTTGGCAAGATGGGACAAGAAGAGTAAAAGCACACAGCATATAGGCTTATCAGTGACTTAAAGTAGAAAATGTGCTTTTTCATTTAAGAATCTCTTACAAGTCTTTTTTTAATCATGAAACAACCCTCTTTCTTTTTTTAAAGAGTTCTTACCAGTACTTTTCTGGTACTTTTCCAGTTGAATGGGGTGTTCACTGCACAGCTAGTAATGGAGTATTTTTTGGCAAGTCTTATGTCTGGCATTGCATACATGACTTATTTTCCTGACCTGGGGTAGAGAAAATAAAGATATCTTTAGGGATTTCAAACATCAAAATGTCAGATGCAATAACTGCCCTTGAAAAGCTGCAAAGTGAGGTAAATCCTGATGTAGGTGAATGCGTGGCTTTCAGAGGTAATTATAACAGTTGCTTTTATAATCTTGCCATCAGATGATGAAGACAAAATGGGATAGAATATTAGCGTTACTATTAGGTGTAAAATGAGTGTTACTGCTGTACATCTTTACAGTCATTTAACCATGTCTTTATGATTCTTCCAAAGCATTATTTTGTTCTTTTTCCATGCTTTTTCTATGCATTCTATACATTGGCATTGACTTTTCAATAAATGGCTATGCTTCAGTATACTGTACCATGCCATAGCATGGTTTTATTTCACATTAATACTATATGCCTGAGTATGTATATACTGTATGTGCGGTAATATATTTCAGAGGATAATGCAGTTTTACAGAACACAGATACTTTGTTTCTTTTATTTTATTGCTAAAACCAAAACGTCACTCTGTCACACTGTCTAGAACCCTGCATTCCATTTGGAATGCGTTTTTGCTTAAACAGTAATTGTAAAAAGGTTCTTAGAAGTTTTATAAGGATAATATAATAAAATATCAGGGTAAAGTACAGAGCCACACATTGAATCGCCCTTCCATTTTAAAAAGGCGAGTTGGTTAGTAACAGGTGCCGTCTCCTCACATTTCCATTCTAATTCCTGAACTCCAGTGTGTTCCATCATCCCCGGTATCTCTTTAACCGTAACACAAGAATGCATAGTTCAGAAAGCGGGGAGATAAAAATAAACCATTTTCTTCATTTCATTGAGTGGAATGCAGTGGGAGATAAGACACGTGTCTCCTTTCCTTCAGGCAATTTGTATCTGGCAAATGCAAACTACAGTGAGGCTGCACAAAGAACCATTCAGTGCCACCCACTGATAAATCTCTCTTAAGATTAAAATAATGAAAGATTTCACATGATGGATGAGCTATTTCAATTTTAAGTCTATCAGCCAGAGCAGTAATTTCAAAAAGAGGCATGGTTTTGGGTACGCTTCAGTGCCATAATATTTTCTTAATATTGCAATAAATCTCTCAACTACTTATTCAAATACATTTTGGATCGATCAAAGTGTGTGGCAATTTTGCTTTGGGCAATTAACTTTTAGTTGCAGGAATAAAATGCATTCATGCCATAAATACATCATCAATACTGAATCACAAATCTTATAGATCCTTGTGTTTAGTGGTTGATCTTTTTGCACGATGTAACCTTAACCCTAACACTCCTGCTTGAAAATCTTTTATTCGTCAGAAAATGTCCACGAAAACCACATTTGAGATCGGAGAGCACTGAAATCAGAAAGAAATACCCATGTATGAACTTGACACACACACCTGGCAAATTTAAAGAATCTGTGCCACATAAATATTTTCTCGTAATGCACTGTATCCCATCTCTCTCTCTCTCTCTCTCTCTCTCTCTCTCTCTCTCTCTCTCTCTCTCTCTCTATATATATATATATATATATATATATATATATATATATATATATATATATATATATATATATATATATATATATATATATATATATTTTAGCTCAAAGAGCCAGCTGCCCAACGTTTCGATATGTTGCACATATCTTTCTCAAGGGAGCCTGTGTTTGAATCAAAACATTGGAGGTATTTATAGGTTTTTGACGGCATGACAACTACAATTTCTGGGGCAGATATGATGTGTGACAAACATGTAAACACATGTACTGGTATCAAGCCCCTGGGTTTTATCAATCCATTGTGATTCTTGACAGAAACATAATTTAAAATGAATTATCATCTCAATAAACCATTTATTTTTTATTTGAAGAGTTACTGTAAATGTAGATTTTGTGCCAAGAGGACTGACACTTTGACAGTTCTTCACAGTCGTAGTTGTTATGCTATTGGCACTGCCAGAGCCCTACCACCGCAATGCATTGGTTCAGTAACACAACAAATCTATAATATAGCCAACAGCCTTTTTTTCTAATTTATATTTTTAAAAAATGTAATTAAATAAAGCTAAAAGCATAAATCATACTGTAAGAGTTTACACTTGTACAGTTTAATTTGCTTTGGAATTTAAACCAATACAAACTGATAGGCTAGTACATTGAATTCTATTGTGTCCACTGAGGTTACTGAATGATATTGGTATTTTATTGCATTGATTTACTGTATTTAAAGTTTTAATGATATGCCTTCTCTTGCAAGTTTCCCACAGTCTGTAACTCCATTGATGTAGGCATCAGTGCAGCACATAACCCATGTTCTCTGTACATTCACAAACAGGGAATTGACATTCGTCTATGAATATCCCAGCAAGTCAAAACAGGTTCTTTATATATGCTAGTTCACGAGACAGAGCCCAGCCTTCATGCTCAGTTAAAGCCATGGCCTGCAAAACAAGCCCAATATTAGATTTTACAAAAGCTTTTGAAATCCTACCCATCAAGCAAGCGAAAAGTATTATTGATTAGAAACACACATGGTGCAGATGTGGATGGATGGTAGAACTGTGGGTGGAGTTATTCGGTGTAGAAATGACAACACTGCTGGGACTGTATTAGGCACCTAGTCGGGTGCTGGGGTCTGGGGTGATAAATAAATAAATAAATAAAAACACCTGCAGCTTTTATAAAACCTAGAAATATTTTGGACAACATCTGAAAATAAAGGGGCTTGACTATAACTTAAGGCTAACTGTTATTATATTAAGCTTCTTTCTGATGTAATACCCTGGCTTGTATCTGCAAACCAGCCTCACAAGAGGCATTTCATTGTAACCTGTGAAGTTATATGCTCCTTAGGACAGTGTTATAAAGAGACTAGAGTGTATTGGTATTGGATTAGTTTTTCCAGCTCAGTGCCGAGCTAAGCATCCCTTAGATAGCACCGAGCTGCAGAATATTTCTAACTCCAACAGTGAGTAATGACTCATTCAGCTCCCTGTGACACTGACACAGCAAACCTATTGAACTGAAAACTGCCTTTCTGCCAAATGTCTATGTTACTTGTGATAAAGCTGTGCTGTGTGTGTGTGCAGGTGGAGTAGCGGGCTCTGAAATACATCTGTGTTGCTGCTAATAAACCACAACTTGCATGCTTAAATGGCTTATTTTTTTTTTCCTGTTTAATTTATAACTGTCCAGGGTATTTTTTGTTTTGTTTCTGAGTGCCAAGGCAGATGGCAGCATTTACAGTACATAGTAAATATCTGGAATGTGTGTTAAGGTTTATTTTATTTTTACTTGATCTTTACTAGTTTAACAAAAGGGACTGGCAAAATAGTTGCAGCGCTGCTGTGTAAAAAAAAAAAAAAAAAAAAATCTCAGTTTGCTAACATGCTACCAATTTAGATTCTAGTGGGATTTTTAATTCGCAAAGATATCTGAAAAGATTTTAACATTGAAAAGAAACGTTATAGGGGTCCCACAAAGGCTCACCCGGTTTGCAAGGGTGAGTTGCACTGTCACAGGAGCACTGGTTCTCGTCCTGGCTGTGAAAAGTCTCCCTGTCACATTGGCTCTGCTGCTCATGCCGGTCACACAAGGCAACAGCGTCAGGGACAGTCACGTTCTGAGCCCAAGCCTTTATCCTCCAGGGGGCCATTAGCTCGCCAGCATTCACTGCTGTTCCAGGGTGTGAAGTGGCAATTGGTTTGGCGGTGGGATTGAAGGATGCCAACACTGACCTTCATTTATCCTGGGTTGTTGTGGGGGTTGTTGCATTGACAGAACAAAACTGGAGAAAAAAGAAGCATTATAATCATGCAAATGTATGTTTTTGTCTTGTGTACAGGACTACACAATCGTTTTTTTTTGTGTGTTTTGTGTTTTTACATCAGCGGAGCCCAGCATCATTGAAATCTTGCAAGGCTTTCACGAGCCTGAAATTAAACCGCAATTGAGTGTATTTCTCAAAAACTGGTTCTGGTAAATATTTTCTGTTACGTCAGTGTTCAGTTTTAGTTGATATTATAAATGCTGTGTTTTTTATTAAGTACAGTGTGTCGCCAACAGTTAGGGAAAACAGGATATTAGGAAGGTGGCAGCTTGGACTAAATGTAATAAAGCACAATTACCTACAAAAACAATACATTTCTCTGGAAGTAGTTTATCTTGTTGCTTTATTTCAAGAACACAAAACCTGGGGCCCTACTGTGTATCTACAGTATTGTAACTGGGAGTAAAAAAAACAGGCTTTTATATATTTACAATCTAGAGGTTACAAAGCTGAAAAAACAGATCTTAATTAAAGTAATGTTACAGCTGCTTGCTGGTATATTAAACAGACATCATAATATCAATTTGCCAAAGGACTGTTAAAAAACTCCCTTAAATGAGTGTCGCGTACTATGTTTGATTTGCTGTTTCAAAAACAAACCTTTCTTTTTCTTTTTGAAATTGGACAATGTGTTTAATTTTGTTTTGCTTTTAAATCGCAGTGTAACCCCAAGCAGGTCTTCTAGTACAGTACTGTAGAAAGAAACAGGGTTACGCCTTTTTTTAATGCATTTGATTGATGTTTTCCTGTGTTCATAATTAGTTAATCATGCAAAAACACGTTTTTGCAAATTTTGCACCCATGCCATTAAGATTTCTGAAGTCATGTGGTTGGTGCTTTGCTGTGCGATTCTTTACTAATCCAAAGTTGGGCAATAATCGCAATACATATTCTTTTCAATAATTATTTCATGTTAATTCTTGTAATATTTTTGAAACAGAACCCCAGTAATTTAGCTGAGAATCTATGCAGGTACATTGGAATCATCAAAACATTGACTGGAACTTGAAAGGAGTGGGTTTTGGTTATTACTTTTACATTTGCAGTAGAATAACTATTGCAACCAGCAACACAGAACCTGTCTGTACCATGTGCTTCTTGCAGAGAGCTTTCCAAACAGTATCTAATTACTCTATTTTAAAGCAGCTTAAAAAAAAGTTGTTGTGTCTATGGGGATGCCTTTGAAGACAGATAACGGTATTCATAAATCACAGGTTTATGAAAATGTATTTTGGAAAAAAAAGTACATTATTTAACAGGCTCCATCTAACTGCACCTGTAAAATATTTACAATCATTCTGCAAAACTCTTGGCAAATGGTACAAACGAGCTATATACTGCAGCTGCTTATCGTTACATTTGTAACTTTGAGTTTGTTGCATGAAAGTAGGAATGCTTATGAATTGGGTCCAATATTTCCATATTAGGCGATCAGCTGAGAAACATTATTTTTTTGTTAGATGTTTTGTATGCTTTGTTTTAAAAACTGGCAACAAATTAATTTACTAGGATTAAATATATAGAGCAGCAGTGTGGAGTAGTGGTTAGGGTTCTGGACTCTTGACCGGAAGGTCGTGGGTTCAGTCCCAGGTGAGGCACACTACTTTACCTAGATTGCTCCAGTAAAAACCCAACTGTATAAATGGGTAATTGTATGTAAAAATAATGTGTAAAAAAATAATGTAATTGTATGTAAAAATAATGTGATATCTTGTAACAATTGTAAGTCGCCCTGGTTGGATGCCGGCTAAGAAATTAATAAATAATATATATATTCTTGTGAATTGTATATATATATATTACAATTCACAAGAATGACAATGGTGTTAATGTAGCTACCATTTACTTAACTGTAATTTCGCTATCTGTACCTAAGCTTTGAGTTTGGGTGCAGATTCTGCAATAACCACGATGGCCTTTGGAGGTCTCCCATCCAAAAACAAACAACCTCCCAGTCTGTTTATATTCAGTATCATCAATATCCAAGGTTTCTTGACTGCAGATTAAGGGAACTCAGGAAGCTGAGAGGAAGGGTATTGCAGCAGCACATTTCAAGAGTACAGTCTTACTTTTATCTCATGTGCAAAATGGAACTCCTCAATACATCTGTCATCAGAGTTTGTGTCTGTTTTTATATGGATTTAATCAATGTCTCAACCATTTCTTGAGTCTGCCGCTCCAGTTTACCTCCCTGTTAAAACTCAGCAAAGCTGCAGACTCTTTTTCTTTCATCCTGTAGATCTGTCTTAATTTGGGCTTTTAGATGTGTAACTGTTATTGAATTCCTCAGACGGTCAGCACTCTGTCCCATGAAAAATTATAAACAAAGAATACCTCCTGTGAAGCATGGCTATTCACCATTCAGTGCCAACCAGCGATGGGTCTCACCATGTGTGTGTGTGTGTGGGGGGGGGGGCGTGTTGTTTTCCTTTTCTTTCTTTTTCTTTTTCCAAAGTGTTTAAAAAAGCAGATGTAAAGCTCTCTGCAGAAGCCAAAATCAACTTTTCAAAAGGTAACAGATTACCTTTGTAAAACACAGCGAGTTGTCATCACCGTGATGGATGGAAGCAAGGAAATAGCTGAGTGATATAAAAAAAATTAATTGCCGCAGACAAAAATGTAGCATTCTGGTGTCATCCTTATGTTAAAGACAATGGGGGCTTTCAAAGGCTCCAGGGGGAAAGCTAAATATCTGTTTTTTATTGAGAGGCTAAAGGCAGCTTATTTGGACGACGCTGACCAACACCTTACAAAATGTTCTGGTGTTACATTTTTACAACTGTTGGAAGGCCATTGAATAACTAATATGTCAGTTGCATAGGTTTGCCCTTCATGGATACAAATACAAAATTAGAGCTCTCGTTATCATGAAAAAGTAAATAAGTATGACCTATATTAATACGTAAGATCAGACAGTCCATATACTGTAGACTAAGTGCTTACAATCAGCCCAATATCAGAGTTATTCTGCCAAAATTGTGTATGTTCCAGCAAACAGAATGTGTTTTTTCACCTTAAGATGGATGTAGAGTTTGAAAATGAAAAGTGATCTCTGAAAGCAGCTCTTGGAAGTACAGTATATGAAATGACTTGCCCACCATATCAGATCTGACAGGACCATGAACCCAAGCATCCTTGCCTGCTGAGGTCCAGGAGCAAGACTTTTTAATAATTTACAGCAGGGCTTTTTATGCACAAACGTCAAATATTGCCAAACTCTGAGCGTTTTTTGAGACGTGCACTTGTGTGAATTGAGGATTAAGTTAACAAAAAATGCCTGAACTCATTACACGGGAGACCTGTGCAGCCTAAATCAAAATGATTTGCAGTGAATTGGAGTCCAAGGCAAAAAAAAAGAAATGTCACGAAATTAACATAAATCTAGGATACTGTGCTTTTTTACCCTTTGAAATGTGCTGTACTAGCTTTGGTACTTGGCAGGCACAAACAGTAGCAAGTTGCATTGCCAGTAACTGCTTTTTTCTTTTTTTAAGTTAATGTATTTTTCCCCACATTTCTTAATGTCCAATCACATTCTCCCTACTCAGGAGAAAAAGTGCTGTTGTTTTTCTGAGCGCAGGATGAGATTATTGATTTTGCCAAATTTAGATTTCTCAATAATTGTACTCTATTATAAGGAAACATGTTTGTATTACGTTCAAGTCATTTCCACTGGTCATTCTCACTGAAATCAAAACAAATGAACCTGGGGAGTCAATATTTTGAAAACTTTTTGTACCTTTTGCAACATACTTCCAAATCACAAGTTAACAAGTAACACTATGTTCCACGTTGGTGCCTATTGTGTAAATATTTTATAAAATACTAGAACATTCCTCAGCGGCACAAAAAAAAATGAAATAAAAAAAGTTGCTTCCTGGAATTTGTGCAGAGCTCAGTACTGTTATTTTGTATATTTGTATTAAGCAATCCTAGCCCCGGTAGGTTCTGGACCCTGCCAAAGCAAGCAAGAAAAAACCCTAATAGCTCTGCGCTGTGATTTCTAACTTTATTACTCGCTGCTTTTTCATACATATATGCAAAACGAAGCCTTTAGCCATTTCTGAAACGGACAAGATATGCTTCATGCTGACAGTAAACTCTTTAGGTCAGTACAAATTATAAACTGCGTTTCATCTTTTACTGCAATAGTTCAAATATTTACGTTTGACGATAAAAAGCTTGATCATTTGTTTTTTGAGAATGTCACAGACCCTAGTGTTGGCAGATCCCAGGGGTGAAAAAAGTATCACGGTGCCTTTTTTCAGTGTTATGGGGATAGCTAGCAAAAGCTGCACAAGAGATGTAGTGTGAGTCAAGGAGCACAGTCGTGCTGCATTGATGTGGTTTTTAATGTACTGTTATTTCATCTGCCCCAACATAGCCATGTGAATTAGGACCACAGTATAATCCAGTCCCTAATTCCTTCGTGTTGATCTTTCAGCCAACAATGAAGACGTGTGCATGTGTGCCCAAACTGAATTCTTTCACATTAACAGTGTGGACAAGTGCTGGGTTTATGCTGGTCTGGTCTGATGCATTAATCAAATGGCAGGCAGGATTTAGTTTCTAACAGGATGTTCAGATCCCATGGAAAGGCAGGTTGAAGGAATTTGTTTGCAAACTGTGCAATGTCTTTCCACGGTCTTTTGTGTACTTTTCATTTTTTAATCCTGTGTGTAAATTGGGATTTTGGAGCCATTCATTTTGGATCCATTCAGTGGTTTTTAACTTTCATCCTTTAGTATCCCCAATGGTCCAGGTTTTTGTTTCAACCAGTTTTCTTTTTTTTAAACTGCATTGGAGTCTGGTGATGTGCATAGAATCTCCCTTATAAAAGTTTCCCATAGTAAAAGTAAAGCACAAGTGAAAAATGTTTCGGTAAGCATTGTAAAGAATATGGTAAAGCATATTAATAAACAAGGGTAAACCAGGGTAAACGATGGGAAATGGATAGTATAACCATGGGAAAAGAAGAGTAAAATTGCAAAAGAAAAATACCATGGTAAACTTTTAAATGGATAGAGCAATCATTCCAGCTACACACTGTTCAACGTCACAGCGGCTATTTGAAAGTGCTTTCTTATGAGCACCAGAAAATCAATTAATGTACCTGATGCATGCACTTGAGGAACAAGTGGAAAGCTGAAAGTCCCTGATCTATACTACAAACTCCTAATTTTCATAATAGGCTGCGTTGGATATTTCTAAAAGGTCTAAAGCCAGAAACAAAGATTCGGACACATTTTCTATTGTGGAAAACTAGTTTAAAGTCCAGTAGACCAACCTTACAGATGTGGTACACAGTTAAACCTCTACTGATCAGCCTGCTCACTGGAATCTGAGAGTTCTCAGAGCAATGTAACTGTACTGAAGCTCGGGAGAATATAAAGCAAGGAACAGAAATCTGGCAGGTCTTTCAATAAAGCATTGTCCCATTGAACAATCAGTAGAGAGAAAAAGGAAGAATGGAAACAGCAATCAGGCATAGCTTTCTGACTGTAATGCCAAGGATAATAAGTTTGCATTTGTTGATCAAACTCCATGCACACAGCATGTGTGCACAAATATTACCAGGAATAATATGGGACCCTACCCGATGTGTAAAGACCTATGCCAACATTCTGCAGCCCCCCTGCCATCATTCTCTATCATCCTCCCTTTCCTGTTGCCTGAAGCCTTTTTCTTTTCTCTTTTTAGAACTAGTTCACTGCACACTCAGCATTAGGGTCACTGAATTAAGTATCTAAAATATTTGTGATTCTATTGACTAATATTAACTACCTTTATATATCTTTATAAGGCTGTACAGAGTGGATATTTAAAACCAGTGTTTTAATCACGCCCGATCTGCAGCTTTCCTGCAGTTGCTTGTTGAATTTGTTGAAATTACTGCAAAAATTAACTCAATATATATATAATATGCACAAAAAAAAAACTCTTTCCTGTTCCATGAATTGAATTACAAAAGTGTTCTGCTATTGTTCAAACAAACAAATGAACTTGAAGTATATACTGTATGGGAGCTACTGTAAATCAAGGGCAGTACATTCAGTCTAGAAACAAAAATGCTATCTCCCTTCCTTAATTATAAGATCCGGTACCTTTTTGTTTTCAAATGAACCCTGTCTGGAACCATCCTATGGACCTGTTTCAATTTTACATAGCTGAAGGGAAACAGATTGATGGTCCTTTTAGCCACTGAGCTCTTTAGAAATACTACTGTAAATCTACAGAGTGTTCCATAAGGAAGGAATCATGGGCAATGTATTATGCTGATTAGGTCAATCGGACAGAAATAGACAGACAACCAATATTAACAATTATGACTAGGATCCCTGACTCGTGGGACAGATGGTACAATGGATTTAATGGAAAGAAAGAGAGCTGGGGTCAAATGGACCTCGCCCCGGATTCTTTTCCTGGATAGCGCTCACATTCTCATCTGGGAGTCATGTGTTTAGTCTAAAACAGACAAGAGGGTCTAAACTGAAAAACTGAGTACATCTGAGCAAGGAGTGGCAATATGTTCCCAATAAAATGCTGCACTTAGTGTAATGCCAAAAAAGTGATGATTCCATGAATCTTGGACTGAAAAACTATAGCAAAGTAAAGACTGGATCAGGCGGCCTTGATTGTCCTGCGGTACAGTTTTCATGTTAATTTGAGATTCCGGATTCACTTGCAAATCCATATTACAAGTACAAAGGGTTGGGTGTTATGGATTTGATTTCTGTAACCTATCTGGGCTTTATTTTTAGTTAATTAATTCCTCCTGTGACGTTTGAAGAATGCGCATGTTAGGCATTGTTGGTGAGGTCTCATGCATGGTACTGTGTTATAATTCCAGATAATGTGCCGGGCCACTCAGTAATGCAGGACAGACCAGGAGCTGTGGTTTAGCTATGGGCTGAAATGAAAAAGCAGCCTGGAAAGTATTTCCTGAAATGAAACTCTATCACCATTGCCTTTTAAATAATCGAATAAAGAGCTTAGGGATCATCTAAAAAAAAATGCAATATTGGACTGTAAATTAAAAGTCTTTGAAACACACAATAGCACAAGTATGTAATGATGCTAGAAAGAAAAGGACTGCTGTTTGTCTGGTGTCACATGCAGTGGTAAAGTAGATGGGTATGTTCTTAGTTAAATAGGCATGCTTTTATTCACAAAGCTTTAGCACTACCGTAATAGCACAGGACTGCAATGACTTTACTGATGATTCAGCTTGCAACTGAGGAAGAGATCAGCCTGTTCATTTAGAACCATGGCTCCTAAATTCGGTAGGGTTGAGTATTTTTGTCCGGGTTCGTGCACATGTGTTCTAATTGGCATGTTTTTGCTTCATAAATACTGCATCGGATCAGACATGGTAAAAAGTAGACTGAACTTTTGACATGATCCCTTAAAAGAAAACCAATGATCACACTTGCCATCAGCTTTTTTTCAATCAAGGTAGTCTTTCTACTCCAATGCGCCAAGATAAATATGTGGTTTGTTTTTAGAACATTAAGGCCAGTCTCCCATACAGACCTGGTTTCCTTGTATTTAGCCTATAAAACAAAGGGGGAGGGGGTAAATACAAATATACATTTGCCTCAAGCCTTGCCCAGAAAGTATTAAGGAAGCTAAAATAAGCTTTTTTTTTTAAATCCACTTTTTATTCATAAATTCATGTGCTGAAACTGAGCACTATATTCTGTTTTCAAAGCAATGTTTCAGTTGATAGGAACTTATTACATAGTAAGTAATTATTGCATCATTGTCTGGAAGCTTCAGTGTAATTGTATGATAATATACTATATGGTTAATCCAAGCTTAGCACGTAATTCACAATTCCAAGGTCTGCGCATTTATTAATTTTTGTTCATCAAGTGTTTATATTAGCATTGATTTTCTAGCATGCATATTTCATTACTGTAGGTAGTGTTTTCGAACAATTATTCATAAAGCAAAAATGTGGAAAACAAATGCATAACAAAACTGTAGGGAATACAAAATGGGAGAGATATCACCACCAATTATTGTTGAGACACCATTGCTATTCAAAAAATAAATGCAGTAAATCCAACTAAACTGTGGGAAATAAACTCTGCATACAGTATTACGCTTCAAAGAACTGACTAGAAGTTACATCTTTGTGATCTGCCATAATATTTGTTCAGCTGTCCGAAAAGATGTCACTTTTCATATCTACAGTAACTTGCAGTCCAACCTTTCAGCTCTGCCACATAGCCCGCAGGAACAACACTGGTATATTAAATTCAACATTCAAAAAGTATTCTTGCTGAGTGGAAAGTCCAGATACAAACAGGGTTTCTCTGGCTTTTAAAATGTCTTCATCTATCAACCACCGGTTTCATGTTTCTAATGCGGGTATATAAGCACATCCCGCAGGTTGCTGGAACTGAAATGTGCTGTTCTCTTTGAACTGGGATAATGTATCTGGGTTGGGATAGTGCTGGGGAATGAAATCCAACCATGTGAAGTTTAAATCTCAATATAATCCAACGAGAATGTGCAAAGTAAGCAGGGTCTAAGCCCAGTAGATGCTGAGATTTCACAGATCTGGGTGTGACCAGTTGACAAAACACTGAAAAAGAAAATCTTCATCAGTGCTTAAAGCTGTGGACCACGGCTTTCTAGACACACATTGCATCTCCAGAGAAAACGAACAGCTTTAGGAAAAGCTGTGACAATGTGTTGAGTGGGTTTTTCGTCAATTCTGCAATCTGCTGTTTACAGTTAAAACTATCTCGAAGGAATATCTCAGGATCCCAGTTTCCTTGTGTTTGGTCTGGCCGCACAGGCCATGGAAAATGTGTTTTAAAGACCATTTTGCTTAGCCTAGTGGCCAATTTTATTTGGATACAACTAGAAAATGATGAGCAGCACGAAAGACTACTGGATCCTTTCCAAAAACACACCAGCAGTAAAACCCATATGTGTTTGTACAGTATTGTAACTATCTGACAGCCCACAGAGTTCCATTGGCAGACCAGGGGGCTGAGGCTCAGACAACTGATGCAGCAGCAGGATCCGAGCACAAACCAGCAGCCTACACTCCTTAAGTGGGCGCTTGACTACTGCATACCACTGTGGCACCTTCTGAAAGCCTACTGTAGATCTTTACCTCGCCTCAGCTGCAGGGGTCAGTAAGTTCAAATGTAATTGCCAGCATGAATTCAAATTTAAAAAAAAAAAAAATGTTTTTCAGATGAAAACAAAAAAATCTATATAAAATGGCCCACTGACACAGTCTTTTAGTTTTTGAAATGCTGCCATATTTCTGAATGTTAATGTCTCATCAAGGGGAGAGTTGACAGTGCTGGGGAATGAATGTGTCAGATTCCTTTATTCTCACTGTTTTAAGCACTCTCGATGTAAAAGCAAAGAGTAGGAATGTCTTCCTCGCACTCGCTGTGTGCTCTCTAGGCTCTGAACACACGCATATTTCACTCTATTAATTGCCAAGTTCGCATGAATGCGGTGCCTGACTCAGAAATGCACCTGCAGAATGCACAGACTCCTGAATTCTGGTCCTTCAGACACATTTTTCGGAAAACTGAAAGGTATCTGACCAATTCAGTTGGTTTGTGAAAAGCTTCAGGTAAAATTTACAACTAAAATAAAATCAATTCTCCCTGGTTGTAAGAGTTCCAATTTATACCGAACCATGCTGGTCTAGAATTTAGGGAATTTTGTTAGGATTAATTTGTTTTTAATAAGAGCCTTGATTTAATAAATGCCCAAAGATATCTAAGGTGGTGTATAAAATTATTTTTTGTATACATTTTTGACGTGAGTTTGCATAACTAAATGAATTACATGGTTAAAATAGTTATCTGTTATTTAAATGTTCTTCAAACCTTTTCCCAGTCATTTAGCAGTTTCCTTTGCATGCACTGCACCATGCTGTACAGCAGGAAACTTTTATAAGGGTTGTTTGGATTATTTTGTCATTCATTTAATAATAATAATTAAACAATACTTTGGCTCACAGTTCGTCACAATTCCAGGTCTGAATTCAGTTTCTGGCCCTGCCATAATATAAGGTTCAGTTTTTCAAGTTTGAAACTGAAGGCTGTTTTTTTTAAACCATGGGTCGTGGGTGTTTACAGTGAAGGAGGCATCGTTTAAATTTACAGACCATACTTTTACTGAACCAGCTTTGAATTCCGGTAAACTATGACCTCTCCAGCTGTTAACTTACACAACCAGCTCCACTTTTAAGGACACTGTGAACTTCTTCACTATAAAGAAGAGGTGTGCATTTTAAACCTCCAAACTTATTCCCCATGTTTCTCTCTCTCTCTCTCTCTCTCTCTCTCTCTCTCTCTCTCTCTCTCTCTCTCTCTCTCTCTCTCTCTCTCTCTCTCTCTCACACACAGATGTGAAAAAGGCTTGCTTGCAGCACAGTTTGGCCACACAACTGGCTTTCATCTCAATGGTCACATACAATGTTCAGGCTCTGCGTTGCCAAAGAGAAACAGATGTTTCCATCTTATGGTCCCATTCAGGACCTACCAGATTCCTTCCAGGTGCTGCTTAAACGCACTGGATCAGCAGAAAGAAAGCAGCTTTTTTTGTTTGTTTTATTATTTCTGCTGAACGAACACTTTGTACTTATTTTTTTGTTGTTTGTTTCTTTTTAACTTTCGCCAGATCTTTTCTCAGTGGAGCGGTACACAGACAATCTTTAAAATCAGACAGGATATCTGCTTCCTTCCTTTATCAAATGGTTTTGATGTGAGTGTGTGTGTGTGGGGGGGGGCAGTGTGTATACTGGATGTGTGTGTGTGTTCATTTTTAAAAGAATGATCTTTATTATACAGTTGGGGTTTAATCTTCAAGACCGGTTGAGGTAAATTAATTTTCTGCACTTGACCCTGTGCCTGTACTGTAAATATTTTGCAAGAGATAAAAAGAGAAAAGTTTGCCAACAGTACTTCAGTACTTTTCTATTGTTGCATATCTTGTCACTCAAAGAACATGCTTCCACTGTATCTAGGAATCAGAGGGTCTTGTGGGACCACACAGTATTTAATCAGCATTTGGCTGTACATAGCATGCTTATTTTCAGTCAAGAACTATAACTTCTACATTGGCTGATCATGTTAGTCTACACATTGGGCGAAACCAACATGAAAACAGCACTACGCTGGTGGTTATCTGTTTTACTTTCTACATTTTATTCCCCAGGAATAATGGTGTGTTGTTTGCTATAGATATGTAATCAATACCGATCTCTGCTAATGCACTTAAAAGCTCTCGCACCTCTAACATGTCTGGCTGATCTGTACAGTGCTTAAGACACTCTTGCATATTCACCCATAGCTGTAAATACAGACATGTTCCAGTACAATTTCATAGGCTGCATTTCAGAGAGAAACACTGCTATGACAATGCCACACCTCTATGACCATGTAATTGACTGGATTAGCCTCTAGGTGGCGCTGTCTTGATTTACTCCTGCTACCACACAAGCAGGGTCTGAGCAGATCACTCTGCACGGCACACTCTGTGGAACTCTGCTTTGCGAAGTCAGCAGTCTATAGAGAGTAACCACTCTGCCTGAGCAGATCCCCTGTCTCTGCTCTGACTCATTTTATGTAATGCTGTGGTGGTTAACCCAAGACAATTACAACCAAGGCACATTTTGTTCTTGCGATTTAGATCAGGGTAATTACCTCGGAGGGGTTGTTTTCCCATACGTTAGTATAACATTTTTACTGCAGTGGTTAATGCTGTTGGTGTATTTCTCTTGGGCTTCACTAAGTGCTCTCAGACCTGTGATTCTCAATGAGGTTACAAAGAGAAGCAGACTTTTTTTACCTGTTACAAAATTGAGCAATTTCCCTGAATAAAGTAATGGTAACATTGACACAGAATAATACTATAATCTGTTTGCACCCTTTATGAAAAATCAATAATGCTTTAAATGTGTTATTATCAATCAATCAATCAATCAATCTTTATTTTATATAGCGCCTTTCATAGTGGACCACTATCACAAAGCGCTTTACAAGATAAGAATATTATGCAACCTCCACCAACATGTCCAATCCCCCCTAACTCTATATTGAAACGTTAGTTCAGAAAGAAGATTAATACACAAGCTGATATGGTCGGTGAGTTCAAATGATTGATTAATGGTGCTAATTCTCGTTGCGGTGCCATCATACCATATACCGCTATCACAGTGAAGCACATTAAAGCAAGGTAAATCACAAGACGTGCATATTAAAGCATTATACAAATGCATCTTAAGCATGGTAAATACATGGTATAAGTATGGGAAAAGCATACTTAACTGCAAAATTACTGAGCTCATTTACTTGTTAAAAAAAACTACAAGTTCAGAAAGAAGCCTCGCTGGCCAATTGCATTCCAAGCTCCACTTTTAAATTCCCATAAATTGGTACTGGTTATCTGAGGAAATGAGAAGCTGTGAGCCCCTACAGCTATTATTTTAATGAGACCTTTTATATTGTTCATACACAGCATCAGAGCTGGCACAGAGTTGTATCAAGCCTCAAGTGCTTGTGGATCATATGTGCCCTTTTCACCTTTTAATAGAATTATGACACTTAGGGTTTGGATCTAAAGCTGGAGCTTAGAATATAAATGTCAGCAAAAGCTCTGTACCATGGCTAGTCGTTGAACACGTGCAGGGATCAGGGTTATATTGAAACCAGGTAAGGAAAGCACTTTCTTCTGCCCGTCGAAAGAGGTCCCACTGCACCTTTTATTTCAATGGCATTATTATGTATTCAAAAGCAGAAAGGAGGTCAAATTGGAAAGTGAAACTGGAAGACCTTGTACAGGTTGCTAGTTATTTTTCGGAGCCCCCTGAGAGGCAGTTACGATAATGCATCCGGGGTCCCCAATACTGAAGGCATTATCTGAGCACAGATATTGTTGGGTTTCAGATGGGAAGTCATTAAGCTGTCAGTGTAGATCTGTGGATATGTATATTTTAAAGGTGTTCTTGCAAGGCTTTAAAATCGATTGTTTTTACTTACATTTATTAGGTTACAGTTATGGTGTCTCGCTGATAGGTCTCATATGCAGTCTAACTCTAAGTATAAATTTCACTTAAAGGCGCCTCTTAAATGCTAAGGCTGCATGAAATGCCAACAGCATCTGCAGTGCAATTCTCACAAAAAAAAAAAAAAATCTCAGCAGACAGTGTCTGGTTTATTCTCAAATCCTGCGAGAGAAAGAATGCTAAAGACTGAAGAAGGATGAAACCCACGAAAAAGAGCGAGATTCTCCAAGCTATTCACTCAAATGGTCATAAGCACAACCTTTTATCAGAAAGGAAAACCCTGCTTGTAATTGGTGCTTTTCATCGGAAAAATTATGCACTTAATAATTATTTGGAGCTTTGAGCATTTAGCCCAAAGTATATACATAGCAGATGTTTAAAAACAGAATGGATCTTGAATGCAGCCCTGAATTCCTGCAGTATTGTTACCAAATGGGCTGCCTCTATTTAGTTGTTCCCAGCGTAGAAAACTCAGAAGCTGGTCGCAAAAAAATAAAACTATTAAAACTGGCATGGCTGTAGTAGTTCTTCACAATAACAAACTCCAAAGCTAGCTCGGCTTTTCGGACATGCTGGCTAAATTATCCATTCAATAAAAGAAGGCGTTTCTCATTCTGCAAGGAAGCACGAGAAACAGTATTGGTATGCCTTATCCTTTCTGTGAACATCCAGAAAGCTTGCTTTCCAAAGCCTTGATTCTCCTTACTGGAAAGAGATGCGAGGCCAACAGTTTTGTCTTTCAACAGATAGTCTCCTGCCTGGTTTAGGATGGAAAAAATAAATTCTCGCTCCTTCTCCCTGGCTTCAATTGTCCGTAAAGACATTTATTTAAAGTCTGGATAGAAATGCCTGAAATTGTTTCAGCAAAAATGATATTACAAGCCCAATTCTAACACTTTCCATACATACCTGAGCTTTCCAAAGCAAAGGCGGGATTGGGTTCAATGTGATATCTGTGCAGTACTTTTTACTGGACATAATATCATTATATAACACTGACGAAGTGGGACTAACATTAGCTGATTTAACCAAAGCCAGACTTCTCGCAGCTCTCCGAGCAAAATAAATATAATTCGGGCAATATGTTTTTTGTTTTCTAAATTTTTTCAACACACAGGCAGTGCTAGCCGCTAAGTAAAAAATGCTATGAGAGACACATACCGTACTGCTGTGAGCTTGGTCTCCTGACTGTGAGCATTGTTGTCATGTCAGATGTTCCCTTAGTTTTTAAGAATTCACAAGCATTGAGCTCTGAAGCATTTTCTCATGGACTCAAGAGCACATTGCGCACAAGCTGAGAAATCTAAAGCATTACATTTAAGCATTGTAACTGTCCAGGACACTTGGGTATCCATGGGAACCTTGAAATTAGTAGTGCTGCTTGGCCCATATGAAAAGAATATTAAAGAGTACTTTACTCCTGCCAGGAATTCTATAACACCCATATGTTTTGTGGCTGCCAGAACTATATGGGTTTTTGGCAGCCTTCTATCACACTGCAGTATTTTTTCATGAAGAGGATTAAAAGTCTAAGGCAGTGCCAATATGTTAAGTCTTTTTGCAATAAAATAGTTTTACAAGACTTTTTTCAACCTTATAAAGTCACTTTTTCACTATCTTGTGATATTACAGTTTGGTGCTGTATCTATCTTGGATATATTGCTAACACTGCAGCACGGTGGATATAGATTTGAGTTAAATCAAGATTTATTTGCATATTGAGGAGACAGAAAAATGAAATCTAAATAGGCATATTTTTAAAGCTCCTTTCTTAACACACAAAAGCTGGGAGATTTCTTCCAGCAGACTTTATAACAGTACATTATAATTCCATTGCTGTGTAATTCTCTTTCTGTGTACACAATACATGCTACCCTGAACCACTGCTCCTCTGACTGCATGCTTTGATATACAATTTGTACATTTAATTCTACATCTATTCCATTCTTTGTTGTTATTAAGCATCTTAATTGCTCAGGCAGAACAATTATAAAACCAATCTCCAGCAATAGCTCCATAAGGTTTTTAGAACAAATACTGGGGTCCTGAGACGGTGGCACACTGACATGGTGCCTGGGTACTACAGCGGATTACCATTGAATATTGGTTCATACCATTCTGATACCATTGGTATATTAAAATATGGTTACCACTATGGCACAATTCTGCCAATGGCTTATATCATGTCCCCTTAGTACAGAACATGCAAAGTCAGTATCCCAAGCAAAGACATTTACACAATGCTCCAGTGGCACCTGTATTAATACATCTAAACGAAGCCATAACTTGTTCATGTTTGCATGCAGAGTATATTTCTGTAACCCAGCCGGATCATTACACAGCAATTTTAAACTATCAGTGGTGGATGCAATAGAGAAAGGCTTCCTCGCTGCCTCCTGATTGCTGCTTGGCTGGAGGTGCATGCATTCCTGCAAGATGATTACTGTAGCGTCATGATTGAAAGGCTTCTTTGATTAGTTGAATGTCTGCCAGATGGTTGCTAGATTGCAGTTTGATTAGTGATTGGATTAGTCTTTCCACTTGTTATAAAATGTGTTGGTCGTTATGGGTCATGTAGAAGTTTTGTTATATATATATATATATATATATATATATATATATATATATATATATATGTGTGTGTGTGCATGTGTGTGTGTGTGTGTTAACTATTAAAATGAAATATAATCTAATTTAATTAATGCTTAGCTTGTTTAAAATCATATTGAAAAAACCACAGAGAATCATTTAGAACACACATATTAAGATTTTAAACAGATAAGAAATAAAACATCAGGGATATGCAGGTGATCCCTATCACCTTCTTTATAGCCTTGAAGTGGAACATGCTCTTTATTTGATCTCTAATGAAGTACCATGAATTACTTCAGTACTTGACATCACAGGCCTGATGTGCTCAATTGGGTATTTATTGTTAGGCAAACATTTTCCAGATGGATGTTATGAAGGAAGAGATGGAAAGCATTGTAGGAAGGGAGCTAGAAATAACCCTTTACATTTGGATCAGGAATTGAAAGATTTATTAAAACAATACACATTCTGTCTGTATGTTCTGTGTCTGTGTTTTTATTGTTTAGGACGTTTTGCAGGAATGCATTCTGGGTGTCTTTTTTGGGGGGGTTTTGTAATCTCTTATTTCTAAGACCTGCGCATGGTTACATACGGAAGGAGTTAAGGCTTGTAGGCAGTTGTAAATAGGCTCATGTCACAATGGGGAATATTAAACCCCTCTATGTATTTGCCACAGATTTGACTGCAGATCAATGCATCAGGCTGCACCTCTGAACCCCTCAAACTCACTTGATTGGCCATAACCTCACCCCATCCCCCTAAAATCTGACCAAGAATCTGAGCCAGCATTTGCAGATTTGCATCTGATAAACATTGAATTTAAGAAGTGTGCAACACTGCCCCTACCTTTCTCCTGAACAGCACACCAGATCTTAACACACTTACTGTGGGTCGAAACAAGAGTCACAACAGCGTTCACCCGCGGCTTAGAATCTTAGAGATGAAACAATCAATCAATCACTGATTGGCATCGCTTTTTTTTTTTTTGCTACTACAAATAATCAATTAATCACATGCTTTCCTTGTGTGTTGCTAGACTAAAGCTCTACCTTTTGCATTTGTTTTGTGATGTGAAATATGGATGTCCTCTTGCTTTTCAATAGTAAAATCATTTCTTAATGCATACATATATTAATAAGCACATTCATGTTTTCAGTTATATTATGTGAAGAGTCTAGGTGGATCGGAGGATTATGTTTTGGCAGTTTAGCTTCATGACGTGTAAACCATATCAAACCTTTACAGACCTGAGAGATTGGCTGTGGAGCTGTAGAGTAGGGTGGTATAATGAATAGAAAATGATGAGATGTGTTTGTTTATAAAGTACACTGCTGGTCTCCTTTTGACTGTTAGTTCAAAGTGGTAGTTACTTTGTATGCAAATTCAGAATATTACAAGGCTACCCATGTAAACATTGGTATGAGCAGCTGGACTGTTTCTGGGTTGCACATCTCACTGTCAAACGAGCAGATATACAAATTAAAGGGAGGGAGAAAGAAATTGGGTTTTTCAAACACATTTTTGCAATTTCAACAAGTTGTTTTTTTTTAATGTTGTTTTGAAAAGAAAAAAAAAACAGATGTTTCTTTTTTTCACCCTGCTTTTAGACATGCTATCCTTATTTTAAAGCAATCCAAGAATGTGTTTGTTTTTATTCTGGGTGGCGCATGTTGCCGTTGCCAATCGTTTTTATTTTCAAGTGTCTTTTGTGTTTATGACAAACAGAGTTTGGGTCGCTTTTAAAACAACATCTAAGCAATGTGCTCATTAACATGGGGGAAGGGGAAGAGTGTGTCTCTCCAGCGTCTGGAGAGTAATTTCAAGGCCCACAATGTCAGCTCTCATCCACTCGTCTTTTTAAACAGCATGAGGTCCACAAACACGTCATCAAATTGCTGGAGGTTCGCACAGTTTCATTATTGAGGTTTTGGATTCATTTGTGCTTTTCGTATTTTTATTATTGTAATACGTGTGTATGTACGGACATAAATACATTCAGTTGGGCTGCTGGCCACATCCTTGACAGCACATGACTCCACAAGGAGCTGGAAAGGGAGGTTAACATATTCAGTCATTTGTATTTCATTTAATTAATGCAGTGAGGATGGCTATGGATTGGGATGACAAATGCATGGTTCAAGTTCATCCCAAGCATGCCCCTCACCTGGGCGATGTCAAGCCCGATTGGGTCGACATGGAGGAGCAATCGGGTAAACAGGCATGAAAGATAAGCAAGTGGTAGAATGGCACTGTAGTGGGAACATTTTCTTATAGTGCATTCCAATGGTATGAACAAATATGTACTAGTAATGAATTGCAATACCACAGTAACATGTCTGTACCAGTGTGCTAGTGTGGGTAAATTTACCATGTAATACACAATGTGATTTGTCCTCAGGGGCAACTATAGGCAGTTGAATGTGATATTTCTGAAGAATTCCATGCGTGATTTCCCACAACTCCCACTCTAATAGCAGAATAACCATATTTTTGGTGGCTACAGAGTTAATGTACTGTGGGGTCTTCGCAAGTCACTGCTAATAAGACTCATCAGACACCAGTGCAAGGCTGTGGAAGTTGCCTGCTGTGCACAGTGCAGTGTGTGGTAGATTATAACATTCTGTGCTCACCCAGCTTTAAAAACATCTGCCCCCTCTTTTCTGTGTAGAGAGCAAAACAAGAGCTCCTATCTGTTACTCTAGCTTCAAATTCCTGATGCCTCAGCTTTGTTTTTTGTTTCCTTTAACTTTTCTCGAGTTCAAACAACTGTTTTTTGTTTACTAAATTTAATCAACTTTAAATACTAGTGTGTTTAACACGGTAATCCTTTCCAATATTTGAAATATTGCAGCTGAACAAATACCACAAAGGTTCTTTGGTGGTGAAAAGGAAAAATAATGGAAGTGCATAATGTGTGTTGTTTTTCATACTATTAAACACTGTGGTATTTACAAACAGACCTGAAATGCAATCTATGGTTTATCTGAAGAATAACCTGCAATTATTCTGTGGAGCCAGGCTTGTGTGTTCAAGTCTGATGAGTTTACCCCTCGTTTAGTGCTTTTCTTTGCTAAACACCAGACAAATGTTATGTTTAAAGCTTGTTTGTTTCAATATTTTGCATTTAGTCATACAGATGTTCTCTCAAGTGTAACAAGTTTCAGCCCTGTTGATTGAAGTTCAAGTCCAGTACTAGACCCAGCCTGCCAGTTAAGTGTCTCAAGGACATTTAACAAAACTCAGCTCTCTAGCAGGCGATGCTGGTGTGTAAGGTATTAATACTTTTATGAACTTATTTTTCTCATTTATAAAGTTATGTTTTTGTACTCACTGCTTGGAACTGCAATGCTGTAAACAATACATGGAATATCCTTCTCAATTATTATTATTTATTTCTTAGCAGACGCCCTTATCTAGGGCAACTTACAATTGTTACAAGATGTCACATTATTTACATATAATTACCCATTTATGCAGTTGGGTTTTTACTGGAGCAATCTAGGTAAAGTACCTTGTTCAAGGGTACAGCAGCAGTGTCCCCCACCTGGGATTGAACCCACGACCTTCCGGTCAAGAGTCCAGAGCCCTAACCACTACTCCACACTGCTACTCTGATCACATGGTCCAATCATTCTAAGCCTATTAGGGATTATATGTACATTATTATTATTATTATTTATTTCTTAGCAGATGCCCTTATCCAGGGCGACTTACAATTGTTACAAGATATCACATTATATATTATTTCACATTATACAGATATCACATTATTTTTTACATACAATTACCCATTTATGCAGTTGGGTTTTTACTGGAGCAATCTAGGTAAAGTACCTTGCTCAAGGGTACAGCAGCAGTGATTGAACCCAGCTGGGATTGAACCCACGACCCTCCGGTCAAGAGTCCGGAGCCCTAACCACTACTCCACACTGCTGCCCCAGTTATTATTATACTTGTTTGTATAATGCTATTAGTCCTGTTTAGTATCCAATGGTTGTATTAATCTGTAGCTCTATGCATTTACATACCGTATGGATTGATTAGTATTTCCATTGATTGATTGGTTTGACTAATGCAATTACGTTTGTATGTTTTGCTTGAATACAGGCTCTTTCCGTTCATCCTATCCACACACACACACACACACACGTCGATATAACAGATCTTACTTGTCCTGCACCTTCATTCACCATGTTTGTCTCAAATCCGCAGTTATGAAATAAACATGTGTCACAGTAAACGTGTAGTTTCATTTTTATAAAGACCTGACATCCAGTACTACACTAGGTACAGCAATCTGTATTTGCTAGCCGTGATTCCAGATCATGTTGCCCTTTCTTGGTCACATCCCCTGAAGATTGAAATCGCCCCCACCCATTCAACACCTTATTTGCAGTTAAACAATTGGCAACAAACCAAGCATGTGCACAACTTGTAAGATGGAATGGAATTATTGTGTTAGCTACAACAACTTTAACATAGTTTCATGCTTTTTTTAATGCTATTCATTATTTGATTGCAGTCTGCTATTGTCTCTTTTAAAGGGTAAACTCGCCATGCTTTATTGCCTTTGTTGTTTTTTCAGCTCCACGTTTCAGGCAGTGTAGCCTTTATCTGCTCCCTGTAAATGCATAGTTTCCATACCTCGTAGCAAGCATAGGCAGGGCTGGGCTTCCCATTCTCCTCTCCTAGAGTTCAAACACTGCAGAGATGTGAACCCCTTTAAGCACAGAGCGCCTGGCTTTAATGTCTTAATTTAGCCATACCATCTGGATCAACATGAGTAGGCGAAAGCTGTTTTAAGATAGCAGGCGATGGGTCTGGTGCATTGCAGAAGACTCTTGAGGTGGATTTACAGTGAGTTAGTGTCAGGTTTCCACACTTCTGAGATTACTTTCTTCACCATGAGCACCACCGTTATCAGAATAAAACAACCCTGTACTTCACTTCGATGTTTGGAGAAGAAATTAGATGTCATATCAAAATACACTGTATGCAGGGTTCATAACCAAATCCATTGGGATACTTGACTGAAGTCTTAAGTCAAAATTAAAAGGAGCCGACAAAGTTAACTCTCTCCAACACTTAAGCGCAGCACAGAAACCAAAGGACACAGTTGGAAAGAGACAGAAAGTGGAATGGCTGCTATATTGTTTATGACGAATCATTGGGATCCTTTAATAGCCAACATGAAAATGTATTGAGATCATCCAGCTACTAGAGACTGAACGAGAACTGATGGGGGCTGGTTGGCCTCCTCTTGTTCTGAAATGTTCTGGTGTTATTATTATATGAAAGGCATCTGTTCCATTTCATTTGAATGTATTTTTTTGTTTGCTTTTACCTGCATACCACGAATAGCGTTCTCACCTGGGGAAAAAAAAAAAAAAAACAGTAATGGAAATGATGTCTCATGAACATGACAAACAATGAAACAAGTCTGGAGCTGCAGGGCTAGCTGTCAGTAAGGAATGAAACAGTACACACCAGTGAAGGCTGTGCAACCAGGCTGGGGCTTTAGGGTTTATAACAAGAAAGACAGTAGCACAAAACGCTGCTTTTTTGTGGTTTGTGTGCGTGTGTGTGTGTGCGTGCGTGTGTGCGCGTGTGTGTGCGTGTGCGTGTGCGTGTGCGTGTGCGTGTGCGTGTGCGTGTGCTAGGGTGTGTGCGTGTTGTTGTTTTAACTAAAAGCTCATATCTGGCAGGGAACTTTAATTGGCAGCCAGTCCAGTCCACAGCCACTGTCACAATGTGTTAAGCTACTGATTTACTTTATGTTGGAAATTAAACTAAAATCCTCGTAACCTAATACTAACCAGTTTGTTAAATGCAATGCAGAAATCATCACCTTCCAAAAAAAAGGCTATACTGGTACTTATTTTATTTTTCTGTACAACTGGATGAAAGATCTCAGCGAACAGGTTTGTTTGTGCTTTCCTGCCAGCCAGAGGCAAAATACAAGCTGGAGAATGACAGTCATTTGGAAGAGTTTATTTTCCTAGCTGCCAGGCAAATGTACTGGGCCAAACTGCAAATTCTATATCTGCTGAGCTGACTCTTTGAAAGTTTAAGGAAAATGAAATTAACATTCTGTATGCTTTACCAGGGGTGCAAATTTGGCGCTATGGTGCTAGATTCTAGCACCAGGGTACCTCATACAGAGCCAGCAACATTAAATTCTGGTGCCAGTAGACATGTTTCATTTGTATTTATTATTATTATTTGTATTTATTCCTTAGCAACCATAGATGATGATAGTTTCTCATTGCATCTGGACTACTCATATTACCCGCCCACACTCATCCACATACACAGGAACTCATGGAAGAGCGGCAGAGGGGAGCTTGATTCGGACAAGGTTTGATCATTTACCACCAGTAGGCTCTCTACTGCTAAACTTTCAAAACAGTTCAGGGCTAATTTTCAAAACAATTTACACCCCTGTTTACTTACCTACTTATGGCATTCCAACAGTCAGTATGAATTTTCATTGGCTTCTTTTATGGCCGCTACATGTTATGGTATCTAGTGACAGAAAAATACAGATCTTTAAAACTGCAACACGCCTTGCACCATCAATCCCAAATATTTCATAATCAGATTTTGATTTACAATGTAGCATGAGTTTGCTTGCTGCTTGCAGATAAATAGCTAGCCCAACTTAAGGGACATTTTCAGAGAGCAATATTAAAGTCTGGAGACTGAGGAGTTAAAGTACGCTCTGACTATCTGAGAAGCTTTCCATCCTAAAGTTTTAAGGCATTCCCACACAACACACACACTAACACCAGCATACACAAAGGATTATTTTGGCAAAAGCACACTGTGACACCCACCTGTGGAAGCTTTTAAAATGTAGCACGCTCTTGTAATTTCTATCATGTCAGTAAGCAGCGACAAATACACAGACATGTCTCCATGAATGAAAGATAAATATTGGGGGCCAGGTATACCTTTTGCACTGTTGTTTTTTAGAGAAAGATACTTTTCGAGGATTCTATTCTCAAAGCTTTAACTCTTATTTAATATTTAAAGACTGTTTTTGAACGTTTTTAACCCATTAAGTGCCAAGTACATTTTTCTTGGAAAAAATCAGAACACAAGGTGTATTTACATTGCATTTAGACTTAACTTCCGCAGTTAACAAAATTAGCAATATAGTGTTGAGAGAAAATGTAAATAACAGGTAGATGCCAATTTAAAATGCTCCAAAAAATACAGAGTTGCCTGAAATGAGGATAATGAGGACAATGGCACTTAATGGGCTTTCAATAAAGTGTTATGAATCTGTTATTGTACCTAATTTGACTCCAGGTATTTTGTTGTGTTAACAAAATGTGAATAGGAAAAAAAAGTTGTCATTCTGAAGAACTGGAGCAAAAGCTTTGTAAACCCTTTTTGAGCAACTACTGTACAGTAAATTCCCTTCTATTTGTGACTTTTATTATGGTAACATTTTGAAGAGTCTCCCTTAATTGTGTCCTCGCTGTGATCAGAACAAAGGGAGCGAGACTAAACACATGCAATAAGAACAGTGAGCATGTCCTACTCTGTTTTAAAACGACACATGATAGAAGAGGACACATGCATTGCTTTATTATACTGGAGACATCAAATACCCAAGGATCAATTCCCATGGAATTATAACATAAGCTTTCCCATTGTATTAACACAAGTTCTTATTTTAAGACCTCAATGTATTGGAAATGTAGAACTATGTACTGTATGTCCTAACATGGTTTCCTATTAGATATATACATGATGTATCTTTAATTCATGATGCATGCTACACTCAGTCCCTTTGTATGTAATTTAACATGAACAGGTGCAGTTTGGGGTTACTTTCAGATCTTGTTTTTGTATTACTTTACTTTCTTTATACATTTGGCTTGCAAATTGTTTCAGGGATAGAATTGAGCAAAAGCCAAGAGTAAAAAGAGGGCATTATGTGATTCACATTTCCATAAGTGCTTGATAAACCAAAGTATTCGAAATCTAATACTTAAGAAATCCAAATCCTGGAAACGTTTCAGCAGAGTCATAGATACTCCCTCAGAGAACACTATTGTGCAGACCACAAGAAGAAAAAAAAAGCTGCGCAGTCTGAAAGATGGATAGTGGGGAAAATAAACTCAAGAAAAAGTTTTGATCTAAACAGTAGCCAATAATAATGGTCTCCAAAAAACAGATTTTTTTCTTTAATTTCTGGGTATTGATATCAGACTAACCAGATGATCTTGCAACGCAGTGGTTCTGTATTAAGCAGTAGAAGTAACATAAGGACAGCTACAGTAGTATGATCCAGAGGAGCAATTAGCAGCCAATTTCCTTATTCATTTGTCGACAGGTACTAATTGTCCATGATTGATGCATTATTATTCAAAAGAAAGAAGCAACAAAAATCTGAAATCTTCACAAAGTCTTCCAATTCAACTAAAAGCATGCACATGCATCTGATTATCTCCTTTGGTCAGGATTTTTTAATGACATTTTTCAGAAATGTTTTAAACTCTATGGGGTAAGATAAGTTGCTTTCCTATAAAGTAGATACATAGATGAGGAACTTCACATGGTACATTTATACACAGAGTGACTGATGGGGGTAGTAATATGATAAATGCATTGAGAAAGGTGTATTATTAAAAAGCATGTTCTAGTAATATAATAAATATATTAGTGCACCAGGGCAATTCATTGATCAAGGAATGTTTAATTGAGGCTTGCAAAATAAAAGCCATGCCGATCAGAAATCAATGCATGAATAAGTTTTTGCAGCTCCAGTAGAATGATATGAGGAGTAGGTAAAACACACGTACATATCATTGCAGTAGCATGGTAACATACAGTCCAGGTAGCAGGACCAATGTGCTTCCAATGCTGGTAATGCTGCAGGCTGCTACAGTTTATTCAATGCACTGTGCATTGAGAGTCTCAAGTTACCCTGTGATTGTACTGTAATGCACTTGTGGTTACATGGTATATATAGCACACATTGTGATTGCACAAACCTATGCAGAGACAGTGTATTAGCTCGCTACAGATTCCATGTTGTTGCTTTGCAGCTGCACAGACACCTGTGTGATTACAATGCAATTTGTGCAATTAGGATTCTATAAGCGACTTGCCTCGTTTGCAGCAAAGCTTATTCAAATAGTGAAATAAACGCAGCCAGTTGGCACTAGCTGTGTACCTCATTCATATTTATAAAATGATTGCATGTAGCCATTTAGAAAAATGCCAGGTGGCCAACAGAGCGCTTGGCAGCATTTCATGAGCCTTTAATAACAGCACAGCTCTGGAGCCACACTGCATTGCTCTCCATGAAGACTTTTTTATTGCGTTTTCTTTATTAAAATAAACACAAATTTCTCCATCCATTTACCTAGACTGACCGTGCTGGAACATTGTGATGAACCCAGTGGGTTGTATTTAGTATTGTAGTGTAAGTCTAAGGTGTTGATTCAATCACGCTATACAGCAGCACTCTTGGACTTCCAGACACAAACACGCCACTGGGTTAGCGATCAAGGGTTATATATTGGTAAACACTTCACTTTAAAGCATGCAAATGTAGATACTAGACCTCTGGAAAATCTGATTGAATAATGCTATGGGAAAGAAGACTAGGACTAGTGCTATTTGAAAATTAAAATTGATATTCTCGTAAAATCAATTCTAGACCGCCAGTCCCAAAGATGAGACGTAGACATTCCTACCGTTTTGAGTCTGTGTTTTAAAGAAAACATGTTGCAGCACACACTTGGAGATCTGCATTGCCTCACACATGATCCAAATTGGGAAAAAAATAAGGATTTTGAATAGTATCGAGTAGCACCGATAGTTTGTACTTATTCCATGGAGTAAAACAGGAGAGTCCCTGGCAAAGTTAATAACTTCATTACTAATTACTAAAATAGGGTTTTAATGCTCAACATTACTTAAATCAGATGTGTTATGATTGAACCAGGAGATATGCTGTATTTAGCACCCTCTAGTGGAAATGCTTGTTAGTGTATAGCCATATTCAATTTAACAAACAATTAACATGTTTTTTTTCTCTTACTGGTTGCATGCCAGTAACAGCTTATTTTACCAAACTGTGCACTTGAACAAAAGGTGTTGTCTGGCTTGACTAGTATGTAGAGGTTACTGAGTTCTATCAGGATGAGGAATGACTCAAGAACGTCCTGGAGTATTCTCTAGGCTAATGCAATGGCTGTGTGGAGGGTCTGGAGTGTAGTAGGGTTTGAGGGGGTCTTGACAGGGAGGTGCTGTCGAGGAGGTGGGTTGGTCAGTTTCACTGGCCCCCACCAGAGGGAGACATTGCTGCAGTGGCAGAGTAGCCACAAATAAAGTCAATGCTCAGACTGGATATCAATAGGGGCTCCAATGCATAGAGCATATAACTCTTCAACTCTACACAAGGCTGTAGTTCCTCTGCATTCAGATTCTACTTCAAAACTAACAACCAGGTAACAAGCAAAATGTGTGACACCCCCTGTGTGGTAGAATCCATATTCAGGTATGAGGAATTCACTACCTGGTTCAGAAGGAAGGCTTTGTGTTCATGTCGGTTCATGAAAGTGCATATTTACTGTGTTACATCAAAGTAATTAGGGCACGTTTTCATTAAATCAATCACTAGATAGCGCCACAAGTGATTTGGCAAGAACAAAAATCTATATAATAATTATATTTCTTTACATTTTGGGCGCAGCATTGATGCCTTTGGATATATTGGCCTTATACATTTACTTTCAATATCTGTGTTTCCAAACTAAATACCTACACAACTATTACAGCCAGAAAAGGGTTTCCATATATTGGTGGCATTCTCATGTGTCTGGGGTCCATGTGTACATGTTGGAAACTAGATTGTATTGGTTTGATTGGGTTTCAAGGCAATAAACAGCTAGATTAACAGCAAATGTTTTTTTATTAGAACAATGAGATCGTCTGGATCCACACACGGAAATAAGGGTGACCAGGGATTCTTTTTTTTTTTTTTTTTAGGTTAACTGAAAAGATCATGTCAATGATTTTCACAATAGCAAGTATCCACTTCTGATGTCTCATTTAATTTACAGCCTTACCGGCGACCTGTAAATGATCATTTTGCACACTTGGGAAGACCCTGATGAATTTAGCACTATGAAAAGAAAGTATACCTGCTTGTGATTTGCAATATAAATCCGGGATAACGGGTCATTAATCAGGTTCATGTTTACGACCCCTCTCTATCTTGTAAAGTTAAAAGAAACCATACAGAAATGATTGGACCAGGGGGTGAATGTTATGAATCAGATGGAACTCCAAACACTTTGCCAGCTGCGGTCCTGTAGGGTAACAACCACTTATCATTTAACATGCAGTGGCTCAGCACTAGAATCCTTATAGAGACCATTACCAACTGACAGTTGACTGTGCTGGGAAGGCACCTACTGCACAGACAAGGTCAACTACCAAGGTAATGCACGACCATCTGTATTTTATTGTATTTATTTATGTGTTTATTTGTGTGGTTAGAAACTGGTAAACAGTAACTGTATTGTTATTTTAAACATTTAAAATGTATAATTTACTGGTGAATTTAGATTTTTCGATGTTTTGCTTTTCTCGTGTACCTTTTTGTAATTTTAGCTAGACATTCTGTGTGAAGGTTTACGGTCAACCATCGCGCAGCAGTGCCCTGCTATGAAGCTTCCTGAGTGGTGCATGAGATAATAAACTGAATTATACTGCCTCTGTTCAGATTTTATTCTAGATACGCATTATTCCATTAACCCAAATACTGTATGTATCATTCATTTAGAATATATCAGAAGGAAACTGCCCTTTTTCTTGAGATGTGCTTAAAATGCCCCGCTGGGACATTTGCCAGAACGCTAAAAATAAAGAAATGAGAAGAATGTAATCCTCTGCCAAAACATGCCTAGCTGAAGATAGATTAAAGTCCACTTCCAAAGAATAACATTTCAAAAAGTAAGACAATAATGTCATGTGTTCTTGCAAGACACTTTATATAATGAGATGTGTTCCTTTTGGAAATGTATTTCTTGTTGGGGTGCAATCCCTGTGTTGCTGTAGCGAAAGGAATTCATTCAGTTTGCCACATTACTTGGAGCTTTGGTTCCAGGAATCCTTCCCACCCTGAGGAACCCCTTGTGTGCTGGCAGTCAGTGAATCCAGTAGGGCGGCACTCTTTTAGATCTGAATGTAAAGTTTCAGGCAGTAAACTCTACCCTGCAAATATGTCCATCAGATTGGCAGGAAAATCCTTGTAACCAATCCCCAGCCGTCAGGCAGAAACTGGTCCACATTTATGTCAATCTTCAGTCAGTGGCAGCTTCCATATTATTCAAGCCAGGTAAATGTCAAGAGGCATGCTGTGAGTTTACCTCCTTCTCTTCAACCTCTACTCTGACATTGCCAGAGGGATTGGCAGTCTGAGTGCCAGGTGAGAGACTGGGTGTCAAAACAGAACACAGTACATTCGAGAACTGAAGGTTTCACAGCTGTGTATTTCCTAGATTTTCCTTTATAGTCCGTCAGAGTTTCCCTGGTTGTTTGGGTTAAACTTACATAAAAATGAATAACTCGTCACTATTTAACAGCACATAAAAAGAACAATCAGAGTACAGGTGAAATAATACCACTATTCTGTTTGTTGCAGAACCCTTGAAGGAAGTTAAAGACAAGAGCTGTATAGACGACAATAACAAGTGTGTCAACTGAAGCGCGTGCAGAAATGTCCCTCATTTAGCTGCAGTATAGACACTAGTTCACACGGCCCCCTTTACAATGCCATTGCATTTAACACTGATTTCAATCAACTCCAAGCTGCACCAGTATTTACAAAATATCAATAATAAAGGGCTTCTTTGTGGAAATTTCTGACATTCTTGACATTTCTAGGGAATTCATGCAATGCTGTTTTTTTCTGGGTTTTTTCCTTCTTTTTTTTTTAGAAGATAATAGAGTGGATGAGAAATGGAAATAATTCACAAAAAGCTCAGAAGCAAAGTCAAATGACCCTCTGTCCCTGGGTGGGAGGTAGCCCAGGCTGCTTCTGCTGTGCCCTGAATACAGCTCTTTATTCCCCAAATCCAAACCCTGTCTTCTGAAGGCATTATAGTTTCCACAGGGTTTTGCTTGATAGTTAATAACACGCCTGACTGTCTCCCAAGAAACACAAAGCTTAACACACAGTGTGGATTGCACTGAGGTCCTCCAGTCTGACTGTGTCTGGAGATTGTCTCTGTCCTCAATAGCTGTGGTTGTTGGGGGAGCTTTTATTTTACATGTGGATGGTGCCCACAATGGAATACACAGTATTTTCAATATATAAAATATATGAATAATATACTAGAATCATAGCATATATGTTTTATGTGTTTCATATATTTAAAATAGAGGTTCGCCATGCTGTATGTATTGTAAAGTTATATATTTTAAATGCATGACCCATATAATTTTTTTTTATTTTTTTTAAATACATTTTCTTTCGATTGGCATGTTGACAATACTACTGACGCAAATAACGATGGTGATAGGAATTAATGCATTTTCTATGTACAGTATATACAATACAATTATGGAAATGCAAAACATTTATTTTTCTTAAAAAAAAATACTGCTACTGAATATTTTTTAAACACAGCGTAACAACCTCAGCTCAGCACTGTTGGATAACTGAATGCAGTATAAAATGTATGGGCACAGTTTGATATATCTATTATATATTTTTATTACATTTTGTTAACTACCTCGTGGTCAAATTCAAAGAGTTGTTTTTTTTAAAAAATTATTTTACTTACTTACTGCAATGCTGTTGGTTGATTATACTTACTATTATTTTTTAATTTTTTTAAAGGCCACAAAAAACGAAACATATGCAAGTTAAAAAAAATGTAAAAACAATATTATAGTCTCAATACTAAGATGCCTGAGTCACTACTGCCATCTGCTGCCGATACTGCGTAACTACACAGACTCATGTCACGTGGCTAACATTTGGCTGTGCGAAAAACCCAACATTATAGTCTCAATACTAAGATGCCTGAGTCACTACTGCCATCTGCTGCCGATACTGCGTAACTACACAGACTCATGTCACGTGGCTAACATTTGGCTGTGCGAAAAACCCAACAATGTGTCGAAGTACCTCATGCGGTAAAGCAGACGTCACGTCACAGCTTCATCTCACAGTGTTAAAACCTGCATGCTGCACTGAGCTACTCCTCAGTGCCTGTTGGTCCAATCCTGGGTGGCTGATGACCAAGGCGGTTTTCTTTATTTGAGTACTGGTGCACTGATAACTCTGGGAACAGATTCAATGTGCAATGTATAACCTCCAGCTGCTGCAGGTCGTTACACTAGCATGCCTATTTGGCTCACAAAGGCAAGCAGGTTTCAAGGGAAGGAAGTTTAATGTACCTGCAATTAAAACTACCCTCTGGTGGGTGTAAACAAACTGGACTGTGAACAAGGCCTTGTTGAATACATGTTCATAAACGTTTTCACACATATTACATTGTGACACGGTTTTACCAAATATATATTCTATGTTGTAGTGCAGTACAGTACCCATAGAACAGGATTGTGAAGCGAACGGGCACACAAAATAATGATAGTGTAATATACTTAAATGTATTGCTGTATTAATGAAATATTTGTTTTATTGTTGGGTTTGTTATTGTGTACATCAACAATAAAACACATCTGAATAATTACTTATTATTTAGACTGAAAACGAATATTGCAAATAATAATACTACTAATACTAATACTAATACTAATACTAATACTAATACTGATAAAAATAACAACCTGATGTTATGTTGTTGTTTAAAGAACCGCTTTCAATTTCTGCAACCTGCTTTTTGTTTACTATAGATTAGTTAGTGTAGCGAAACGTCACCAGCAGATGCCGCTGTTGTAACACCTTTGAGGACGCGTGACTCCGTTTCTACGGCAACGCTGCTGTGCCTGAGTTTACGCCTGTGCAGTGGGGTTGAAGTCGACCTCTGTTTTGACGGATGAGGTATTTCCAAATATAAAATAATCGTTTAGTTAACCGGGCAAAACCCTATAGATGGACTAAGGGCTCTCGCCGTAAGGCAGCGTTTTGCTGTAAATACTTGTTTTGGTTTGTTATTTGTCGTACACTTGCTCTACCCATACCGCAGGCTGCTGATAATGGAAGGTTGGTAGTATCCCACAATGCACCTCTTTATTTTGGCTGGTATCTCTGGGAGATGAGATCTGGCTCAACCTTGTTCAATGCCGAGAGAGGCGAGGATCACCTTTCTCTTCACATGATTTAACATGGTGCAAAGGACTTAGGAGACCACAAAAAGGATAACGCCGCGGCTGTAAATAGCTAACAACAACAACAAACAAACACGGGTAAGAATCATTGAATTACGTTGTTTACAAATACACCTTTATTAAAGGGTATCTATCATTCTCTTTTCTCTAGTGCAATGTTATAATAATAATAATAATAATAATAATAATAATAATAATACTTCCGTTATTATTTGCAGGTGACATATCATTAACTTGAGAATTGAAATTGTTGTATACACTGTATGATAAATGACATATTAAGTAGTAAGGTAGTAATACATTTGACAGTGGGTTGCCGGTATATAATTCGAATATTTGTCAATAAGTAATAAATAAATATACCAGTATATATATATATGTTTTCTATTCCATCCATAAGTGTGCATCGCGATATTGCTAGATTTATGGTACTGTAATTATTAAAATGAACATTAACTGTGGTCTCACGTTAGAGACGTTTTTTGTGTTGTGTTCCTCAAGTCAGAAAACAGTACTAGAGCGCTGAAAAATAAATCGCATTTCTAAAAACTAGAAAAAAACCCCAATGATTTCAAGTTGTGTGTCTGACCAAGTCTGTCCGTATACGCAATCAGCAAGACAAAAGGATAACATGGTTACAGTAGAGATAGCAACAGTAGCATGGTGTCGTATATTATTAGTATTATTCTGCGTTATCGTTTTGTGAATTGTGTTCTGCGGTTTGAAGGGCACGGTGTAAAATACTGACTTACAGGATGAATCATTACTAATGCTGCCGATGGACGGTCCGGATCATTTGAAGTACTGCTACGTTGTTACTTTTAATTAATGTATTTAACGCAATGTATTTAATTTAGGGTCCGCAATGCAGTTCACTCCGTGTAAGCTACAGATTCACAACGGCAGTGCCATTTGTTAACCAAGTCCTCCTCCTTATTTGTGTACATGTCTGCCTTTTCCCCAAAATGTATAGATCTGCCTTGCGTGAAACTCAGATCACATTCCATCTTACTTTTCTTAATCTGGACAATTAATCCTTTGTTTACATGGGTAACCTAAGCCATATTTTAACAAAGCATTAGGCCTCTTTCTGAAATACATGAGGATGTTTTTACTTTTTTATTTTTATTTATTTAAATGTTTAGACATCTATTATGGTAAGATCATAATAGAGATAATGGAGAATGGTGAATGTTTTAAAAATGCAAACATTAAATCAGAAACAGTGAACAGTCACATTAAAATACAGTTTAGATCATATAAAAATACATATAAATATGGGTTTGCACTACTGTGGAAGCATGGGTGTTTGAACTGTGTCTGTGCTAAGAAAAAAGTTCAATATTTTATAATGCATTTTTTAAATGTATAAGATAATAGAAATGTATTGATAGAGAGTACTTCAGGCAATATGGTTTGTATTTCAGTACATTTCTATAAGACAAACATCCTATAACACAGACAGATATTCTTGCTTTCCTGATATAAAAATGTGCAATATATATATATATATATATATATATATATATATATATATATATATATATATATATATATATAAATGCTTGTTTTAAAGTTACTGATCCTTTTGTGGTGAAGTGTTCTCTCTGTGTATGAAGTCTAATCTGAGCAGGCCCGCCCTGTCAGAGATGACACTACAGTATCCTGTATCAGATCTAATATGCAAAGAAGAGAGTCCTTACATTCTCTGCAGCAGCTCTTCGTTCATTATATATTCATGTTTAAAGTGAGATTATAGAACTGTATCACAATACATGTATGGCTGTGGAGTTCTGTCGTTTTTAATGTTGGAGTTCCTTACAAAAAGTACAAATCCCACCCTGGTTATTGTATTGGAAGTACCTTAATTTGTGTTAAATACAGTAGAAAGATGCTCTGCAAACACACACACACATACACACACACACACACACACACACACACACACACACACACACACACACACACACACACACACACACACACATAAGGAAACAGAAATGGTAAGTTTAAAAGCTGTGTACACCCACCCCTGACAATATAAACCTTCACATTGTAGCTCATAGTTTTGGTTAATAACAACAACAAAAATACTAAATGCAAATAGATGAGTTACGTTCCTATATATTTTTAGACTTTATTCCCAAGACTATCATAAGGTAAAGAATATTGAGCATTTTAAAAATCAATAGCCAACCCAGGAGGCATTGTGTTATCTCAGAGAAAATGGAGATGCCTAATGGCATACAAAATGAGTAACGGACCTTGTCTTCACCTCTAAATGTAGCCTACATGGTAAGTGCACAGAACAAGGACACTCTGGAAGCATTTGTCAGTAGGCTACATTTTATCTAGCATGACATAAATATTAATTAGGTTGTAATTGCATTGTGTGTTGTTGTTTGCATTGATATAGCTCTGATTACTGCAGTGGAAATAAGCAGACCTCATACTGCAGTCTGCCTGGCCTAACCAGTATGAAAGATATTTGCACAAAGATTACACTATAATGTTAATAATGTGTTCTCTCAAGGGACCTGCTCTGGCCTATTCTGCTGCTCCTGCCATTCTGTTTGCAAACAGGTGCAGAATACGAACATCATTTCAGAACACTTTGCTGGGATTCAAAGTGAATTGTTAAAAAGACTTGCGGTAACATGTAACCATTTTTATTGATCATTTTTACGTCATTCTGGACATGAAAACAAAGAAGATGTAATGGTCTATCTAAATATAATGGTCACATAGATCATGCAAAAATAAACAGTATGCAGGCCAATTGTTTGAAAGTGAAAGCAATATATTTCTGATAAGCCTCAATTATTACCACATTGGCTGAATGTATTATATTTCCACACTAAATAGACATATAAAGTACAGTAACATATTAAGTCATTTTACTAGAAATTTGGTTGGGGTTCAGACATTCAATTTGTTATTCAAACCTGTTATTATTAACTTAACTATGTATTGGAGTATCAGAAAATGTACTGCATTACATAATTCCTTTCCAAACAGCTGGATGCTGTTGTAAGACTTGTGTGTTCTAAACCATGGAAACAACACAGGAGTTATTTTAATTTAAAGTACTGCACTGTAATTGTTTTAAAGAAGTCTAGCAATGTTGCAGCTACAGCATAAATACTGCATCTGTGCCAGCTTGTCAGCCTTAATGCAAGTGACACTATGCAGTTAAATCTAATCCTGCCATGTCCTCCTGGCCCTTCAGTGAACTGCCTGTTGACCTGCAAATAATCTCACGGAGCAGTATGCAAAATTAACATAATGTCTCTCAATCTCAAGTTAACCCTAACAGTGTGACGTGGTGATAACAGCACTTGTTTAATGGAGGCAAGCTGGCGTAGCTGGGGTTCAAACATTTGAAAAGATCAGTGTCATTGTTTTATGAGCTGAATGTTATTAACACAGACAACTTCTTCATATCAGGGATAACAGCCTGTGTATTATTACTTCTGCATTTCTTAATGTCCTAGTTTCTTCAGGCTTTCCGTTGCAGTCTTTTTCTCTGGCTAACTGAATGTACTTGGCTGTGATGCTCTTCTGAACGTGGTGTTCACATACTGTATAATAGTTAAGTAATGGTCATTTAGAATGGAATTTACCAAGTGTCCCCTGCTGAGAATGTATTGGTATAATAGCTTTAACATAGAGACAGTGATGTGCCTACTACCTGGTTATTATAAACAAAATCTGTAGATTTTTACAGCAAAGCTACTTGGTGATTTTTTTTTTTTCTTGGAGATAGAGTGATAATATTACTGTTCCCTTTTATAGATTATTAAAGACATTTGCTCGTGGTGGTTACGTGTGTTACGTGTGTTACGTGTGCCTAAAAATAGCCTGCCTGCCATTGCATCTGTATGTCATTATTATAGATACAGTACTAAATACTGAAAACCACGCCCTTGCTAGACTGTGCACTGTGATGTGAGACGTCAGTAGTTGTCTCGTAATGTGATTTTTGCTGACGCACATGCATTACCATTTTCAAAAAGACGTAACTTGTCATTTGCACAAGTTTATGAGAATGGGATTATTTCAAAATGAAATAACTGAAAACCTAAAAAGGACGTTTCTTCAGAGTTATAGCAATTCACACCTGTCTAAATGTAAATAAAAAGAGAATGAAAATCTAGCACCAGGTCCACAATTATAAATATAATTGTCTGTGTGTAATGCAAAAATACAGCTCATCATTTATAATGCCTGGTTCAGGTTGCTGTCATGAGTAAGGCATTAGTGTTTATGGTTAAAGTGATTCTGCTTGTGATTTCATGCTGTCAGCTCATGAAGGCACACAGGCAGCCAATCCTCCAGTAATGAAATAAATGATTTAATGACTTACTAGAAGTAGACCAGTGTCAACAAAACAAACCCTTTGAATGTCTGCTAAGGTTTACAAGTACTTCTAAAAGAATAATGTAACATAACTCCCTCGTTTTTAGTATCTTGTATACCTCTTCTTAATTTATACACACAAATATGTTTTAATTTGAATCTGGGAGCAGCATAGCCCAAGATCTGTTTTTAAAGGGTATGTGTCTGAGATTACAAGCCAATGCTAAAAGCCAAATTCTGTTCAAATCCAAAAATTGTCCAAGCAGTACTGTTTTAATAATAAAGTCTTAACTTATTTGTGTGCAGCTTTCACATTTTTAATGGGCTTTTGGAGTTTACTGCTAGTGTTTGATTATGTATGTTGTGTTCAGTCAATATGTGACACTGAACTATACAGCCTGCTGTTATTTGAAATGTGGTGCTTTTGTAGCGTTTGATACAAACTTAAGATATTTCAGAGGATGCATTACTCTTTCTCTTTTAACTTAATACAAATAAATGTTTGTGTTCATTACAGGTGTACCGTTTCCACAGTCTGACCATGGCCTCTGTAAGTCTGGAGAATCAGCTGCACAGTGCCCAGAAGAACCTGCTTTTCCTCCAGCAGGAGCATGCAAATACACTGAAGGGTCTGCATGCAGAGGTGCGCCGCCTTCAGCAGCACTGCACAGGTAAGACAATGCAGACACCGCCGGATAAAAAGCACACATTTTACTAAGTTAACTGGGTTCTGTGGGTAGGACTTTTTAATTTGAAACATGATCCCCAGCCCAATCAGCTCCAGATTGCCCAGTCAGTATCTGTACATGAGCGATTTCCTCATCCAGCATAATCCTCTTTACTTTTTTTCCCATACCTCACAAAGGTAGTATAGGGCATTCTGCCTCGAGTGATATAGCAGCAACTGGCAGGTTTACTGGTGGGGAAAATATGGGAATTTATTTAAGGACCTGTGATGTATATGAAAGGACCTCTACACAAAATACAGCGCTCAAAAAAAGCCCTAAAAAAAACTATTGTATGAATTTGTTTTGTATCCTTATCCTGACAGAATAATTAGAGCTGACGCTGTCACTAAGTGCTATTGGAAGTGCATGGAGAACCGTGCAGATTGAACATTAATATTTATGACCTGCTTATCATACAAAAAACATGCATGGCCAACAGGGACCATATTTGGCCACTCCTGGTTTAAACTTGACATGAAATGTGGGGATTGTTACCAAGATGGAATCTAAAGGTTTTATAATGATAATACATCACAGTAGAAGCTCTGTTACTCCATAAATCATAATAATAATAATAATAATAATAATAATAATAATAATAATAATAACTGTGTGTAAACAAATGCATTTACATGAATTGGTATGTTTCTTTTCGTTTAAAGATTTGACATACAAGTTGACAGTAAGAAGTTCGGAGCCAGCAGGTAAGACAAATATATTTCTATCAGGTTACTTTTATTTTACCAAAAGGCTAAAGGCATTGAGGATCAATATCAAAGTAATAAGATACTAACCTATTTGAATGTCTTCTCCACCAGTGATAAGATGTATACAAATGTAAAGCAATCAGACACATTTCTGTAACTTGAGATGTAAAACTCAAGTTTGCCACAAAAACCGTGTGTCACATGGACTTTCACATGTTCACAAGCTTGGCAGCATCATCTCAATTTTGAGATAGAAATGGCTTCATCATGTAACCTTTGTCCTCTTCAAGAACAGTTCTAGAGGGCACTTGTCTTTGATCCATTGCAGGAACGAAAGGTCAATTTTGATCCTCAGAACGACTTTTCAATATTTCCTGTTATCTCTCAAGCAGTGAATCCTAGCTGAGTATACTACTCTACTGTACTGTATTTGACTAATCACAGTGGATGATAAGAGATTGATTAATATATTTTAGAGCATTATGATATAGGCTAGTCTTGTTTAAGTTACTTTTCCATATGTCCTTTGACTTCACAATAAATGATAGAAGATGATTTACAAACAAGAGGAGGTCATTCAGCCCATCTCAGCTCTTCCGGTTCCTGGAAGCTGATTGGTCTCAGAAGTATCCATGTTCTTATATTCTTCAGTGTTGCTGCCTCAACACTATGACTAGGTAGCCCATTCTTAGGGTGAACTATGTCGACTCGTTTTAAGATTTTAAAGACTTCTATCACTTTTTGGCTCAAATCCAGGGACTCTCTGTACAGTATAGTGTCCCATTACTGTTGTTGTTACTGTGTTAAGCTTATTACACATCCTGCACAAGTTAAGCTTTAGTCTTTAACTCATGATATTCTTTCGAGTATGTGATTGGAAGGACAAGTTAGATGAATTTTGGTATTTTCAAATACAGGCTTAGCTAAATAAAAGTGAATTGTAAATTTTTTTCCTTAAGTATTAACTGGAAAACTACAGTAGATAAACCATAGTGCAAAAAATATAAAAACTAAATTAAAGCATAAATGTTATCATTACCTACAAATAATAATGCTTGAAGCATTTTGCAAATAAACACATAACTTAAATTCGGTTGTACAAAAATAGAAATCAGTGTTATACAGTATATATGTAGATTACAAGTAAATTACTTTATGGTATTCTAAAGACTTTTGTCAGAGCATTAGGTTAGCCTGTGACAGCAAGTGGACTGTCACTACGGAAATAGGATTATATTCTATTAGGTTAATGCAGTGACAGTATCTCTGACCTAATTGGATTACGATTGCTTTCTATGAGCTCAACCCTGGAAATCAGACTGTATTCTCTGAGTGTGAGAAGTAGAATATTGAAGTCAAATATTTAACACAAATCATTCAAAACCCTGATCTTTCTGTCATAATTGTTAAAATCCTTATAGATTTTCTAAATTGTTAAAATCCTTGTAGATTTTCTTTGATTCCTGAAAATGTTTCCCTGAAAAAGAAACTGAAGAAACATGTTTCCCCTTCATGGTGTGATCATCCCTGTGGAGGTTGCAATCATACAGATGACAATCTGTATAAAAATGATTGACACTTGATTAAAGCATGATACTGCTGCTACAATTTTATAAAACAATGAGAACAATGCATGTACTTTTTAATTATTCAACCAAACAAAAAACTTTGCTTACAATCAGGGAGGCTTGTACAGTATGTCAGTCAAAGTGTTGCTTATTTGAGAACAGTAGTTTCCCTTATACAATATTTATAGGCTGCCATGCTTGTAAATAAGGGATGGGGTTGTAGGAAATGACATCATCCTTCAGATACACTGAACTGTTAATTTGTCTTCTGCAGTGGGCACATTGATCGCAGGCTGCAGAAAACTGCAACCTGACCGTGCTGTTGTCTACACATTAAGCAACCACCAATAGGAAAGCATCTGCTGTTTCAATGGGCTGAGCTGACGTAATGCAGAGTGGTTTAAAGTAATGAATAAATGATGTTAGGGCTGCATGTTCAGGCTGCACTTGTGATTCTCAGCATTTCACTTCTAGGATATTCCTACTATTTATGCACTAAAGATTTAAAATGGAATTTACCATAACCTCACATACAATATTTGGAACCATCAGCAAGTCTAGGGATAACCAGGGCCAAAGATAAAATGGATGTAGCTGCAGGTTTTAGAAACCTTGCTCAGGAATATTAAAGGCTGGTGCTCCTATTGGTATTTACAGACCTGGCTGTGATTACCAACATAATATTTTCCAAAAGAGAACTCTGTGCATGCTGAGCATTACATTCTCAAACACCTCTCTAAACCCCGTAGGTTTTGTACAAAGTGTAAGTGACTAAGACATTCTTATTTGTGTTTTCTGTAGAAAGCGGTGAATCACCATGTAGTGAGTTGAGGAAAAGTGTGAGGAGCTTGAAACCCAGCTTAAAGCCAAAGAAGATGAAAACACTGAACTGTTAAAGGAGCTTGAACAGAAAACGCCATGATCTCAGTTCTGGAGAACACAATAAAAGAAAGAGAAAAGAAGTATTTAGAAGAGCTGAAAATGAAAAGCCATAAACTAAACATGCTTTCAAGTGAACTAGAGCAACGGTCTGGCACCATTGCTTATCTGACATCTCAGCTGCACTCCACCAAGAAGAAGCTGATAGCTACGTCCAGCGGCACCTCAGACACCAGCCCGAACGTGAGCCCAGTCATGTCCTCTTACAAGCCAGCTCCGCCTAAGGAGAAGATGCCAGAGACCCCAAGGCGAAGGATGAAGAAGAGCCTTTCTCAGCCCTTAAACTCGGAGTTTACTGAGGTGTACCGGCTAGGGCCTGACGGGCGCAAAGTGGTAATGAGAGAGACCATGGATGCCATGCCAGACCCAACGCCTTTCCTGTTAGCCAGAGAATCTGCTGACGCACAGCTTTTGAAAGAGAGGCCTTTGGTTATCCCACCGATTCCTTCGGAACGCACCTCTGAACCACACCACAGTCCGGCCAAGGATAGGCAACACAAGGCACACAAGGCACACATTGGTGTGGCCCACCGAATTCACCATGTCACACCTCCCGCCACCCAGCCCGAAGTGGAAACACTGGCTGTGGACCAGGTGAATGGGAGTCAAGTTGTTCGAAAGCGGTCAGGTGCTGACAGAACTGTTTAAACAAACTAAATAATAATACTAATCTTATTCTGCTTTTCTGCATTGCACTGTGATAAGAGATGTTCATTTCTTCACATTCCTCTTAAAGGTTCTCCTAATTCCTTTCCCCTGTTTAACAGTAAACGGGTGCATGCCAAATCTTTGAAAAGTCTACGTGACCGACAGCCTGCCTGTCCCCATTCCATGACTTCTCCTTTTCAACACAGCCAAATAAACGTGTCTACCTTGTTGCTTGCTTCAAACACATACTCTGCAATCAATATACATACAAGTGGTTTACAAAAGCAAATACTACTCATTGTCACACTGCAAATATATTATCAGTAAGTTAATTAAAAGAAGTTAATAGAAAACTTGCAGCAACATGTTCAAACTGTTTATTTCTAATGTCAATATTTGATGACTTCTCTTAATGCCTGTAGCTCCAAGTCGTATAGTCAAGGTTTTCATTACCTGACTGTTGTAAATCTTTTATGACAAAGCCTTTGCATAGGCAGCAGTATGTTTAATTTCTCTGTATGTAAATGGCGAAATGGAGTAAAGAAAAATTTACTTGTTACATATCAGCCAGTTTAAATTTTTTATTTCATTTTTTTTTTTTGTAATATCATTTTTGACTCCCTGTAAGCAATACAGAAGTTTAACTTAAAAAACTTGTTCTGTGTTATTGTATTACAAGAACTTCATTTTCACTGGGTTGTCCATTGTGTTCATTGGTTTTATTAGACCAAAGTTTGAGATTAACTTAGTACCCTAGAATGATTACCACCCATCTGGTGTTTCAATATTTTAAAAAAAAGTGTCCAGGTACTTTTGATTCAGCATAGTAACATCATCAAAAATGAAATCATGAAATGCAGTGATTGCCTAAACAAAAAGATTGACGGATGCTTGCTAAATTAGCCAGTTATGAGATATCACATCATCATCATCATAATAATAATAATAATTCTTAATTTTATAATATCATGACCAGTCATCACAAAGTGCTGTACATAAGAAAACAAATAAAATAGACAATAAGAAAAGTATCAAACATTAAATCTAAAAAAATCCAGTTTAAACAAGTATGTTTTAAGGCAAGATTTAAAACACCCAAGGATTCAGAGTCCCTCATTTCTTTGGGAAGGGCTTTCCACAACGATCACCCACCGTTCAGAGTCTGATCATGGGGACACATAAGGAGACACACCCTTCAAGGCCTTAAAAGTCATTAGCAAGATTTTAAAATCAATGCGAAACTTAAGAGGAAGCCAATGTAAGGATTCCGGTCGGGTAATATGATCACCAGATCGAGACCAAGTCAAAACCCTGGCTGCTGAGTTTTGAACATACTGGAGTTTGTTTAGGGTGTTCTTGGAAACCCCAGCAAGCAGGGCATTACAGTAGTCCAGTCTGACGTGGACCAGTTTCTCCACAGCAGGCATAGAGAGAATAGGGCGTAGCTGGGTGATATTCCTAAAACAGAAAAATGACATCTTGGTGATATTCCATACATGAGGCTCAAAAGTTAAGCTAGGGTCAAAAATTACCCCCATTTTTTTTCATTTTAGAGCAAAACTCAGTCTGTACACCATCGATAGCCATGAACCTAGTAACATGACCTGTCTTATCACGGTTCAATTGCAAAAAAATGTGTTGCGTATCACATATTATCATTGGTGCTGTTTTCTTGTAACCAGGAAAGCTGTCCATATTAATGTTGCTTTAAAAAAAACAAAATAAAACTGAGACACATCACAAATCTGAACTAAATGAAACAGTATAAACCTGTCCAAGTGCATCAACACAATCGCTAATAAAGCCAACATGAAATGTTAGTGTTGGCTCAACAACGAGAGCACAGCGAGCAGATCTGGCAAACAGATATCAGAAGAGTAGGAGTATTGTATTGCTTAGGAGTTCAATACAATAATCTTGAAGCTTGGAGGGTGAAAAGATGTGTGAGTCTGAAAAGAGTGTACAATATTAGTAGATTGATATTAATAATAATGTATTTATTTCTCCTTTACAGTTCTAGAAAATACAAACCCTAGTAAGTACAAAATCATTAAAGTAAATAAAAAACAAAACCAGGCTTTAACAAAGTATATAAAAAGATTTTTAACAATTGTACAGTACGCAACAAACAGTCAGTACATCTTTAAATGTAAGGCTCAAAATGGGATAACAGTGAACTAAAGTATCAAAGAACATTTATAATAAACTATGTCAAATGCCAAATAATATAATTTAATATATATTTTATTATAATAAACTATGTCAAATGCCAAATAATATAATTTAATATATATTTTATTAAAACAAACAAACAAAAATAAGTGCTGTTTCCTCACAGTTTTAATCCGAGTTCAGAGAGAGACAGACCCCTGCAGTACCCAGTGGGAGATGTGTTTTGTGGTGGAAAGATCAGAATCAAACACCAGGCCGACTCCCATTGCATTTCTTCTCATGGATGTGGTGTACACAGGTGTCCTTAATGTGTTCTGCAGGGAGGGAACAGAGGTTTGTGCATGAGTCCACATTATCTAATTTGTATTTAAGTGTACCTCCTGTGTGACGGTTTAGCCTCTTGCAGAACATGAACATGACGCAGCAAGGCTTTTAAAATATATATTTATATATATATTTTTATGTCTTGTTGACTGCCATCTATATTTACTCACCATTAATAACATAGAGGTCTATTTTTACCTGCATGGTGCTTAAACTTAAATTATACTTTATAAAAACTGTTATTTACAGCATGTGAAGAGGCACAGATAACAGTATTCCAGTAATTAAATTCCCAGTATACTTCAGACAAATTTTAAAAAAAATTCATTTGAAAATGTGATTTGTTTCATACCTGAAGTTTGAGGCGGTGCGACTCAATGGGAATGACTTTAAGAATGGGCAGTTCGACCACCAGGACTTTGGGTTTACTCCTGATTAAACATGACTTCTCAGTGCTCCAGTCAGCCCCTTCGAGATAAAGACCCGAGACAAAGCATCCTGCAACAGAACCATGGAAAAAACATTAATACGACAGGTCTACGGCTGGTTTCACAAACCACGTTTAGCACTCGTCTTTGGCTACCATTAGTTAGTGCAGGTATAGTGCTAACCGGGTTCTGTGAAACCAGCCACAACACTTCTATACACTAATGATTTTGTACATCTTTTAAGTTTGTAGGTTAGCTGCATAGCCATAAAAATAAATCTCACTCTAACAAATTGTGTGTTCATTTGTTGCATCGTAGATTGAAACTAAACTTATTTCATTTGACACACACCATACGAGATGCTTAACTGCTTTATTACACTGGAGGAGTATACATTAAATAATCAAGTAAGACTAGGTCCTGCTTTCAGACCATTAAAATGTGCTCACTGTTACCTCACAAAGAACGTTCAATTTCAAATGGTAGAAATGGGTATAGAATGGAGATACAGTAGTAACTGTGTCAAGACTGTGGTGTGTACCTTGCCCCGGTCTCTCTGTGACCTCCTCAGCAGTGTGGTACTTGGTGACCTGTGTGTACAGGGTGGAGCGGTCGAGGGGCCAGCCATTCTTCCTGCAGGTGGCCTGGACCAGGGCCGTGAGGTAGGACTCGGGAATGTGCAGCCCAGACAGCCACATGACAGTGGGCTCTCCCTCATCAATCTGGAGGAAATACCAGTTTTAATACCAGAGCACTTATCAGGTCTGCAGGTACACCCTATTCATCACTTAAATGAGATAAAGTAATACTAACCCATGTGCTGTACTGGTCAAACCTCTTCTTGAAATGGAGCATCCAGTTCCCCAGGGATTTGAGTGTATCTGGTGCCAGCTTTCTCCAGATGACTGGGATCTGCCCATTGAAGAGGGCACGAGCCACCTCATCCAGCTCGCTGCTCATGCCAACCTCTCCCGCCAGCGCCTGATGAAAACAGAGAGATGGCTCTGAGCAACAAAGCCCTTTACTGAATACCATCAAGGTCTCCAGAGCAATTTCAAATCAAAAAGAAGCAGCACGTCTTGGTGGTGTTTTCAGATTCAGGACAATACGAATCAAACATTAACATTTACGTCTGTACGTTGCAAGTACGATACTATTCTATAGCATACTATACCCAGTTACAAAGACATATTATTTGCTTAAAAAAACAAGCATGTATGGAAGATCCTGAATAACGCAAGGCAGTGAAAGCCCAGTTTGTAACCCTGCCAAGCACGTACCCTCTGCAGCTCTGCCAGGGACCTGCCCATGCGCACTATGAGCTTGTTGAATCGCTCCACCTCCTGCAGAAGCACCACCGTTGTGGGGGAGATCTCCAGCCCCAACTTCTTGCGAATCAGATCCAGGTCGAACACTTTAGGCAGCTTGTTCTGGATGTCTTTGGCTACCTGGCTAATGTACTCGTCGCGGCTAATTCCACCCCCCGTCTCTCCTGTCAAATGAAATAAATCAATGATCGCAACTTTTAATCCAATATCTCTTATTGAACTTGATTCCGACACATCTGGTTTTAGTGTACAGTGCCTCGAGAGGCTCACTCTAAAGGTATACATTGGACAGTACTGTATGGAGTATGGCTTTCTGCAGTTGATTTCCATACCTGTCTGTGGCTGCAGTTCTATCAGGTGTTTCCACATGTCTCTGGCAGCCTGGGTGTAGTAACCGATTTCAGCATTAGGGTGAAGGCCAAACACTTCAGGAGTGTTAGCAAGTGGAAGAGATTCTATTTCCTCTATGAGATGAGATTCACACAAACACAAGATTCAAATCAAGGGTTCCAGGAGGGAATATATATATATATATATATATATATATATATATATATATATATATATATATATATATATATATATATATGTACTCAGCATGCATTAGAAAACAGTACGCCCATTATGTATTTATTTTAAACAGTTAAAAAATGTAAACAAACTATTAGGATTATTTTATAATTAATTAATTAAAAAATAGAAGTATTCTTATTTAAAATAATAACATTTGTAATAAGAGTATTGTATAGTACTGAATTCACTTATATACAGGAGTTTAAATTAAAAAAATGGTTACCTTTTTTTATTAACAAGATCTGCATAAACATAATGATGAATCTGTTACAATAGTGGTGCTTGGTTTCCTTAGGAAGGATTTCACTCAGTCTACACAGCTAGGAAACACATGCAGCTTCCTCTTAAAGCATTGCAAAGCAGATCCCCATGAAGAAGATGATGATATCAGTCAGCACAATGTATAACACATGGGTTAGATATCGGCTTTACACATTCATGACGCGATCCAGAAATCCAGGCTTACCAACATAATCATCTTTGGGGCCGTCTTTTGGAATCCTGTAGTCAACCTCGTCATTTTGAAAGAAATGGAAAGGCTGGAAGGTGTCGAATATAAAATCCCCCAAATACTCATCCATGTATACCGTGAGAATCCTGCGATCAAAGCTGTCAATGGCTCGCCCCCCGTACATCACCTGGGAATGTGTTTGAACATGTGATGAGCTGAACGTGGGCATAACAGTGTGTCAACAAGTGACTACACACTGGAATCAATGTAATATCATGTGCATGTGGAAGCAGCATGAGCTTTACCTCTCCGATCAGGTACTTCAGACTTCCCCATGGGATCTTGCTATCGGCTTGATCGAAAGCTTTTGTTAGATATGTATTAAGGATTTCCATGCAGACCTAGATCAGGATTAGAAGTAATATTATTATTAATTCATCAACATAAATGTGTTTAATTGATCCATTTTACATTCTTAAAGAAAGATTATTAGATTTCTTTGTTGTACTCAATTTCTTAAATAGACCCTAATAAGCATCCTGCTGTGACTGGTCATGATATCTGCTTTCTATCATCTATCTGTGAGAACAAAGGGGGGCTTTGTAAGGGCTGGAATACTGGAGGGAGATGCTTTGTAAGGGCTGGAATACTGGAGGGAGATGGTGATCACCGGTTTACAATGAGGGTCTATGAAAAAAAGCAATACCTGGAAGTCAGACTCATTGAAATCGTAAGGAACGTTCCAGCCGATCTTTCCGTATTTCCTCCTCTCCTGCACCACAGCGTGAAAGAAGGCCAGCACATAGACCAGGGATTTGAAAGCAGGATGTGGGCACCCTTCCAGCATGTCATAGGAGATCTTGAAGTATGTGGCTCTCATATTCAGCTTCAGCCCATTAGGAGGTTCAGTCACCACCTACAAAAAAAAAAAACAAGGTTGTGAACAAGAAGGTTGTTTGCAAGTAGCTAGGGAATGTAGTCCCCAAAGAAGAAAACTAAACAGCTACTGTACAAATGAAACAAAGCATTCTTTTATCAGGGAGTCTTGGACTGAAGATAGAGTCATTAGGAAGGGGATTTAGTTGGATCTCAGAACAAGTAGCTGACTGGATTTATTCCAAATCTGCTTTATTTAGGTGAGGGAGTTAAGGACATATAAAAAAAAATGGATCATAAAATCGTGGCATTAGGATTAGTTTATTTTGGCATGTGGGTATTCAAGAATATACTGATAAAAGAAAAAAGAAAAACATTAAAAATATATTTTTGCACCTAAAATACTTCTTGAAATTCAACGCCTACCTTTAATGACTTCTGGAGTATTCCAATTGGGAAGTCCTTGGTCGGATCAGTGGTGAGCCACAACCGGAAATCAGGGTGTGGCTTGCTGACTCTCTCCAATGACTTCTCCAAGTCTTTGAGCCACTTAACCAGTAAGTGACAGTTCTGTAGCATCAGCCACTGGCCACGAGACACTGCAGTCTCCAGCAGCTGCAGGGCTACCTATTAGTGAACAGCATGCAGGTTTGAAAGCACATCAGCACTGGTTTAAAAGTTAACCTTCACTTCAAAATATCTTGGACGTTGCTTCATGGAAATTCGATATATTGCGCACAGCCCCAGTGGTACTGAAACCTTCCATCTGAGTGGATCAATCTGCCCTTTCAAACAGCGAAAGCCTTTTTTCCTGATGCAGAAAGTCTGATCTCTGGATATCAGCTCTTTTCTGTCATTTCAAATTGGGAGGGTTCACCCCATCTAAACACTGCTGTGAGCGTTTTGTTCAGTACAAATGATTCTATAAAATGGGTAAATAATGGTTAGTGTTTTAAATAGACGTTGCTTCAAGTAACTTAACCTAGAATGTGACATTACTGCCTTGTTGACTTTCTTTCTTATTTATCTTCTATGCAGTTTTCCATATGCTGTTGGTAATCCTAAGATGTTCATATTTCAGGCACTGTACCTTTTCCTGCCCTTGCCCCATTGCCAGGAACTTAAGCCTGCTCCCCCCGAAGCCTGTTCTCTCCGCCAGCTTCATGAGGTCACTGGCAGGGTCTGAGCCGGGGCTCAGGATGAACACGATGGGAGAATTGGGGGTGCTCTGATCGAATATGGCTTCAAAACTGATCACAGGAGGCTGGACATACCTGATACAAGGAAGAGAGGAGAGACCACATGGTTACCACGTTACCTTTAAGTGGTGGGTCTGCTGGTTTTAATGAAAAACAACAAAAAAAAGGTCACCTTTAGATTTTTTGAATGTACTATATCCTAAACATGAACAAAAACACATCTATACTGAGCATCAGAAGAAAGGTATCACTTATGTTTGAGCATCAAAAGAAACCTATCACTTATATTTGAATAAAATTCACTAGATGTGATCGAAAAATGACAAACTCTGTTTTAGAGCAGGTGCAGTGACTTTTTATTGTGCTGATTAACAATTGACATCACAAAGATGATGCAAAATGATCTGTCGATCTTGGGCAGGTGTTGTGACTCTTGATCTCCCAGTTCGTGGCCTGTCATTGACAGAGAGTGTGTCTGGTTATACCGTCTCACCAGGTTTGAAATTACTGGCTGTGAGCACCCAAGACGACGAGCCACAGTACGCTGCCCTAGTCCAGCATCCAACATGCCAATTGCACGAAGGCGCTTCTCTCTTGACAGACGTGGCATATTGTTTTTTTCTGTGATTTTGCTTTACTGCTTTCATTCAAGCTTGCAATTCAACAGCTGAAATCACTCCATATCCAACTGCCTCACTAATGAGGTGATTAAGTGCATATGCTTCAGTCATAGTCACTCAAGCGTGCCATGGTCAAGGATGAATGATCGAGTGATTAAAAAGAAACCAAAAACATTTCGTCCATCATTTATATGCCTTATTTTTTTTTCGAAAATAAATGTGTTACAATAGTGATAAGTTTCTTTTGATGTTCGGTATAAAATGCAAATGAGTTTTTAGCTGTGTGTAAATATATGTACTAATCTAACACTGACGTCCTCCATATTCCCAGCACTTCCAAACTGGTAAGTAAATAGGCTTCGGATAGCTGCAATAAAACAGGGTCCCATCTGCTGCTTTCTTATCCTTGTTATCCACACAGGACACTAATTACTTTAGAACCAGAGGGACTCGGTGAATATATCGAAACTCAGTGGCAGGTGTTTTTGAAACAGCACTTTACAGTGAGTAACAGATTCACTTGCTTGAGATTCTGCCAGTTACCCTTTCATATTTCACCAGAAGTAGAAGCAATGTAAAAATTGCATTATTGAAAAAAGAAATGCATAGAAATAGTTTACTGGTCTGCTGTTTTGAGTGGAGTTATCTTTCCTATACTAAAATATCATTTACACCTGTATACAAGTCTGCAGTACTGAAAGGGTAATATTGTACAATTGACAATGACAATTAACAGAACGAATAACAAGGTGCCATCGCAAATGTACTTATTTTTTTCAACAGCAATGTCAGAAAGTGTGCTACGGTACTGTAATAGTCACCTGTTCTCAAGCTAATGCCATCTGTATTATTTTTGTTGCTTTAAAACCATAACAGTCATGACGAAAATACGACAGCCCATGCTGTTGGTAGCTCATTGCGTTACACTAAGTGAATCTGAACGGCGTGTAAGCATTATGTCCTGAGTTCTCACAGACAGGACACATGGGGGTGGCACCTCTACAATCTGGGCACTTACTTTTTTCCCCATAGTCAGCGTTACATAATCAGTCACTGCCCGGTAGACTCGGTCGATGCGGAAACAGCGCAGCAGCAGCAGCTTCTGGAAGCTGGTCAGGTTGTCCTTGTATTTCATTGGAAAGGCAGCTTGTTCTGGGCTATCTAAATCATACCACTAGGAAGGAGGACAAAAACAGTATGTACATGAAGCCAAGTTTATCTATGAAATATTAAAAACACACACACATTCGACATTCAGTATACAAATACCCCGATCGCTCTCCTGACACAGGGTGAATTTTCATTAGCTGTGGTTTCTTCACATGAGTTTAGATGAGCAGATTTTGAGTTTATGACTTTTATATAAAATGTGTAACTGCTGTCATACCAGGACGCTCCTAAAATGAAACTTAAAAGCGTTACAAATGAGCAGTACAGGAAAGAAGAAGTGCATTGCATTGATATGGTTTACACTCCATTCTCCTGCATGGAGATGTTGATACTGCTGCAATAGAGCACTGTGATTTGATGAGATCTTCAATATTCTCAGCTACTGCCTTCAGGCTCCAGACACTTCTAAGCTCACATTGGCTTTGACAGCAGTATTATTTGTGAGGGTTTGCAAAGATAACTCTTATCTGAAAAGTTGAAATAGACATATAAACGGGTCCCATAAAAAAGTAGCATAAACAGATTTATATTTGTTAATATAAAGGATTAAGAAGCCTGCTGACAAGGCAGTGTATTAATCATTTCTTTGGCCTGTTTTGATCACTGGATTTGTGACTTTTTGTATGTTGAATTTTGTTTGGTTTTGTTATAAAATGGTTCAGTAAGTAAGTTAATCACTGGCACTTGTACCTCAAGACACTGTATTTGAAATTTGCAAGCAAAAAAACTGGCTTTGAAATGGACTTTCTTTGATGATACCAACAACACTGCAACTCATGCAACAACTTAAGCTGTGACACAATTACACCATTGTAATTGATTCTCAGTTCGAAAATGTAGGTGAAATCCACTTCTGTTGGATTTGCCTATGGTTTCCTTGAATAATCAATAGTTCAATTGTATAATCATTCAAAGGCATGGGGGATCACTTTTAGTATGTCTGAAAAGTGTACACATGGACTGTGATTGAAGCCTTTGGTCTGTCTTTAGTAAGCAGTAATGCACTCATTTGTGCATTAGCCTTGTGCATGTGCTGATATTCAATCTTTTTTTGCTTGGTAAATGCACCTCTCCTTTAGGGTCCCGCCACTGCCCTCTTCAGTCAATATCAATGGTTCTAACAAAAGCAGATGTAATAGTTTGAGGCACGTTGGCGGAAGCCTGAGAGACATAGAAGCACTTACTGATTTCCACTCTGCATCGTGTTTCTCCACATCGTCAGGCAGAGTGCCGCATTCCTGGGGGAAGAGCTCAGCCAGGCGGATAATGTCCTCCCAGCCCTGATCTGGAAGCCAGGAGCAGGGCTTCTTACGCTTGCTCTTCTCTAGGGAGAGGTTTCCTGGAGAAAGCCAGAGCAGGGAGGAGGGAGAGGTATCAGCACACATTCATTCACCTGGCATCGATCTGTCACTGCAGCACTATTACACTGCACTCCTACAGAGACACCCCTGCCGTGACTTACCAGAAAACACAATGGTGTAATCACCACTGAATCACCATGTTTGAACTATTTCAGAATCACATATGCAATGTTGCAATGTGACTATTCAACAGACCACAGGTTATGTCATACCAAGACATGCCTGATCCTTCAGGGGTTCAAGATTATTAGGAATACAGGAACTAAAGCTGTGTCAATGCAGGAGATGCTCCGATTGAGTAATGAGTTCTGTTCTTGGCATATGATGATCCTACATCATTGATCAAAGATAATACATAATATGTGGATGGCTGTAGTCATTTTGGTGTTAACCAGCTGCCTTAATTAAAAAAAGAAGATACTTTCTTAATTGCCTGGATGGCAGCATCTAGAGCATTCACATCACCTAAGCTTGGGATCAAAATCAGGCAAACCACCTTAATACAGCCTGAATGTAGTTACAGATGCATTTATACATTGTCATATTCATCTTTCAGAGCATGCATACCGTGTAATCATCACAGACAGATGCATTAATGATGAAAAGAGAACTGAAATGTATTTCAGCAATGAAATCCTGGATGTTCCAGACATTCTGTCTCCCATGCAGCTAGAGTTTACATCTATCTGATAGTGAATGTCACTTTCCAAATAAATAATTTGCAATGATCAAATGCAAAATACCTTATAATATATATGGAAGCATAGAGGGTTAGACAAAAAAATGAAATTTTTTTTGCCCACCCTGTAGGTAACCCTGACCAGAGCGATAACAATATTCCTAATGCATAATTTATTAATATATTGTTCATAATTCCCAGCACTTGCTGTGAACTACAGGAATGCTGTCGTACACTGCCATCTTGTGTTAGTACCCTGAAATTGCAGTGATGTAAGAAAACAGCTGAAGGATAATTTTGCTTGACAACAAACCCAGTTCTGCTTATGTAACGGACAGTTTCAGAATGATAGGATGCTGCCTGGGAGGCTGGGGAGCAGAGCCAGCAAGCTTTGTACCTCTGAGACAGCCACTTACAGCTCTCTCAGCAATGGGAGGTGGGGATGACGATGCTGTTCAAACAGCATTCTTAACCACCAAGGGCCAGGCGTTTGTTAAAAACACACGCAATATCTTCCTAGCTTCTGGGGTTTAGAAGGCATGATGTATGGATATAAAATGCTGTTTGTTTATTATTCAAAGTACATCAGTCTTAATGGTTAGGGATGGAGTTGTTAAAACAAGCATTCACAGATTCTCAAGTGGTGCAGTGTTATTATGAATGCTGTTGCTTTTTCTGAGGCTTTGTCACTAAATTCCCAGGGGGCTGAAGTCCTATTGCTGCAGTTGCTGGGCCCAGGCACAAAACCAGCATTTCTTGACAGTGCTATATTTTCAGAACAACATTTGGAAATTAGGACTGAAGGTATACTTATGCTGTCAGCTCAATCTTTTCTTTAGTCATAAATGCAGCAGCATGCTTTTTATTTAAGCCTCTATTGCCATAAATAATATATGCAGACCTTGACTCACAGCATCAGGCTGATGCTAAAATAATTGGCTTTATAAAGTGTCTAAAGGTTTTTTTTCTATTGCACCCTTAAGGCAGAATTGAAGACAATCTGGCATATCCCACTCAACATGTATTGAGGTTAATATTTTTATAAATGTGTTTCATTAAGAATGACTATTGTTCTTCCAGTATACTAACTGTTTTGCTTATCACACTGCCTTACCCTTAAGAAAGAAGTCCAGTTCAGTCTGGGGTGCTCTGAATTCTGCCTGTTCTATCTTGATGGTCATATTAAATGAGAACAGCAGCTTATGTTTCTCAAACAAACCTGCAAAGATTAAACATACAAAGCATATAAAATGTACCATGTTTAAGATATAGATAGATAGATAGATATTTGAATGGGCTCTACTAACCTGTGCAGCCATAGTTATAGACATTATAAGTCAGAGTGTCCATAATATTTCTCAGTCTTTTTTGCAGAATGGAGTCTGGCAGAGATTTACGCAGAGAGAAATCAAAGACCTCTAGGTACGATGCCAGCGAGTACTGGTACATGGTGTTTACCAGCGCCATCTCAGCCAGCACGAAGAATAAAATGGCACCTCTCTTGGCAGCGGGCCTGTACCCATCACGGAGCTTGTCGATGTCCACTGCTGTTTTCCCTGCCAGCTTCAATTTCTCCGAGACCTAACAGAAGCAAGTGATTAGATCAGGAAGTAATCTAAGAATACCTACATTCCCCTTATTTATCCTGCAATGTGTTTGTGCTGTCTCCCGCCCCTAACCTCTGTGGCCTTGGTTTTGGTCTCCTCCAGGGTGTGGACGAGCTCTACGTTGTCCAGCATGTTTCCTGTGGAAGTGGCCAGCTCTCGGAGCAGAGAGTCCTCCAGGTCCTTCAGTAGCTTCTTGTTCTCGCTCGTCTCCTGAATGAGACGCTCTCTCTGCTCTTCAAGCTCCTTGCGCTCAAACCCCACGATCACACTCAGCAGCTGGTCCTCCAGTCCTTTCAACGTAACTGCACAAAGAGTGAAATAAAATCACACTTCCGTCACAAAATCATGGATTCGATGTGCACTGAGCATATCAGTAACAATCTATTGGCAAAATAGTTAATGATGTCTGATCTGTATTTTTTTTTTTTTTTTTTTTACCTGTGTAGTTAATGACCATTGCTTTTCCAAATACTGAAGGGGAGTATTTTGGATTTGCCAGTTTGGTGTTGAGGTAGAGTTTAAAGTTTGGGTCGTAGTCTACTTCCTTGTCCCCAAGGAGAATAATCTGGCGTCCCTGAGCGCCTTTAATGTTCTTTTCCAGAACGTTGTCAATCACTGGATCGATGTACTCGTCCACATCTTGGAAAAGGAATGGGAAGCCATACTTAATAGCCATTTCCAGCTGCTTGAGGAAATCTGGATCGTTAAATGAGGAGACCTAAAAACAGGTAGAAACAGACTTTAAAACAAAATGTTTATACACGATTATTGTTGTAATCCCTTTAATCACATAGACTTGGCGAGTGGATTGCTACTAAACTTTATCGTTCGATTTTCAAATGTAGTTTTTCGAAACAGATAAAAATAAGTGCTGGCCTCAGATCGGCAAGAAGTAAAGAAATGAAGAGTTGGAATTTTGCTGAAGCTCCAAACCAGATGGCACCTTCAGATTGTTCTTCTCCTCCTTCTTCTTGATCCAGTTCAAGGCTTGCTGCTGGGGGTCGATACACAGGGGGAAGCGGCTGGCCCGAGTGGTGAGAATGCCGTTCTGAACAGAGAGATCATCTGGAGGCAGGCCCTCTGATCCCCACCTGCAACACAACACAGGGGGAATGAATGATGCCTTTCAGACCTGTGCTGAAATGCCAGCCTTCCATATTGGAACGTATATACACAGCGTAAGCCAGGACTACGGTACAGGTTAGATCTTCACATTTTCCTCACAGGATGTAATAACAAACACAAACCTGCTGATCTCCACTTCATCAGTCAGCAGGCTCTCCACGCGGAACGGCTGGCTTAGAGGGATCCCCCTGTTCAGCACGTCCTGCTGCCACTCCAGGTAGACCATTTCGCTTCGGAAGTCCCAGTTGAAGGCGCCCTCGTAGCTCAGGAAGCCAGCGCAGATCAGGCAGTCTCCCAGCAGCCTCACCCTCCTCTGCTTCAGCTCCTCAAGATCATTGGTCCATCTGAGTGGACAGAAAAATCCCCCCAGTCAATCTCTGATATCAGTACCACGTTTTATAAGACAAATTGTTCATTTCCAGTTCAGCCTTGAATCTTTGTTTCACAGACAAATTAAAAACAAAAAAAGATTTGGATTTCCATGTTTCTAAACCCATAGAGTTGTTGGTTTTTTTACGCATTTATTATGGTACCAGATTCATGAGCAGCACTCAAACTCATTCTCCACTGCCCCCTTGTGGTTTCATAACAGATTTTTCACTCTAACTGTTAACTGATACATATACCAAAAAAATCTGATCTACAAATGATTTAGGGGACTACATTTGACACTGAAGTTGTACATCTTCTTTACCTAATGTTTTCTGAGCCCAAGCCTGAGATGAGCTTGTCTGCAGCGATTAGCCTCCTCTCCATGATCTCTGCTTCCTCCTGTAGCTGCTGCTTCTCTCTTATGGCTGCCTCATATTTTTCCCCAAGAGCCTTTAACTCTCTCTGTATGGTCGCCAGCTCGTTCTGAATCCTCTCCAGCTCTCGCTTGCTCTGGAAATAGTTTCGTTCCAATCTGGCCACCTATGAAGACAGTGGGAGAGTTCATGGGGAAACAGTGGACATGAGAAGCAGGTTTGGGGTAAATCAAAGAAATTCAGAAAAGAAAATGCTGCTTCAGACAACCAGTGTTGTTGATAAATTAAAAGGGTGCAAGGCAGTGGTGATAATGTATAAAATGCAGCAAATTACTAATCAAGTCTACATCGGAGCCCACAATCCAGAAATGCCATAAAAAACGTTTTTCAGTTTGCAAACATGTCCTACCTTTTCTCTCTTGGGTTTGATCTCTCTGGCCACGTCGCAGTAACCCATCACTGCCTCCACAAACTTCAGCATTCCAGACCCGGCTCTGCTGATGCCTTGCATTTCTTCAAACGTCGTGTTTAAGTTCTTCAAGAATCCTAAGACAAAGAGAGCACAATGTTATCTCACTCAGCTAGGGATGCATCCCAGCATTAAGGAAGGAAGCCAGCAGAGGTAGAAAAGAGGTGTGTTGTTCTGAAAACATTTTATTCAGTTTTTATTGGGGATTTTTGTGAAGGGGGAGACAAAACACTAGAACGGCTAATAAAAATGAGCTTAAACTTACCATTCGGTTGTCAAATTCTGTAATATGGTGCTTATAACATTTTAAAATCATACCCAAATGGCCAAATGTTGTAATTGCAGCTGAGCAATTGAAGTAAACATTTAAAGTAAAGTAAAATCACATTTTTCAGCACACCCCTTAATTTAGTAGTGCACAACTCTGGCCTTCAAGTTCCATTCCAGTGTGAATCTTAGTTCCTATTAGTGCAGGTGGAATTAACTAAGGCACGACCTGCTTGGAATAAAGATTGGATCTTGAAGGACAGCATTGTACACACTGCCTTTATCATTTCTATGACACAATACAATGTGTATTGCCCTACTGCTAACCATCTTCAGTGGCAGCGCAAAGGGTTTACCTCTCACGGTTTTGACTTGGTTCACAGAGATGGCATCACAGTCCATCTCCATGAGGGATCGCAGGAAGTTGGCCTCTGACATCATGCCTTTAGCGCTTTTCCAGCTGATCTCTTTATGGCCTCTCATCACAAGGATGCACTCGCACACCACCTGCACCTGCTTGGGAGGCTTGGCGAAGGATCTGGAAAGCGTGTTAAACAATGGCTTCATTACGCCTCCAGTCACTTTCAGCCTCAGCAGCTTTCTGAAGCACTGCTAAGGCTGGCTAGCTTCCAAAGTGTGTGCTTCTCTAAACACATTCATTATCACTCTCCAGTCAACTGCTTTTCGAAGGCAAGTGCAAACTGGTCAGCATGCTGTGTCTCTCAACCCTCAGGGACACAAACCGGAAATAATATACAATGTCAGGAGCATGTTATTAAATTGCAGTGTTTCTATTCAGAAAGCTGTAATTGGTTTTGAAATTCAGCACTGGGCTTTTTCACAGCTTCGGTTACAAGTGCAATGGGTTTAGAGGGCTGGTAAACGTACATTTACGGAAGAAAACTAAATGAAATGAATATCCCTCAGATGTCCTGGTTTCATTTTTAATGTGTACAGAAAGCAATAGCCATCCTAGTGGTAATGCAAACTGTAAAGGCAGGCACACTGCTATGGAACTGCATCAGGGATCGTTGAGAACTGTGCTTGACAGGTACCTTTCAGAGGTAAACATACAATGAAAGCTTTCACTCTTTAAATGATGCCTAGAAGACTATTTGAAAGCCTCTGTTTGTACTCCACTGTAAACTCCACTACCCCTACACTAAAACAAAATATATAAAATAAATAATGGGATTTATGAAGGCAAAAAGTGCACCGCAAGCTGGTTAAAAAATAAAAAATAAAAATAAAAATCTAATATATTACACTTGCACAGCAATCCAAAAAACAATCCATTAGCAGGTGGTCCATTGCACTACTGAAGACATAAATAACTAAATGGAAACCATAAACAGGATCATACTTACATTTTCCTTTACAAGATGCATTAAGAAGAAAATGGATTCCAGGTAAACACATGTACAGTGAGAATTTAGATCAATGTGTTGCCATTTTTCAACTCAGGTCTATGTAGAGGAATTGCTTAGATTCCAGAAACCATTATATATATAGTATGCTGTATTTATATTATAATAGAAATGTCAGTACTTTGACATCTTTTGTTTATCCCTTATTATTTCGGTAAAAAGGCACACCGAGATATTATTTCATATAATATTTGGACAATTATTTTATTCATTTTGTCATGCTAGTATATGCATATTGTAATTGTGTTAGTTCACTTAAAGGGAAGGTGAAATCCAGATTATATGGCAATCGTATTTTACCTGGAGGAAACCTGCATCACAACGTTGTTGAGGCAGAATCACTTGGATCCTTTAAGACCCAACTTGACAAAGTTCTGAGATCAATCAGCTACTAGGAAGCAGACAAGGTTAGATTGGTCTCCTTTGCAAATGTTCTTGTGTTATTCTTATGGGATTACCTGATCTCAGTGACATCCGACTTATCCAGGTCTTGCAGAGCCAGCCTTGCAGCTTCCAGCGCAGGTAAAGCCTCAGCCAATGAGCTCTCTGCGTCCTTCTTCTCCACTGCGATCACCTTGTTCTGCTCTTCAATCTCCAGTGCTTTGTCCTCTGCCAGTTTCTTCTTCTCCTCGGCTGCAAGTGTTTGGGATTCCGGGCGTTATGATCACATTTCTCATTCATCTTTAATTCCCAAGCTGGTCCTGGATGCAATGGCAATTAAGCCATGAAACTGAACTCAAATGCCACACCACATTGCAGTGGGTGCGTTAAGTAACCGAGCGGCTCAGAGCGAGAATCTTTCCGCTCACTTGGATCACCGATGAAATCTGCTCTGTAGCGCTCTGAGCTGCTCAGGGGAAGCGGAACTGAGCATGTCGTTAAGTAGGTTCTTTCACTGAGCTGCTCTGACTGGCTCACTTACTTAATGCGCCCACTGGCAATGAGAGATTATCTACATTGCCCTATGAACGTTCTGCATGTAGTGCCTATTCAATCCTTTGCCATGAAAATGTTCTCTATATTATAAATGAAGTTTAACCTGCATATTAGGATCACTCAAAGGTGGTCTTTAAATCGACTGTTGACTACATATGGAAGTGATCTAACTGGGGAGAATATAGACACTATACAGCGACTGATCTAGGTGGTCCTTCAAGCACCCACACCTACCGACAGCAGTATTGGTGGAGATTTCCATCAGCAGGGCCTCACAGGCTGTAGACTTCTCAGCTAAAACCACTTTCTGTTCAGCCAGCTTCAGGTTGAGATCAGCCAACTGTAAACTGGCCTCCTTCAGTTTATCCAAGCCACCCTCCAGGCGTTTGCATTGGGCTAAAAAGAAAAGACATTTCTGGTTACAATTACATACATAAAGATGTTCTGGTCTGTGACATCGTATTAATATATATAAAGTGCTGTGCAGTTGTTCTGGGGTTTTAGTAACACCTAGTTTATATTTTTACCCAGGATGTATTGATCCTTATCGTCCAGCAGTTTGGTGTAGGTGCTGATGAAATCCAGGTAGTTTTTCGGAGTCACGTAGTTGCTGCGCCTCAGTTTCTGCTGGAACTTCTTACTGAAGTTCCCCACAGACTCATGTACCATACAGACATGTGCAATCACTGAGTCTGTGTGCTGGGAAGGGATCATCTGATTATCTCCTGTTGGGAAAACAATCATAAGGTTACAGAAAAAAACAAAGGTACTCTATGCAATTAAAAAATACTTATGTCTGGTCAATAATGTTAATAATGGATATTGTTTTTATCCTATATTAAACACCAATGTATTCATGTTGACCTGCACAGTGTAGTCTAGCAACTCTACAACTGTGTTTCCCTCAAGTTTGGCAAATGATGTTTAATGATTTCACTGCTATTGACACTTGTAGATAAAGCATTAAGCTTACCGAGGAAGGACTGAGCAACGGCATGCAAAGCCTGTGGAGGCCAAGGCAGGAACCAGTCAATCCCAGTGTTGTTCACCAGCCCTGTAAAAAGCATTCAATTTTAAAATCAGCCACAAAACAATTACGAGGAAAATGAACAATTGCAGGGTTGGGACAGTGAAACCATTTCTACCTGGGAAATTTCTGCACCGGGTCCTCAATGTGTCGCCGACGGGAGACATGCCCAAGACAATGTGCAGGTTGTTGGCACTCTTGTTTACAAAATACTGCCAAACGCTTTCCTTGGCAGGTCCTACCCCGTGTTTAGCAGCTTCATCCCGGACTTGTCCCAGAATAGATTCCTTCTCCTCATCTGGGAAAAGCGCTGGCACAATACCTGTCAAAGAAAGGTTTGTCAGCAGTGTTACTTGGATGTATTAGATAAAAAGCAAATTACTTTGTGAAAAGCCCTAGATACATTGACTAGCTTTTTCAATATTTATTAGAATCAGTATGTTGATCATGTTTTAACAGATGAAAGAAGGGCCATTATGTAATTGTCCTGCCATTTGCCTTGCTGTGCAAAGTGTTTTCGCTGCTGTAAATCACCTGACGTTAACATGTTATTGATCAGCTCCAGGAAACCCTCCTCTGCCACGTGCCCATCAGTGAACAGAAAGACCGTCTTCTTGTTCTCGATGCCCAGCTTCAAGTACAGAGTTTTAAGATCTTCACGGAAGTTGTTCTCACCATAACCACGACTCAATGTGATTTCAAACACCTGAAATGGTAAAAATACCAAAAACAATGCAAACAATTAATTGTATACCGTACCATAGACTAAGAGTTAGGCCTACAGTACAGCAAACCATAAATGTGCATGCAAAAATGTTTTTGTTTTTTTTAACAGAATCTCTTCCTGCATTCTTTGGATCATTTACCTCGCATCCAGCTGTAAATGCAGCAAGTTTTGTTAAGGATTGCTTCCCAGATCCTCCCACACCCACAAGCAGAGCGTGCCCGCGGGTTATTCGGATGATTCGGTGAACTCGTGTTAAGTGCTCCAGTGCGTCGTCAAACAGAACCAGGTTCATGCGTGTTTTTGTCTCATTGTACTCTTCAAGAATTTCCTAAAATGCAATTTAAATGAAATGAATACATACAGAGTATTACATTTTGACCAAAAATACAATTTAAGCTCCACTGTTATGACCAGATGAGGACCAGTAAACAGATACAAATGAAAGAATGTGGTCTGAATATGGTTGAACGTGCAATATCACAACCTTAATTTTACAAAACTGGAACCGAACGACTACAGCTAATGGCCCACTATTCTAAAATCGTTGTGAAGTACCTGAAATAAAGCTTTGGCTGCAACGTAGTCCTGAATGTCTTCATACACTCGGGGTTCTGCATCGTTCAGTGCTGTCCTGTAGTCTCCAAACAGAATGGGATCTCTCAGAACCGTCTCCGTCCCAGCTTTAAAGTGCTCTTCTATTAAGTTCTTGATATGGTCTTGAACCTTAAAATGGAAAGGCATGGTTCACTCCGAGAATGTGCGGGACGTTATGTGGAGCAGGTTACTCTGCTGCCCTTCACATGGTGGCACTACACAAACACTTCTGCATGACTCACCAGCGTTTTGTCAGCTTCGTTGATGAGCCTGTCGTGAAAAACTCGGAGACACTCGTTCCTCCAGACTCTGACAAACTGGGTGACAGTGAGGAATCTGCAAAGTGAAAACTCAAGTTAAAAAAGCCATTATTCTAAATCTCCTAAGAACTTCAATATAATACACTTCTTTGATAAAGTTGGATGGCTTAGTGTTCCATCAAGGCTAGATTACATTGGTACAAACTACAGTGCTGCTTCATGACCCACCAAATATATTATATATATGCATTATCCACTTAATGAGAATGGCTTTTAAGTAAAGCCTGTGTAAAACACTCAATGTGATAGCTGCAAGTAGGATTTGCTGACTGCAACCATTTCTATTTAATACCTCTCCGGTGTGGTTAGAGTCAGTCCATTGGAAACCCTGGACAGGTCTCTCAGGTTGAAAATGTAGTGGAATTTGGACGGTGTTGGAGGCAGATCTCTAATGATGATTTTATAAAGCTCTAATGTGCAGAAAGCTTGTCACAAATATCTTGAATTTCAGCCTCAAATGCCTGCAAAGCAATAAAAAAATTTAAAAAATCAATTTGTCCACACTGTCCTCAAAAGGTGCAAGAAAGTGGATTGTCCCATCCCTGACCTGTTCAAGGCGATTATGCAGAAGCAAGTGAATTTACCTTAGTGTGTCCCTTCAGAATGGAGGTGTAAATCAAGTGTAGAGATTCCTCTTCAGGGAACGGCACATTGAAAACAGTGAAGAGAGAAATGAATCTGGGGTCCACTTCATTGCGGCCGCCACCTGCCTTCCCCATTGCAGCTATAAAGCCAAGGTCACGCAGAAATTTACAGTTCAATTCTTTCCCGCGATCGTACATTCCACCTTTCTCCAGCAGCAGCTTCAGAAGTGCAACAGGCTGCTGAGTGCCATAATCGTCCACCTGCACAGGAAATCCAGTTAGAGTAGAAGAATAAAGAAAAGGGATCTGATCTATAACACACCTCATCAAAATGATTGCCCTAAATGAAGTGGCAAGCCATCCAAACTTACCTTGGGCATGTTCAGATCATCCATGAAGACTAAAAGCCTCTTTCCCATGGGGGGTCCATACGTGTCTTTAGTTCGTTTCTCTACACTTGCCTCCAAGTTTCTTTGGAGATCCATAGAAGTTGTCCGAGACGAGAAATTGATTGTTAACATAATCTATATGTGAACAAAACGCACATTGATAAGACATAAACCCAGATCTGAACTGAAATACTTTATATAGATATGTAAGAAAATGTGTTTCAAAACAGAAAAGAAATAGCAAAAAAATATATGATAATGCATTCTTAATAGCTATAAAAATGTAAGGTGATTATAAATCTGATTTAAACAGTAAAGAGAACAGGGACATACTGTGGTGTCTGTATTCAGATTTTTCAGGAAGTTTTGAGTAGTCGCAGTTTTGGAGGTACCAGATTCTCCAACCAGCACGACAGGACGTTTGATTTTCACCATCTGCTCCAACAGCCAGTTGGTGCGAGTTGTATCTATCGTGGGAACTGTCAAGAAATGTGAAATATTTAGTTTAGGAATTAGTTATACTTAAATGAAAATGCTTTATAAATTCTTGTAGAATGTACTGACACTTACCAAGAATATCAAAGAACCTGACCTCGGGACTGTGAGTGTATTTAGGTACTAATTTACTCCATGGCACCCACTTCTTTTGCTCCCCATCAAAATGAAAGTCATAGAGAGACGGCAGCTGACCTACAAAGTAATGGGTGGACGTACAGGATTGTATTACCTAACTGGGAGGCAGCACAATGGTGTTTCCTATATGACCCACCCCTGCCAATGAATGGTTAGCTCCAATGGTGCAGTGGATCTCTACTGAAACAGTTATCATCTTACCAGGAAGCTCTCCAGGTCCAGCTAGAGTTTTCTCATCATGGACAGTGGACATGCCAGACAGCTTTTTAATGTACTCATCAAACTTGACTTTCCCAGCTTCCAATAACGAGCCGCCTAAAGAACAATACAGCGCCTCCAGGAAATAGCACTCGAGAACATCAGGGTCGTCCACGTCCTTCTCCAGCAGAGCATCCAGCATCACACTCAACTGCACTACCTGGTAAAACACACCACAGACAGCCTTAGCTTGTTGAATACATTGTAGAGGTAGCCACTGCTTCCAAACATGAACATGTATGACTGAGCCATGGCTGCAGTGGAGTTTAATCACCTAGTGAAACCACAGTATTTTTGGAGAAATATTTTTAAAACCTATTAAATATATCAGGTCAAATGTATTAAAAGGACGCCTTTCTGTATTTTATATATTCAGAAAATTGTGGACCAGGTTTTAGTAATACAAATGCATTATGTTTTGTTCCTTGTCTTAAATGTCTTGCTTCTTAATTGGTTTTACACTTACCATGTTTAACTCTGTCTGAGGTACAATAGTCTTGAGTTTTTCTCCCTGCCTGCCATCCATCATTCCTTCCACAATCATTAAAATGGAGTCAGGTACGTACTTATCAAACAATTTGTTCAATACGGTTTGTTCCTGCCACAGTAACCAAGAATCAAAGTTAAGTGCATCGTTCTGATTCGGCAGTACACACATTCATTGTAATATAAAACCATTTCCAAACAGAGAGATTCTTTATACTTACCTTGGCTTGTCTCCTGCACACCCACTTCTGCCAGTAGGGTTTAAAGCGTAGATTTTTGGGATCAACAAACACCATTCCACAGCGTGACACAGTAGCAGGAGATGCATACTGCAGATCCCCAACCTAGAGCCATGAATAAGAATGGGAATTTGAGTTTACCGATATGAACTTGGGTTTTTTTGTTATGGTTGCTGGCGTTAATGAAATCTCAGTACTTCCAAACTACATTTTCAGGTTGTTATAAAGGTTAATAAATACTAAAAATGCTAATATCAATTGTACTGTATTTCGCTACGTGTATGAACAAAATCCCCAAAAGAGTTTTCAAGACTGTATGAAGATTATTGAACTCAATAAAGTTGTATTACCTCAAAGAGTAAGGCGCAATGCGCCTGAAGTCTGATACGTTCCCCATTAGCCAGGGTCAGGAGTTTGTTGTCATCCATAACAGAATTCATGTTTTCAACCCAAAGAGCATCAACGTCTCCATCAAACAAAATATACCTGTGCGAAAAACAAACACTGGATTTGAACAGTTGCTTTAAATGTGGGACTCAAAGACTAGGAGCTAAGTTTCAAATATTCTAAAGAAAATCGCTCTTATTTTTATTTATTTAGACAAAACTGTGTTCTACCACACTTCTTTGACGCATAAAAAAAAAAGGTGTAATGCTGTGTCAGGTTAGTTCTCCCTAAATCAATGAAAGATTACCTTCTTTCTTTTTTATCAGTTGGTTTATTGATGTCTCTGAATATGTTGGAGAGAATCCCATCAGTCCAGTCTCTAGTGGTGGGGTCCAGTATGCCGTACAGTTCAATCACACTTACTGCTTTGGGGTTCAGTGTGTACAGCTTAGTCACTAACCCAAGCCTACAAAACAATCAGCTCAGTCAATTACAAAGTCACAGAACACATCTAGCACTTATCACAGCTTCTGACACGGAGTGTAGCACAGCGGATAGACCCTTGAGATGAAGCATCTCATTCTCAACAAGGGAGCAAAACGATTTGCCAAGTTACTTTGTAGCATAAATTCATATTGATGCCAGGTAAGCAAATATAAAACAAGACAATAAGAACAATAGCCACTCAAACTGGCCTAAATAAGAAGTTACAGCAAGCACGTACATAAAACATTTATTTTTATAAGATCTATACTATACTGTATATTGTGATTAATAAAAATACATTCAGATACATTCAGTTACCTAGTCTGGGCCTGACACAGGGTGTTAATAACCACTGACTTGCCACCTCCCGTTGGTCCAACCACCATTGTAGTGTGGCGAGTCATCATTGTCTCGTACATCTGGACCACTTTATCAACCTGGAGAAGAAAACAAACATCAAACCCTATTAGAAATGCGCCCCTCACAGTGGGTGTTTTCACGTACAATGTGAATCAATGTGAAAAGCCCTTGCCTGTACAGGGAGCAGAACGTAGTTGTTGTCCTGGAAGGTCTGCTCCACTGCATCATTGAAGCTGGGGTAGCGAACGCGAGGGCAGTCCAGCCCAGGGAACAGGTCAGTGATCAGCCCCAAGAAGAGAGGCACATCCTCAAATACAAACTTGGGAAGGTTCATGTCTCTCAGAGCTCTCATCAAAACCACATCCTAGTCATCCAGTACAGAGAGAAAGACCAGATTCAGAAAGATCAAGCAAATACTGAAGGGCATTTCCTCAATGTGGCGGATCAAACAATCCTCTGGAACATGGAACATTTGAAGTAATATATGTAATGGGGAAATCTGGACTGCAACACTAAAAGACCGCAACTGACATTTAATGGCACAGATCAAGAGTAATTCTAGTAGCTTGACTTTAGTTTAATACATAATTAGAAATGTAGAATCATACTTTCACTCAGCATGTCATTATAGACAACAATTACTATCTGTCTTGTTGAACAGCACTTTGTTAACTTTTTCTCAGTGTAAGCTCAGCATTAGGTACAGATATAAAATCGAAAGCTGCAACATTACCTCCTGCAGATCAGGAGATCCTCTCTTTAACTCTCCTGCCATTACCAGCACAGATTTCAGGGCACGAAGTCCAAAGTCGTAGTGATACTGTTTAGAAAGCTGCTCTTTTGCAAGTTTGTACAGTACTGTCATCTTTTTGGCAAGAACCTATGAAAGTAACAAGATTGAATAAGAAGAAGAAGAAAATGCAGTATTTCCACAAGCTATATCGATGAATACAAAGCAAAATAATAATTCAGGGAATACCATGTAAAAAACAGGGAAATAATATTGATTTCTAAGATTGGGATAGTGCAGACTTTTGAAGCAATGAAAGTAACTATATCCCAACAGTTTGGGGTTTGTGAAAAAACATATACGCATGATAAAATAGATACATAGATAGGACATTTAACATGGTACAGTTATGCAGCTACCATTTGTCATGTATTTCTATTGAACCCATATGATGCATGTATGACTACATTGCGTAAACGGCACGTCTTACCTTTGCCATGAGAAACCCTTCTGAGAAGAGCATAATCTCACAGATCTGTTGCAGGTCAGGCACGATCACCACCACAGGTCTAAAGAGAGCCTTCACTGACTCGGGCAGCTCTGTACGTCCGGCATAGCCAGGGTTCATAGTGATGAAAATCCCCATTCGGTCATCCATAGTGATCTCATGCCCTTCAAACTTTACGCAAGGAGAGGAAATAAGCCAGTCAGCTTTCAGCTGCTAAATGAAAATGTGTTTTCATTAATGTGTGAAATATGGGTCTAAAGACAAATCGAGTATGTTACTTACATGGAATCTCTTGAGGTGAAAGATGAGTGCATTTCGAATGGTCTGGATTTGAGATGAGATGACAGAAAGTACAGAAGCGTCAATCCTGTTGAACTCATCGAAGCAGCCCCAGGCCCCGCACTGTGCTAATCCTGAGAGAATTTTACCAACAGCCTGGAAAAAGATGGAAAAGATCACTCAGTTCAGCAGAAGCTGCTACGAGCAGAGGAATGATGTGGACTGAAGAACGGCAGTACGGCATTTAGGTACATTAATAACAGAGAGGGGGAAATGAAATTCAACACACTGACAAGTGTGTTGAATAAAGTGTAGAAGTGGATTTATTGTATTGGGACTGCAACAATTCTCAGACACAATGAGGTCAATCCCACACTTACTTTGTAATCCATGCCTTCACCACAGTTTGTTACCACACAGAGCAAACCCAGAGCCTTGGCCAGATCTTTAGTTGTCTCAGTTTTACCAGTGCCAGCAGGGCCAGCAGGCGCTCCTCCCAGGTACATAGATAGTGCCTGAAATAAAAAAATATAGAACATTTTTATATACAAATATATATACCAAGTAACTAACTCAATTTCTGGTTTAAAGATATATAAATAACTCCTTTCATCAAAAATGTTTTTAGATGTGCCGGTGCCAGCAGAATTTGAATTTAAGGACTAAGAGCTTGATCCGGTCTGAACTGAATTAGATGATTGGTTGACAGTGTTTTTCAACCCCCTGTTTTTGCTACGCTAGACATTTGTTTAATAAACAGAATACTGTTACAGTATAAACTAAAAATCACAACAAATCTGGTTAAAAGGTATTTGAAATACCTGGGTTAGAGTCAAGTAAATGCGATCGGTCAAGGGGGTGATAACCAGACGTCCATTCAATCCCATGTATTCGTAACCATAGGAGAATGCACCAGTGCACTGACGTATGAAAAGATCATCAGGGTCCCGATCCCAGTAAAAACGAAGCTGGCTCTCCCACTCAAACTCCCGGGCATCCATAATACTAAGAGCAATACAAAATATACACAGCTGCAGTTCAAAGAATTTGAACCCAAACCTTGGGTTAGTACAGCCAACAAATTGTATCTGAACAAGCATTGCTTCAAAGGGTTATTATGATTTCATGAAAGGTGTTGACCATGTTTCTTACCTGTCTCTGACAAACGTGTCTACAATGTCTCTGGCATGGACATCAATAATCAACACAGTGTTGTATTTTTTGCGGTCGTTCCTGTCCAGGGGCTGTGTGATTCGCGTCACAAGATCGTTGATTTGCTGGTGCATTCTCTTGGCGTACTTCTTCAAGGCCTGCTTCTCTCCTTGCTTCACTTTATTGAACACATCTTCCACCTCCCACGTCCACCAGATTTGAGTACCAGCCAACACCACCATGCCCTGGTACAGGAGCATCCAGTCAACCCTGCAGCAATAAGGGAATTGTACTTGTACATAAAACCACAATGTTTGGAATCAATAGTAAAATAAAAACAATAGAAAACAAAACAGTGAAAGCTAACATCAAACCTACATCCAGACAGAAACTGCTATGCTTGTGTTAAGCTTCACATGTAAGATAATAAAAATCAGTTTGAAAGAACTAATGGACCAATGAGTAAGCAACTCTAAATTAGATCTAACATAGCTTGGTGCTGATCGTCTTCACGCTTGACAAACCTTGTCTCTTCCGATCTTACCTGCTCCTGTCCTCGCAGTATGTGAAGATGGCCTCTTTTGTTATGAGCCTGTTTGTTCTCCTCATCTCGTACAGTATCGCAGTCATCCAGTCCTCCACTCTCCCTTCAGCTGGGATGGCCTGCCGCAGGTCCATCGTCTCCCCCTCGGCTGACACCATTGCAGTAGCCAGCATTTCACCGTTGTTGCCCTCTTGGAATTTCAGAGAAGCAATGTTGTCGTACATCTGAAGAAAAAAAAAACAGGAGATCTCAGTACCCTGGAATCATATTTTACTGTTAAAGCTGCATTCATTCTTTACTCATCCAGCGGTGTACATTTGAGATATCCTGACCATCTCATTTCCAAGAGATCCTGGGAAAAAGACAGTAAGCATACAATAACAGGAAGATGTAGCAAACAGGGTGATTAACAGTTGCATGGCTCAAATTTAGCAAATGGCTGAAGGCAAATCTGGGCTCAAAGAGTGATATAAAGAAAAGTTTTACTAGCAGTACAGCTTTTTGGTAATATTATTGCACACAAATTGTGTTGGAAGGACACTGCATTCAATGACAGTTTTTCCATCTTATAAAGTGCATAACTAAACAGTAATATATACAGGGATTTGTGACTGAAATGTAAATTCAAAGAACTCTACTGTGTGTACAAGGGCTGCTCAAGTTACTGTGCATTTTAAGCACTTCCTTTACAAGGTATAAGGAGCACATCAAAAATAAACTACAGAAACAACACAGACTTCCAATAGAAAAGTGTGGTGTTTACTAGGTTTGTATTTTGCATGAACACACTGATGCTGTAGTAACCTGTGCACAGATACCTTTATCATGTGTTCTTGAACACAAGAGGGGTCGCTGCTGCCCAGAATGCTCAGAAGCTCGTCGTCGGAGATGAAGAAGAATCTGGGGAAAGCATTTCGTTTGGAGTCCAGGTAGTCGTTGAGACTCTTCTGACACCTCTCCAGACCTTCGCTCAGGTTCTCCAGGTCCGAGAGGCGGTTCGGGGCCTGGCAACACTTCTTTATCACAGGGTCTTTCACAGAGTCGGTCATAATCTGCAGTGAAAACAGACAAGCTTAATAGGCAGGTAGTGCGTATGAAACACAGAAAGCAGAAAAAACACCGCTGATGATCTTCTACTGTCGTTTCATTTGCTATGTAGTTTTTTCCTGTAAAACAGCATCTTTGATTAAAATTAAAACTTTATAGAGATTCTCACCTTTTTAAATATTTTGTCAATGTTATCAAACTTTTTTGCTTCCTCGGGCAGTTGTGATCTGATGTCTCCTCCTATGAAGATGCTTTCCAAATACATCCATTTCCGTTGCACTACCATCCATACCTGTTAAATAATAATTTTAAACAGGAACGTACATGAGGAATGGTAATGACAGCATTGCTTTCTGGGTTCATACAGTGGAAGAAAATGCCAAAGGATGGGTGAATTCTCTGGGAAAATTCCTGAATGAAACATGTAACGTTTAAAAATGAAAGAACGGTTCAATGCTAAATTTTAACTGGAGGAAAGTCCTTCAAACCCCTATATAAACTTTTGTTCTGACGATCACGTTGTACTTTAAATGTGGTGCATCACAATGTGAATAAATGGTTCTTGTTTTTACCGCAATGACTTCACTTATTAAGGACAGGCTTTTCTCCCACTCTTGGACTGTGGATAGGAAAGGGCCGACGAATCTACTTCCTGACATGCTCTGCAGGTTCATGGCGTTGTCATCGAGGGCCTGAAGGATATCGTCCACCGCTCCCAAGATGTAGCCTCTCTCCTGGGTTCCCTTGTAGTACCTCAGAATGGTGAACTTCATATTCTCCCAGGTTTCCACCACCTCCTTCACACCCTGGAAACACAGAATGCAGAGGAACTCTTACTGTACATTATAGCACTCTTTCATTCATAGTTTCTGCACCACTCGCTTTGAGAGTTAAAAAGGACACATGTTGGAAACTAAGTGGAGATTAGGACAGAGGGAAAGAGGCGCTTCTTCACACAGAGAGTGATCAGGGTATGAAATGGGCTACCTAGTCATGTTGTTGAGGCAGAATCACTAGGATCCTTAAAAACCCATCTTGATAAAGTTCTGAGATCAATCAGCTACTTGGAACCGGATAAGCTTAGATGAGATGAATGACCACTTCTCGTTCTTAAATGTTCTTATGTTCTTCTTCTAAGACCAGTTCTCAAGGTAAGAGGAGAACCGCTTTTCAATTTGGTGCTCACCTTCTCAATGCTGAGCTCTTTTACAGCAGACGTAACAGTTTCACTGATGACATCTGCATACTTGTGAAGCTCCATGGCAAACATGTTTTCTAAGGTGAAGGTGTCGGGGTTCATGTCAAATTCTGTGCCTGTTCTTGTCATCAGGTCCTTCCAGTGCCTTGTCAAAAAGAGACGGATAAACCATTGTCATACAATACTGAGACTAAAAGTTATACATTTCCCTTAACAGACTTGATGTATAAGAGCAACTATATTCTGCAATTGTTACATTAGAATGTGATAATCTTTGGTTTGGTGCACATTTACCTGATCTATAGAAAAAATTGCATGCCAGCTGAAAAGAAAATATGGTAAAATACCTCTCTCTTAAAGCGTCGTTTTTCAAGTCAAGGAGCAGTGGAATTGAATCTTTAAACTCTTTCATCTTGGACTCTAGGAAGAAGCCCACTGGCAGGCTGCGAACCTCTTTGGGTAGTTTTCTAAGACCTTTAATGAAACCATCGATGCCCTCTTGAAGCAACGGGACATTTAGATTTACCCACAATGTCTGAGACCACTCCTCCTTCGCTGCCTAAGCAAACACACAATGAGAAAATAAAAATCCATAAAAATCATAGATGGTTTTGATTTTTCTGAAAACCCACAATCGTGTTGAACTCATGATTGATTTGTTTTCCCCCTAAAGCAATTCATTGGAGAAGAAAAAAAAATACTAAACTCACACAACAATGTAAAACACAACTTACTTTTTGAGCTCTGTAAATGTCATAGACTTGTCTCAAGCCCCTCATCTCTTTCTGAACCTGCATCAGGTCTGCATACATTGTGATTGGCAGGCCAAAGAGCTTCTCTGCGTTAGCCAGCTCCTGGCGATCTTTCTCTTTATGAGACAGTTCCTTTTCATACACTGCAAGGATCTCCATGCCTTCAAAATGAAGAACATTATGTTAAAAGTAGTATCGCTTAAATGTAGCCCTCATTTTCACATTACATTTTTTTTTTTAACTAGTTTTGGAAAGTCACACCTTTCTCAAGGTCATTTCCTACAGCACCCGGGCCTTCGTTGTGAAAGCTTCCTGCAAATACAGATAGCTCCTTCTTATAGTCTTCGATTTGTTGTTTTGTGATCTGAAATACAGTAAACCACATGGATTATTCACTGTCCATGAATAATAAAGTAAACAGATATTCCCTTTCAATGGTCTTGCTCTTTGCTCTTTTATTATAAAAATAAATAATATATATATATATATATATATATATATATATATATATATATATATATATATATATATATATATATATATATATATATATATATTATAATATAAGTTCTTACCTGAGTAAATGTCTTTTTTACTCTGCCAAGGCCGTGGTCAACCTTCCTTGACTCCAACAAGAGATCTTCCCATATCTGTTGGATACTCACAGACAGCTCTTTTTCTTCTTCCTCTGCCTAAAATAACATTCCAAATTAAATAACAATACATTTTAAACCTCACAGACCACCTCAGACAGTTGGATTGTGTATAGAGCTGTCATAATCCTATAGGGTTAATGGAAATACTTTTGGGAATACCTCTTATAAAGGTTTACCACAGTATTTTTTCCCAAGCTTTTCCCATGGTCATACTATGCATTTATCATAGTTCACCCTGGTTTGCTGAGCTTATTAATATGCTGTGCTTATGAATATGCTTTATCATACCTTGTTATTCTTTACCACTATCCTATGCTTTACCATGCTTTCACTATGCTTTATTACTCTTTGCTATGCTTTTACTGTGGTAAACCTTTATAAGGCACCAGTATATATTTGTGTACATCTATTATTACACACATTATAAAATAGTTAGACACTGAACTCTAATTCTAAAACCTTTCTTTAAACCCCCCTGTTAGACAAAGATGCTTTGACTCACATGAACATTGTACATTGCAAGTGTCCTGTATCTTTCTTGAATATCTCTGACCCTCATCTCCACAGTTAAAGACATGTCTCTGATATCAGCGATCGTCCCCAGCACAAACTTCAAATCTTCAAGCGTCTCGGGGCTTCTCTTGAGGTTTTCTGATAATTGCTAGAAAAATACCATAAAACAAATTGAAGAACAGTGTTAGAGTTCATATCTTTTCTTGGGCCATCACAGAAGTTGGAAATATTCAAAACATGAGTGAATTTAAGAACAAATCGTGTTTTAAAGGATTTTTTGACAAGCATGTTAGAACAAATTAAAACGCCACAAAACCCAAACAACTACAAAACACACCCAAAGTATTTTTCTGTTAAGCTTGTACACACCAGCAGTTCATCCTTAAGGTTATACAGTTCTTCTTTGGCAGATTCATTCAGGAGTTTTCCCAGAGAATTCACCCATCCTTTGGCATTTTCTTCCACTGTATGAGCCAAGGACTCCAGGTTTAGCTGGAGACACTGCTCAACCTTGACTAAGGCCTGCTGTGCAACCTCTTGCGTGATCCTGGCATAGAACTGTAGCTTTTCATCATAGGCCACACAGGAGGGTTTCTTCGCTGCAAACTTTTCCATAACAATGGCCTTGTCGAGTTTCCACAGAGGCCTGTATCTCTTCCATCGATTCAGGTACTTGGCTACAGACGACAGCAGTTTGTGAATGCTTTGGGAGATGGTGACAGCCTGTTCAATGATCTGGGGGTTCTGGGATATGTCAGTGAAGAAGCTGAATATCACAGGCTCATCTTCTCCTTCTGCAATCTGAGGGGGGCATTCACTGCAGGTCCCGTGCATCCATCGTACAAAGTGCTGAGAAAAACAAGGGCACGCTGGTTATCAATATCCCCCATTGGAACGTATGAAAGCAAATCCATAGGAAATCTGAAAAGAGTTAAAGACTGCCAACAAACCTTGGTGCTTTCCAAACAGTCTCTGACAGACTGCATCGTGAGTTTATAGATCTCATTGGCGTTAGGGATCAGGACGATCTCAGGAGCAGACAGAGAAGTTTCTGCCTGAAACAGAGGCACACCTCCGACAACAGCAGCACTAAAGAACTGAAGATTCCTGGTACAGAAAAAGAGACCCTGAAGCACATTTACTGTGAAGCAAGTTTACAGATATAATAATATAAAGAAAAAAAAACAGAAAACCTACTTCAAGACCATCTTGGTAAGGGTGTTGTATACTTTGCGCTCCCAGAAAACATAATACTGAGCCATCTTTGGAGCTCTCCCACTGTTTGTGTGCATCACCAGGCCTTCCATCTTGGTCAGCAGGGGGCCAATGGCAGTGTACTTCTGACACAAGAAGGACACCTCCTTCATCCTCTCCCGTTCGATGTGTTCATAAAACTCCTTCACTCCTGCAACAACCAAGAGGGATAACACTAAATTAAAAAACAAAGTGTTGGAAAAGAAACCTTAAGACAGTGGCAGCACACATATGGTTAGTAAGAATAATAGGCTAATGTATCAACATACCTGGGACAGTTTCATTTTCATAAACTGGGAATTTAAACAGGTTTGAAGACTCGATTGATACCAGCTTAGCCTCAATATCTTGCGCGTTCTTCTGAATTTGGTTCACAAGCGACCCAAACTTTGAAATGGCTTGGGAACTGCGACTGATGTAATCCGAAATACCTAATAACAAATTGGAAGATGATAACAGATTACTATGCATTTTAAATACTGCTCCTCACAGCAAAAAAATACAGCTTTCACATTTTCATAGCGAGATTTTATATGGTAATATATTTGGAATTACAATGACGTTATAAATAAATGCATTGTTCCGAATGTGACTTTCCATCTGGTATTTTAATCATTATGACTTCATGAATCTGTCTTGAGAAACTTATAATCATTCTTTACCTAACGAGTTCCAGTTTAGCCTCGTGTATCCAGATCTAAGCACTCTCCAAAGCTCCTGGATGTGCTCACCAAGCAGTTGGGTCTCTGCTTCAGTTAAAATGCCCATGAGTGTGTCATGATGAGTCAGCATGTGTTTGAGTCCATCCACATATCTGCAAGACAAACAAAAAAAAAAGGCAATGGGTGATTTCTCTTAAACTACAAATGATCGAAGCTGTGAAGTTGTACCTGGGTTTACTGACAATCTATAATGTCATTAAAGTATTGAACTGTTTCCAGTAACATTGTTAAAAGTTTTTTCACCCCAGGAACTTGTCTTCTTGCAGAGCGACGTTTCTGGCGAGTTCTGGCACTGTAAAGCCCAGCTGCTCCAGGTACTTTGTTTCTGAAATGATCTCCTGAAGCTCGGAAGCGAAGTTGACCACATAACGGACGTTCTTCTGGTCTCCCTCCTGGTCTGCTTGGCTTGAAACCTTGAAGAAGACATACAGAAATTAATGAAAGCATGATAATGGCAAAGTAACATTGCATTGGTAAAACCTCATTCAGATAAGAAACATGACACTGTGTTTGTAAATCACAGGGTTACAGTATTCAAATGCAGAAATATCTCACTGGTTCAGAAAGTTCTGGAGAGCCAGATCTGCCTGGATGAAGCTTGGTTAGTAGGCTTCTCTTCAGCAGACCGTGCAGAGACTGTTCGGTCTGCTCTCTCCAGCGCTCATATTTCCTCTCCTCGTAATCCTTCATTTGCCGCCCCACCTCCAAGTACTTCGCCTTTACCTGGGAAACAAAATACCAGCCTGCTCACAACTTTCACCGGCAGATGTGCTCCTTTTCAAAAGGCAATAAACAATGTTAGGAGACTGGACTGGGTTTATATCAGTCAAGCAGATCTCCAAAATGTATGTATTATTTATTCATTTAAATACTGAGTACGCTAGAATTGAATTGAGACATATATTCTATAGAAAGTATTTGAAGGTTGGTTAGCTGTGCTGTTGTGGAGTCATTTGAACAACGTGTCATCTAAAACTATTGCACACACATACAGAGGGTCCTCGGACTACATAGGTAAAATATTTATAAAGAAGTGGACAGTAGATTGAACAGGACAATATGGAGATGCACATAAATGTATTTGCCAAACAAAAAATGAACATACCTATTGTAATTAAAATGCAAATCCTATTTAAAGGAGACTTACTGCCTTTCCTTGGTCACTAGTCAGCATATCCTCCACTTCTAAAAAGCGAACGATTGTGTGTTTGATGCGATTAAAAAGAGAACGCTCCCAGTATATTGCTCCAGCAACTGGGGGCTGATTCTTGTTGAGGGGTGGATTATTAAGATTGTTAACAAACAAACCATTAATAATGTCAATCTGTAAAAACAGGAAAAAAAGGGACATTTTAATACCACCAAGGTTAATACTTGAGAAGGTTTATTAAAACTTTAAATTGAAAAAGGTCACTGTGTGTTTTCGATTAATAGCACTTAAAGGATATTTAACTAAAATATGTATATTAAAAAATTATATATATATATATATATATATATATATATATATATATATATATATATATATATATATATATATATATATATATATATATATACAGTATATATATATATATACACACACACACACACACACATATATATATATATATATATATATATATTATAAAGTAATTCATCGTTACATCTGTGTTTATCCTGCAGAATTTTTTTTTTTTTTTTTTTTTTTTTTTTAAAAGGATGCCCTACCTCTTTACAATATTGCGACAAAATCTCATTGAACTTCTGCATCATTTGCTTATTAATAGCTTCTCTAGAACGGATATGTTTGAATTTCAAAAGCATGTCAAAGGCAGCTTCCGCAGATCGCAGTGTTTTGAATGACTGGTCTATGAAGTTTATAGCCTCTCCTTCTATTGCCTATAAATACAAAGCAACAGTTAGAAGTGGAAATAACCATCATGCACAATAAAAACCATCAATCTAATTTATAAAATAAATCATTAAAAATGATGAATTAATACATGTGATACTTACAAAGACTTCACTTTTAAAGTCTTCAATAGCAACTTTCCATGAACCCGAGTGACGGATGCTGAAAGGGTCAAAGGCTAATTCTTCAATAGGCACAACCAGACTGTCAACCCAGCGCAGTACATCATCAATTCGCTTTGGGTCCCCAGTGACAGCCTTCAGTTCTGGACCAAATATGTTGTGAAACTCTTCAACGATCTTAAAAAGAAAAGCGATACATGAATGCTACTGTGTAGTTAAACCAGAAATACCATATTACAAATGTTTTACTGATGCAAAAATATGAAATGACCTGGTAATGACATTTAATAAAATCATACAAGAAAAGGCAATGATTCTGAGTTTTACCTGGATGATATTGTAAAGATCCTGGCAGATTGAAGCCATGTAATCTGTCTGCTCAAACAGTCTTTTCCTATCAAATTCCCAGCGAGGATCTCTGCCCGCTGTTTCAATCTTTGCTCTGATCTCAAAGTAAGATGCTTTCCACTGGTCCAGGATGCGTTTCCCATCTGCAGTTCTGGCCTTTGCAACATCTCTCTCTTCTCTGTTTTTTTTTTTTTTTAAAGAAATCAGAACAGCTTTATTATGGTGCTCACTAGGAGTCTAAAATGCAGACCAATTGAATAAAGCCATTCCAAAACTGTACTTCAATTGCAATTCAACTGAACCTTGCAATATGAAACTAAAATCATTTAAGTGTAAAAGAACATGAAAAGGTACAGTCATGCAAATGTCGTGCCTTATCCACAACATCATGGCAAATAGGAGCAATTGATCCATAACTTTCAATAGCCAATCATACACATCAGCTTAACATTTTTATCCTGAAAGTTCCTACCTGAATAATGTTTGGACGTTGACCACCCTGGAGACTCTCTCGGACAGCTCCCATGCAATCCGCTCCATGAGGGGAACCATGCGCTCATCCTTGTTGTAATGACCAGAGATGATCCAGACCATCCTCAGTCCATTCATCATTAAAGGAATGGTGTCAAGAATGATGTTCAATCCCAAACCAGTAGACAAGTTCTGCACCAGAAACATTTGGGTTTTAGTTGGTCATTTAAGAAACAGAGCACAACGTATGTGTAGACATTCTGCCGAGTCTCAGTTTTGTTTTTGCCAGTCCCTGATTTAACTACAGTACATGGGCTGTGTTCCATTAATGTGACTAGATCTGTACCTTAAAATGACGCTCCAGTGTGCCAAGAAATCTGACGTTCTCCACAGTCTCTACATAGTACTTGCTGAGCTCAGTCACAGCAAGGTCCAGGTTCTGCACAGTAATTGGGTCGGCCCGGCTCATAACTTCTAAGATCCTCTTCACCACCGGCAGCTTCAGCTGTTCACTAAGGGCACTCAGAGTTGCAGTTCTCTCACGCCAAAAATCGATCTCCGACATAGGACCATTACCCTGTCAAACAACAGAAAATTAATCCTAAAGCTAACTTTGTGATATCTTAAAAAGTTCAGTGCAAAAAATAGACACATTAAGTGCTTAAGAGCTAAAACCCACATTTATAGGAATAGTTTCCTGTTTTTGATGAAATCTGCCAGAAATATTCATTTGAAATTGTGTTGTACAGCTCTAGCTCTCTGATGCTTTTATATTCATGCTGCACACTTCTGGTTTCAAAGACTTATCTTAGCTAAGGTATTCCAAGATTAGTACTAATCGGGGTCTTTGAAATCTGCCAATTTATTTCTTATACAACACATTCTCATGAAAGTTAATTTTCTTGGTTGATGGTATAATGTAATCCTGAAGATGCTCGTGACATATTTGTTTTTCAGTGTCCAAGCCTTACCTGTGGCTTCTTCTTCTGTTGCTCCTCGATAACAGACGTTATTTGTGTTTGCCAGTTCATTACACACTGCTCCAGCTTTTGAACTACAGCTTGGTTTGCAGCTAGTTGGCTTACATCTGCATCCAGATTAATAGTAGGAATCTCTAACTTAATCTCACCTGGAGAAACAGAATAAACACTTAAAAACTTAGTTAATAAGAAAAGAAAAGAAACCATATACAGTATATTATTTCTAGTGCCACATCCATTAAGTATTAGGATAATGGTAAGTGCGTTGACAACATCTACCACTGTGCCAAAGCTTTATAAATACAAATAGGTGCACTTCACTTAGAATTTGGTCTGAAATCACTCCACCATCATATTTAGCATAGAACACAGTGCCACCCAGTGGACAAATGTAAGCACTTTCGTAAGGGAAGTCCAAATCAATTGTCTACAGACCCCTAAACTGTAAGGTATTAAGACAGTTATACATATTTCTGAGTGGTAACAAACCTTCCAGTTGATGAACTGTCCTTTCAATGTGACTGAGAAACTTCTGCACGTTTGTCAGCAGTTCATCCCGGATTAGCTGGCAACTTCGTGATTCCACAGGTTTTTCCTGCTCTTCCACTGGTTCTTGGAAAGCTATGTTTTCGTCCTCTAGATCAGTCTTTTCAGACAGTGTCTGCTGATGGAGGGTGTCCTCGTTTTTTTGTTGGTTGAGGGACAGAAGTGAGATGAACACCTTTATGCAGTCGAGGGAAATGATTAGAAACAGTGTTATCATACAGTACTCATGGGCAATACGCTCACTTTGAACGAATGCAAAATTAACTTCTACTGCCGAATTGCACATGTATTTTTATTGAGCAAGCTATTTCCAGGTACATGAACTGCAGTTTATTTACCTTCAAATAAAATACAAATTAAGCTAGCAGTTTAAAGATCAGGTGGTATCCTTCTAAACAATAATCTTCAGACTGCTTCCCAGTTTAAACGGAACTGATAAAGAGTATGTGTTTTATATTGAGCTTGTCAGAAGGATGGCATTTTCTGTACTGTAATTCATACTTACGTGTGATAATACATCCTTCAGCATCAATAGTAAGTGTCCATTCAGCATACCAAACTCCAGCAGTCTCGGCATGACCTCGTTGGCTTCTTTCATGTCATTGGGCTCATTAATCGTTTCTAACAAAAAAATTATTTTGAACATTAGTATCCACTTCCAAAATATAAGCTCCATAAGTGTGTGAGATTTCTTGTTATCAATTAAGACTTACCCTTTGTATTTCTGAGAAAAAAGAAGACACCAGACTCCATGTACTTCTCAGGGACCTGGTTTAGGGTCACCTGCAGCTCCGTGTGGTAAACTGTGAGAATTTCAATTTTCTGAAAATAGAATAGCAATAAATAAATAACCTTGCTCACATTTTACAGAATTCACTTTTTTTGTGAATTACGAGCCAATTATTTCCGGTTCTGTTTCTAAGCTATTCATATGCTCTCAGCATCGAATGATCCTCTTCTCATTGCACACTGAGACCCCACATGTGAAAGAAAAAACTGTGCCTAAACGCCATAAAAAGAATGCATTGTAGGCATTTATATTATTCACTAGCTGGCAAGGCTGTAGCCTTGGCTTTCACCATGGCTAGTACTCTACTAAACATGTATCTAATAATACTAATAAAGTATTAAAAACAGCTTACAGTAAGAGGGGTTTGATGCACTTCCTCCTCATGTTCACCGGCTGGGTCTTCTGAAGTTGGGTGCAGAGCAGCAGCAGGCAGGGCTGGGGTCTCTGAACCCATAGCAGACACTGTGTCCCTACCTCTAACCTTCTGACCTTTCTCTGTAAATTGATTCAAAATAGACATGGCTTATTGCTGCTGCAGATTTCAATACAGAAGGTTTGCTGGTGGTCTGGGGGCTTGCACTCAATAGTTAGATCATGTATAAGAAAATAGGACCCTTCTTATTCCTGCTAACAACAAGTATGTTGGTAACATATACCCCTCGCCATCGCTGTGAATTCAAAACCAGATGTAAATCAAGAGTATAATATAGAATAAGAAATGGCAATCCACTGTTTAATGGAGATTAGAAAATTCGTATTTAAGACTTCGATGTCATTGAGTACGCATATGAGGAGTTAGTATCATAACTGCATATTACAATTACTGATTTACAGAATTTGGAATAACTTCTTAAGTTCTTAACATACAGGTAAAAAATGCATGTGCAGCATTGAGAAGGACAGACAGACACCTCCATATCCCCCACAGTCTGATACTTTGGCTATATAATGTCAATACCAACTTTCCTCACAGTGTAATAAGCGGTTATTTATGGACAGACAGATATCCCCATAAATCATAAATCCTCTTATGATAACACTCTCAATACCTTCTGCTCATAACGTTAATAGCAAGTTTCATCACAATTGGATAAGCGCTTCTCCCGATATATGGAAACTGTAACATGTGACACGTAGTGTTGAGGGGAATGCGATACTCACGGTCATCTGATTCTTTAATGGAAGCGGTTTCTTCTCCCTCCTTAGATGGTCCATCACTCACGGTGGCAGATTGTGATGCACCGCCTCCCTCCTGATTTTTGTCAACAGTCGTTTCTGGTGCTTCTTTACAACAAATATTTACACCAAAGCAATTGTGAAACTATAATTGCAATACATCCCCAAAATCTTAGACGCTGCGTTTTACAGGAATGGAACAGTATTGAAACGGATTAAATTAATCCATTAAGGACCAAGCATTTGGGGTGGGGGGTGTTAAAGTTATCTTATCACACACTGGACTACACTTGTGTGTGTAAAACAACTGACAGGATGCTATTTAACTTTCTTACGTCTGTTTAGTCTCTACAGACAATGTTTAGCGCTGCCACCGCAATTATGACATATTCTGCTGTGAGCGGCAGCCAGTGATAATATTATTATAAAACCACATTACAAAAATGTATACAATTACCGATCACTACTTCAATCTCTATCTGCTCCTCCCGGATTGTTTTAAAGAACAGCAGTGCCGAAGCCGTCTCCTCTGTGGTGGTGTTATTCAGAAACCGAAGTATTTTCTGCTCCTGTTCACCTTCACCTCTGCTCAAAAGCTCTTCGAAACAACCCGCGTCCGGGAGGTAAAAAGATCCACAAACACGGTCTCGTATCCATTCCACACGAGGATCGTCTAACGACATTTTGTGTAGCTTATTCTATTGATATTATATACGTAGAACAGATATCTATAAATAAATACATTCGAACATAACCCTACTTTGCCATCTCAGTTAAATTCTTAGCGTCGTTTCAAACCTAGCGTTGCTAAGGTAACAACTCAGGCACGTTACTTCCTGTTACTCTTTTCTACACTTCCTTCGAAGTTGCTACCTCGGCAGGTTGCTATGGTCAGGGTGTTGCGTTTCGTACAGTATGAGAAGCACTTGAATTAAGTTTCATACTGTTATTAAATACATTGTAATGGTGTTATACAAGTAATTCAATACCACCACCATTGATTTGGATTTTATCGAATAGCGTTTTTTTAGTTATAAGTATTATTATTTTTTTTCTCACAGGGACAAACTAGGAACTGTGTCATTAGCATTCATCGCCGCCAATGGACGAATCGTATGTATTGCTAAGTATATTTTTTGATGTTGCATCATTGATTCTGTAATTAAGTCATTGAAAAAGCACCCGCTTCAATTATTACTTTATTAACTTATTAGCAAATAATTACTTGGTCTTTTTAAAACCATTTCCAATGTAGTCATGTTGCAAAATCCTAAATTCAAAATATATCACACAAGACAAACCGTTTTATGTAGAACTTAAACAGAAACAAGTGGAATGTGTTTTGCTACTTAAACAGCATTTGTCTTAACAGATCATACAGTGTTCAAGCTCAAATTAACCACAACTAAAGAAAAACAACATATATAGGATCACAATTTGGCCTTTTATGATGTTGGATACAGAAGTTTACGTATTATTTTTGCATTTTAGTTAACCAGAAAGTTGTTTGCTAAAGGGAGTAAGTAATTCATAAAATAGCTTATTTGATTTTTTTCCCCTCCCCAAAATACATAAATAAATAAAATAAAATAAAATAAAAAGCCTTGCAGAGGAACTGTGAGCTCTTATATACTTGGGCGTTTGCGTTACGAATCTGTCAGCCAGGAGTTCCAGCCTCAGAGTTGCCCACCAGTCCCTCTCCAAGATGCTTATCCTCCATGGAGCAGAACACAAATTTTGGACTGTTTCGGTAAACCAAAGTTTCTGTCTCATCCTCCAAGCTCTTCTGGATTCTCAGAATATTCATGACATACTGTACAAGGCTTACAAATAGTTGTTCGGTTTTTCTACTCCTACCTTTTCAAACTGCAGCACTCTCAATGGAGAAATACAATGGAATGAAAACTCAGCTCAAAATACATTCACAATGTACTGCATTTACAAATGTACATTCATCTACAAGCAAAACACAGCTTACACTATGCCATACTTGTTGCTTATAAAACATCTGTTCCAACATCTTACTATATATTTGAATGCAAAATCAACATTGTGTATAAAATATTAAAAACTATTTTAGTATTAGATTAATCACCATTATTTCTTTATTTATTTATAAGCTGTTACATTTATTTATGGGCCTCCCATCATCATATCTCAAAAAATAATATCTGTTGTCAATTTTAAATGACACAACCCATCACGAACATTGTCTTTAAGGAGTGTTTTACTAAGAAAGCAAAATGCTTCTCAGTAAACAACTGAAACCAGCAATAACCCAAGCCCCTCCCTCTACACTATTAATCATGAAACAGTATGAATTGTACAATGTTCACAGTGAAAAATGGAAAACTGTTATTTTATGTTAAAGGAGTATATATATACAACTGCTGAGATGCGAAATCTTGAAAATATGAGATTCTTAATATAATATGATATGTAGAGATTTGCTTGCATTATGTAAAGGCAGTCAGTGCAACAAACCAGTTTAGTACAAAAAATAAAACTGTACAGCCTATGAGGTTCAATGTCATGATTCTCGTTGCATGTTACTTTTCTGTGCTCCCTGTCTCCAAGCATTCATTTCAAAGCACACCATCTTGTTCGAAACTGTAGGACAGCAGTTTAAAGGAGAAAGGAATGAACTTGATTCCAGCACCAGTGTAGAACTTGTTCTGAAATTCCACCCTGTTCAGATAAAAAGGAAACATACAGTTTACTATCTCGTTGAAGACTGGTTTAATCTGCTTAAGAATGCTCCAAAACATTAAGATACGTGTGTCAAACTGGGTTTAAATGATGCTTTTATACTTCTAGTTATGAGGGCAATGGATTTCAAAGAGATCAATAAATACTGACCAATGCAGTCGTAGAGCATGCAGGAATGCAGAAAGCCCCTCCATGATAAGCAGAATAGCCACAGTCAATACAGCAAACAGCCCGAAGACTGGCACTAGTAACACAATGCCAAACGCGGTGTCCACACGAAGGCCCACTCTCATTACCATTTCCCAGAGAACTTCAGACAACTCTAGCGGTATAAAATAGATTATGCATTATTACAGATGATATTTTTCAAAAGAATAAAAGGATCACTGCTTTTAAATTCCACAGTTTTTGTTTGATTAGTGTCACATACAAGATATATTTCATGTTTACAAACAAGTTGGAAAGACTGTAAAATAAGCAGTCTCTGTACATGAACAAATGGACGACAACAGTAGATTCCCTTTTTAATGTAACAGTTTTAATATAGTTTGAAGACACTCCAAGTTGTTGGTTCTGACAGAGTTAAAACAGAGCGCACAGAGATATAAAAAACAAACAAACAGATACGCACAGTAAAATTAATTTGTACTCTGAAGAGAGTTCCTTCTGCTCATACTTACGTGCGTGTGCAAGACTTAGTGCCCACAGTCGCAAGTAGGAAGCAGTGTTTGAGATGCAGCCAAGGCAGTATTCAATAGTGTGAATAGCTTGATGCATTAACACCTCTCCAAAATCAAACTAGGGAATAAAAATTAAATAAATACATGTTATTTATAGGCACAACTTTTCTCATCCGTTAAAAAACACCTTTAGCAACGTACTGTTCGGTTTGGCTCAAATCTGCATCTACTCTATTACTTTTGTCTATTTTACTTTTTATCATTTGTCTATTACAAACCAAAAAAAAAACACCTCCGTTTGACTGCAGCTCTCAGCGAGTTTACCTCCTCTGGTTGTGTGTCTCTGCTCGCTCCGTGGTCTGTGTGGCTGACGCCTTCTTCCAGATCTTGAGTCCTCAGGAGAGATAGCTCCTCTTCACTTCCTCTCCGCACCAACTCGTAACCGTTCTGCAATTAGAAAAAAAAAGAAGTGACAATCAGCAACGGTCTGCAGTCTGTCAGCTCTGATCGAATGATAATTTAGGTGTTATAGTGATGAGTGAGGGAACTGATAATTGTAAAAGCAGTAAGGCGAGTAATAAACTGACTCCATTGTGATTTAGCAGTTGGTTCAAACAACAAATGCTGGATTGTAAATAAATTTAAAAATATCAAGAGAATCCAGAAATAGGAAAACAGGGTTTTTATGCTGGGTTGTTTATTTGGATGATGATATTGATATTATTATTATTATTATTATTATTAGCATCAGTAATAAAACAAACAAACGAGATGGATGCAGTAATTGTTTCAATTAAAACCAAGATTAATTTTGTTAAATTGCAAGTCATTTTTTTTTTTTTTTTTTTTTTTAAATCGCTTGACAGCCCTAGTAGATAGTGAATTATACTTACTCTATACATCCCAAGGCTCTTGCCTCCATTGTGGAGCCAATAGAGGTAAAGTGGTTTGCCCAGCAGCAAAACAGGCACAGAGAGCAATGCTACCACCACAAGAAATACTTGTAACCCAGTCTGTAAACAAAATCACCAAGGTATGTCAGTAACACGCATATCCATCACCAAGTATATCATTATAAATAGCACTAAAGGGCTGAAAACAGTGACAAAGTCACGATGACCTATACCCAACATCCACAGCATGAATACTTACCAGACAACAAGCTGTGTCTAATTTAACTATGCAAAGTCTTACATCACTGAAATGCACAAACATTAAATGGCTCTGCAAATCATAGTTAAGTACTGTGACCTACATTCACAGCATGTGGAAGAAATCATTTTGCCTAGCAGTTATGATTTTTTTTTTTCTTTACATATTTATGAATACTTTTCTTAAGAACTTGAACAGTAGAAATCAGTAAGAACAATGAAAGAATACGGACCTGACCAGGATAGAGTGGCTGAAAGCCTTCAGTCCCTTGAAAAAAGAACATGTTAATGAAGTGAATGAGGATGCTTGGAGCCACACTGGAATTCTCTGCCGAATATGCCATCCATTTATAAACCACCATAAACACCAGGTACCCAAAAAGGCACAGCAAGAAGAGGATCTCGGGGAGAAATACCAGGTAGATGTTAAACTTCTTTCTGAAGTGCCTGTTTAAAGATTTGAAGAGAGATAAAACGTTGACAAAAAAAAAAAGTCACAAGCAGTCACACTGAATGAATAGTTATATTTTAATCCTTCAAAATCACACTGATTCCTACAGCAAAATGCAACTGGCTTATGTTTGTTCACTGCATTCTTTCAAACAGTTTCCCTGTGACCCGGAAGCAGTCCTGTAACTGTCAGTGTGGCTCATTCCCTTGGATCAGCAGCTTCTTCTCCCATTGAAACCCAATGCCACTTTTGCCATGCTAGATTTAAAGGCTCTTGTGTCGCTCAGGAGGTAAACAGTTTACAGGAAACCCGACTTAAAGCCAATTTTTAACAATTCAACACCGTGCTATAATAATACATCTAATGTGGACTCACATGTGGTTGAAGACGCCCAGGATGACTCCAAAGGTCATGTGAACAATTCCCAGGATGACTGACATTTTCATTTTATAGGAATTCAAGAAATTGAGTTTGTTGTTGGCCAGGTTCCACATCTAATAACCCAAAACATATTTAATCTTGGTAAGCATCTCTTAAAGGGAAAAAAACTACTTTCTAGAGCATGCAGTTAAAATAACATTTTAAAATTAAATTAAATAATAATAATAATAATAATAATAATAACAAAACAATTTCTCTTTTTTTTTTTTTTTAAACCTTGCAAGACAATACATGTGTTATATTTTCCAAACTGTGATCTGAAACGGAGCACGAGCAATATTGATTTGCCACCACAGTTATTTCACACAATACACACGTAATAATGCAGCGTAGAAATCACAATACAATAATGAATGTAGTAATACAAACACCGACCGGATCAATGCCGAATGGATATGGTCCATTGAACACACCAGTTACATTTGGGTCAAGGGTTAAATAGCGATTTGTTCCAAGAGTTTCCAACCTGTTAAAACAAAAATATGTAAAAAAAAATATATATATATATATAATATTTTCAAAATAATGTGTAGAAAACAGAAGAATGAATTGCATTGTGATCCGAGCTTAGTTGTGGTTTTCTTGTCACTAGTGATCTCCACCGTCAAGCAATCTAAAATGCAAAACTAAAACACAGTCTCTCCTGCATGCAGATCATATACCCCCGAGATTTCTGTTCTGTACTTGTGTACTCCATTGATCAAACAGACAATTCCAGGTCCATCAATGTGTGTTAACTGACCTGGAATTCCACAGTAAAGTGAAGCTGCTGTCAGGGTGAGAAGTGCCTTTGGATACTTGGCTACTTCAATTCCAGGTCCATTATCACCCCAAATCTGCCCTGGGTCTCATTAAACCAATAGACCAAAACTAAAAGCTAGCCCATCCACTAGTTAATAAATGCAGTAATAATTCATTTGACTTACGTCCAGTGTTTCGCATCGAACATTGCCTTCACACTCCAGCCAGAGCCAAACATATTTATAGACTTTGAGAAGCAGTCGTTGTAGATCAGGCCAGTGTACACAGAAAAAACTCCCATTAATAGAATAATATATCTTCCTTCAAAAAATGTATTCCAGATCTGTTAAATAAAAAAAAATTAAAAAAACAGATGAATTCATAAATTGAAGATATAATGGTTGAATATCCATTAAAACTCTAAGGTTGGTATAGCTCCAAAATCAATATGGTCCATGTGAACGCCTGTATACATTTAGAACTTGTATTGTCTTCATTAAGAAAAGCATGCATAAATCATATTGTTATCCAAGAATATTTATTAATCAAACAAAATATTGCATTTTTGAGCAGTACATTACACTTCTGTTGCCCCTGTGTAAATTACCATGACACGCACAAGCTAAAGTGTGTAAGTATTCAACACATTTTACCTCATTTCTTGTTTTCTTTAGTGTGGGATTGTTTTCAAACACAACCATCCACAATGAAAACAGAGACATTATTATCCCATGTCCGAAGTCTCCAAACATCACGGCAAAGAGGAAGGGGAATGTGATAATGGTGTATGGAGCTGCAAGGATTTAAACAGGATTTAGCACAGATCGGAAAAGCTTTCCATCTACGCACTGCAATCTGCACCTATCAATTTAAAAATCACAGCACTGCTAGCCACAACGGGATCTGAACTGGAACCACACTGACAAAGAAAAAGGGCAAACTACTTTTACATAGCCGTTTACATCCATAACTATTGAACGCTTAATAGTGCTACATTTAGAAATACTAAAAGAAACCTAATAAGTAACGACAAACGTTTTTTTCAATGTCTTCATCGAAGATTGCTCCATCTTGTAGTTTGGGATCAAAGTTAACCAAGCTGGGTCCCAAAGTGTGTTCAGCAACAATTACCTGGATTAACTTCTCTGTAATTGCCCACTCCGTAAGCATCTACGATATTTTGAAACCCTGCCGTGAATTTGTTCGTTCTGATGAGGCTGGGAGGTGTTTCTGTACTTGGTATTCGATTCACAAAGGATGGAACAGTGGCTCCACTCTGCCTCTAAAGAAAAAACAATACAACTGAACCTGAATTAACAGAATAATTAAAACACAAATCACCTGCTACAGGCACCAGCTAAACAAATAGAAGCATGTGTCTCTGATTTGTTATGCAAATACAGTAACATGTCTGAATAGCAGGAACTCAAAATGAGTTCCAGAATGTCGTGCACACCCTAACTCTGTGCTTAAAGCACAAGTGTCATTCAGTCGTATTACTCTATTGATGTAAATAAAGGACAGCCCATCCCTTAATTAAGTTTCAGCTAATCGACCTCAAAAAAAGGTCCTTCAGCGTGAAAATGAACTCACCGATCCCTCCTCAAGCGCTCTGCGCAATGTTGCCAAGTCATCAACCGGGCACCAGACCTCAGCAATGAGGCATTTATTTGTAACATCAAAGCTGCACAAGTTCAGTATGTGATAAATCGCCTTCATCTTTTTCACCTGGATCACCCAAGTGTAAATGGATTCTGAAGCGTTACCCAAGACCTGTCTCAGGTAATCTTCGGTTCTGTGCAAAACCTTACCAAGAGATGGAAGGGGGAAAAAAAACACATTTCTCCTATTAATAACAGTGACCATAATTGAATCTGATGAGTTACATACAAAAAAATTAATTACATTTTTAAATATACCAACAAGAGCTGACACACATTGACTTGTCAGAAAACCAATACATATTTAGAAATGAGTTACTTGCTTTCATGGCTTAATTCTGGAAGCAACACATAACATACTGGTTATGGGGTCCCCAGTGGCTCACCCAGTAAATGCACGGCCATTTGGAGTGCAGTGTGAGCCATGCAAGTGTGGTTCCACTCCTGGTTCCACTCCTGGCAGGGTTTCCACAGGGAGCTCTGCATTGGCCTTTGTGCTTTGCAGGGTTAGGAATACAGTTTGGGTTTTATGCCTCATCACACTTCAGTAACTACTACGGGCCATGTACACCCAGCGAGTCTAGATGGAAACTTTCCAAACGGGGGCCTTGCCTGCAGGGTACAGATGCCTGGTGACATTCGTGTTTCGATTCGTTGGGTGAAAAGAGGCATCTGGCTTCAAAATGGTAACAAAGGTCATCCGCTGATATTCGATTGTTAAGAGTTTATAAAAATTGATTTAAAAAAAAAAGGAAATGGAAATTCTTGCACCATTTTGGTTAGCTAAATGCTGCCTTTTTCCGTTAATCATTAAATGATTCAATAAGCTCTCCAGAGGCCAAACAGAGCGAGAGAGTGTGTCAAAAGTACCACTTATGGTTGTAATATTAATGACTACAACAATAAGTAACACACATATCATCTAATCTGTGATTATATTGCCGAACCAAGATACACTTCTTTTATCAGAAAGTATTTACCCAGACTGACATACTCCCATCCTGTACAACGGGCTGGGAACACTGAAGCCCAAGGAAGTCATATGACTTGCATAAGGACACACACGCAGCTCAAGCCACAGTCAGCTGCACAGCTGAGATTTAAACCCAGGGCTCCTGCCTCTTAGTCCCTTCATCTATCTGAATTTCATTTGTCCCCAGGTTAAAGCTAAGTGCTCTCTAAAAGGAGGCTTGTAAAGTTCATAAAGGAAGCTGTGTACTATTCTAATATGCAAACTAATCTAATTCCCAACTGAACAGCAGAATCAATTAACTCAATAGTGCCCAGTTCTACCTTTACAGAAACATTCGCATACTGTCATTATTTACAAAACACTAATGCAATCACTATGATTAATAGTATGTACTTATGTATTAATAATGTAATTACACAATGCTTTAAAACCACTCACAGTGTGCAGATCCTGTATTCGGGTCTTGAGCCCTTCCACAACATCCCTCCTCTCCTCATTGCTACTGGGGTATGGATAGGTGTGACAGTGGTAACTTAGAAAACAAGCAGTGACACAAACAGTTAAAAACACAACACACAGTGTATACACTGTACTAATAGATCAACGTGATGTACTATCACGCTTGGCAATGATACAAAAAAGACTAATTGCTTTAAAAACATTAGTTACCAACACAGAAGTAATTTCTACTTGATTTCAGGCCGCTGCAACAGTTAAGCGATCAGATTCCAATTCTGCTTATAATCTGAATTATATGTTGCATAAACATATGGGTGCCCCCATTACATCCACAGTGCCAGGGCTTTGCATCCACAGTGCAGGATAACTACTAAGAGACAAGACTGTGGTATTATGTTAAGGGAAGTATTTCTATGTAGGGGAGAGGGAAAAATATATATATCTTACCAATCGCATATCTTCTTAACCTTCTGGCCTATTTGTTCACCCCAATAAGAAACTAAAAACACAACACTCTTTGTGGTTTCTCCCTTAAAAAAACAACAAAAAAACCCAAAAAAAACAGTAGTTTTATTTTCAAATGCACATATGTACCTTTTCCCTAAAATAAAAGGAAGCTACAAACAGCAAACCGTACACACGGCTCATTACAAAGTGTGGGTTCCCAGACAAGATCGGCAACTCCTAAAACAGTAACCTGGGGGTCTGACAAGCGAATGCGATATGAATCAGCAGCAGTTTGATTCCAGGCTCCTGGAGCATCAGCCATGCCTTATCTATTCAAATTGATGTATTCAAAACACTGCAGTATTAATCACAAACTTAAAGAAAGATTTGCATAGCACGTAAGTGTTTCGCTGGAATGAGAGGTCGCACTGCTAACACTCACAGAGTACGGATCTTCAATAATGTCATCTATCTCTGCATAACTAAGAATTGTGTAGCCTTTACACACTCTCCACAGCATCCTTTCAAAAGCTTCGATTTTCCCTCTGTGGATTAAGCCGGAAACAAATCTGTTTGTAAATATAAAAAAAAAACAGTTAAAGCAAAATGATAAAGAACTATTGTTTCAAGACAATGACCATACTTCAATACTCCTACTGTACTTCTTAATAGCTATATTAACACGTACAAAGAATAAAATGCCTGCAAGACCCTGCTACATAATATGGGTGTGTATCACTGTGAATCCGGCATTATCAAATCTTTAATGTTTGATTAACCTTGGAAGACCTATCTAACACATTTACATAGTTTTTGCATTGACAGCATTTGATAAAAGACAAAGACCCAAGGGACAGTGATCTGAAACACCTGATGACATGACTTCAAAATGACACAAAAAAACTGCATGAGTAGAACAGTGCCAGTGCTTAATTGATAAGGCAGATACTTGTGTGACTGCTTAACACATTTTTTTTTTCCTATAACCCACCCTAGTTTGGCCACCATCCTCTGCATGTTGGTATACTCCATAAAGGTCTCCTTTTCCAAAGAAGGGAACTCTTCATACTGAGATTGTGAAGGCTCCTGCTAAAACATAATTGTGATATATGAACCAGCAGATACTAGAAACGCCCCTTTAACCTTTCGTCAATCATGTTGAATTAAATACGTGCATGAAGCAAGAAGGTGGTAGGACACGAATGAATAATCAATGGGCTTGGATAAATGACTAACCGGTCAGCCTTCCTTTTAACTGACTTTCAATAGATCTATCAAATGAATTACACATGAATGTATAACACTTCTTCTGAACAGAGAGATTGTATACCCAAAACATTGCTTTTTCTGAAATACTACTTATAAGAAAGCACAGCACCAGTCCATTAATGTTCTGTTGGAATCCGTGGGCACTCTGCTAGTCTTCTGAACAAAGCAATTGTAAAGGATTCTGGTACTATATCAATACTAGGTACTTTCTTTGATACAAGATTGTTGAGTAAATCAGTACAATTAGAAGTAAACTAGCAAGAACACACGTTTGATACATTTAACAAACATCCAGTGGTCCAGTGGTTAAAGAAAAGGGTTTGTAACCAGGAGGTCCCCGGTTCAAGTCCCACCTCAGCCACTGACTCATTGTGTGACCCTGAGCAAGTCACTTAACCTCCTTGTGCTCCGTCTTTCGGGTGAGACGTAGTTGTAAGTGACTCTGCAGCTGATGCATAGTTCACACACCCTAGTCTCTGTAAGTCGCCTTGGATAAAGGCGTCTGCTAAATAAACAAATAATAATAATAATAATAATGTGGTTCTTGGTGTTGTAACATTACTGATCCCCATTCTCTTACTGCTGAGACAAGTTTAGGTCCACGTTCAGCCAGCAGGGAATAAGGAAAGCATGCAACAGCAGCTCTCAGCTCAGCTGGGAGAAGAGAAGCTTGATCTGGTTGATGTACCAGCCAGCATTTCGTTAGACAACTACAGAAATAAAGAGAAATGCGTATGCATCATATTTTACCTCTGCATTCCTCTGAACAAAGTTCCTGGTTACCCTCAGCATGTGGGTGTACTCTGTCAACTCCAGAAGATTCTTCTTCAGCTTTTCTTTATTTTTGGTTACTTCCCTTAACTCGACATCAAGCTTTTGCAGCTGCTCCTTAAATGGGGAATGAAGTAAAGATGTTACATTTCTGGTGTAAAAGATCCAAGAATATGCATTTCATTCTCATCACTACCACTACCATTTAGTGGAGGCACGTTCACCCAAACCTGAATCCTACTGCACTTGCATAAGTTGTTCAGCAAAGTAATGTTTTCTGCAAAATGTAACTTACCATTATGAGCATGACATGTTTAGGTAGTGGAGCTACAGGATTAACATCTCCTTCTGGCAGAGGTATGTCTGCTTTTTTAATTTCTCTCAGCAAATAAACTGCAATGAAACAGAAAAACGCTTGGTTAAGGCTTTTGTTCAGCTGTAGCATTGCTGACGCCGCTCTTAATTAAAAGTTTCAACTAAACTGCTGTCGATTTCTATTACTCTCAATGGGTCCTAATTGTTCTGGAGTTGCAAAAAGCTTTTCGTTAGAGAATGTCCTAAGGGTAAATTATGCCCTTCATTACATGCCATGTTTCAGTTGGTGAATAAGTTAAAAAGTATTCTGTCAACAGTAAAAAAATAATTCAAATGTAGCTTTTTATGTTTTACAAAATATACCCACTTGCACTAAATGTACGTTTGCATGACGGAACTTTAATTAATTATTTTAAAAAATCACTGGTACAGTTTTACAAGAACGAGCATATGGAATGTGTATATATCACTTTGTGTACATCACTAGCTCTGAGGAGGCAACATGGCAAGGGCAGGCACCCGACACAATGCCAATCCATCTACATAATTATTCCTAAAGTAGATATTCATGAAATGGAACAGCACTCCAGGACCAGAGTTGCTTCCCCATACCAGTGCTGTATTACGGTGGAATTTGGCTAATCCCACTCGAAACTTATTTATTGACTGTATGTCTTACCGAGGATTCTCTCCATTTCTTCGCACCTCTTTATCTCGTTGACAAACTTGCGCTGAAAGGCGTTCACGTTGGGATTGAGCTGAAATTGAACAAGCAAAAAGAAACATGTAAAACCTGAGACAAGCAACTGAAGGGAACAAAGGTGTAATGTGGTTTGTCAAGATGCAGGTTCCATTCAGCAGGCCTGTCCTTGAACTGCAGAATTAAGCCTGGTCAGGATCAGGTTGTCTTTCAGTATGCATGAAGGATGCTAACTGCCAACGCAAACTAGCAATACTGTAGAACAGCATTAACCCACAACCAAAAGGACCCCATCAGTAATGAAATGGGACACAGTTCCTGAACTAGCATTGCTGATCAGGTAGCATACAAGCTTGTATCAAGTCTAATGCTTGTGGCCTGGCCGACCCACTGTACAAATTAGTGATTTTTCCAGCTTTAGGATAAAAACAACCTCTGAATCCAATTTGCTAGTTGGATTAAAAAAAAAACAACAAAAAAAACAACCAGGCCCAGGGACAAAGCAAATAGGATAGCTTGGAATGGTTGGACTGCAAGCTAAAGGTTATTTAAGGACCACTTTACGCTCCTAGTCTCCAAAATACAAACAACACTTTTTTTTCAATGCTCATTGCCTCAAAGTCACGATAAATTAAACTCTCCACGAAAACCCCTTCAACTTTGCACAGCTTAATCAAGTGTTACAGAAAATGTCTTACCCTAAAGTAAACACAAACAAGGCAGGCTTGATTAATATTTAACATAAAGACAATTTGAACACATTCAACTTTCTCCTCCAACTCCTAGAAAGACAGCAGTTTTCAGTGCTGAAATTACATTTCTGCTAGATGTTGTGCGAAATGGTAAAATTCAGAACAAAGAGGAGGCAACAGAATATCCCTCTTAAATGGAATGTGGCACAAGTATATTCCAGCCTCAGGAAGCACAATCTAGCTGATGCAGAGGAATATACAAACTTGTGATGTGGATACTAGTTTGCATATAGAAAACTAGATTAACAGAATTTAGATCTTTTATTTAACATTATGTAATCAAAGAAAATGATTTGGATCAAAGAAAATTATTTGATACAAAATGATAACGCAAAAGTCTACAGGAAGCCATAATAGTAGTACAGTATTTCATATTAGATTTCGAAATGTCACATTTTTGTCAGTTTTTCGTTAAGTATTTGGAAAACTACAAAGCGGTATGTAATTCAGTATTCTAAGGTTATTCAGCAGGTCTCATTTGACTTTCTGAAACTGTAGATTACTGTACAAGTTTAATTGACTGTCCATTTTGTCTTTAAAAACTGGTCAACGTTCTAAGTATCAGATTACTAACACCTGTAGATTATTGACATACCTGTAGATTACTATAGATTACAGAATGCACTACAAACACAACTAAAGCAGGTTACTTTGCCATTTACCAAGTGAATAACAAAATACCAAGCTATCATTTGGCCAAAAAAACATTTTCTTACCCACTCAAATCTATTAAAAAAAAAGTCCAAAGTAGAGGTTTAGTTGTATCTGAAAATCATCCAGGGGACCGTCAGTCCGTTTAATTAAATGGACATCAAATCTTGTTTTTGGCTAACATAATTCTGCCCCCGATACCTTGTGTATCTGCTAAAATAATTATTTGCTTCCATCATCCTGCCTTATCATTTGCTTACGTGGAAGTAACCAACATATGTGTTATTACCTTACACCAGCGAAAACTTGCGCCAGACAGCCAAGACCTGTCATAGATAGATAGATAGATAGATAGATAGATAGATAGATAGATAAGAGACAGATTGTCAGCTTTGACTTACTCGTTATCTATTTCTATTAACACAGAGGTGGGATAAAAATAAAAAAAAAACCTTTCAGAAAAAAATTCTGTTTATAATGTACTTACATCTCTGAATTCTGCCAGTCCCATTTCTCCCAGTTCGCTAATGCAGTCATAAGCGGACCCAGACTGCAGGAAGAGCTGCGCCAAGCACATCTCCTCGCTTCTGAATATGGAGCCCATATTATCTTTATCCAGTCTTAGAGATTTTATTTCACATCCAGACCATTCAGGAAGCAATTTTTTTCAAGGCAAGATGTCAGCACTTTGTCGATCATTAAACAATGACACGTCTCATAATTCAGACAACAGTTAAGTCAAGAACCGATATGTATATTTACGATACGCAATAGCTATTACACACACCCGACTATTTTATATAGATATATTTTGTATTTACAATATATCAAAAAAGAGTTAATCGAAAAACATATCTTCTGAACGTTCATCAAATGCAACCCTTAAAAATTAAGACTGCCATTGAAATATGAAACGCTAATTTAAATAGAAATGATGATACTGTGTGTGTGTGTCTGACTGTATTGTATCCCTATGTAAAACAAAATGTTCGCATTAAAAAATAAATGAAAAACAGAGGCCAAAAGCGCATGCACGTCGAAACAGCTGCACGTTTTCCTTTAGTTGACTCTAATTACAAAGATTTAAAAGCCCGTTAACTTCTCTTGAGTGTAATATCTGTTTGCTTCATATTTTTCTGTCGCTCAATGTCTTCCACGTCGTTTCATCTACACAGACTGGGGACCAGGAAGCCAGTTCAAGACACAGATGTGTTCCTGGTGGCCAACCGCATACTTCCTCGGAGTTAGAAAGAAAGAAAAAAATACAGCAGGCCAACCGAAATGTGCGTTTAGTTTCATACAGAGTTGATGAACTTGAAGTCGATCAATGTCACAAAGTTGAAAACAAGAACAAGTTACGTTAACCATGTTTTGTCAATTTTTTTGGTATGCAGAAAATTCCTTATACTAAACATAAAAGAATACTAGTACTAATGCTGTTTTATTGAGACAGGTGTGTGAACACGTGACAATATGGTGGCAAACTATTGCTGTAAGTAGTCATTTTAGTAGTTCTACTGTATTTATACCCAATAGTACAAAAAAAAATTGTATCAAGTATTTTCCCCTGCTTTTAATAATATTGTCATATGACTAAAACATTTGTTAAACCCCCTTGAGTACCACACATTTGGTTAAACCTTCTGGCAAATCCGGAATGGAAAGTCGCGCCTACTTCTAATGTTCAGTTGGTAAAAACTTTTGTTTTATTTCAAATCCTAAGTTTTATGTTTTCCATGTAACACAATACTGACAGAATTAACAGAAATAGAAACATTACTTGCTAAAAAGTGACAGATGATTTTATTTTAAGCATGAACCAGTTTGACATTTACTTTGAACATTCACAAACTTTGACTTTTGACTTCAGAGGTTCCTGCAGTCACAATGCAAGCCTGTTTGGTACGAGTAAAGCTGAAGGAACACAAAACCACTTCTTCAGGACCAGTGGCTTGAAACCTAAATCCAGGAGACCGAGTTTGAAGCAACTTTGCTGAATCAAACCCCAAATCTGTCCCTGGTGGGCCATGCAGTGGCCTGAAACCTAGTCTCCTGAAACCAAGTTCCAAGCCACAGAGTGGCTTTGTGTTCTATTAGCTTAACATCACAGATATTCTAACCCTGACTAGCATGTGTTTTAATTTATCGTTTAGAAGTTTCCCTGGATGTTCCCATATTTACAGATTCTAAACTTATTTATTATCTACACAGCCACACATTTAAAGCATTGCATACCCTAATGTTGGGGGCAGTACACAGCTGGAGTTATAATTGAATGCAGATGTAGTCTATTTAGAGATTCATTAACTCAATAGCTCCAATAAGGAAGTCAGTAACTCCAGTACATTCACAGTTATGCTTCCCAGCATATTTCCTACTAACACACATTAGTTGTGTTTATCAATTCAGACATTTACTTGCAAGATCTTCCTCCAAGTCACTATGGTTGTAATTGTAAAATGCATAGATGTTTCAGTTTTTGGTATTTCTAGTATTTTTCTCAAGTACCTGTATAAAATATAATATCATATAAAAACATTGCAATGGCAGATCATTTTGAAAGTGTATCCATTTTTTATCTGCCCCTAACAATGTTGGCTGCTAGGTTTCAAAGCTGTATATACTTCTGCATGCCTATATAGGTCCATGGCAGATCAGTCTTCCTATATCATTGCTTCTGCAGATCAGTCTTCCTATATCATTGCTTCTGCAGATCAGTCTTCCTAGCATTACTTCTGCAGATATTCATCTTTCCAATACTCCTTGGGGTTTTACTGAGCAATCAACACACAAATAAATACACAAATAAAAACTTTTTATTCATCTTTTTTTTATTTGTCATATGTTTACAAAAAGATCTTACAAACCTATGTACAGCTTTATAAACAATGTGTTATTTACAACATGATTTAAAAAAAAAAAAAAAAAAAAAAATAATGAATACCAATAACTAAAATCTAGCATTTACAAAATGAATTATTACAGCAATTCAAATCTAACTATTATTATGAAAGACATTTAAATAATGTGATTAAAGACACACGTTTGCTGGGTTTAAAAGGTAGTGTTATTCCAGGCTTGTCGAATTTGGTTCCAAGGGCTTCCCAAAACTGATGCTACTATGAAGATGAACACCAGAATCATTCCTTTGGCTATGGACTGGGAGTAGGACTCGCCTGGCAAAAAGGAAGATTTTTACAGACAAGGATTTATTAAACAAATCTACCACCCAAAGCTTTGAGTTATTTAAAGAACGTAGCTATGTTGCACAGTCAGCTGCAGTATCGATGAAAGCAGCTAGCTGAGCTGCTTTGTGACATCATGCAGCTGGTTGTGAAGAATGCTCAGGTGCACAGAACTGTGCAGATCTGCCTATTGTGTTTTAATTAGAACATTTTAATATACTGTAGATTACAGGAATTGCCATACAACAAAAGCCATTATCAAGGAAGTCCTGAACTCACCTGTATAATACCTGGTCAGTGGGTAAGCAAGCTGGGGCCAGCACACATCATTCCGGTCGCAATCGTATTCTGTATAATTTAACTGAAACCTGCACAACAGGAATATAAAAACATGTACCGGAATTTAGCATGCTTGAAATGTATTTTCCGACCCTGTAACGACGCTGAAGAAAACACCTCGTCAAACATTTAGTATGTATATTTTTTAAATGTTAGGATTTACTATTTAAAGATACAGATCTATACAGTTTGTTTTCTGTGGCCATCACATGTTTCTAACGCACAGTTCTAGGTTCTGAAACCTACCTGGTTTTAGAAGGAAGGGGTTGTGCTGGTATCTTGATAAATGTCACTGATGTGCTGACAGGAAAAGACTGAACAATTGAGTCGTTAACACAGGCGGCAACATCAGCTCCCCCACACTGAATCTTCCAGGTAACTGATGTAAAACTGAAGGGAAAACCATGCATTTGTGGTTAGTATGGTTACTGGTACATACAGCCTTGAAAATATACTTCAGTTTTTGATTCTGGCAATTATGATTAGGTAATGGCTAAAAAGGAATTAACTGAGGCAATGTTAGTAATTTCAGGAAGGCCGTTTTAGTTCAGGCTATTTCCAGAAATATAATAGAGTATGTAAATACTACTTCAGTACTTACCCAACCTCTACAGCAAGAATTTCTGTCTGTGGGACCCCTTCCACCACACCCACATCAGCAGTGATGATTTGGATGTTCATATTAGCAGGAACGCCAGTGCAGGTGCCTGGTACATTATCTGCAGCTGTGCTTGACATATTCTGTGCCATTGCTGTGTGTTCAAAAAACAGGATATACAATGCCTACGTTTAGTAAACAAGTACGTTGCATTTGTTAACTTTAGACAAGTAATAAAACACTTGCTTGATTGATTCAAAAACAAAACTTACAAATAGACACCCATTCATTCTGATCAGTGGTTACCGGGTTGCCTCTCTTTGCAACAATAGTTGCGCTAACCAGTGAAGACAGGCCTTTCTGTATAGTCTCCCTGCAAGACAGGAGGGTTATGGTTTTAAAAATGCACATTTCAAGACATGCATGATTGAGAAGATCAATTGATATACTGTTATGTTACGTAAGGTTTGGTTAGAGAATTACTCTTGTATAAAGCTTTTTTATGTATTTTATACATATTTTTACAAGTGCTACTTTGCGATGTACTTCTACTTAACTGTACACTGTATAATTTAACTGTGGCAAGGACATGGCTTTAACCTTAAACCACTCAACATATTAAGCTATATCCGCATGGTATTTTTCCTTCAGATTGCTTTTTTAAACTGATTTGTTATGTGCCTGTTCATAAAGTGAAAGAAACACCTCCTCTGACACTGTGGACAGGGTTATAGTCACCATGGGCAGCAGGAAAGAATTGGTGGGACATAAAGAGTATGCAAAGTTAATGGGAAATCTGCAGCAAAGTCCAAAGTCGTCGCTTGGATACAGCCCTCAATCAAAATCTATCAAAGTTGTTTTCTTGATATTCAGTCAAAAGATTAACAATTAATTAACCTGATTAGCGCTAATCTTGCACCGCCAAATGCTACCTTAGGTTGGGGGTAAGGTAAGTTTTAATTGGATCTGTGAAAGTGCAATTAGCAGCTGTTAAAGTGGATTTGCTCACAAACCTGGTCTGACTGCAGTTAGACAATCCCTTCAAACTGAGTCTTAAAATGCATCCTGATGTAAAGACCACTCCAAATAAGACAGGTGTTGTTTTCGCAGAGGCACACAGCCCATTCCCAACTAAAAAAAATATAGATGTTAGCCAAAGCTTATAAATATCACATTACCAAGAAAAAGTCACCATGACTAACATATCCGTAGTTACATCCCTACCTGTGTGTTCCTGAGCATGAATTCTCTTCTCAGACAGCAAAGAATGCCATGTCTTGATAACTGAAGTATCATTGGGCCACTGGACAAATTACCCACTTCATACATTCACTATGGAGTGGACATTTTGTCTGCATAGTGGAAAATACATGCCAAGGAGTTTGATTTAACTGCCCAGTCTACAAGCACTCTTTAGCCCAGTTTAGTAACGATGAAATACAGCACCTGGTTGCCAAACGTTTAGGGTTGTCCTGGTTATCACATTGCTTCTCATATTTCCAGCAATAACAGGCTTTCCAATCTGATAACCTAAAGAAAGAAATCACACTTGGTAAAAAAAATGCCCTTGGTTTATAAAACCAACTGGATCTGCTTCCCATTTTCTTTGAAAGAAAGGTTTATACACAGGTGGAAGGGTACATTTACCAGTGTCAATTTTGTATTTCTGAACCTAATTTCATAGTGGAATCAAAATACACAGGGCAATGGGATCTGCTTGGGATCAGTTATTTTCTCTTATTTTCCAGCCTTGCTAAAATGTAAAGAATACTTATAGACCTCTGTGTATTGTATACCTGGATTTCCTGAGTTGGACTGTGCCGTTGCATCTCCATTTACAAACACTGCACTAAATCTCTGTGTCAACATCAATGGCAACTTTGCTGAAAAAAAATTAGAAACACATTAACATATATCTTTGATTCTATAATCTTTGGAAGGAAACCCTCCAAGAAGTCTTGCCTATTTAATTGGGCACCAGTAAAAGACAGGCACAGTAATGCACAAAATTCAAAAACTGTATAAATTAAAAAGACATCCATCTTTTACAATCATAACTGCTTCTAAAGGTTAATATAGACAAGCAGTTCTATAACTTATTTGAGGCAGGGCATATTGTAAATTGATAAACAGTATTGTATTTAAGCTTACCGTTTGCATCCAAACAGACTTTTCCAATAAGATGAATGACAGCTATATTACTGAGGGAATTTCCTTTCCAAAAAAAAGTGTAGTTCAGGGATAAAGATTTATTTTCACATGAACCATTTTGTTCTGAAGCGTTCAAGTCCCCTGTCAAAATAAGTAATTATTTTGAATATAAATCCATACAAATACAAACTAGGTACATTTACATTAGTAAAGGAGAGTTCTTACCTGAGTTTGAAGATACTGGGAACAGAGACTCCTGTGTTGGACTGAGAGTTTCTGCATTATTTGGATCAGAAACAAAATCACTCAGATCAGTAGTGAGCTGTTCAATCACTGTGATGTTAATGAAACCTAAAAGTGAAAGAATCACAAAGCTCAAACGGAACATATGCTTCAGGAACTTGATGATTATTACATAATAAAAGATACTAAACTGTTTTATCTAGCTACCAACTTTAGGATAAGCAATAAAAAATAGATTTTACATACCTCCTTGTCCGTTTATAATCCTGAGACTTAGTTCCAAAGAATTGAGGCAAGCAGACTGAGAAATGTTACAAGCAGTAAGAGGTGCCACACAGCTTGATTTAAAATTCTGGAGAAAAGCCACTGGAGCATCTCTTACACACTGTCCAGTCATGGACTGCTGAAATAAAGAAGCTATGCTTTTAGAAAAAGTTACAGGCAACATCAAGGTTTCATTCTAATTTCTAGGTAACAAATTAGCTATTAGACCATGTAAAGAGTTCAAACTAAGGTTCTTACCTGTGGAATAGTAAAATACTGATTATTTTCTGTTAAAATTGGGCTTCCTTGTGTGTAACCATTTGGCACAATGGGCTCAACGACAGAAGGTGTCTGAAAGGAAGGGCTTTCAATAGGATTGCTAAAAAACAGAATTGAACAGAATTGTATTACACCTTCAATTCAAACAAACTGAACATGCGATGGACAGGCTCCATATATTACAAAGATTACACTTCATAACAAAAACAAAACGCTTAAAACAACCTGAACTAAAAAAAAAAAACAGTGTCCACTCCCAGTATATTAAGGGACAGGATGTTTTGTAAGACTGAGTAAATGTACTGCTATTTACAGGGAGTATAGATAACACAGTAACTTACATTGTAACACCTTGGTAGAAGAGCCCCAGGAAGGGAGAGTTGTCAATAGAAGACTGCACACACAGGAATGGGAACCAATCAGGTGCCTTGTTAACTGTCTGCACCGAGCACAGCTGATCAAAGAGAGGGGTGACATTCCCACCAAAAACACCAGAGTAACAATACGAGCCAAACAGCTGGATCAGGCCGGGTGTACACTCCTGCAGAGAGAAGGGAAAGGGTCAATCTCATTACAAAAAGAATCTTCAGGTACTATTCAACAAATGCATTATACAACAGCAAAGTCTCTGGTAGTGCCTGCTTTATCAGAATGCTGCTTTTTTGTGATTTTATTTTAGAATATATAAGCTGTCAGTAGCTGTCATAATGTACCTGGTCACAGCAGCAGCGGATATCACAAACACCAGCCTGCAAGTCACAAGGGCAAGAACCAAGTGGCTGGTAGACTTGATTGGGGATCATGGTTTTGTTTTCTGCAAATCAACATCGAAATACATTTCATCCTGCATTGCATAACACGGAAAATCAATTTCTTTTCTTATCCAGGATAAATTCATCCGAGGGTATATTCTCATATTCAATCTTTTTTTCCTCCCTTTTACTAAAATTTCATACAGACGTTTATTTTTTAAATGTAAACCCCTGCATTTCACATCAATGCACTTACCAGATATATTTCCAGTGGTAGGGGTTTCAGCATAGATCTCTGCTTGCACCAGCAAGGTGGCTTCAACACTGTTGTTACGACATGCAGTCACTCGGAGGCTTTGAACAACGCATAAGGATTCTGGACAACAACTGGTTTCATTTGGGTTACTCCCGCACAGCTGCAGGCTTTGGTTCAAATGAACAGTGACTTTCAAAGAGCTCTAGAATGAAATACATAATGAGTCAGTTTGTAGACAACCAATATTTTAAACTCCTGAGGCCCATAGATATAGTACTGGAGCTATGTTTATAAAACCATGCGTGCTTACGTTTCCTGCTCTTTCTCCAGTTAGTAGCTGCCACTGGCTTGAAGTTCCTGTACAAGAAGGAGGTGGTAACATTCCTGTAAACCAAAAAAAAAAAAAATCAGTCATCCATAACTTTAAACATTCAGTCATAAACTCTGAAAAGAAACTAAATCAAGTACTTTTGGAGAAATATTTATTTTTCTATTTCACCAAGCCTACATGGATATTGAATGTTGAAATGTTTGTCTTGTGGATATCTATATTCATAGTGTGAATGTTAGCATAACTATCAATGTTTGTGTGATAATCAAGTGTTATTTATTTTTAAGTCAAACTAAATGCCCAAACAAAAGTTGCGCAAGGCTAAACCCGACTATCTCAGGCTAGTTTATTGAATTGTCGACTCGTGAGCTTCTTGCTGCTTTTGTATCAGAAGCATCACCCGTGTCTTACCTGTGCTGTTTGATGGCACTTCAATGTTCAGTATGGGAGTAACACCCGCCAAGTTTCCAACTAAGAAGGAAGTAGCATTGCGTCCAGATGCAACAATGAAAGGCGGCAGAAAAACTGGGGGGAAAAAAACACAAAGAACTTTCATTAAACTAAATTCAGCTCAGCCAGGCACACTTCATTTTGGTTGGTGGTGCAGATTAAACTGGACATTCACTAATAAAACTTATATAAAACCTAACTCGTTTTATAATTGTATTATCATCATCATCATCATCCAGGCAGCCATAAATGCATAACACTATTCCCCTTTGAATGCATTTTTACAAAAGTGAATCACTGAAATATATTAAAATCAATAAAAATTGTTCCATTGGCAGTTTCAAACATAGGGGTGAGAGTGGATTTCATGAACTTCGGATAACATTGGGACTGGCTTAATGTTGAAATGACTGGTTTTAATTCTATGTACAGACAACCTCGAAGTACCCAGGGAACAGCCAGTCGCGTCTCCATATTTATTATCGATACTATTTATACAGAATATACATTAATAAAATGCCATTTAAAAATGATACAAATTATAAAACAAATCTCTGACGACACAGCTGAAGCACAGCGACACTAACGTGGTTTATACAGACTGTGATTTAAAATGTAAATAGTATTTAACATACAGTATTAAGATGTAAGTAACTTTACAGTAAACAACAACCGTTCTTACCAGATTGTCCCCAAATATCTTCTACGAAAACCAGCAAAGAAATACATAAGCATATTAGACCAATAGGATAAAGCTGTGATGCCATGCCAATAATTATAAAAATAATGTAAAATACAATAAAACACAAGTTTAAAATCTGTAGTAAAATCTGTTTTTTCTACTCAAGCAGCCGCCATATCTAAACAACTGTCACCGATGTCTATGGTAACCAGCGTTGACCAATCACAGCTCTCGCAGGAGCGTGAACGTGCCTTGCGAAGGCGGGAGCTCTAATCATTTGGTGGAACAACAGCGACAACTTCCGGCACCAAATGGAAGTTATCGTAAGTGAAATGTGGGTTGTTTTTCTTATTTGACATACAGTGTGATTCGTACTTATTTATAGCTCCACTACAAAGTGCCCAACTAACTTTATAATCACTTTGTGTTTTGCTGTCTTTTGTAGCTCTATTTATATATTGCAATGCTAAAATTCTAGTTTGTGGGACCTAATAAACTTCCGGTAATCTTTCTATATACAGGGTTGGAACAAAGACCAGGAGAGGAAGAGCCAATTCTGGCTGCTCCTGTTTTAATGTGATATTTTCAAATAAAAAAAAAAGCAGTAGATACATTTCATTATAAAATCATTTTATGTCTGAATAAAATCTGTACTGGAGTCATGTAGCTTTAAAGGTGGCATGCTTTGCTCTCCGTCATCCTCTTTTTGGTAAAAAATACACCTTGTACTATATTTTGCTTGATGTTGTTCACAACACACCCTTCAATTCCTGATAATTGCCAGACCATGGTCCCCCTGCTACAGTTAACTGCTAAGATGATCCTGTGTGTTTTCTCTTGGGCCCACAGAAACCAGTGCAGTCTTTGACAATTTAGTACTATGTTCATGTTATAAAAACAGTTCACATTGTCACAATCTTTTTTTTTTTTTTTTGCTGGAACAGTTAAGTAAGCATGGCAATTAATGATCTAAGCAGAAACACCAGCGAATCAGACAATTTTATTAGGATACAGTATTACCATATAAGTAAGGTTAAATATCAAGAAAATGTACATTATATAAAGTATACCTTTAAATCCAAGAGAGTAATATCAGTTTCTGTCTCATAAAAAAAGCATAAGATCAGGATGCACTTAGTGAAGGTATAATGATTGCCTCAAACAATGCAACACTGAGATCCAAATCACACATAATTAGTCAAACCACATGACACTAACCCAGTAAGCAGTAAGAGTCACAACAAATCACATTGTAAAAATCAAGCCTTTATTAAAAGCCTGCACATTCGTGTCACTTGGCGTTCTCGGCTAGCTTGTTGAGCTCCTGCGAGAGCGCAGTGACTGTGTCCAGGATCCTGCCTCGCTCGCCTTCCTCTAAACGAGCTCCGCAGCGCTGCGCAAACTTGTCTGGGTGCCAGAGAGTCTGCTGTCGCATCAGAAACTTCCTGAAGGTGGTCTTATTGACACGATCCACTCCGTGAAGCATCACAGCCACCATCTCCTGAACAGAGCCCAGAGGAGACGGCCAGGGAATGTCTGAATAGCCAAGCCGAGATTCTGATTCCCCCCGGAAAGTAGCTGTGCACTTTTCCTCATATCTCTCCTTCTTCCCCTTGCGTATTTCCTCCTCTTTTCTGGCAGCATGGGCCAAGTAAGCTGCATGTTCAGCTTCCAGTTTAGCCTGGAATTCCAGTCGGCTCCGTGCCTCGGATTCCGACTCTTTTTTCCGGCTCTTTTTCTGGCTCCCGGAAGCTGCTCTAGCTGCCTCCCGCTCAGATTGCGCTCGCTTCCGACCGTATTCCTGCCTGATGCGGTCGGCCCAGTCAACGAAATTCTCTGACTCTCTCTCCTCCCAGGACAAATCTTCTGTTAAGGGTGGGGGAGAAAAAGCACATTTAAATGAAAAAATAAAATGTTTGACAAAGAATACTACCAGATTTACCAAACATAAAGTGGAGTCACTTTCTTATTCTAAAAGTAAAGCAAAAATAAAAGCATAATCTAAGTTAGTAGTATATATTTGTTATCCCTCTGAGCTGGTTAATTCATACCAACGGAATACATTGAATCTTATAGAAGCTCTGGGCTGAGTTATCAGGCTGCTTGCACACAAACCTTTCCTTCTATAGAGAGAGCTTGGGGAGATGTGTGCCCCAGCAGTATATCCTTGAGAAATGAATGAGAATAATTAGAATAGCCGCTCACTCCCAAAGCTATCCTGCTGTAGAAAGAAGAAACCCGTGAAATGTCTTACCCTCGTACTGCCCAAAAGTCTCAAAGAGCTCATCCTGGCATTCTCCAAAGAGCTTATTGCGCCACTCTTTTTCTGGATCTGCTTTTTTGGAGCTTTCTCCCCTTCCTGGAGACTTCTGGAACTGAAGGAAGCAAACACACTCATTAGGGGCTTTTCTAGAGTGAATCACAGGCATGGAAATAAGACTCTCATTGCACAGCAGTTTGATCAATTCCTGGGTTTTACTATGATTTTAATAAGACACGCCTGAGCTTGTTACCTATACACCGTGGCTAATCAAGCTTGTAGTGAAACCTGGAATGGGTGAAAGCGCAGGGTTAGACTGACCTGTTCCTCTTTCATCCACTGCAGTGTATCCTGAGGTGTTACTCCTGCTCGATTTGGCGTCTCCATAGCAACAGGGCAGCGCTTTCTTAAAGGGACCACCAGGTCATCATAGGCTGAAGAAACAAAAGGGACGTTTGAAAGAACAACAATGACAGTTACAGACATACAGAGCTTTTTTTTTTTTGTACAACAGTTTATATTTGAGTTAAAACTCCGGTAGACTATTAGAAATTTGTGGTTTTATTTGCAGGTTTTAAAACATTCTGTTCCTACCCTTATTGCCATTAAGTACGTAACACAAAGGAGTTCTCACAATATTCCTTTCCTTGTTATGATGTTTGCAAGCACTCCGAGTTCTACTGCTACAGTCGAGATTTTGTTCTCTATGGATTTGTGTCTACCTAGCTTTGAGCTTGCAATGAGAGTCCTTGTTGTTTAGCCATGGTCTGTGACCTTGGTCTTTTCCACATGTGTGCGTCACAACATACCCCTCTTGCCATGCTTGAGTGCCCTGTTCGCTGCCAGGTGTAATGGGGTATCCCCTTTGCGGTCTTTGCTCAACGGGTCTGCGCCCCACTTTAACAGCAGTCTGAGCACAGCATCATCCCCCAGCGAACAGGCCAAGTGAAGAGGGGTGCGCCCCTTACTCCCCTTCGTGAAATTCAGCTCAATATCCGGGTGTTTACGCAGATAGGATTTCAGCTTCAGCAGGCTGCCTTCCTCCACGTATCGCAACACTCGCTTCTGCTTCCGAGAGGCCATGGATACGCTGCGTGGGGAGGACAGGAATAACATTAACGGTAATGAAAGCCTAGGCCACCTTCGCTTTAATAATGGTATTACAGTCATGCTTGAAGATACATGTCTGTTCATTAGCTCATGTCGAGCTGAAAAATAGCACAGAAAATGTTTTCTTACATACTGGACTTTATGCCACTTTCTTATGAAGGATTACCAACCACAAGTTAAACTAGGTACTTAGGTTTAACATGAACACATGTGGGAATGTGTCACTGATTCATTGGCATATACTTCAAACAAAATGTACACAGATAGAGCGTCGTGCTACAGAGTTTAATTAAAGGCAGTTAGCAACATTTCTGTCAACATGTCGGAGATTAAGTTCTAAAATTAAATCGTGCCAGTCACTTGGTAATAATGCGTCTGCGGGCTTCACGAAGTTAAATGACGTTTCCTTTCCCCAACAAGACATCCCGTCACATAGAAACACACAACACCACATAACAGGACATCAATGTTGCCAACCTCAAACGGGGCCTGTAGCTTAGTCCTGGAACTGTGTAGTGGCGCCTTATTTATAAATCATCTGGGATTTTGGTGAATTAACTATAAGAAACGTCACATTTTTTCTATTATTTGGTTAGTCTTGTTGACAGAGTAACCAGTGGAGTTTGTATCTTCTGATTAAACCCCAATTCTCAAACATAAAGCGGCTAGACGTCTCTACCGGACTGTTAAGAATGCAACACTGCGTTCCTGACAAAACGTACCTGACTGAAACAACGAAAGAAACACTTTTGGTTCCTTATCTATTGTGTAATACTAAGTACACAGAGAATGCAGCAGAGACTTGTGGATTGTGCATGAGATTAAAAAAATAAATTATACAGACATTAAAAAAATACATTTTTTTAAAGTTTTATAATCTTAACATGAAACACCTCAACGCCTTTCCATGGCAACAAGACAATTAATTATTTCAGTTTTTAATTCTGAAATGAAGTTATTCTAACTTTATTATTATTATTATTATTACTATTATTATTATTATTTACATAAGCGTAAGAAAGCTGTACAAAACACATGTGATCCAATGTGTTTTAAATTGTGAAACACACATATTGACAACTTGTGGATGCAGTAAACTGACCTGTGCAGTTTACATACTGCATGACAGGCATTTATGGTTTCCTTATTACTTTAAAAAACAGTGTGAGACTGCCCGCAGTAGTGTGCACACAAGGTACTAAGAAATCCACGTGTAGTTGATGGTTGTAGGCTCCTTCACTGGCTGGGGTGTAAGAGCTTTCTGGTGGACTGGATCCTTATGGGATGGAAATCAAATCCACATGCAAAACTAAATTCCATTGAGAGACATCAGATCCAGCCAGTTTAAGTAAGTTACAAGTCTTCAGGCATCGACTCCACGCTTCTAAACCACAATGTTGGATAGTACATCATTTCCATAAACATTCTACAGTTACAGAAATATACAGCTTGTGTGCATATGTAATATTTGATGGTCAAGAAAAAAAAGACAAGAGTTTTATGCTTTTGAAAAATACATCAGTTTATTTATTACAAAAAAGAACCAGCAAGAACAGAAAAGAAAAAAAAAATTACAAACAACCAACATCCACTTATAGTGCGGATATTCCACTGAGCCATGATGTCACCCCTAGTTCATTTCTGCATGTTCAGAGCAGTTTTTGGTTGAAGGTCAGGTAGTTGGTTTGAGTTTCTTTTTTTTCGCTTTCATTGCATGTGGCAATGCAATCTTGAAGGCAGTCCTAGAAAGAAGACACAGACACGTTTACATCATGTACAACAATATTACAAAACGAAACAGAATGGTTAAGGTTGATACTCACTCGCACGTTGTGCAGATGGGGCTGAAGTTGCAGAATACTTAAAAAAAAAAAAAAAACCTCAGTTACTAATCTAATTAACAGGAGACATTACATAGATAATTAAACTGAGATAATTAAGTGCACCTTAGCTATTCTTCATGTAGAAATAACGGTTCTTATCTTGTTTTGGGGGGGGGGTGCACATTTTGACACCTACTTGATAAGCAGACTGAACACACGTATCCGATCTCAATGAGGTTTCGATGGCAGAAACAAGCTGCCCTGTAGTCTACATGTACTGGAGGTGGAAGAACAAGCTGGGACCTCTGATCAGAATCAGGGAGAAAAACCCACTGCGTTGGAATAGTAAAAAAAACAAGGAATGATTAAAGATTACTTTAAGACTGCTGTTCTGTGTTGAGTAGAATGACCTATTTCTGACAAATTCTGTATTTAGGGTTACAATGTTGTAATGTGTGACTGGGCAAGTGTTTTCTCAAGTCTTACATTGAGAAAGATTATACGTTAATGTTACAAAATGAAAAACAAACATGCAATTGTAAAATAATCATTTGCTTTTCTGCTTGTATAAAAAAAACTAAAAACCTCAGAGTTCATTTAAGAGTTAACGATATGAAAACATGCCCTATTGTTTCAAGATACCCACCAGTAAATACTGTGCCAGAGCTATCTTCTGTGGTACTTTCAGATATAACCCTCCAGTTATGTCACTTGCCTGGAACATCAATATATTAAAAGCAATATAGTTAACATTGAAACAAACTTGCACTCTTTAACGCTATGAATGTACCGTATACTTGTTAGAAAATATGTGTAATACGTAGAGTACCTGCTGCAGAAGTCCTGAGTCAGCGTCTAAAACACAGGCATCTATTAATATGCTCTGAAACAGAAAGGCAAGGTTTCCAATTTAGTTACAGTGCAGAACCAGAATGCCATGTGACCTTGCGCTGTCAATTAAAAAAAAAAAAAAAAGCTTTTCAGCAATACCTGCTTTTGTGCTGCAAAGATCACATTCATGAAATTCATGTACTGTAAAGCAGAATCATCTGCAGCCTTGATAACCTGAGACACAAAAATAAATACTTTTTTTTTTCTATGCGATTCAATTATTTAAACAAAATTAAATTATTTTGCATCTGCTAGCATGCTGTACCACCCATAGACTGAAATTCACTGTGCCACATTATACTGATTACAAAAAACACTTACATTCGATGATAGGGACACTACCCCACAAGAAATGAACAGAAGTCTAGAGCACCAAACTGTACACACACATGCAAAAGCACATTACTGCAATTATACTGTACTTACCAGAATTCTTGATTTCATTTCTTGTCCAGCTTTAAAAAAAAAGTTGCAAACATCATTAAAGAGAAGACTTTTCTCAAGTTAGAGATATAAATGATTATTTTTTAAAAAGAACACTACCTTCTAGCTCCTTTGTGACCCTGTGGATATCTGTTCACTTTGAGTTATGGAAACAATTTAGTAATATGCATTTCAAGTGATCCCCTCACTGACGTTCCTGATAAAGCTCACAGAACTGAGTAGTACAGACAGTGCTGGTTAAAGCTGGCAGATGACAAACTGTAAGAGACAAGCTAACAGTGGAAGGATACAGCAAAGCGCTTTTGCAAGCGATCCAGCTAGCAACGTCTCTGTCTGCTGGCCCCTCACTTCAGCTGAAAATCAAGAAGGAGAACGTTTTACCAAACAGAAATGACGCGCTGTATTTCCATCAACCTCCTGGTAACAGACAGAAGGTCGTCAGATCCTGACACAGAGAGGAGGGGTAGCAATGTAAATCACAAACTAGAGAGCATAACAGAAGGATGCCTTTGTGTTAAAGATGATTCTGTATGTACTATACATGTGGTATTTAGCTTTAACCCACTCATCACTACAAGAGCAGTCTGATAAGGTTATATTTCATGCCATTTACTTATAAATCAAGATATTCCCAAAATAGTATATCTAAAAAATATTGAGCTTCTCACTTCTTTCCATGAGGTTTTTAATCTCTTCAGTGATGAGATCATTTCCCACAGTTAGGAGTTCGTATTTCCCATCCCTGCTGCCACACGAAGACTCATCACCAGCAAAATCACCAGCTTTCCAGTGCTTATTGGGGTATAAAAAATGACTGCAAAACACAAATAAGATAGAGCTGACCTCACTGACATTCCCTTGAAAGACTGAAAAAAATGGTGCCTCATACACACACACAGGTGCACGATTGTGTTGCACTGGAACACTAGTGTCAAGTTTACCTTTCCTGACAGTGGCTGGCGATGATTGCCAGTTTGTTGCTTCGGGTCATGACCAGATGAGCGTTGCTCATTACCATCACTGAGTCCATGCATTTTGACAGCGTGAACTGTTCCAAATAGTAACAACAACAAGACAAAACAAGAGCCGTCTTTTCAAACTTCAGTAACTACTCAAAATGATATCTCTACAAATCTTAAGAACTCGTTGTACATGCTAAAAGTAGTGTTGAGAACTTGAGTGAAGACTCTTGAAGATTGTGAGGCAATGGATCTCAAAAGCAGATATTATTGCTGTTTAGTCATATTCACCAGATATTAAATAAGACTGCTCATTTGCATGCCGTGGTTCTGAACAATTTGAATGTCTTCATTAATCCTTCATATTTCATTATAGAATGTTGTTTTATTATTATTCTTTGGACGCCAGGTTTGTAATCTCATATATTACATATATACGATGTGTTCGTGGATCTACAGCCTCCCTTATCTTACTTCTGGTTCCCTTTGTGCCTGCTGTCCCCACCAAATGGGATTCACATCCACCACAATCACGAGGAGGCTCAGCTCATCATCTGTTGAGGGAAATAAACATTACTCATGTTGTCTGCTAGTGTCTTCATTGGTAAATGTGGCATCAATGAACTAAACGATTGTCAAAACATCTTGATTCATGGACAGCCCGTCTGCGTCTTTCTGTCAAATACTGACTAAACACTGCTTATGTTTCACCATATATTATATAAACATCTTACACTAATTTCAGATTATTAATTTTGATATGGATATTTTCTCGATCTTTCGTATTTCTTTTTCATATGGCACATTTGCATTTTAACTTGGACTTCTCTGTGCTTTTGCTCTCCTGCCCCCCTTGGTATTTAATGTAATAATAACGGTTACTATGACCAATGAGCACACCTCAACCTGTCCCCTGTTTTCTGGTTGCAATACATATATTATAAAAAGTTTCTACAGTCATTTTCTGCCTGACAACACACAGCAATGTTTTACATTTACAATACACACCGTAGAGAGCATTTACAAAATGCATGCAACACCAATGATTGCCAGATTACAAGCAAAATAAAATAAACGGTTAATAAAAGACAGTAACACTTACCAGACGCCATACCTGTCAAAACTCAGATCACTTTATTTCTCAAATCGGTTGACAGCATTCTCAGTATCTCACTCGTAGTGGGTCGCAGTGTGGTGACGTCTTTAACCAGCGACAACAGGAGACCAATCTTGTTTTTTTAATAGCTAATATCCAACCTAAAGCGTTTCAAAAGGTCATTTTTAACATATTTTAACATTGTTATACGTATAAAGTGGAGTTTTAAAATATCAAACTGTAAAACGTGATCTATTTAGCGTGTTATTGTGAAGCACGGAAGAAACTCCCAACGTGTCCGTCTGTCAAATAAGTCCATTCTCTGTTTTTTATAATATTTTCTTGCAGTTAAAAAAACAAAACAGTAAAAGTCACGTTAATTGTGTTTAAGCAGTGATAAATAGTTTTTGTTTGTTTTTTTATCATGTGATATTAATGTGTTTTTTTCTGCTCTGTGGGTAGGTTGCTGACACGAGAGGAGAATACTAATAATACCACTCGTGTGTTCTTTGCTTCCCGGCTGTTCGCTTCAGCCAGGATATAATTATTGCTGGGATCATCTGGTGGAAAAGGCTAAATACAAATTTGAAGACATGGATGATGAAGGTATTGTAATCTGATTCATCAGTGTAAGCTTGTAATGGTTATTCGATGTATTATAATGATCTTGATAATTATTTGCTGATTGTAATGCAATATACAAATTTGAATAATCGTTATAAGTTATCTTTGGTTTTAATCCTGTGTTTTTGAAATGAGGTTTGGTTTGGTGTTTTGTAATGAATGACTTGATACGTGTTGGCAAGGTGGCACAACCCATTTACTAGCCATTGCATCATCCAAGCACACCTGGAGATGGGTAGAAAGGACCTGTTCTAGTTTTGTACCAGCATGCCTGGAGAAAACAAAGTATGTGTCACTGGAGTAGTGGGTACATGAACTTGTCCTGCACCTAATCTTCTTTTACATAATTACCTTGCTGTTACTAAAATGGGTAGGTGCCAGCATTCCAGAACTTAATGCTTAATTGTATAAGTTATCTAACCAGCAGTAGGTCTCAAATTGAATACCTGCGGGTATAGATCTGGTTAGCCAAGAAGATGGGATGAATCGCAATTTACCACTAAGCCAGTAAAGGTACCGTAAACTAAAAGATCTCTTTTGTTACAGAGCTTGTTGAGTATTTCAAAACCCAAATGCGCGAAAACACAGACGTGGCCTCAGCCGTGGCAGCCATCCGTACTCTCTTGGAGTTTTTGAAGAGAGACAAAGGTAATCACCCCTTCATTTTTACAAGCCATGTTGTACAACAGCTTTTTAACAGCCCCTCATCCTTTGAAGGTTGGCAGGCTTTTCCGCCAGCTCATTGCGCACGCTGTAAAGCCCGCTGTTCTTTGTTCCAGGTGAAACGATTCTAGGCTTGAGAGAGAACCTGACGAAAGCTATCGACAAGCTGACAAGCGTAGACTCCTCGGTGGCCGTGTCTTCCGGAGGGGAGCTATTCCTTCGCTTCATCAGCCTTGCATCTCTGGAGCATCCAGTTAGTGTGCTTGAATCGCAAGCTTTGTATTAACGGCACTTTGAAAGAAGGGAGTGGGGGTGGGAGACTGAAAGCCACTGTTCTGATCTTTTCCAAACTCTCTTCATTCACAGGATTTATCACAGTGCAAGAAAGTGATGATCGTAAGGGGAGAACTTTTCTTGAAAAAAATTTCACTTTCAAGAGACAAGGTTGCTAAACTGTGCCACACGTTCATAAAAGACGGAGCTGTAAGTATTCAGATTTTTCTAAATATTTTCATTTGCAATATAGCGTAGATTGCAAAAATGATCACTCCTGTGGTCATAAAGTAGAGCCAGCTTCTGCTATGTTGTAAACATAGTTGGTTTAATGAAATGCAGCTGGTTCCTTTAATGGAAAGGATACTAAACCAGTTTTCTTGCAGAGCCAGTTGATTTCTGTAGTGTAGAAAAGTTATGCACAATTTGAAAACGCAATACCATGTGCATTTTGAGGTCTTGTACAGAACATTCAGACCCTGAGGAAGGTGTAATTAATAGTAAAAGTGTTTCTTAAATGAATGTTTCTTATAACATTATCCTTTTCCCCTCTAGATTATACTAACGCATTCCTATTCGAGGGTTGTTCTGCGAGTGTTAGAGAAAGCAGCTGCAGCTAAGAAACGTTTCACTGTCTTCGTGACAGAATCACAACCAGACTCAGCAGGGCAAGTACATTTAAACACAATGGAAACTCCTGAACTTGTCAGTGGTGGCACAAAGTAAATACAGAAAAATACTGTGAAGTTGCTGCCTGTTTTTAACTTTGATAATTCCTAATATAAACCAGGGATGTCCATCCTTAAGTTTTCTTTATGATCATGCATTAGTTATTTTTATTAAAACAGTATTTCTATTCTCTCTGTTGCAGGCAGCACATGGCTGATGCCTTAAGAAAGCTTAATGTTCCAGTAACAGTGATCCTTGATGCTGCAGTTGGGTATGTTTCCCTGTGATTCTCCTGTATAAAGTGTTAGTTAACTGTAATTGCTAAAGGTGATCCAGCCCCACCCTGAACTTCTCACACAATGGATTTGTTTTCTGCAGGTACGTCGTGGAGAAGGTGGACCTGGTGATAGTGGGTGCAGAAGGAGTCGTAGAAAGCGGAGGCATCATTAACAAGGTGTTTGTCTTGGCTGTTTGTAAACTTGCATGTTTAATGCTTGCTCACCTTGCCAGATTATTCATGTTTGTTTTTGCAGATTGGAACATACCAACTGGCAGTATGCTCCAAAGCACACAACAAACCGTTTTATGCGGTAGCAGAAAGTTTCAAGTTTGTCAGGCTTTTCCCGCTGAATCAACAAGATGTTCCAGACAAGTTCAAGGTAAAAACTTTTCTGAAAAATTGGGGCTTAGGTCGGCCAGGGTGTCCTCGACTCACCGCGCACCAGCGACCCCTGTAGACTGGCCAGGCGCCTGCGGGCTTGCCTGTAAGCTGCGTTGTCCTCCAACGCTGTAGCTCTGGGTTGGCTGCATGGCGGGCCTGCAGAGTGAAAAGAAGCGGTCGGCTGACGGCACGTTTCGGAGGACAGCATGTGTTCATCTTCACCGCTCCCGAGTCAGCGTGGGGGTGGTAGCGGTGAGCTGAGCCTAAATACAATTGGCTTTTTCAAATTGGGAGAAAAACTGGGTAAAATCAATTGAAAATTTAAAAAAAAAACACACACATTCTCTGATTTATTTAATGTAGCGCTGTTGTGCTAGAACAAGCCTATAAGTGATACTTTTACTTTTTCAGTACAAGGCGGACACACTGAAGAAATCAAACAATCTTGCAGAGGAGCATCCAATGATTGATTACACGCCCCCTTCCTTGATCACCCTCCTCTTCACAGATCTGGGGGTGCTGACCCCGTCAGCTGTTAGCGACGAACTCATCAAACTGTATTTGTAACACCACTGATCATAATAAAATTCTATTGTATCTAATAAAAGTGTTGTGAAGAAGTCTAGCATAATGTGTAGTGTTACAACTCCTTAAAAGAGAGCTTTTTTACAAGACCTGTTTAAAAGAAAAAAAATTGAAATCCCACACTAGTTAAATCCCATTACCCAATTTCAATTTTTTTAGCCATTAACTCTCTCCGGGCTGTGTGGCCGTTTGTGTAATATCCACACTTCTCGGTGGTATGTAACAGCAAATCCACAACCGCTCATGTATTATTGCTTACATATAAAGCACCACGTACCAAGAAGGTTGCTTGCCTTTTAGACTGGAATGAGATTCTTTACCTAGCGCACACGATCATTCCTACAATATCACATACATCAAAGCTGCAAAGAAGCCATCATTGCACTGCTGGAAGAGGTCTGCATCTGGAGTCTGAAGCTGGCTTAACAGAAAGGTAGCCCCTGCTTTGTTGAACATCAGGCTGCTTACAAATTAGACACATTTCCCCCCCAATATATGACTTGGGTCCAATGATCCCACTCTTTAGTATTATTCTAAACAACGGTGCAATCGGCTTACTGCTTGAAGCATGTATGAGTCAGCCCCTGCAATGAATGCACAAGGGAGGATGCATGTGCTTGTAGTCTTGTAGATTGTAGTCTACATGTTGGAATCAGGAGAGGATGGGTTCCAACGTTCAATCCCAGCCGAGCCGCTGACTAAGCTTGATCCAGTAATCCACCACTAGATACGAGCAGGTTCTAACTGAAAACAATGCTGGACCTGCAATGGGCTATCCTGGGAGACGCAGTGATCCTAGAATACCAACGTAACGAGCGGTCAGCATTTTCTAACTATTACACTTTTCTTTGCATAGTAACTTAATGAATAAAAAAAGAGGCTTAGGGTAATAAAATCATTTATTGCCATGTCCTTTTCCACTACTCGTCATCCTCTGAATCATCCTGCTCGTGGTCGCCTCCCTTTCTGTTTTCTGACTTCGGTCCTGTTATCACTTGCTTGTCAAAATCCTCCTCCGTGATTTTGCCCTTTTTCAGCTTCTTCAACAATCGGGTGTCTTTGAGCAGTTCACCCATATCCTCGTCGTCAATGTCCGAGCCCTAGAAGCAAAGTGTTTATAACAGTTATAAATAATTCACACCTGATGAAAGACGGCCATTCCGGTTTTAAATGAGGGATCTAATGCTTTTAGCTTGGCGTGCCATAAAATCATCCTTAATTAAATCTGCTTTTCCCATCCACATTGAAGAGTATAGTTATGAGAAATATTTTCAAATTGTACTATACCTGCTAATTTAACTTGGTATCTGAAGAGGTTTTTTTTTTTGTTGAAATATTAAATCTTTATTGGCGAGAGATGAACCGACTTATATGTGCGTGCGTATGCTGCTGTAATACAGCATTTCAAACAGAACTCCAGGTTAATATATACCTCCTCTCTCTTTCTTTTGTCTGCTTTCTTTTTCTTCTTGTCCTTCCTTGTTTTATGTTTGGACCACGCCTTGTTCTTGGTAAAATTCTTCTTGACTCGGTCCTGCGGTCTCTGCTGTCGCATTTCTGCCAGCATCTTCTGTCGTTGCTTCTCCCTGTTCTTATCTTTGTAGGGGATGGAGTCTGTGTCTATCAGTTCGGGTACAAAGCCTGGGAAACTCTTTCCTTTTAGCTCAGGCATCTTTGGCAATCTTAACAATGCAAAGCCACGAGCCATACTCGCAAAGTCCAGATCTGTTTAAAAAGAAGACAAAAAACTTATTATAGATCTTGAAAACATTTAAAAACGGTCAATTGTCAAGTTAGAAAAACAGCTGCCTTTTGACATGAAAGTGTTGCTGCTTACCCTTTACTCTGAAGATGAGGCTGCATTCGTGTTTGTTATATGCTTGTACGCACGACACAAAGGCTCTCATTCCCCTCTCATACATAGCTCTGTCTGCCATGGCTAGAGACTTCACTTTGGGAAGGACATCTACCATGTCCTTTATGGGGGCCATCTCCTGCATTGGACACTGCAACCAGACAATATCAAGACTTTGAAAAGATGGAAACGCAGAACATCATGCATACCAGTATAAGAAAACATGCTACACTGAATATCAATACCCATGAAAATCTCCAGAAACTTACACAAATGAGATGCCACATTGGCTTTCATGACACTAATGGCAATAGTCTCATGCTAACATTACCTAGCCTGCAGTATGCATTTCTGAAAGCAATTTTCTAGCTGTCTAAAGCCATTTCAAATACAGTTAACACTGGATATACCTCTGTTATTCTGTCTAGGAGCTGAAATTCACATTTTATATTGTACGATACAAGCTTAAAATATGCAAGAGATCTTACCAGTACAAACTTACCTTCTGGTTAATGGCCAGGAAGTTGACATAAGATTCTTCCATAGGAAGCAAAAATACAAGAGCACTGCCCTGATTGCCAATGCGAGCGGTCCGTCCACAGCGATGGACAAAAGCACTGCGGAGAAAAACAAATCAACCAATCAGCAACTGATCAGTAACACTGAGAGAAAAGCGTGTTCATTTTGTGCTAAAATTAACTGCATTTTCAACACTGAGATCGTCAAAATATGGATATTGATGAACAAAGCCACAATATTCTCAAAACAGGCAGAACTGAAACCCAAGTACATTTAGAAAATAATTAAGCCTGCATGAATAGTTTCCTGCTGAATAAATATGGAGCTAGCAAGTACAGTAGGCTGGTAACATTCTGTACATCTCCTGCCAAAATGAGTGCTAGCACAGTCCTGAAACACAGATCAACACAAACCATATGTAAAAATGTAACATGTGGACAAGCAGGTTCCACCATATATACCCCAGATTCTGCTCAGTAATTTTAGCAAAGAATTTCCAAACCAAGTTTGGACACAATTGGATAAAGTGTAAAACAGAAATAGGATTGTATTTTTAACCATGGCCATGAGTACGGTTTGCATTTTGAGGACTTCATTTTTTAAACGGCTACCTGGCACTGCTTGGAGGGTCATACTGCAAGACCCAGTTAACCTCAGGAATGTCGATACCTCTCGCCATTACATCAGTGCAAACCAGAATGCCACTACAGGAAAGGGACGACAAACGAGCAGGATAAGTAAAACAAACCACACAAGCCGTTTGGAAGGCACAAAAACCTTGTCAATGCTGAACTCTACTTTGGAGATCTTATCTCCCACTGTTTTTCAATTCGTGGCATCATATACAGTATCTTGATATTATACATCTCTACTTCCACGCCTGTGTGAGGATTAATACAAGGGTTTACATTGATTTGAATTGAACATGCTGCACAGCCTTACTAAACACAATTCATGTGTTATTCCACCAGGTATTTCAGGGCTCTTACAGGTGTTGGCTTAACTAAATGCTTCACCGCCATATTACAATCTTTTACCTTTTTAACTTACGAAACTCTGTAAAGATTTTGTTGCGCTTATGTTTCATTTTTCCGTGAATGCAAAGTATTGTTCCATTTTTAACTAAGGCTTCCAAGGCTTTCCCGTAATACTCCACACAGGCACACGTACTGTTGAGAGAGGAACAGAGGCACAGAACAGTGAACAGAGGGTAGTAATCCAGCCAATGCTAGCAGTATTTAAAACAAAATGTCATTTTTCCATTAAAGAATAGAAATCTACCTGAAGAAAACCAGGTGTTTCTCGTGTTTGTGCTGTCGAAGAAATGCCACGAGCAGGTTAAACTTCTCCTCTGTTCTGCAGACCTGAACACGAAGTCACAGAGTACATGTAAGAGAACAGAATAACCCAAACACATTCAATTCAGCGTATACACAAAGTTATTCCACATTGTTCTTTAACCTATTACTGCGTGAGCAGCATAGCAATAGAATTTACTCTCATAATAAATGCCCATGCAAATTCTGGCATTTATTATGAAGTTTATTCAATTGATCTTAACAGCAGTGGAGGTGACTTTAAAAATCTCTGATCCTCTCTCTTGCAGTTTGATTTTTGATTAGTGCACAAACAGCCCTATTTCACTGCTCTTCACCCATGATCCCCACGCAGGGTTAGTGAGGGGCTCTCTCACCGTGTAGTAGTTCTGCAGTCTGGCTGGTGTTTTCTGTGTGCTGCTCTCCGTGGCTCCTTTCTCTTTCACTGTGATGCGCACTGGGTTACGCAGTCCGGCTCTCACCAGGTTCTCCACCTCCTGGGTCTGCGTTGCGGAGAACAGACCTGTCCTCCTCTGCTTGGGTAAATACCCAAGAATGGTATTCAAGCTGCAATGACAGAGGCACTAACTAACTGCACTATGACACTGCAAAGATGCCATTATAAAAGAATGAGAAATTTCCTGACCAGCTCTCCTGCAGAGGTGTTTTTAAACAGCAGACAGCTTCTTAACCCAACAGTGTACCTTGCTTCAAATCCCATGTCAAGAAGCCTGTCCGCCTCATCTAAAACCAGGACGTCGAGGGTCTTCACACTGCTAGCCAGGTCCAGCCCATCCGCCTTCCTCCTGAACATGTCCTCCAGGCGCCCTGGCGTGGCAACGATGATGTTTCCTCTGTGACGAAACAGAGCAAGAAGTACTCAACCCTTCAGATCTGAAGCCAGGATTTATTCTACAGGCACGGCATTTCTTTAAACTCTGCCCCAATTAACGTATAGAACATCTTGAAAGCCCTAAATTACACACACAGGGTACCTACCCAAGTTCTTTGAATTTTTCCACATCTTCAATTGGATTACTCCCACCAATTAGAAGAATCCGTCTAAAACAACACATTTAAAAAAAAAAAATAAAACATTCAAACAAACACACACGTTATATATATATATATATATATATATATATATATATATATATATATATATATATATACACACACACACACGCTTACCTGAACTGTGGGAAATGCTTAGTAAAATGTTCCATCACTTCATTGATCTGAATGGCAAGCTCTCGTGTTGGTGTAACGACCAGAGCACCAACCTGTAATTAGCCAGGACACAAAAATAAATACCTTATCATGCATGTTGGAAGAAAAAATGCTTTGAAAAATAAATAAATAAAAACACAGCCTGTGCAGAGCCATGATGTCCCACCGCCTTCCATAGCCACTTGATAGAAGACATATTGATGTATAAATCAAAATGGAACATGACACAATATACTTCATCTCAATAAATGTGATGCATTTATTTAATAAGTCTATGAGTTTATTTAATAAGTCTATGAGTTTCACATCATCAGTGCACTTATTATTTACAGAGTTCTAAGGCTCAAGTCATGTTCAGATGGCTGGTTTGCACTGGGATCCACAAATCAGAGCTTGAACTAAACTCCTGAAAGCAAATGTTCTTCAGTAAGTAGATGCATACCTGCATTTTCTTCAACTTCTCCTCTCTCCTTAGCAGTATTTCCAATATGGGAATAACAAACGCCAAGGTCTTCCCACTGCCTGTTACCTGTAATAACAGTGTGAAAATAAGCACACTGCATGACATAATAAACCACCTTGCAAGTGCTTGCATTTATTCACAACCAAGGAAGTAAATAATAACTTACCGCTTCAGCCGCCACGTCTTTATTTTTCATGAACAGAGGGATGCACGCAGACTGTAATGAAATAATGCACAATATAATCAATATCAAACGCGTTCATTGTATTCACTTAAAGAATATGTCATTATTAAATCAGTCACACGGGAACACAGATTTGAATTCACATTCGGGGATCGCAATAATATTATCTGCTGGCATTGCGCTCACCTGGACTGGTGTCATGTGCGTGAATCCCAGCTCGTCGAGAGTTTGAAAAATCTTTTCGTTAAGTTTAACAGGTAAACTTCTCCACGTGCCTTCTGTCACATTCTCCATCTTTAAAATACAACTGCACTAAACAAAAAAAAAATCTTTCAAAACACGACAACACGCCGCCCCAACTTCCTGTCCGTCCTGCTGTGCGGCGTCTCAGCAGCAACACCGGCAATATAGAGGTTCCACTTTGCAATTTGCACAGGGGGTGTGGCTGCCGGAGTGAGATCAGGGAAGCAGACGCGTACAAAAATGACGTTGTTAGACACATTTGTGGGCCAGATTTCAGAGGGCTAGTTCCTAATACATAAAATGTATTAGCATGGGTACTGCCGTATTTAAAGTGATCGGATACAAACAAATCATGTAGATTTGAGATACTGTACTTTAAGAATACCGTACTGTAAAGAATAAAAAAAACACTCCATAATAATGTCCTGAATTGTTTAATAATGTTTCCTAAATGTAACCAAGCTGACATAGTAAACTGTACAGAAAAAAAATGTTCTACATTTTCAGTGTCAATAATGGTGTTCCTGTAGGACAGGGCTACTTAACTCGGAAGGCATTGGGAGGCACTTAGGATCTGGTCTTCCCTTTTATCATTTTGTTTAAAATTAACAAACAATTTAAAACCAGCTGTCTACAAGCCCCGTGACTGCTGACAGCAATCTATTTTATACAGGTTCCTTTAAAAAAAACATTTTGTTTATTTATACATTTAACACTTGACTGCAAAAACAAAACATACATTTAAGTTTAAACTTAGGAAAACCATAAAAACAAGTAAATGTATTAGTTTATTTAGCAGACGCCTTTATCCAAGGCGACTTACAGAGACTAGGGTGTGTGAACTATGCATCAGCTGCAGAGTCACTTACAATTACGTCTCACCCAAAAGACGGAGCACAAGGAGGTTAAGTGACTTGCTCAGGGTCACACAATGAGTCAGTGGCTGAGGTGGGATTTGAACCAGGGACTTCCTGGTTACAAGCCTTTTTTACTTTAACCACTGGACCACACAGCCTCCTTTACTTAAAATCCTCCTGTACTTAAAATCCTTCTTACGAGTTATGAAACAAACCCCCCCCTTAGTCAATTCACTGCGCAGCATGGATCCTGGGGTATCCTGGGATGTGCAGCAGAATAAAAAACAGACAAGCACCTTCTTTTTTTAAAGAATGTTGTGTTTATTATTTACTAAACCTGGGTCATATTAACATACATCAGCATTTTTAACTTCACATTGTATTCTGAGGTGTCAAAGATGTTACACAAAAATATTTCCATAATGGCACACAGCAGCCATTGCCTTATTTAAGGGGTTTGGTTAACCCTATTTACCAATAACTGCTGCAACATCAGTTTCCCTCGAAGTAATACAAGTTTATCTTGAACATGAATACCTGTAACAAATAGTAAATTAATTGTACAAAATCGTGTTGCCATTAAGTTGTTTTTTTTTTCTTCAAAAGACAAAAAAGTACAAGCAACTAATTTACACCAGTCACATTTTCCTGATCCACACCCACACCTTGAACTAATATTGATTACTTTAAACCCATCATTAAAAGATACTAAAATGAAAGTTTATTTTGCCCCCATAGAGAAACACATTTTCAAATCCCTATGTGTCTCGAAGGAGAAAGATTGTACAAGAACCAATTAGAAACAGACAATCAGCAGCACGGGAATTGAAACTGTGGCTGTATACATTACAGTTTTTGTAAGGTCCTTTTCAAAAGGCCATAGTAAAGAAAAGGACAATATATCAATTATTTAACCCCGTGTGCCCCACCAGGACTTTACAGCATTTTCGTGTTTCCTCAGACAGTGCTGGGTAAAGTGATCAATTCTTTAGTTTTAGACAACTATATGAACCCATTTGCAGTATGTTGTGAAGCTGTAACCTTCACAGTAACCACTACAGTCAGGCAACTTGTCATGTAACAAAAACCGAAATCCTTTAGTTGTAGGAAAGGCAGACTGAAACAGTAAATATGGCTCTATAATCTTTTTTCCAACATGAATGAACTTTCTACCTGCACTGTGTAGATACAATTGGTAAGATTTGTAGCTAAAGACTTACCAATCGTGAATGCTGCAAATGATTCAAATTAAAACCTTCCCAGATTAAAACCTAACAATGTGCACAGCCACTTCAAAACTGCAAGGGTTGGTGTCTGTTATACAGAAAAAAACAATCCCCAAATATATACTGCTGTATTATACAATCAAGAGTTGAAACGTTAAGATAACCTTGGCTTGAATTTAAAGATGCAGTTTTAATCTGTAATAAGAGAAGTTGCAAGTGGCCAGAAACTACACTGTAATTTCTGCTAGCAAAGGAACATAAAAACCAAAAATAAAAAAGACTAAAGGAAATTAAATAAACATCAAAAAACATGTTATGTAAAGGCTTTTGAAAGTCTAATAAACTCGGATGTCAAACCTGAAGTAATTGTTGTTGTGACTAAAGATTTTGGTAAATTGTGAAATGTGTTAGAAACGTTTTTCTGTTTGTTTGTTTGTTTGTTTTTTTACACAACTCTTCGCACTTCGAAAAACCTCTTCAGGTAATAAATCTGTCCAAGGGTCATCGCTACAAGTACCAGAGCTTCAAAGAATGACCAAAGAACCACTCTGCTGTTCGTGTTGTCGTTAACTGCAAGAGAAAACAACAGATTCATCCATCAGGCGCTTAAAAATAAAAACAGGCAACTAGCAGGGTTAGCAGTAAAGCCTCAGTTACTATTGGTTTGTTTATGAACAGATCAGAGATTTAATTGAGAGTAGCATAGAAAAAACATTTGTTCATTTTGAACAACGTGTCAAGTAGATTACTGGTGTAAAAGGAATGGATGATAACATGTTATTAGATATAATCTTAAAATCAGTATTTCCCTTAGTCCTTTTGATCCAATTAAAAATGAATTTACAAAAATTCAATCAAATTGTGCTTTCCCCCCCATGATGATATAAATGTACTTGTATGACGGATCTCTGAGATGCACGACAGATGTCCACACTATAACGTACTTGCTCTGTGTATCCTCTCTCGGACCTCCATGTACTCCTGCTCATGCTTCACTGCAGTCATAGCCACGGCCAGCTCATTGATCATCTCTTCCAGCTTGTTCTGGTGAGCTGCAGGAACAGTTCAAAACACTTCAAATTGATAAAGAGGGCATGAAGACATTTCGAGTACACCTGAATAAACATGACATGCACAGCACTGGAAAATCCTCAGGCAAGTTAAGTGACTGAAAAAAAAGGATTAGCATCACTCCTCGTCCTTTAAACACTGCAGCTTACACTGTTTAAAAATCAACTGCAAAATTATTCAATCTGAATGATGACCAATGGGAGGGCTTGTTTATGCATTTACTCTAGAGACTTACTAACACTTCATTCTAAATCATGCTCAACAGTACCACTCTGACTGTCGGATCACTTTAGCTCTGTGCTTTCGTTTTTTACTTCCTCATACCAACTGCAAGATGCTGACAAACCACAAAAATCAAGCGCCTGTGCATTTAGTTTCCTGTTAGCAAAGCAAATGTTTGTTTTGCCTCGTCTTTTACCCACCAAATAAAACATTATATCCCCTTTGGACACGTTTTTCCCTTCTTCCCTCCCCAAGGGGTGATCAAACACCAGACACTGCCAAAGAAACTAGGCTTTCAAGAGCACCTGTGATGTTCACTGTGCCATATACCAGACTGATGCTATAGAGCAGTTCAGTGACATGCTCTACATTTTTGTTATTTCTAATGCATCTTCACAGGATGGTGCGTTAGTATCAGAAAATATTAAATGCAATCAGTTTCAGATGTTAGAAGCATCTCAGAAGCGAATAATACAAACAGGGGTTAAAGGCAGCTTCTGTGGGTGTTTTTTTTTTTTCTGTTCAGCTTCTTGCCAACCACTGCTGTCTGATCAAGACATTTGGAACAGTCATAAGTCTGGATGCTACCCAATAACTGAAAGCTTCAGAAATGTGGGTAAAAACAAACCAGTTCTAAACCAAGCAAGAGAGCGGACATACCATCCCAGGTATCGCCACCGCCTGAGAGAGAGGGAGAGAGGAAGGGGAAAAGGAGCAAAGAGAAATGAAAATAAAATGTAATGGAGGAAAGGAATTCAGAATATCAAAGCAGAGAACAGATAGAAATGATAGGAATGAGTCTTATTAAATCCAAACTGAAACATGAACTACAGTGCCACTAGAAAAAAAAAAACACTTAATAGGCATGCCACCTCCCACGCAAGTCAGCAAATTCTTTGCAGTTTACATTCTCTCATTTAATATCTTGATTACGTGAGCAACAGTATGAACAATTGCTTCTGGAAACTCCTAACAAAACCTGCTTCTCTGGTGGCAGACTATGAAGAGTACCTGGCTTATTATAACTCTACAAGGAGCTCAGCGATGCGATTTAAAACATAGGGATCTCAGATGATCCTCAAATAAATACAACTCTGCTATCTCTTAAGGGGACCCTTTTCAATTACAGAAAGCAGGCATGGATTTGAAAAGTTTCTTACAGCCTACAACACTCAACCTTTACTGATCTACTTATGCTGTCTTGATTTCTGCTTAAAAAACATTAGTATAAAAATGAGTGGAGTCTTTTCATGAACTGTTCTTGCGATGGCTCTAGAATACCTGCTTCAGACTGGCCCTATAAAACTGGAGCTGTACTAGGCTGTAGGCTTCCTCCTTTATAGCTTGCAAGGTGCATGTAAACACTGTGTATTGAAACGTGTGTGTGGGGGGAACAGGATGGGGTGCAGCCCCCTGAAAAAAGAGCTTTAAATCTCACCTTCCGTCTCCATGTCCTGCCCTTTCGGAGCCTCTCCAATGTCAATAGTGAACATCACAATCTTGGGTGTCATGGTTGACATTTTGTTGCTGAAGCAGAATTTGTACGTCCCGTCCATGTGAGCAGCAACCGAGTATTTCCCACTGGATTCTCGGTCTCCTTTATAAATCTGTTTACCGTCAGGCCCTGTAATCTACAGGCAGAGAGAACATTTGGAATGATTGCCATTCTTCATTATTATTGTAAAACAAAAGGGTGCAAACAAATCTACAAGTACACCTACTGCTTTACAACAATACATCCTATTGCATAGTGGTTTCACTCATTCCAGGTCTTAGTACGAGCTTGATTAACCACAGTGTATAGGCAGCACACTCAGGTGTGTCATTAAACTCCTAGCAAAAACAGGAATGGGTCAAAATGCTATTTAATGGGAGTCTTATTTCCATTCCTGAACATTAGTGTCTATTTTAATGCTCTAAATGACGACAGACAAAATACAGTTGTCCTTAAACTCAACCCATTTGCACTATACTAGTATTTCCAGTAAGCTGTCCTCAGTTTTCAGCTGCAGTAGCAACCGTGACGCCAAGGTAGCATTAATAATACATAATTTTGTTAAACTAGGGAGATTAAGGGCACATTTAAAATTGGTTCTATTAACTTGGTTCAAGGCATAATTGAGCTAATTTGCAGGGATTTCTTTAGGTATTATTCTTGGGAAATAGACCATTTGCTTTGCTAGATTCATTACAATTGTACAGTCCTTTGAAAGCAAACCACGCTTGCAGTGCAGGTTTCTATTACAATCTAAAACTGGTATATCTTCCTAAAGTGACAGCTTAGTGACAGTATATATGTTTAATAAAGTAACGCTGGACTGGTATGTGCCAGCTAGAACAAGGGCGTGCTACATGCTGAGCGCCTGAGAGTCTTTCAACTGTTTTGAAACCAGCGGATCAAGAACTACAATCCCTTTCACTTGCATTACTGAAAGTATGAAAGAGGATGTATAAATATTAACATACACAATATTCACTTTGTTCCACGGTCTCTCCACCACTGATGCATTTAAAAAAAATTAAAAAAAAACAGAAGCTTACAGATCTAGACACCTCTGTAAAATGCTAGCTTCTGAACCACAGGGTAAAAACTAATTTGCCTGCAATACAAACCTCTGGAAGCCCCAATTTGGTAACAGGCAGGCAATACTTTTTTATTGCAAAATGTAACTTTGTATATAGAAATATTGTAAAGTGGTAAAAAAAAAAAAAAAAAATTAAAACATATGTAAACTATGATGGAAGCTGTCATTTGTTTAATTTGACTGTTTCACCTTTTCAAACCTTCCAGAACAAACTGATTTTAATATACAAATAAATTACAACGTTATGGGTATAAACAAAATAATTTAATTAAAAAGATGAATTTGTGTTATTTTTATGTGGAACTAGATTTCAGCATGACTTTCTCTTTGTATTGCCTAGCCACTTTTTGATGCAACCAAACATCTGTGGACATACTGGTACCTCACGCCTTTAACACCAATAGAGCCACGTGTGGTCTTCTCACACAATTCGTTAAATCCCAGTATTTCTTTGTCAGATATAACTAGCCTTAAAATGACACAGGATAGCATGCACCTTCAATCTGCCATATGTTACCATTTAACAAGCATAGTGTCGTCTCAAAACACCAACACGTTCACTGTGATAAGACAACAAGCCACATCTGTTAGATTTATAGCGTTACGCCTATTCATTATAATTCAAAAAGCAAACCGAGACTGTCTGACTTCACTGTGTTTAACCTATTTTAGGTCAGTCTCAAGCTGGACTTCAGACAATAATATTGATTTTGCCTGTTAAACAGTAAAATATTCCTTACAAACAGTATGCTAGGCAATTCAAGCCAGGTACAGTATTAAAACAAAGCTTGCTGTCTCTCTGAAACGAACACCATGTTAGTTAACAAACTCCCAAACCATAAACTTCCTACAGGATAATTTGCGATATTTTTTATTTCTTCCAATATTATTACTACGACTACTAATTGAGGCCTGTTTCTCCACACCTATCTCGCCTGTGTGTGTCGGTCCAGCTCAGGCGACAGTGCATTTGTGGCGTGCAGTTTGATTAATGCTGATCTGTCACTCCGGTGCGGCCTCACCTCCACATCGATATCCAAGAAGCCTCCTTCCGCTACCTCAAACATGAGGCCCATCTTGGTACCGGAGTTGACCCGTTCAAAGAAGCACTCATCGGCGTGCGCGTCTATGCTAACAAAGTAACCGGAGGCCGTGCTGGAGAAGAGGGCTAGAAGGGCAAGAATCTCTGACAAGGTAAACATCTTCTTTTTATTGCGCTATTACTGTTACTATACACAGAAAACGGAGAGTGGAAAAAGAGAGAGAGAAAGACGAAAAACCTAGGAAGCCTCAGCCAACCACCGGATAACGGAGGTGGAGTTTGGGTTCCAGCAGGGAGAAGGAGAACACAGCTACCACTGCCACGTAACGACTTAAACGAAGCGCCAGGAAGGACAAAACAGCTACGGCTGCCCTTTTACAATACGCGATTTGCAAAATGTTCCACCACTGCAAGCAGGTGTATAGTCAATCACCATTATATGCCAGCGTGTTAAGAAGCTATAAACTTATACAAATTCTACAGGATTATTTTTATACAAGGAGCATTTTATAAGCATTGTTTGTTCAGAATTTTTATAAACATTATCTTAGGTTAAATAATGCTTTGAGAAAAGAGTATACACTTACAACCCTCTCTGAAACCACAAACAGTTGAAAAAGGTTTATTAGAATGCAAACGTGACTCAGTCGATTCAGATCCCCTAACAAAACAGCCCTTGAACAGGAACGATAGAAAACTCATGTTTCATAACGCCTACTTTAAATTGTTTAGAGGGTCAATTTGCACTGAACCCAAAATGATAAAGGGAGATATGTGGCGATCGAGCACAGCTATAGGTTGCGTTGACATGGGATCTGCCTTCTCGGTTTAGAATAAAAGTTTTGCAAATGTTACCCAGGAGCGAAAGCTTGCATTGTAAATCAGGCCAATCGTCGCTATAAGTAAGGTGTGGGAATGCCAGTAATTAGGACTGCTGTGGCTTTGTATGGTGTAGTCGTGCATAATGACGTGATCATATGAGATCATGCAAAGTTGATGACAGTAGAAGAACAAGTAAAATCATTATATGAAAGTACTGAATTCTGTTGATCTGCATAAACATGAGCACTGCGATAAAGAGGCTTGAGACGTGCATTGCGGAATATAGTTTCCTAAGGCTGGATTATTTGAAACCTAATGCATTCTTTTTCAGTGAAATTGGAGTTATATCAGTGAAATTGGGGTTGCTTCTAAGGGTCTGCATTGCTTTGAAGGGATATGCAATTATCAAGTGAAATATAGGGCATTTTAAAACAGCTGCTACTGTAGATTTAATTTTAATTAATAATATAGAGGCAAGTACTGTAGCCATTTTTAAAAAAAATACATGCATGCTAAACAAGCAACATAGACACAACGTATTTACATAGGTCTGGTAGGCATGCATACAGTATTTTCCAATACATTTTAACATGCACTGTGTTCTATTTATACACCAGCTCTCGAGTTGAGTCAACTTGGCCGAAACCACTTCTCTGCTGTCACTTTGGGATTCTGACATGCGCATTGCGCTCCTCCGGTTTAGTTGCAGAGTGAAGCACAGCGGATTTTGGATTGCAATGGAACCGTTCTGAGTGTTTTTCCCCTCATCATAATAAACCTCCCATTTCTAACAAAATGACAACGAGAAAAGGAGTACATTTACCGTTAATAGAAGCCTGAAGTTCCACTTATAGGAATTTAGGGGTATTTAAAAACAAACCGAGGAAGCGTATGCAGTGCCCTTTTGTTGTGTAGTTGAACTTTGTTCAGAAAAAAAGAACTCTTGGGACAGGGAGAGCCAGCCATGGAAGATTTTGGATCCGCTCTAGAGAAGAACGCCGCAGAGCTGACAGTCATGGATGTGTATGACATCGCTGCCGTGGTGGGCCAGGAGTTTGAGCGGATTATAGACCAGCACGGCTGTGAGGCGCTGGCCAGGCTGATGCCCAAAGTAGTGCGGGTGCTGGAGATTCTGGAGGTGCTGGTGAGCCGAAATAACATCAACCCTGAAACCGAGGAGCTGCGGCTGGAACTGGACAGGCTGCGCCTGGAGAGGATGGACCGGATGGAAAAAGAGAGGAAGCACAAAAAGGTAGGTTAAAAAAAAAAAGGTTTTTTTCTATCTCAGTTTGCAGGGCGTTTTTCTAGTAAATTAATATGTGGAATATAACACAGCGTGGGAAGACCATTTGTTCATTATTTATTTATAGGAGTTCTCTGTCCGCGTATATTTCAGGGAACAAACTTTATAGTTACTTGTAAACAAGCTCAGGTAGGTTAAGACCGCTGTCAATCTGGCAATGACATTTAACAGCACGGTGTATATTTGTCGTCATAAACTAATGCACAGTGTTGCCTTTGTGGTATCAGTTGATCTAATAAAATTGGAAAAAATAACACACACTGTTCACATTCCCCGAGGCAAAATTGTTGCAAAGTCAGTGTGTGACTTACTGGGCTAAATAAAGACGGAAGCTGAACGGTATTTTCCCTGTATGTTTTCTCTTTATCGTGTGTGTGTGTGTGTAACATTCTTTATGTGTGAATATTTTTTAACAATACATTTGTAAGTTAGTGGTATTTCAAAGATAAAATATGTGAAGAAAGATCAATGTAGAACTGAATGTCGGACAAATCTAAGATTCAATGTTGCGGTAGCGTGCAGTACACACATAAGACAGTACTTATACATGTAAATTGCAAGGTGAGTTTTTTGTGTGTTTTTTGTTTAAAAATAAAATAAAAACAAAAAAAAGTTACTGAAGGTTTTAACAACGTTGCTTGTTCTCTGTAATATGAAAACTGTTACAATTATCATCATGTTGCAACTTTTAATTGTTATTCTTTTAGAAACACCTAACATGTAGCAATTTAATGTGCACGCGCAACAGAAGAAATGAAGGACTTCAATATCCTGAAGACTGACACATATTTTTTCGCTTTTCTATGTTTTAACAGAAAAGGAAAGGAAAGGTTCAAAGATTGGCACATGCTTTTTTGTCCTTTGGTACAGGGATGGAAATAAGACTCCTATTGCATAGCAGTTTCACCCATTCCAGGTTTTACTTCAAGCTTGATTCGCCACAGTGTGTATGTAACAAACTCCTTGTAAAACCAGGAATTGACCAAACTGCTATGCAATGGAAGTCTTGTTTCCATCCCTGATATATTTGTTAAAAACTTGGTCCAGTTCTGTAAACTATTGAATACACTGACGCATAGGTTAATACAGTATGTACAATAGAGTAGCTACTGTAATTTTGGAGTTTGTGAAAGCCTGTGCCCCTTGCTTTGCTGTGCACCAGGAGCTGGAGCTGGTGGAGGACGTGTGGAGAGGGGAAGCCCAGGATCTGCTGACCCAGATCACACAGCTTCAGGAGGAGAACAAGAACCTCCTCACCAACCTCTCCCCCAGGGACGCCAGCATGACTGTGGAGGCCTTTCACAAGCAGGAAGGTAAAGAACAGCCAGAGGAGACGCCGGCAACACATTTCAGACCCCTCCCTCCCCTCCCCTCCCCTCCTACAATGTTTCTGACCATCCACACAGCAGACACCAGTACCAGACCCACGCACTGTCTGCAAGTGGTCATCTATTGAACCGCCCACACGCACACGCACACACACACAATAGGTTTGTCAGGGCATAGTTGTGCGTTGCTAGGGATCATTATTGCGTCTGGTAAAGTGGATAGTCCTTGTGAAATTGAATTGCGTGCTTTGAAATACAATGTGAAATTGGAACAGAGCTGTTCCGAGTGCAGGTTTCTGTCTTATTATCTGGGGATGTGTTTGTTAATTGAAGCGCTTGCATTTGTATTCTGATGTTAACTATGGTGCTGTATTCTCTTGACACGTGTGCTAGAATGGTGGTCCTGTTTAGCATTGCAGTGCAAATGCATTTCTATGAGAATGATAACAGTAAGGACACCTGTGACCTCAATAGAAATGCATACTGATCAGACACATATAATGAACAGGATCTAGTTGTTAAAATACTGCAGACGGTTGGGGAATAGGGAAGTTGTACCAAGGCAGTACCTGTGTTTGATCTGGAGGAGTGCTGGTCCTGTATATTGCATGTTATTTAGATCACGTTACAGTATTGTAATGTGTCATGTGAGCTCAATCACATGGCACAATACAATATTTCAGTAGAGGCTGTGAACATGAAAAGGCAGAATGTGATAATTTCTTTCCTTTTTCCTGCATGACCTGCTGCAATGATCTAATTTTAAACACGCCCCCGGCTTTCAGACGTCAATATATCCAGTTAAATGCCTGGCATACTTCTCAAGGTTATTTTTATGCTGTTGGGCTCCAAACAAACCCTGTGGAAAATCCAAAACATAAATCTATATCAGTGCTCTAGAGCTCTGAGCATACCTAAGTAACTAACTACAAGTTCTTGCCTGTTGTACTGTGCATTATTTGTACTTCGATCCATTAATAATAATAATAATAATAATAATAATAATAATAATAATAATAATAATAATAATAAAGGTAATTCTGAAATGTTTTTTCATGTCAATCACAGAAAGTTGATTGGTATGCATTAAACCCACTTCTGAAGCAATGGCTGTTGTTGATATTGCTGGTATCAGATAAAGGCTGTTCTTTATCCTGGGGAACACACTGGAGGTGACGGACCCTTCCAGGGGTGAAGGGGTTAACTGTGTCCTTGTTTTTTTGGGCAGGGATGTCAGAGAGGGAGAGGCAGGTGATGAAGAAACTGAAAGAAGTCGTGGACAAGCAAAGGGACGAGATCCGAGCAAAAGACAGAGAGCTGACTCTGAAGAACGAGGACATTGAGGCAGTAAGACCTCACTCATAAGAATGCGCACGCTGAATTGAGATTTATATGCAGATCGCCTCCCTAAGCAGCTGCCAGGGGGGGGCTCAATGCCTGTTTCTTCAATTCAAATTCCATTTCCAATTCCAATTCCAATCCCTTCGAAGGACTGATTTTAGACAGATAATCGTTGTGATTTTTGAAGCCAGTTTCATTGACTAACAGTGACTTCAATTGAAGTAATTTGTTGCCACTGTGAGAAGCTCATTTTAACAGAACACTGCTAATTTGTATAAGGGCTGTTGTATAGGAACCGTTTATTAATACACAATGTATTTATGCAACATGCAGGCATGTATGTCTGATATAGCAGTCCAGCTTTGGAATAACTGGGTAAGATCTTGACTGGTTTATTTTTCATAATTGAATTTGGAGATCAGAGATCAGAATATATGTTTTAATTTCTGGTGTGAAATTGCTAATACAGAATGTACTAATGAAACACAGTCCTTAATTAAAGACTCAATGGTTTCTAAAGAAAGCAAAGGGCCAATGGTGTGTTTGAACAGCAGATATTTACATTATGCAATGCAATTTGAATATAGTTTTAACTGGCGTGACTTTTTTTTTTTTAATCGCTTTGAAAGCAGTTCCCATGAAACCTGTAATGTGGTTCATTAGTACTTTACTGCAGATAGCCACTTACAAGCTAATTGTGAGTTCCATTATGCATGAGGCTTAAAGGTGTTGCTGAAATGCATTCGTTTGGAAAAATTTAATTGCATAATACAAAAATTGCTTTTGTTGAATGTCGCTGTCGTTGCGTTTATTGTATTAACAAAAAAAGTAAATTATTATTAAGTCTTACATTTAAGCCTCTGAGTACGAACAGAATAGGCTCAAATTGAAGTTAGATTTCTACTTAGGATCCTAATGCCACACGCAGATTGGATTATATGTCAGTTTAGGATCATAAAATTCCAATTCCAATTCCAATTCCAATTCCAATTCCAATCTACTGTTTGTTTTCAAACACACGCTCCCTTGAGGATGGTGTGCAAGCCAGAACGAAATATAGAAAGCTAGCTCTGTGAGCAGAATACACCGCTTGCTGAAGATATGTTCAGTGGCCCAGTCACTGTGTGCGTAACTGTACCATGTAACCTAACTATCTGTGTACCTGTTTTATAAATCATATATGTTTATAAAAAGTTTTTGGCAGGGAAACGTCTTGAAACCTGTAGAATTCACACAAACTGTTTTAAAATTTGATATAATTTATATATTTTAGGCTCTTGGGACCCTATTTTGAAACCAGACAATTTCAAGAGAGGAATCATTTTGGTTGTAAAAAAAACTTGCAGGAAACCAACTGATCCTTCCTGCAGCGAAGTTGTTTCTTGCTCGTTTCATACAGTCACGGTTGCTTCACTGCTCTCTGAAGGTTTGTCTTTGCACTTGGTTTGAAGCAGAGCCGTCCCTCTCTCCCCTTTGCAGTTACAGCAGCAGCAGAACCGGCTGATGAAGATCAACCATGACCTGCGGCACAAGATCACGGTGGTGGAGGCGCAGGGCAAGGCGCTCATCGAGCAGAAGGTGGAGCTGGAGGCGTTCCTGCAGACTCACGAGCAGGAGATGAGCAAGCTGCGGACTGAGATCGGGAAACTGAGGGAGAAACTGCAGGGCGAGCCCAGCCACAACGGAGAGAAGCCCAAGGTAACGAGATCTGTCTCTCCTCGCCTGGAATTTAATAATGAAAATTGATGTGAAAGATTCTATAGGAATTTCACAATGTTAGATGTTCTGTGCTGATTTGAGAGTTAATCAGTTTCCCAATAGCAGCAGAAATTACCAAGGGGAAAATCTTGCTCCGAGTCCTGGTTGGGTCTTTTTAGTTTCTGATTTGAACAGATTAGCACACGGTCACAGGAAGCTGAATAGGATGTTGCTAAATAGGATGCGTAATAAAAATACCTAAATATACTGTTAGTTGAGTTTATGACTCGCTCCATTCCTGAAGACCCCTAATGGCCATGTTCTGTTCTCAGATTAATGAAGGCTTTAATATCTTTAGAATTGTTTAAAGATTCTGCTGTGTCGGTCTAATCCATGTGTCTTTAAAAGCTATACAGGGACTGCTGAAGGTGGCTCAAAGTCCCTAGGTAACCACACTCTTATTCATGCACCATGTGCCACAGCATCAGAACAGGGTCATCAAAATATATATATATATATATATGTGTGTGTGTTTCATATGTGAGTTTCAACTATATGAACAAGTTTTTTTTTAAGTTAAGGGTATCAAATTCCATGCTGTGTTTTATGGATAAGGGTCTTAATCTTCTGAAGGAGAAATCGCAGTAAGCAGTATTGTATTGGTTGAGACAATGACCAGCTGTTCTGACAGAGCTGGTGCTTCAGTAAATATCCTGATTGCAGTAAACTTGACAGGAGGTGAAAGTGTTTTGTTCCGAGTATAAAAAAACAAGCTTGGGAGAGGAAAGTAACATGCAGCCCCGCACACTGGTATACCAAGAGAGAAACATGCCTTTACAGAGGTTTACAGCACAGCTGCAGATGTGGGCCAGTCCACTGGCTATCCAAGTCTTTTGCATTTAAACATGTCAGTGGGTGAATATTGCAATTGCACCATCATTTAGGGTGAATTTAAAAGGAAAGTCGATTCCCAAGTTTCGTTCACCCGCCCCTAGTAACCTGCTCCATGTGACTCGGTGATCTGCTGTCTTCTCCCACGAGGGCTACAGTGAATTATATGTGAAGACCCCTTTTATACTTACCCTTCATTAGATGTTCTGAGCAGTTCAGACTGTGTATGAATAATCTCAGGGTTGTGTTATTCCCATGACTTCTAGATTGAACCGCTTCCTCCATCTGAGCCGTTTGAGCGGCTGGCTCTATTCCCACGGCTTGTCAGTGTGGAAAACGAGGAAGAGGAGGAGGAGGAGGAGGAGGAGGAGGAGGAGGAGGTGTTCTGGGTAAACCGTGTTCTGTGTGTTTTGCAGAAATGCCTGGACCTGAAAACGAACACAAAAACAACAGCTTGTATTTAGAGGATATTGCTACAGAATATCCATTAATTAACTGACTGCAGGGATAAAAATAAGAGTCCTGTTGCATAGCAGTTTCACCCATTCCAGGTTTTACTACAAGCTTGTTTAGCCCCATTGTATAGGTAACAAACTCAGCGATGTCTTAATAAACTCACAGTACTGCAATGCAATGGGAGTCTTATTTCCACCCCGGGACTGGTGTGTTTTTAAAAGAGTTTGCTGTTGTTTCTCCGTTGCTGTTCCAATGCAGTGTCTCAATGGATCTGCTTGTGTTTGTGGACTTGTCGGCCTGGAGTTTTTTTTGTCTTAAACGGTTTGCTGGTGGTTGCGTTTTTGTTTTGTTCCAACTAACTGCTTCGTTCAGCTTTCATTGCAAGCTAAATTAAATAGCAAAACCTGAACTGTTATAAACTAACATATAACATTTGCAGTTCTACCTTGTTATACAGCTTTGATGTGGTGGAGGCTGGGTGCAAACTGGCGACCCCACACATTGCAAGCAAGTGTCTTAACCGCTATGCAAAAGAGCCGGGCTCGTCTGCATTCGTGGTTTCAGAGCTTTTAACCTCATCTCACCGACGGGACAGAACCCGTAACAGCAGAGCCTCACACAGCACTGCCCCTTACGTTTAGACTGCTCCCGTTTACCCCATAATGCCATTGGACTAGCAAAAATTGCATGCCCTAACCTGCAGGGGGAGTCGTGTATAAATTAGAGATGTTAACTACCCTGTACCAGGGGGCAAAAGAGACGTAATAAAGAGACTGTTTCTCCGCGTCGCAGGCAGAATCTACCATTGAAGAGGAATCGGCTGCAGAGAAAATGGCCTCAGAGTTGAAAGACCCAAACCGCCCACGCTTCACCCTGCAAGAGCTTCGGGACGTGCTGCACGAGAGGAATGAGCTGAAAGCAAAGGTGTTCCTGTTGCAAGAGGAGCTGGCCTATTACAAAAGGTAGGCAACGTTCCTGTTGATTTTATAACAGAACTCCTAATCGATTTCAGAATTTCACTCGTTGGTCATTTACAGCAGTTTTATACAGTATAGAATGTATTTATATTAGAATTGTATGTGCTTTAAACATACTACTGGTGCTTAAGGCAGGGGTCTACTGCAGGTTTGAAATGGGGACTTTCTTCAAATTGTGCGACATTCGTAAGAAGTGACGCTGTTATGACGGGTATAATTGAAATCCTGATCTGGACCGCTGCTTTCTTGTTTTATGTAATAGCGAGGAAATAGAGGAGGAGACGGGCCCCCCCACTCCGACCCCCCCACCAGTCCTGCACTCCAGACCAGCGACCCAGCCCGAGTCCGGTATCAAAAGACTGTAAGTACTGTTGGGCTGGTCCATTTGTTTGTAGCTTTATTGAAAATGGACAGTGGCACCCTACTGACAGCATGTCTGCAACAAGGGAAAATATAACAGGCTGATTAGCTGTGACAATAATAATACTAAAACTCATTCAAAGTTTAATACGGCTGGATTACATGGTGGATCTAGAATACAGTGGTGGTTCTAGAATATCATAACTCAGTTCATTTTTTTTTTTTTTTTTTTTTAATTTAGTCGTTGCCAAATATTTTTTATTATTTTCTCCCCAATTTGAAATGCCCAATTATTTTTAAGCTCACCGCTGCCACCTCTGTGCTGACTCGGCAGGGGCGAAGATGAACACACGCTGTCCTCCGAAGCGTGTGCCGTCAGCCGCCCGCTTCTTTACACTCTGCAGACTCACCGTGCAGCCGCCTCAGAGCTACAGCGCCGGAGGACAACGCAGTTCTGGGCAGCTTACAGGCAAGCCCGCAGGCCTCGCCAGACTACAGGGGTCACTGGTGCGCAGTGAGCCGAGGACACCCTGGCCGACCTAACCCTCCTCCCCCGGCAACGCTCAGCCAATTGAGCCGCCTCTGGGAGCTCCGTCCACGGGCTGTGGAATAGCCTGGATTCGAACTTGCGACATCAAGGCTATAGAGCGCATCCTGCACTCTAGCGAGCACTTTTACTGGATGCGCCACTCGGGAGCCCCCCACTCAGTTCATATTTTTAAAGTCCCAAATGCAGAAAAAAGGATTGACATGCAGAGTCAGAGATGCTGTATTTCATCCTTTACACAGCAGCTGCTGCTTAGATCAATTGAATAGAGCCAACATGGTTTCATAATTCACAGTGGGATACGTCACTAATCACTGGACATTATAAATGAGGTCGCTATTTACTGTATGTCCATTTCCTATGAGATTTGTAAACCATGAGACCCAAAGCCTGGTGCAATAGTGCTTCCTTATTTAATGAATGGGTTTGGCTAAATAACCAAAGTGAAACAACCATGGCACAAAGTACAATGAAAATAAATTATGTTTTAAATCTGTTTAATTGGGGAATCCTTTACTTAAAAATAAGACTCCAGTTGCATAGCAGTTTCACCCATTCAGGGTTTTACTACATGCTTGATTTGACAATGCGTTGGTAACAAGCTCAGGCTAGTCTTATTTAACTTGTAGTAAAACCAGGAATGGATCCAGGTGCTATGCATTGGGAGTCTTATTTCCATCCCTGTGTCAAACTTAGCAATATGGGGTCGTTTTGACCTGGGCAGTTTGCCTCGTCATTCTGTTAGATTTGAATGAATGCAAGGTAGATTCCAAAATGTAATTCACCAGGTAGCGTTAAATACAAATAAGTTATTCAAAGCTAGATCTTTGAACATGTGCTGTGTAAATGTGTACACTCTGTGTACATGTTGTAATGAATATAAATTCAATTCACTCTTCCATATTTATTATAGATTTTACTGTATACAAATATAACATGTTGGAGGATCGCACAGTTTACACAACATTTTCCCCCAAACTTTTTTTTTTTTAATGATCTCCTGCAATCTGCTGATCAGATCCCTCCCTATCTGTGATGCAATGAAGTGTCCTTCGTTCTCTCTTCCCCTTAGTGTTGAATGCCATCTTAAACACAGTCATTTGCTTCTTTGTACTTCATGGTCTGTCTGCCTTCTCTTCCTTGTGATGTTATTTCAGGTAATATAAAGGAGTGGCTGTCCTTGCTTGTGAATCCTGCGACAGCTCTGTGATTGTTGTCCAGTTGACAGCCTATGCATGCCTTGACTGTCTCATCCTGCTGCATGCAACACCATCAGTGCCCCTCCCTGTACCATTATGACCATCCGTGTTCTCATAGCAGTCACCAGCAAAGCGACTCCACTGTCAAAAACCAGATCAAAGGGCTTGAACTGATCCTGCCATCTGTGCAAAGTGGATTTCTAAACTCTGGTACTTGCACATTAGATTCATATACAGGATACCAACCTTTCTAAAATGTATGAAAACTATTTTTAAAACTGTGGGGCATCATACTTTCAAACACAAACTACAGAACCACAGCGTCTGCAATACTGACTTTGAGGAACGAGATGGTTCGTCTGCAGTGCAGTACACTTTGGAGAATTTCATACACTTCGAGTTGGAGCTGGCAGAGGATTCATTATAGAGAGCTCCAAATTCTAGAGGCTGCTGCTGCCCTAGTTTCTAACAAACTGGCAGAACAACAATGAATGAAACATGGCTCCATGATTGAATGATCAGGAGCACGGCCGAGCTTTGAAAGAGGGCTTGCACACTTGACGCATATTCTGTCACGTTTTTTTTTGTTGCAAAAATGCATCACAGGAGATAAGGCAGACACTTCATATTAATGTCAATTTTAGTTTGCCTAAAAATTATATATTTTTTTTCTTCTCTTTTTGCGCAAGTTTAAGCATTTTAGTTTGGTATCTTTTCCTTTGTAAACAATATTATTATTATTATTATTATTTGTTTATTTAGCAGACACCTTTATCCAAGACGACTTACAGAGACTAGGGTGTGTGAACTATGCATCAGCTGCAGAGTCACTTACAATTACATCTCACCCGAAAGACGGAGCACAAGGAGGTTAAGTGACTTGCTCAGGGTCACACAATGAGTCAGTGGCTGAAGTGGGATTTGAACCGGGGACCTCCTGGTTACAAGCCCTTTTCTTTAACCACTGGACCACACAGCCTCCTATAATAAACACACACGTCTGAATTTGTTTTCTAAATGAACATAGCTGTTTTCCGGATTAGTAAAATAGCAAGATGCTGGCACAGCCATGGTTTTCCCAGAGAAATAAACAAGAATTCTAAATGATCAAATAAATCACAGAACTGTTTGCACAGCGATGATAAACTGCTGCTAATGTGACACTCAACGCGTGACTCATTCTTCCTGGGATACAATGATTAATTAAAGAAAATTAGGTTTATCGGGAAATGAGACCTATTCCCTTTGTAAATGGCTTGTGTTTTATTTTGTACACATTTAAACTTGTTAACCATTGTGTCTTCAACTTAACCCATTCTTCTTTTGGTCTTCTTTGCTGCTATAATCATTGTGTACAGTTTCAGTATTAAATATTCTCCAACATGGTACTTGCTGACTACAAACAACAGCTTCTCTGCACCATCAGGGATTACCTATTCAGTACACATATGCACATATATCATGCATGAAAATGTATATTTTTATATTGTATTACTAAAAAAACTAATACTACTAAAAGAGAGCTGACGTTCGCTATAAGCAACGCTTTTTCTGCAACATCAGAGTGAGTTCAGAAGCAAACTTGTTTAAGTTTAATTAAACTTTAGAACAGAAGAAGCTAAAGGATATGCAAAAGCATTACAAGCTGCCGTTCTAGGCTGACTGAACTCTTGTCAAAGTCTGTCATTATTGGGGTGATTTCTAGTCAAACAAGATATCCTGTCAGGAGCATGTGGCGAATTTAAAGTTCAAAAACAGTTAGAGAAAGCAACCTGTTCTGATGACGTTTGTAGAATACATGTAGATCAAAGCTTTAATGCTTTAAGCCCAGCATAATACATGGGGAAATATTTTTTAAATGTGATTACTTTAGAGGATATATATATAAAGTATTCAGGCGTCCATTCAGTTCCATAAGGCTCCTATACTCTGTAAACATGGTTTTCTTGATCTAGTAACAGTGCAATCCTTCAATCTTGGGTGATGCACAGCAGCTCTTCGTGTCGCGACTCGAGATCTCTGTCCGCATTTAACAAGACATAACCTCCCTGTGCTGTACATCTGCGTTCCTGTACCAGCTGCTCATTTCTCTGTGTCTGTACCTCTCCGAGCAGGATCTTTACCGCCATAATGCCGATGGTGGCAGCTGGATTGATTCCAGATGATCCCACATTACAGCCAATCAGAAGACTTGTTTCCTTTGTACGATATCATCTTTTTTTATTTCTCTTTGTCACTTTTCAATGTGTCCTATTCATCCTGCCTGCATGGAACTCGCATGCGCGCAATTCGGATTTGCATTCTGATTAGCTGACTGTGGGATCTGCTCTATTGTTTTGTATATATATTTATATCAAAATGTGCATATCAGCCAGTCAGAATGCCCCTTCACCAACCTGTGCTGCTGTACTCAAATCTTACTTTAACCCATTACCTGCATCTGCGTTTTGGTGTATGCTTGCTAATGCCACACATCACATCTAATTCCCCTACTAAAGTAGCTGGAACCTGTGAAGAATGTTGCAATGGTTTTCTAACTGTGATCGTTCCCTGACCAGTTCCTGGTGTAATTAAATTGATTTAATTTAAATTTGTGATTGTTGTTTGCAGGGTTGGGGTCAATTCCTGTTTTTCAATTCCAATTTTTATTTTTTATTTAGCTTGTCCAATTATTATTTTACCCCACTGATTTTCTCCCCATTTAGAATACCCAAACGCTTTTCCCCTCCTCACAGCAATTCCTACACGGCTCGGAGACCCGAAGGTTCAGTGAGCGTCCGATCCCACAACCAAGCCAGCTTCCTTTTTCACCCAGGAACTCAAGAGCAGACGTCAGCGAGCTACTGACCTCCGGAGGACAAGCCCAGCCCTGCAGGTGTCCGCTCTGAGCTCCCTGGGCGCCTGGCCAGCAGGGTTCACTGTAGCGCAGTGAGGAGAGACCGTCCCTTCTAGTTTTGCCTCCCTAGCCCACGGGAGCGCCAGAACCAATGCGACGCTCCCTTCGGAGTCCCCGGTGAAGACCGGCGTACTTCTCACAGCCAGGACGCGAGCCTGCGCTATGTGACTCTACCAGGCTGGGAACTGATTTTAGAGAGGAACTGGAAATGGAGCAGGAATTCACCCCAATCCTAGTTGTTTCTGTTTTTTCTATGAACAGCAAAGTCCTCACTGGGCGCTGCTTACTCCTAATGCATGGCCAATGCAGCAATAGTATGCCAGTATGGGTTTAGCGTTTCACTTTTCAGCTTGTATCACCGTTTTGGTGGGAGTTGTTGAGTTTGTTTTATTTAGTTTGTGGGTCACATTAGTGGTATTTGGTGGATTATGACAGATCTTATATTTATTCCACGTTTGTACACCCAATCCTAAAATCTAAAACTAAAGAAGTCTAGCTTCCAAATCTTTCAGCACAAAACATCTCTTGCTGCATTCAAGCTAAATGGGCAGACTATATATATATATATAGTACTGTTCTATGTAGCCAACTAACATTACCTTAAATTGCCTCATAGAGACTGACGTTATACTAGTTCTACTGCCCTGCAGTTCTGCTCTGCTTTGAAGCATAATCTCTAAATTGATATTAATTATTACTAGCAAAGCAAATACAAAAATGTATTAAATATTTACCAATTTTCCCACAATTATAAATTGATAAGTAGCTGAAGTGTACACATCCATGACATTATTTTTCTCCTGTTTTCAAAGGTTTAGTTTCTTCTCACGGGACAAAAAACGCAATTCGCAGAGAAACGTGCGGTTTGAAGACACGTTCAGTGCGTGGGCAGATAAAGAGGACGCCTACACCGAACAAGGGCAAGAAGCTTTGCAGCATCTCTGACTGAGTGCATTCGTTAACCTGGACTAAGAAGCAGCACAGTATGAATGCTACTGGCCAATACAAAATGTGACTGAAAATTATGTTAAAAAAAAAAAGAAACCTTCAAGATCTAAAGGGAACATGTCTCAGTTAACAAGCCTCTCTCTCTTCTGGCTACTATGGATGATCCAATACCAACAAAACCAACACCTCGGTCCAGTTTGTGCCCCCGAAAAAAAAAATTGTTAATCATTCAAGTTACAGAATTTGGTCGGACACATTTCATGATGAGTGGCAGCAGCTAAACCTTTAAATGTGATTTAAGAGAGATGCTAGAAAGTTGCTTGAAACTGCACACATAGTAAAAATGCTTGGTTTATCTAAGGATTAAAATGCATTAATTTCGTGTTTTATGGTTGTCCTACACCCACTATACAGAGTGGAACTAATAATCACACTTTACATGCGGAGAAGTAACCTCATGCATAAGAACATAAGAAAAGTTTGGGAATGAGAAAAGGCCATTCGGGCTTGCGTGCAAGACAGACAGCGTATGTTTGTGCGACGAATTAGGGACGTATCCTTTGACAGGTTACTGGAATCGTAGAACGTTCATCTAATGAGCTGAGGTTCTGGAATCCTGCAAGAACCGAGTCATGTGACTGCTCCAAATGGTACACCCATAGAATATGTAACACAATATGATGAAATTGATCTGAAACACCAGACATGCGTTTGCCACGAGACTGTAAACGGGTACCAGCACAAGACAGACTTCATGAAGCAAACTTTAGAAAATGCAAAAGAAAACAACACATGGAGTTAGAAGTGCTGCACTCAGGGAAAAAAAGATTGTTTTAATTCAATTTGAACACAACAAACAAATAAACCCAGAAGTAAAGGTAAAAGGTAATGAACAGTCTTGTAGAAAAATAGTTTGTGGAACAAAGCAAGTGGAGGGGATTATACCCTAAGATTGAAGTGTGGGTGCCAGAGACCTGTGGTAATGGTTGGATTCACATAGAAAGTGAGAGTGACAATTGCTGCAAAGTGTGGCACAAAACAATAGATGAGAGAGAATGAGGAGAGAGTTTCAGAACAGAACCAAGACAGCAACAAAGAGAAAGGCAGTGAGGCAAAGGCAGACGTGTTAATGAAGTGTTACAGTGTTAAAAAACCAAATGAAAGTAGAAACCTTTACTTAACCAGATTAGAAACGGTTTCTTTTACAAGAGCGATTTGGCACAAGATGGTACAAGCAAAAGGCACATAGTACTTGAAGTGGTACAAAAAGACCCCAAGTTTCAGCCTGTTTTGCATTTGCGGTGCATCATTAAAACTGTAGTTAATTGGTAGACATACCTAGAATCGCTCCCGAGTTCACCTGGACACTCCAAATCATCAGCATCCCCTCATTCACCAGCAAGCTGCAGAAATAATGTCTGCAAAAGTTACTTTGCAATTCTGAGAAATGATCCTAATGATACTGCGTTTAAGAAGGGAGTTATGAAATGATCCCTGTTCAATAGGGCTTGGAGAACACCGTAAAACAGTATTATGAAATTGTGAAAAAAAAATGAAAAAAAAAGCCATTAACTTGGTCTTCTAAGACCTGGCTAATTGTTTTGCTTTCTATTTTTTATAAATTGTATGAAATAAATATGATTACTCTCACTGTATATGTTGGCATAGTCCTACGAAGAGGAATAGCAGTTTTTTTTTGATTGCTTTACTGTAAAACTGAATTAGGTTGAAGCACTTCCCTAGACTGTTCACCTGTGCTGTATACCCAAGCTAATCTTAATGAGCCCTGTTGTGTACCACAGAAGAGCTGAACCTGTCTTTACCACATGTTCTTCTAATCGACCCAGGAAAAGCATAAGGAATTGAAAATGCCTGGATTGTGTTAAATAAAGGGATAACAGTCACTTAAATTCTGAAACGGGAAAAGTGTCTTGCCCTTGCTTTTCAGCCTCAAGGAGCACAATATTGTACAGCTGTAGACTTGATAATGCCTGGCATTCCATAAATCCTAAAAAAGAAACATTTCATGGCAATTTATTAAATTACCACTTTACTGTAAATGCAGTAGCTTTTCATCTTACCTTTCAGAGGCGTTTTTGTATTGTAGATATTAGTTATTCAAAAGGTGATTTTTTTCCAAATCAATAATCCATTATTGACTCAAGATACGCCTGCTTAATAAAGTACTTATAATCCTTTCATACTTCTGGTTGTGCTTTTTGTTAAGAGTTTAAATTGTAAGCAGGAAGTGTACAGTATAGGCCATTTGATTTCATCTTCTGTATTTCTTCATAGTCTTCTCTATATGCAATGAAATCCTGTACACACACACACAGCCTTACACTCAAGGGCATGTTCCTGTCAGTTCTTATGACGGATTTTCTGATCTGATACCAACATTCCAAGCATGCTAAAGTTTGAACATTTAGGAAAATACAGAGACTAATATCCATACTTCACAGCAAATGCCTTGTAGACTTCAATTTCAATACCTGCACCAGTGTTTGCTGAGCAATGTGCACTCCTGTGTCCTGATGGGAGTAGGAGTAAGTGTAGTACAATCCATTATTAATACAGGACGAGTGAAACTGAACAACCCAAATCCTGTGGTTACATTAAGACAACATGTCATACCACATACAAGGTTAGCACCCAACTTACATAAATAAAACAACCTACATTTGAATGGCTCGTAGGTTTTATTTATTTATTTTTTATAAATACTGGTTACAGCGTTGCCCTGTACACTGCCTTGAACACACATAATATTCTTAAATTGAAAACAGCAATAGTATATTGTGATTGGAATACAATAAATTCCAGGGTGAAAATATGGCATGAAACTTAATCCAAATAAAAATAATAAGAAGAAATCACTAAGATGTTAAATGCCAACCAAGGCTTTAAAATACCATACTACCGTTATAAATTGTCCCCTAAAATATGGTTTTGAGTTTTGCTTTGAATCAGAAATATGTTGATATTGTTCAGCTGTGCAAAGCTTAGACTGCTCCTCCTCACATGGACTGGACTGAGAGCCTTTGGACCAGGGACACTTGCTTTTACCACACGTGATATGGTACCAGCAATAAGGGAGTGCGCACTTTCTTTCGCTACTGTACTGTGCGCTTCTTAAAAAATAAGTAGATCCCCATACTAAAAAAAAAACGAGCAAAGAACAAAAACATCTTTGGCAGAACTATAAGGGGGCCAGTGATAAGAAAATAGAAATCTAAGTTTTAGTCGTCCCCCCTTTAAAGACTTATCTTGGTTAGTTCAAGCTCTCTCTGCTTAGGGTCCACGGCTATGGAAGTCATTACTGTACAGCATGAGCAAAGCAACAGTGATACATTGCCACTGAACCGGATGCAAACCCCCAAGCTTTTGGTCATTTGATGAGCGCAGGAATTTTGCAGGTAAAGAAAAATCTAGACAGAATCAGCAAAGCCAAGAAAAAAACAAACAAAACAAAGACACTTCATTTTCTGTCTTTGTGTCTGTCCTTGTCCCTGTGTCTGCTTTCATCCTTTACTCTTTTGGAGTCGCGCTCTTTGCTTCTGTGTCTCTCCCGCTTACTGTCTTTCCTTTCTTTGTCATGATCCCTATCACTCCGTTCTCTCTCTCTGTCTCTCTCTTCCCTTCTCGCCCTCCCTTTCTCTCTGTCCTGGGATCTGTCTCTCCGTCTCTCATCTCTGTCAATACCCTTCTCCCTCTGCCTGTCTCGTGCTCTCTCCTGAGAGAGCTGCCTCTCTCCTCTTGTGTGCTGCCTGTCCGTAAATGAGTGGTCGCTCATCATCAGGGGCAGATTGATGGGTTTTCGGAAAGGTCTGTCCCGTCCACCGAACCTCAACTGCCCCGATTCCTTCTTACCACCCAGTCCTCCCCCAAGGCGACGCGGGACCCAGCCTTTCAGGGTCCTCTCCTGTTCAAAGTCCACAAAGAGCTCATGCTGGTCCACAATCAGCTTATTGGCATCCCTGTGAGCTTTTAAAAGGGCGCGCTCCTCTTTGTATTCAATAAACGCATATCCCTTGGATATCCCCGTGATGATGTCTCTGACAACACGAAGCCTCTGAATGTCCCCGTATTTGGAGAAGACCTCTTTCAGCTTTTCCTCTGTCGTTTGGCGGTTGAGTCGGGATACGAACAGAGTGCGGTGAGGGTCGCCTACCACTTCTTTGTTGGGGACATAGCGCGCCACCATCGCCCTCCACACAGCCCGGTCATGAGGGTCCACGTCTGTGCCATCGATGCTCCCAGCTCTGAGAGGGTTGTACACAGTCGCTACAGGCGTCCACTCGTTCATCCTCTAAACGCAAGAAACAGACCTTTCAGATTAATCAGCGGACGTCAATAAAACCAGAATCAACAATCAATGTGGTTACATGCACACACAAGACTACTTTTCTGAAAAGTAGGTGAAGGACATTTGTTTCCCATTAACCTCACTCAGACCCACTGTTTACTAAATATTTAGGTTAAGCCAAAAACTGGAATAATTAAACCATCCCACGGGTGCAGCAGGACCACCCCAAACGTTACCCATTTACTACCAATGCTAGTGTTGTACAGTAATCACTTCCTACCTTTACGCTGAAAATGTGGTTTCTGTAATGGCGACTGCCAATTTCAATAATGAAAGTCGCTACATAAAACAAACATATTAATATTATTATCTATTACGGGATGCCAAGATATTTAGTAAACAATAGATATGAGTGGGGCACGAACACTGATAGCTTAGTTAAAGCAATGCAAGTTAACAGTACACACTAACTATAGGAGTAAATGAATACGCATGGAGTAATCGTCATTGACAAAAGATAGAGCTTTTTGCTTTGCTCGATTTTCTTTTTCGCACGACATTTCAATACAGTTTAACTGTGTATATTATGTACAAAGTAGCATAATAATACTAGTCAGTATACATAAATAATAGTAATGACACTTTATTGATGTATTTTTTAAACAGTACGGTATTATCATCTTTACCTTTTTACCGGGTGTCTGCTTGTCCAATACAGCAGCCTACCTCCTTCATGAATTTACGTGAATGAATATATTCGCTAATATGTTTTGAAAGCTCTAGCTTTTTCTAAGTCTTGTCTAAGTTAAGAAATGGCTTCTATTGTTTCCTGTCCTGGTTTTTATTTGTATTTTTTATGCGGACGACAACACGCGAATGAAACTTGCGAACACAAACACTCATTTTCTTGGTGGTGCGGCTATTAGAATAGTCCGTGTGGAAACAGTTCCTGTGTTCCTTTAATGAGCGTGACAAATAGGTTACCACGATGAGTTACTGTAACCTAAACGGTAAACCAAGTTTAAAGGGATTACTATTCTGCAAAACCCTGCAAATAATTGAACTGTATGTGTAACCAGAACCATTTTCAAACAGGTTGAAAACTCTGAGCAAAACTAAAAAAGCTTTTTAAAAGGGTGAACCCATTTCCTCTCTACCTAACACAAACAAAAGAGTTTCTATAGCAACTGACACCAAAAAAAGCATTGTTTTCAACCTGCCCACTGCCCGTTCTCATATAGTGCAATGGAGTAGACACTCTATCAGGAAACTCAAGCTGACAGGTGTAACTCACACCCTAACTAACACGGGCTCGTCTTTACCTGTCCTTACCCCTTGGAAACCCTGTGACTTTGGACTGATTGAAACAGAACTTAAACTGACATCTTGTTCAACGAGCCTGGTTGGCCCGAGGGCACGTCAATCAAACTGGATCTGGTCAAGTGAGTAAAGAGTTTCAGCAAAAGAAGGAAGTTCGGGAGTTGCAGTAAAGGGATAGTACGATTTACATCATGCAATACGAGGGTTTTAATCACTATTGCGATTGAAGAAATTGTGTCACAAGCAGCAATTTCTCTATAAGAAACGCAGCGCTTTTTAAACCCGTGCTGATCAAGTTAAACTAGCTAACTCGAAAGTTTCGCGATGGAGGATCAAGACGCTGCACCCGCTTTGGCGTTTGAAAAGGACGCTTTTGAACTGACAGTGGAAGATGTCTATGACATTTCCTATGTGATCGGAAGGGATCTGCTCAAAATTAGCAGCGGGGGCAAAGAGGTTTCTGACCTGCAGTTTAAAATTGTCCGAGTGCTGGAGCTGTTTGAAACTTTAGTGAACAAGTCCAATCTGTCGCTGGAGGAGCTCAAAATGGAAAGAGACAATCTGAAAAGCGAGGTGGAGAGACTGCTCGGGGACAGGTCGAGTGACATGCAGGGCACGGTGAGAGTTCAGTTTCACTCTAATGCATGCACACACACGACTAGGATCAGTTTCTTTGCACTCGAGCTAAGATATAGCTAAGATTAGGTACAGATGTCACACTTGTTTAAATCTAAATGAATGGAATGTTTCAGATTAATCTATTATTATTTATTTCTAGCAGACGCCCTTATCCAGGGCGACTTAGATTTGTTACAAGATCACATTATTTTTACATACAATTACCCATTTATACAGTTGGGTTTTTACTGGAGCAATCTAGGTAAAGTACCTTGCTCAAGGGTACAGCAGCAGTGTCCCCTACCTGGGATTGAACCCACGACCCTCCGGTCAAGAGTCCAGAGCCCTAACCACTACTCCACACTGCTACCCTAATCTAGAATCTAGAAGTTCTTGTAATACAATTAGATAAGCGTTTCTACAGTACTATTCTACAGTGCATGTTGTCCTGCACATCGTTCTGTCCATTGTGTGGGAGGTACAGGTTTGTTTTTCACAACTTGCCTTGTCAGTTCAGTGATCCTTAGATAAACATATCAATGGTTTATTTGAGAAGTGTACAGTTCCAGACGCGGTGAAACATTGTGTAATGTGTGAGAAATGTGAAGAACAAAGAATGAACGCGAAGAGGACGTTGATGAAAACTGGAGATATGACTTTAGAATTAATAGCTTGTTGGGAAACGGGAAAGAGGAAGGGAGACGAGAAAGATCAAAGATAATAACTGAATATATTAAGGAAACAGGAAAAGCAGTAATTGTATAGATTAATTAAGACGATATGGAACAAAAAGACACTAATGATTACAGACAAAGGGCGCTAATCATCTAAATGTATAGATGGAATGCGCTCCTAAAAATAATAATAATTAAACACATGTTCGATGATCCAGTTTCGCTTGTGCTGTTGAATTCACATCCTAGAATCGGTCGTGCTTGTTCTTATTATTGACCAGTGAATCTCAGTCTGCTGTCTCAGAACAATGAGAATTCTTGAACGGGATGGACCAATCAGAAGTCGTCCCAGCAGGATTCTAGAATGCGTCGGTTGTACATTACGGCTTTTGTTCTCTTGCAAAGTTTAATATTTAGGTTGGGCTGATTATTGGCACGTTAGGTGAATATGTGACATTTGTTCTTAAGACACTTCAACACATTTTACGTATACATGTACCTTCTGCACCAAGGAAAACAAAACGCTACAAAACGTTACCATTTAGGAAGCAGCAGGCTGCTGGAAGTGACGCTCCAATAGCTGTATGGCATCATTACGTGTGCAAATCAGTTAAGTCATTTTCACCCAGGATTACCTGCTTTACCTGTAAACTTTATTTAAACAAGCAACAATCCTGCGTTCTGTTCCACAGCAAACGTTTGGAGCAGACAAGCTGGTGATTGACCTGAAAGACCCGAACCGCCCCCGCTTCACCCTGCAGGAGCTGAAAGACGTGCTGCAGGAGCGCAACCAGCTCAAAGCGCAGCTGCTGCTCGCGCAGGAGGAGCTGCAGCTGTACAAGAGGCAAGTGGAGCTTGCAGCTGTGAAATCTCTTTAAGGGAATTCTAGAAGAAAGCAAGTCAACGAGACATGTTTATTATATAGAGCGCAAAACGAAATCGGTGTTTCAGCTCATGTCTTTATCAGTTTGCATTACAAGTACAATTGCTAACAGTTAAAATACTTTATTGAGTTTTTTTTTTTTATATATATATATCGTTTGAAGACATGGGAGTTATTCAATGTTTGTATAATAGGGCATGTTAACAAAAATAGAATTGCAGATTTTAATGAGAGCTATTTATGGAATCTATATATTTATACAGTATAACAGCGAAGGTAAATGGGCAATGGCATTCCTATAGCCTACAGTCCAAAAGAGGAGGTGAAATTCCTTTTGACTGTTTTCTTTCGTGGTTATACTGTGTGCAGTACTTTGTTCAAGAGGAGTCGGTAAACCAGTTTGGTGCGTCCTAACTTTGCAGCGGGATCCTCCCTCAAAGTGAGCAGCAGGCAGTGGAAGAGGAAAAGGCTGCCAGCACTGCAAGCAACACTAAAGAAGAGAAGACCGCAATAAGAAAACTGTAAGTATCAGCTGTACAGGTATGCAGAAACTACAGACAGGTACCTGCTATAAGGAGATGGGAGGGTCTGACATGAAAAGCTGCAATGCTGATCATCTGAGAACAGGGAAATGTCTACTAAGAGCTTTTCAGCATTCTTCAGGCAGAACACAGCATCTGTCAAGTGCTGCCGGATGACATTTTTTTTAATGGGGCATTTCCTCACAGTCTAGGGGTAACCAGTGCAAAGCATTGTCTGAATGCATGGTTACAAATGGACATAGGCACCAGGAAATAGCTATTTACATAAAGATCTGCTCTCAATAATTATTTTCCTAGGTGGCAACTTTTGGAAGATCAAATAAATAAAAGGACAAAACAAGGTTCTGCTATCTATTTAATGAGAGATGTTTGTTTCTGTGAATGAGATTGCATATTGGAGAGTGCAGTATTGTGGGCTAACGCTATGAACTCATGCTAAAATGCACCAGGCCTGGGCTTTATTGTTGAGGTTTATTTTCATTTACCACTTTATAGCGGATGGGAATAAAAGTTTGGTTAGTGTAATGGAATTCCTGTTTTACTATTTCTGTTGATGAGTGACAATGGACCCTATTCACAAAGCTCTAACTCCTGAGTGATTTAAAGAATGAAGCTTGAGATTCATGAAACGCTGCTAGATTTTTAGATGTTGTTTCAGCATGAAGGAATGCTGAGATGTTGAAATGCATGAAGCACTGTATAGAACTGTAGTTCTTTTACTGCATTTGGAAATGACCAGGCATGCATTTTTGTTGTTTGAGTTTGCATCAGTATTGTTTCTAAAAAACACTAAACTTTGTCTATATTAAATCTTTTGACTCATATCTTTTGTCTTATTTTTTTTTTTAGGTTTTCGTTTAGTAGAAAATAACAAAATGAATGAACACTACAGAATGAATTCAAACACACTTCAAGAACTATCTGCATTACTGAAAAAAAAGGGTTTGAGTGTTTTTATATCTGTAATTATTTCTGCAGAAGAGCCGCGTGTGTATTGTTTTGACAGTATTTTATTAACACGTCTTATAATATAGACCAAGAAGCAGACTGGGGTCACTAGAACATGAATTTAAAGTGAATCACAGTTGTGCCTTTCATCCATAATGTGCTGCATTAAAATATCTGCCAGTTCACTTAAACAAATACAATTGACGGTATATCCTGAAAATATAAATCTAATGAAAATGTTTTTGTTTTTTTAACAGAGTGAATTTTGTACATTCAGTAGAATATTTTGAAAGATCATTAATGCTTTTCTTAAACTGCCTTATAAGGAAGGACCACACTTTTTTTGTAAAGTTGTGTTTTGTTGTTCTAAAATGCCTGTCGAGTCCAGTTTTTCGGTACTCCCAGAAGAGTGGGTGTTTCAGGTCTATTAGTACGTACCCTGCAAAACATTCCAGGTGATCAAGGGAGCTCCATAGCCGATAGATCCATATGCTGCTGCACCCGGGTACGCATCTCTATGGGAATAGGTATGGGTATGTCAGGAACATGTGCTGCAAAATATGTCAATCCTTTTTTTGTTTAATTTTTGTTTAAGCATGCAGCGCACATACTGTTTTTATGTTTTCTTGTATGGGTGCTTATGACTCTTACAATTTGAGAAATTGTATACACCCATCCACTTGCTATTGGTATGCCTAGTCTAATTATTGGCGATCACACATTGGTGCAACAGTGAAAGAGTATGAATCAGTGAAAGAACTAAGTGGATACAACAGCTTGTGATAGCCCTTTGTCCTTTATGAACATAAATAATGGGTTGGCTGCAAGTCCTGCATTGTTGCTTATGAAAATAAACCAACTCTGAATATTTCCATTCCATAATGGTATCATTACTTTCCCAATGACTATTTCGAAAAGCAGAAATGCTTTTTGTAGGGAAAATTCAAGTCAGAATTGAGGGAGTGAATATAATTCTTCACACGCTACTAAAGCCATACATGTGTTCAGTTAAAGAAAATCTAGTGTTAGTACCTCAAATGTTATCCTTTACACTCTTCTTGGGAATTAACTACAATATGATATTGTATAATAAAAACAGTATCTCCCTATTTTTTTTTTGTATAGTTCTGTTCTTAGTTTTGTGATACGTGCCTATTGTAGTTCTGCATACAGTAGGCATTTGTCACACTATGTTTGTTACAAAACAGACCTTGTAATTTTCTGGTATATTTGTTTAAATTAGCTAATTAACACTTTTTTCCTTAAGAGATGTTTATCTTCAATTAGCAGGGTCACATTCAATTTAGTTGTATGTTGCAACTGTATGTCAGCTTAAAGAAAAAAAAAAAAATTTGCTTTCAAAAGCCAGCATACAGATTTATTTAAATACTTTTACATGAAGCATTTGGATGTGAACATTTAATAGATTTTGTGTATTAAGAGGTACAAAAGGTTTTTCAAGTTTTTAAAACTACACTTGACAAAAAAAGTCACTTTCCAGTTTTTAAATGGAGTATGTATGCATTCATTAGCATTTTGCAGTTCATGGAAGTTTCTGTAACATCTTACTCTAGTACCATAAATAATTATTTATTGCTAAGCATATGGTTATCTTGTCCCTCAAGTACATTTGTATCTATCTATAAAAAAAACAAAAAAAAAAGCATTAGTCCTGTACTACAACTGCATGCTATGGAAGCACTTGTCCTATCTGTATACAAAATATACAAAACACTTTGAAATATAGCATGAATATAAAAAAAAGTACTGATGACCATGGACTATCATTTAAGCTTGCCTTTTTTTTTTTTTTTTAATAATTTAAATCTGCAAAATGCGATGTAGGAAGATTTTAAAACGGTCCAATTCTTTAAAGTATGTAAAATCATTCGCACAGTCCCTTCATAAACATATTGGATTACAGCGTGAGGGTACGTCAATGTTTGAGCCAGGGGTGTGCTTCTAGCGAAGCTTTGCTCCTGTCGCCGTAGTCATAAAGCAACTCCTCGTCTTTTTCTATATCACGAGAGGCAACAAGTATCAGGTGAGGTATTCCGTTAATGTCGTGAAGTTTGGTTTGACAGTTTCCGTTTTTACTGTGATTTATTAACCGTCCAAGACGACTGGTTTCGTTTGTAGCATCCACACTGGGAAAAGGAAAAAGGTAAATTGGTGCATGAATATTCTTTTTATAAAAAAATACTGTTATTAGATACAAGCTTACCAGTATGTTTTAGTCAGGTATTGGAAGTAGTACATATAGCAGCCAGCTGTGGGGTCTTGTGCATACATTCCTTCTCTTTTCTTAGCATCTGTGAACTCAATAAGGTCTCCGTGATACTCCACTACAAACTCTCCTTTCTGGAAATGTTTAGTAGCAAACACGCCCCTCCCTTTTCCTTCAATGTGTTCAACCTGGAAGAGACACACCAGTATACACGTTACTGAAAAAACAAAAAGTGATGCATTAAAAAGGAAGTTACAGTGTAAGATCTGCTATTAAACTTGGCAGAGATGTTTGCATTTGTGTTAATAAATACACTTGCACAACAAGCGTCGAGATATCTAGCCCCAAATAGCTTTTTCATATTTGGTGTTCCTAAGTAAAATCATGTTCTTACTGGATCACTTTGTAAAACATCTTGCATTCTCACTGTTCCAAAGAAAAACAATTCTCCAATATCTGCTGTTAAACTATGGAATACATTATTTTAAAAAAAGAAATACATATATACCTTCATTCCATCTTCTATCCCACATGTGATTAATTCATCAATATGTTTCTTTTCCTCAAACTGCAGAAACAAAACAAATTATGAAAACGTTACCTTATGTTTCCCTGTAAAACGAAGTAGCTCTGTACAATTTCAGGAAAACTTCAAGTGATATTTAAAATTCAACAGGACAACAGGTCTCAGAATTAAGACTTGGAAAGTACGAGGGTTTAATAAAATAAATCATTAAGGAACTCGGATCGCCGTAGGCTGTTGACTGCTGACCTCCAACTCTTTTTTGCTTTTCCGGGAGCTTCTTCTGATTGGGTAATAGTCTGTTACTTTCCGGTTTTGGGAACCTTTGCTCTCAGCTCTGCAAAACAAACAAACAGTTAAAGGGTGTCTAAACAGAAATCAGTAGTACTACAGTTAAAAGTAAAACACATGAAAAGCCACTGTACCACAATGACCTGCAATGCGGTTGAATTATTCTCTTGTGCAGGTTGTTACACCCCCACACACCTTTTCTTTAATACACATTGAAGCACATCATTTTACATCCACTGTATTGGATTCTATAGTACCCCATATTCTACGTACCCTCTCCGTGCCGACTGTTTTACTTTGACCTTGCGTGGAGTCTCTTTTTTCACATTGGATTGGTCAGCACTGTTTTGTGTAGAGAAGTCTGCCTTGGAGTGTACAGAAGCAGCTACACATTCTGTTTTACTTGCAATGACAGCAACTGCTCCATTACACTGTTTTGCTTCCTTCTCTTCAAATTTAGCAGCGTCAGCATTTACAGTTTTCTTTTTCTCTATTAAAAAAATAAATACAAAGTTGAAATACAATTAAGCTTTACACAGTAGAAGATTCTAAAGAATGACAGTACAAAAGCCTCTGAGTAATCATACAGTCCATAGTATAACAGAAAAGAAATTACTGTTCAAACTTGACCAGTGACTTCTGAATACATTTAGAAAACTGGTGGAAAACATTGCATTTAAAACTGGAAAAAACTGTTTGTTTTTACAAGCGAAAACATAATGAAGAGAACCTTTATACTGATGAGCATCAGTCTTTGATTAATTTACTAATACTTAATTCAATTAAGTCTGTTGACTAGTCATGGGAACGCCAACTTCACTCCAAAAAGTAAATGCTGCATTTAAAAATGCATAATATATATGCATAAACATGCATCTGGCTCTTAGAAAACAGATTCTGCAATGGGAGTATTTTCCAGCAGTGCATTACAAAACACCCAATAAAAATGCATACCTTGGTCTTGCTTCTGCGTTTCATTTTTTACAGCACATTTTCCTAGACACCTTGCTTCATTACTAGGAGTGGTAGAGTTTTCATCTTGAAGTGGGCATCGTGTATTACCAGACTTGCTTGGACTCAAGAAACTGCGTATTGAAGGCTGGCCATTTAAAATGATATCCTGTTTTGACATGGAGAGACAACAGTAGTATTAATAAAAAATTTTAAAAAACCCAGAGAGAACTGTTCCTATCTATCTATCAAATTAAAAATTCTCCCATTGTTTTCAGACATTTAAATGATTTCTGGTACTTAATCATAATTTGTTACTCTAAAGCTCTTGTGCAGGAACTGAATATTTTATTTGGTTCCTAATAAAGCGAAGCTAGGATCACTATTTTTTCAATCTGCATCATAATACAAGACAGTAAAATATTAGTGTACAATACAGGTAATCACTATTCCATATCAAACCACGGAGGTCTCAAATCCACTCCAGTGAATGGAAGAAACCACATCAAATGATGACAGCTTTAATATAAACGGCAATGCAGTAGGTAGGAGTCTACCTGCCACCAGCGATTTCAGGATAAGAACGTCGAACCTGCGTCCAACTGAACTGTTCACTCCGGATTAATTAAACAGGCATACAGAATTATACAGCAAAAAGGCGAGCGTGAGTCCCAAATACTAACGCACGCACAGGCTTCACCCAAGTAAAAGTTCACATAAAAATGAATTAACCCAGAGTGTTGCTGTGACACTCCAGTCAGAAACAATAATAAGTTCAGTTTCATGAAAACGGACCTGAAGATAAAACGCGCCATTTATAAATGCTGCTACAAGAATACAATTTCATTTAAAATGACACATTAACAAAATAAATAAATAAATAAATAAAAATCGTAAAACACAAAACCCTGGGCCTGAATTAATTTGTGCATACTTAAATTTAGGACCTACCCTGTTCATTTCGGGCGTGTTCTCCTTTGTTCGTTTTTCCTCTGTGGTCCGAGTAGCGTCTTCGGGTTTACCTTTACTGGGGACAGAGGTTTTCGCCTTTCCTTTAACATAAAAAGTTAAGACATTTCATACAGTTTACAGTGAACTACTGCGGTGTATTTTCTTCAACTAAAACAGTGTATGCAGTCCCTCCCCTCCGCCATGTTTAAGACCCAGACACAGTCAAATGAACCACGTGACATTTAAAGGGCCTGCAGTGCACAACCGTCTACTAATACTGCACCACAAGAAATGCATTCATTAAATGTTACAAAAATCAAGTACTATGGCAAATACTAGAACATTGCACATTTATTTTGAATTACATTAGGGTAGTACATTGAACAGTTACTTTGTTTTGTCTTTCCAAGAAACAGCACACACATGCATGGACAAACCGCGACAAAGAAATAATTACCACTGCTCTTTCTGTACTCAAATTGAAAGTGAACAGCATTCCTTACACTGTTCTACGTTTTCCAATACATATGGGAAGCGTGAGGGGGAACACCAGGGCAGTAAATAAAAGCGTTGTGCCTGGAAATTAAGCAAGTCCTCTGTGAAATTATTCAACAGCCCATCGTGTTGCTGATTTTAAAAGACCATTCATTTACAATTTTACAGCTTCTCTAAAAAGCAACGTGACAACTGCTTTTATTAAAGCAGAAGTTCCTCTAATTTACAGGCAGGCAACCTTGGCTTCTCTAGTCCAGTCCATTGCATACATGATTTAACATGTCTTGAGCAGAGTCAATTCAATAATGAACTAGTTAACAGGCTGGGTGCACCAAGGCTGCTGTGCCCTGCAATAGTGCCTCAATCACTACCTTTATTTGCGTATCCATAACAATCCACACATCATAAAATACCAAGTGACAAACTGTCCCAGTGCTTTTTAACCACCAAATCCTTTCCAACACACCCTAGTTCACTTTAATCAAAGCCAATATTAAAGGGTTTGGATATTGTCTTGATACTACCACAATAGAATAGATCCACAAGGTCATGCTTTAGTATTAAAAGGTAAAGCACGGTATCCGTGTTATTCAGTATAGAGTTGTAAGTGTTTTGCAGAACTAGAACGTCAGGCCGCGTGCGTGGATACACTGATGGCAATTACGTGTCAACTCAAATCAGCAAACAAGACTGTATTTGTGGTTAACAGACCAAAGCACTACTTATCACAGTACTACTGTACTAGGGCTTTGTCACATCAGGACAGACAGTAGTTGTTCTCTAACAAGCTGGAGAGGGGCTGCAAATTGTTAATACATGCTTCATAAAACAAGATCTTCTTTGACTTACATTTATATGTAGACGTACAAACCGCAAGAATGCAACACGCATTGGATAATCTGGAGAGGAGGGTGAAGTTTAATTAAATCCATTATAATAATACTCGGTGTAATAAACCCGCTTTCATATACAAAGCCAAGGTCATACACTGCGGTACAAATCTCCATGCATGTTAAAAGTTCGGTTGCGCTTGTTGAACTAATAATACCGTGAGCATCGAAAAAGAAAGCCTACTACGGCAGTCAGGTGTAAATCATCTTAATTTTTCAATGTACCGTATCAACAAGCCATTTACCCACCAAGCTGTGTTTTAACGTAACTTTAAATAGACTAATGAAATCCACGTCATGTTCTAGAATCTTAAATCATATAAATGCTAATCATAACACGTACTTACCTCTTGCCATTGCAATGCAATTCCAAATACACCTTTAATAATACAATTTAAATCTGTTATCCAGTTTTATTTCCACTTACAGGTATCTCTTAATATTAAAATCAATTCTGTTCAAGTTAAAAAAAAAATAATAATAATAATACAAATCCACACGGGAAAATTTCTTACTACCTTTAACTAACTGCGGGTGATAACTAACCACGCCTCCGCTGCTCTTTATTGGATACTCATGTAAACCTCACGTCGTAATTCGTCATTTGGAAACCTGTCCAACTCATTGTGATTGGCTTCTAGAGGAAGAAACACGAAGCATTTTTCAGAATGGAAGAGAGGACAGTTTCGTCTGTTTGAATTTCAAGGCTGACTCGGATTGGTTAGAAGCGACAGTGAAAGAGACGCGATAAGTTAAAACCCTCATGTCAGTCTCCGAGGCGACTCCGAGTGTGTCGGTATTTGTAATTGACCCATATATTGAATAGATATTCTGTGTCCAAAGCTTTTAAATGTAAATAAAATTAGTCGTACATAAGTTAGTGGAAATGCATTTGAGAAAAAAATAAATACATAGAGCAGTCTCTAAGGAACTGATTTAGATTTAGAACCCAAACAAATACCGTTTTGCAATAAAACAGCTGTCTGAATGTGTTGGTATTGTTGCAATTGAACACGTTGTCTTTTTAGTCGCTGTGACTCACCCTGTCACAATTTTAGAATATGACAACCAGTTACTGATGCACAACAGCATGGAAAGAGTTGATTCATTAGCACGGAGCTGCTGAATCTGCTGTTTCAGTCCACACTGTTTTATAACAGCCTATAGGTGTTTGAAACGTTTCATTCATTGTGTTCACTACAGATGAGCAAGGAAACGCCTTGGTTATATAAGCCCGGTAGTTGTGGTTGCCTTGCCACTGGTGTTCCATAATAGGTTCCTGGTAAATCGTCAAGGAAACCAAAGTTGTCAACATGTCACACTGACGGCCCCAAAGGCTTGAATTAGATCAGTGAAGTTCCCAAAACAATGGCCATTTCCTGGCCTGTGATTGTTTTGTAACTGTTTACTCTCATGTTACTTCTAGGATATTTTTGGAAACAGGTTTCCGTTTATCAGGTTTCAGTTTTCGTTTACTGGTAAAATAATAAATCAATAAAACACGGTGCTATAGGTTAGACCGCTAAAATTTCATTGGGAAGTCTCTCTGGGTTCATTAGCTCTTCGTGGAAAGGATATCAGAACTAATCATCCTGTAAGTAGTATGAAAGTTCGATGCAATTCTGCTCAGGTCTGCAACAAAGACAAGTGCTTGGCCGGTTATATTTACTAATTTCATCGGATTCTGATTGAAGTCTGATGTGAATTCTGCAGTTCTGAACCGGGTTTCTATTTACACTGCAGGACCCAGCTCCTCGGTTCTAAATGCAAACTGTCATCAGATGGTGAGTCAGTAAAAGAAGGAAATATTATCTAATGCCGGCGGAGGCTTTTCTTTAGTCTTTGAGTTGAGGTCAATGTGCCAAGAATTTGATGTCTAGTGGTGAATTGGTGCAGTGTGAGTAGGATGAGCTGTAAAGCATTGCGGTTGTCTTTTATTCACTATACAAAAATGATCTTTGAGCATACACACCTGAGATAATATTATGCCATAATATATTACAATAAACGAGCCTACACTCGAATTTAAAGTTCAACACTTCCCTATTAAATGTTACAGCACTGTATTAACTTTCGTCTGAAGTGGATAAAAACACGTTTCAGTAAGTTTGTATCACACCTGACAGCTAAAATTTCTTTGACCTCCCGAACATGGCGCCCCTGCTAGAGCACCTTACTCCCATCGCCCTCTACCAAGCTGTTTCGTCTTTTACGCCACTTCCTGTCAAGCGGACCTGCGGTCACGTGATCCGAGGCTTACTTCTCTCCTTCTCCGACCTGTTTTAAAATATAAAATAATGCCTTTAATTCTGTATTTTTCTCAATCGGCTCATATGTCGTGCGGACAGCGTGTGGGTTGTCAGCGAGGGCTCGGTTTGCGGCCAGGTAGAGACACGAGGACGTTTCTCGGCGGGTGTCACGTGATCCGCACGCGGCTGTGCTTGCTAGGTAAAGATGGCGACGGTTGAGTAGAAAGAGTCGGGCTGAGGTAGAAGCAACACTAAACCCGCAGCAGTGATCGGAGACTAGAAAGTAGAAAAGGACGTGTCATATGAGGGCAGCGAGGTCTTGAAATGGTCGCTAAGAATCTCTGGACTCTGTTGGAATAAGAAATAATACGACCTGCGCCGTGGGAGCGTTACAAATTAGTGTGTTTTGTTTTCATTTTGGCGCTGCTACGGTGACTGAGCATAACACATACAACACACACATACGAGAAGGATTGAGTCTTTCTCCAGCACAAGAGACGGGGCTCAGCAACAGCATTGTCACAGACAGCCCGGGGCTGAACGGCGTGGACTCTGTGTTTTTGCGTTGTGAAGCACAAACCCACAACACAACACATTTCATATCCTGATACTAGCTTTTCTAAATGGCTGCGTGGAACTTGTTTTGAAGTGAACATCTATCATTTTCAGGATACAGCAGTTGTCCGCTGATGGTAAGTGCTGACTGATCAATCGTTAAACAGTTAGGCTTTGTGTAACACACAGTTTACGTGTTTTGTTAATGCAAATGCTAAATTATGTAATCACATTTCTAACCGTGGAAGGCAGGTAGAATATGTAAGCGTTATATCGTTTAATTGCCACAGTATGTCAAGCGTATGTTGATTTACAACGAGGTATTTATTTTTTGTCAGGTCGTCTGTTTGTTTTTTTGAGATTTTTATATTTGACATCGTGTGTGTGATATAATCTTCTGATTTGTTTGTTTAAAAATTAACAAAACGAACATTACGTAGCCAGCTCCAACCAAACCCGGAAGTTTATAACCTGAACACGTGTTTGAACAGAGGTTATGACAGACTGCTTTAAATTGACCTTTCTTTAAGCAAAGACTTGCTAATCCTGTTTAAGGAAGGCGTTTTATAGGCGACGTTTCAATGAAATGTAATCATTTAGTAAGTCTAGTGTAACAGAATATTATTTTCACACATGTGTACCAGGCAGACGCATGTTTAACCTTTTTGTATTTACGCTAGTTGCCATACAATTATTGTATATACAAGATATAGTTTTAAAGCATTATTAGTTCAATATGACTGTAAACATATGTTTTTATCTTCATGTGTCTGAAGGTCTTTTTTATGAGTTACCCCCACGCCACTTTAAAAAGTGTCGAGGTCACCTAAGGACAGAACCTGTTTAAACCTATTTTGGTTACATATTAAATACGCGCTTGCTTTGTCGTCTAGGATACTAAAAATAATTAGACTTGTTACAATAGGAATAGTTAAATTAATGAAACAATGAAGACCATAACAAATAACATTTTCATTTAAGGATAAAACTGCAATATACTGTACAATGATTTGCATGGCTTTCCACAGTTTGGTTTTTTGCACATTTGCAAATTCTAGTTTATAAAGATAAGGATACTTGAGAAACAAATCTCAGGTACTTGGTAAGACATTGTCAGACTGTCATTTCTGTATTCTGTTGTCCGGTACTTCTCTTTGTCATACAGGGCTGTTAGGTGATCTAATAATACTGTTCAGGTGTTAACTTTGGCATTGCTTAAAAAAAAAATAATAATAAAGAAAAATATGATAAGCGTGCCATACATTATTAAATACACTATATACTGTGAATAGCAGGGTCTAGTTTCACCTGTTATAAGAACTTCAATAGTGCTCTAAACCCCAGCTAATAACTATTTTGTATATTCTGTGCTTTTTAAAATCAGTGGTGCTGCTATTCCGCATAACTAACATTTTCCAGGCACTAAAAAATAAACTAGCATTACATATGATTTCATACAATTTGAAGGTTAAGTTCTGTTTAAAGTTATCTCCTAATATATTCATCTATGTTGTCAACTCAAAAGATGAAACCAAAATCTGCATAGGCCCGTACTTTAATTTAAGATGGTTTCTGTTTTATTTCACTATTGAGTTCATGCCACTAGGTAAGACTGAACCCCCTCTTGTGTGATATTGTAAACGCTGTAGACACACCTCATCAACTTCTTTTTTTTTCTCTTCAGATTATTTTCTGGAATGCCTTGTTTTTTCTGATCAGAGCTGTTAAGTGACCTTGTTTTTTCATTGTACTGCTGTAAATTTCATTTGTGATGGTTGTCATCCTTTTCTTATAGATGATGGATCCAGGTCAAGACCTGTTACTCGCTGCTCTGAGCGAGAGTGGAATCAGTCCAAATGATCTCTTTGATATTGGTCCATTGGATGCTGGATTGGGGGCTCCCTTGCCATCTGCTGGAAATCAACAGGTAGGGAAAAAAAGTCATTTTAGTATCCATCTTGATATTTGGCTTTTGAACACAATGCCATTTCTACATTAAATGTATTTAATATATAGGTATAGTGGTGTTTGTACAGTGACTGCTTTGTCCTGTTTGAATCTGTACATTTTCAGTTGTATTTTCTCTGCTTTCAAAGAACAGACCATACATATTCTGAATTTTTTTTCTTTTCAGTCAGTACCAATTAGTGCATTGGAACAAGACTTGGGAGCAGTAACAGTGAAGCAGGGACCAGCTCTTCCACCTACTCCAACTGTGACTGTTAGGGTCCGTATTATCATTATTATTTTATTTGGTGATGTGGAGTACAAATCAATGTTTTCATCTTCCTAGAGAAAAAAAAAAGATTGTAATTATGATTGTTTTTGAGAAATACAGTGCTTTATTGTGGGCAACATTACTGTAGTCGTATCCTGGATGCCAAACCAAATAAAGAACAAAATGGGTTAAGTAGGAATACAGTAAATAAGTACCAGTGTTCATTTTGGTGTTAAACAATATTTGCTTGGTATTTTGCTTTCTTGCAGAAGCCACAACCCTCCACCACAACGTTTGTCTTGAATCAGCTGAATCAGCTCCCATCCCTGGGAACAATAGTTGTGACCAAGCCTTCTGGCACAACATCCAGACAGACTATCACCATGGCAAAAATTGTTCACACCTCTGCGACAACGCGGCCATCCTACACAAGTCCAGTAATGCGCACTACGCTGACCACACCTGGCAAGGAACAGATTCAACTAAAAGACCTCCTTAGAAGCAGCAGTCTCAATGAACTGATGAAACTGAAGCCACCTTCAAATATTGCTCAGCCAGTAGCAACAGCTGCCAGTAAGTAGCATGTTTGTTAAAAAAAGCAAATTGCCGTATGTTCATGTCTCATCCCATTTTTTAAAGATGTGTGTGAGAGCTTTTCAGATACAATTAATGGGAAGCTTAACCACACAGTGTTGCAATTAAAATAAGCTTTAAAAACAGAGCTAGGTTGTAAAATGCATTCGCCAAAATGTCGGGCTCCATGTAACGTATGTGTTTCTTTGAACAGATTAATGGGAGTATCAAGTACAGTAGCTTGTAAGATGGTGGGTGGAGGACGTGTGAGAATGAAAGAACCTACAGTAAACTAGCTGGGATGAGTGTTATATGAAGATACAGAATGAATTTCTACACAAAGTACTGCTATGTGAATTATATTTAAACCAGTGCGTGCCCCTCGTTCATTTTAGTCTACCCTATACTTTACATCTGGCAGTAGGAATGCTCATTTAAATAAACAATGTTTTAAGAAATTGAAATGCATGTGTATAGCAAATATTTTGACAATTCTTGAGATTTTGTTCTTAGTAAAAACATTTTGAAACAAATTGACTTTTACAGAGATCATTGTGCTCTCTACAAAGATGTTAAATAAACCAGGTAAGATAGTTGATGGTTATCACTGGAGTGAAAAACAGTGCACCTTAAATGTTGATTAAAATGCACGTTAGTCTTAAGCTGGTGTCTGTTGCACAGGGGTAGTTTGGATTTAAAGATTAATGTTCCTTATTGAAATGTGCGTAATCTGCCTTGCTATTTTGTTGTTTAAAGTTAGTTAACAGGATCAATGTCCGATGAGTTACCAGGATTTAACTTTCATACTTGTAACTTGTATCGGTTTTGTCCTTGACTTGACCTAAATAGTATAATAAACAATAGCTTGTTATTGTGCAACACATTAGAAACAAGATATATTGGCATTTAAGCCAGGGTTTTCATAGCTTACTGTACATTTTGTTGGTTAATTACAGTAAAATTGCAATCTTTTCTGTTTTTAGCTGATCTGAATAATGGTGTAAAGAAAGAAGTCTCAAACAAAGATGTTGCACGAATTTGGATTAATGATGACATTAAAATGCGGAGCTTTTCGCCTACTAACGTGAGTGTTTTAGGATGATATGTCATGGAATTCCCTACGAAAACTGCATATTTCTGTTATGTAAAATTTTATATAACCCTTGTAATAGTGACGAAAGTAGTTTGAATATGTAACTGTTTTACTGAATAATAAACAAAGGCAATGACCCTGAAAACCAAAAATTGTACCTGTCTGTTTTGAAATGTTTATTTTTTTTAATCAATGGTATATAAGTGTCTAAACATATATTTCCAGAAAATACCAGGAATAAAAGAGGAAGAGGAGCCAGATGAGGAGGATGAGGAGGAGCTTGGCCATGCAGAAACCTATGCTGAATACATGCCAATGAAATGTAGGTCTAATGGTTTTTTCTTCTAAATTCATACATGCTTTGCATTGTAGTGTTAGATCTGTGTGTGTGCATTGTTTTAAACTGATTTATTTAAGCTGGATGTGAAGAAAAATCATTTGCCCTTTTGTAGCATTCTTATCAGAATTAAATCAATGTTTTTCTCTTTGCAGTGAAAGTTGGTCTGCGTCATCCTGACCCAGTCGTTGAGACAAGTTCATTGTCCAGTGTTTCTCCACCTGATGTGTGGTACAGGTTGTCTTTATCTGAAGAGATCATTGATCGAGGATGGCTTTCAGCATTGCAGCTTGAAGCAATTACATACACAGCACAGGTATTTGTCTACCTGCTTGTTTTCTCAGATTTGTTTATTTTGATTCACACGGAGAATCTCTTTGTACATGTTTTTTGCAGTACAGTACCATGTACAGCTTCCAGTATCATGTACATTGTATACAGGGTGTTCGGAAACTCACTTTCATCTCACTGGACAAAGGAAGCTTTGTTCCACTGAGTTCAATCCCCGCTTATTAAAGGTAAAACCATGGCAAATGCTTTTTTCTAATTTTTTTTTTAAACGTGCAATCCTGCTCGTTTTAAGATGAGGCACTTCACTAATTTCTCTTACTTTCAGCAACATGAAACGTTCCTTCCAAATGGAGACAGAGCTGCCTATTTAATAGGCGATGGAGCTGGCGTAGGGAAAGGGAGAACCATTGCAGGCATCATTTACGAGAATTACATTTTGGGCAGGAAAAGGGCACTTTGGTAAGAATAATAACTGCACTAACGTTTTAAAATACAGATAACATACCTCTTGTTAAATAGTAGTTAAGCATCCCCATGAGGGAAGCTTATTCTATGCTTTGAGATGATAGCTTCATACTTGTACACCGTTCATTGAGACTATAGCACAAGATAAACCCTTTTGTGGTAGTAACTCTTACAAAGCCTAGTACTTTTGTCCTTTGTCACGTTTCTTACAAGTTTAAACCATTTTTTTTGTGTTTGTAAATATTTAGATGACAGTCATATAAATTGTAACCTTTGTGTCTAATCTTGCAGGTTTAGTGTTTCCAATGACTTGAAGTATGATGCTGAAAGAGATTTGAGAGACATTGGAGCCAAAAATATCCAGGTCAATTCACTGAATAAGGTAATACACAGTTTATTTAATAAAAACAAAACAAAAACAGGCTTCTTGAGTATTCACATGTTACCATTTACATGTGTCTTGTTTTGCAGTTTAAATATGGGAAAATTTCTTCCAAACACAATGGAAGTGTGAAGAAAGGTGTAATTTTTGCAACTTACTCCTCTCTGATTGGTGAAAGTCAGTCCGGTGGAAAATACAAGACCAGATTTAAACAGCTTCTTCATTGGTGTGGTGAAGACTTTGATGGAGTTGTATCCTTTAATTTCATTGCAAGTTTTGCCCCCAAATAAGGAGCTGGAAGGGACATGCTATCCCTACAGGTTCCAAGTACTCGCATGTAATGAAATAGGTGTCTTTTTCATGTCTACATGTCTGTAATTGTGGCTGCATTTTCAGTCTGTTTGGTACACCTGTTTTGAAAGCTCTAAAGATGTTCCTTAACTAAGTGTTCAGATTGTGTTTGATGAATGCCACAAAGCTAAAAATGTATGTCCAATTGGGAATTCGAAACCTACCAAGACTGGGTTAGCTGTCTTAGAACTGCAAAACAAATTGCCAAAAGCAAGGGTGGTGTATGCTAGTGCTACAGGTATGGAGAACTGTTCTGGTGATAGAAGTGTGTGTTTCTTGGGCTGTTGTTGAATTGTGATGAATGCACAATAATGCGTTATGTTTAAATACAATTTAAACAAGGCCTTGCATATTAAAACATGCAGGATAAAAGCAGAATGTTTATTTATCTCTATCTAGATCACTTTATATATCTATATAATTTGATACCAACCCTTTGATTCCTCCATACACCTCTATCTGACACATGGGACCAAATTTTGCTGGCCGCCACTGCAGAAAACCTAAATCTGAAAACGTAGTGATATCGGAAAATAAGAGATTCTGAGGATTTCGTAGCGCTTATGAAAATACAATTCGGCTTCAAAGCACCAAGTTCTTAAGTATGTTCCGTACAGCATTTTGATGTGTTTATTTGGCTAGGTGCCTCTGAGCCACGGAACATGGCATATATGAATCGTCTTGGAATTTGGGGTGAAGGAACTCCATTCAAGGAGTTCAGCAATTTCATTCAAGCTGTGGAGAGAAGGTAAATTATACAACACTGCTGTTTAAATATGAAGCTATAACATTGTTCCTTTTTTAAATTTCTTCTGCATAAACCAAGTTACTATTCCAACTTAATTTACAAGGTATTTAACTTAAATGGGATTTTAGTGTCAAATTAAATATTAATCAAAATGACAAGCCTTGGTATTTGTGTGGATATGCACATTAGCAAGACAGTACTCCAGCACAATACTGTTAATATTAATACATAATGTGAAGTTCTTCTGGGGGAGGGTGGTGGCATGTGGCTTGCTCACCTTGCCTATCAACCCTACAGCAGTAGCTGTTCATAAGAATGTGTAATATATTGGAATATGTACAATTTGGTTTTTCCATGACTGGTAATCCTTATGATTGTGCACTTGCTACTGTAGACATGTTTACTGTTACTGCTAAACCAATGAATATGTATGTGTGTACATTTTTTGTTTTTGTAAAGAGGGGTAGGTGCCATGGAAATTGTTGCCATGGATATGAAGCTACGTGGAATGTACATTGCAAGACAGTTGAGCTTTTCAGGTGTGACCTTCAAAATCGAGGAAGTTCCTCTGACCCAAGACTATGTCAAGATGTATAACAAGGCTGTGCGATTGGTAAGGAGTCATTCTGGTTTTTCTTAGCAGATGGGTCAAATCATTACACGAGTACGTGAGTGCTTTGCTGCACAGCTTGCCTATCAAGCATCATTTTAGAAGACAAAATATCAAGTTTTACAGCCCCGTCCTCAAACCAGTAGGTAGACATAGGGCCCTATTTTGAAGCAAATGTTCTGTGAGGAATAAAACCATTATAAAACTAGCAAGAAACCTGAATTTGAAAACTTGCATTTGCTGCAGAATAGAGGCAATGCATGTACCATTTGAAGTCTGCCTAATAAGGAAGCTGTGTTTGCGGAGCAAACCACTCACTTCCTCGTGCTTTGTTTTGCTTTTTCTATTGTTTCAGGATATACTGTAGTCAAAAACCTATGACCACTGGGCTCTCTTTACCATTGGTTTGCATTAGTATTACAAGGCTTCCACTGACAGTATTGATTCAGTCAAAGCTAAAATCCTGGATCTTACTGTACTACAGAAAATATATTATGTATGAGTAAAGGCTTTTTCTTTTTTCATAATCTTATCAGTTACTACTCACAACTGCCCGTGTTTTTAAATTACATTTTAATAAAAAAAAGCAAATGTTTTGTAGTGGGTTGCAGCCAGAGAGAAGTTCCAGCTGGCAGCAAACCTCATGGACGCAGAGCAACGGATGAAGAAGTCTATGTGGGGGCAGTTCTGGTCGGCACACCAAAGGTTCTTCAAATATCTCTGTATAGCATCAAAGGTGAAGAGAGTTGTGCAACTTGCTCGAGAAGAAATAAAAAACGGAAAGGTAAGAACAAACCGGATTTAGGATATCTTGTAGAGCGTACCTTCTCTGTCCAGATCATTCATTCTTCACTGTGCTTATGAAAGTAACTCCGGTGTTCCTGCTATTGTGACATGGTTTACCCAGGGCAAAGTGAAAGGACCTTCTCGCTTGAACATAAACCAGCATTGTTACCAGATAATTGCAGTTTGTTTTTTAGTACTTGATTTTAATAAGAGAACCAATGGAAGCACTGATTTGAATCTTTGTTGTTGTTTTGTAAAGTGCGTAGTTATTGGTCTTCAGTCCACTGGAGAAGCCCGCACACTAGAAGCACTGGAAGAGGGAGGAGGGGAGCTAAACGACTTTGTTTCCACAGCAAAGTAAGTTTTATTTGCCTTTTTATCTATCTGTTCCTAGATCGTGTTGAAATCAAGTTTGTACAATCTAAACTAAAACAGATACTATTGTACTAAAAAGGTCTGCACAGAGCTATTTGTTGCGTTACAAAGTGTGTGAATGCATTGTGTTGTAACTGAAATTTAGAACCAGTGCCGGGTTTGCTAATCTTATATTTTAACAAACAATACAGATCTATCTGGTCAGAATAACTTGAGACCAGGGGGCAGGGCAGGGTTGGATGTAAACTTGACGTTACTTTGTTTTCATTCATACAGTGTCTGCATGAATTCTGTCATTTTCCATTGTCTTTCAATAGGGGAGTGCTGCAGTCCCTTGTAGAGAAACATTTCCCAGCACCTGACAGACAAAAGCTATTTAGCTTATTGGGAATTGATTTATCTGCTAAGAAAACTCCATCTCCCAATGACTGTGCCTCTACAGACAATAAGGGAAAGAAACGGAAAGGTAAGAAATGTTTCCAGTCTCGGAGCGAGGTAGATGGACATAAGTAGGACTTCATTTAAAAATAAATAAATAAAGAAACCAACTTTTTACTTCAAATTAATATAACCAAGTCTACCTCTTCGGCGAGGTCATGGATTGGCATGCATTATGCTCTTCTGATTTCCCTTCTCGTGGAATGCTCTCATATTTCTCTACTAGGCCAAGACACAAAGAAGGAAGCAAAGAAGCCTCGCAAGTCTGGTGGGCTCGGGGGCAGCAGTTCTGATGAAAGCGACAGCGACTCTGCTTCTGCAAAGGAAGCTGAAAGTGACAATGACAGTTTCAAGTCTGTCAGCTCTGGGGAGGATGATGAAGATGACTTCAATCCTTTCAGAGATGAATCCAGTGAGGACGATGAAGATGGTAAGTTAAAGCATTGCAAAAGTTCATTTAAAGTTGCAGTTACGAATATGTCTTTTTGTAAAATGAAATCCGTAACTATCAATGCTTTTTGACCAACAGGATCCAGTAAGTGTTTTATAACCAAGTGCTTGATTTAAACATTTCTTTTTAGATCCTTGGCTAATAAGAAAAGATCACAAGAAAACAAAAGACAAGAAGAATAAAAAGAAAAAGAAAAATATAGATCCAGATTCTATCCACAGTGCCTTGTTAGCATCTGGTCTTGGCTCAAAACGACCTGCTTTTTCAACTCCAGTTGCGAACACTACAAGTAGTGCACCTTCCATCGGTAAGTGCTGAATAATTGAATCTTATCCACCCATCAAATGTAATTTGTGTGAGATAAATGTATGGCCGTTTCTATATACTGTTTGTTGTATGTATAGTTCAGAACTATAATATTGCTTTGGCACTGATAGAATGACTTAGTTTTTTGGAAATCCCTATCTGCAGGTTCTCTTGGTTTTTAATGGTTTATCTGTTATCTGTGTTTCAGCAAAAAAAGACAGTGAAAGTAGCAGCTGTGTAACTAGCCAGGATGCTGTTGAAAACGCCCAGCAGATGAAACGAGAGCTGCTAGACAAACTGGAGAAGCTTGCTGAAGATCTGCCTCCCAACACTCTCGACGAGCTGATTGATGAACTTGGAGGTCCAGATAATGTGGCAGAGGTGGGTCTAAAACTTGCAGTGCACAGGTTTTAATGGTATGTAGGTTCTCCCTTAATGCTAAGTCTCAGTTAGAAATGAAGTGCAAGGACTAAATATCTTCAAGTGCAGTGTCATCGATGAGGATTTCCCCTCTGTTTCAGAGTGACTTGCTTGTGTTTGATATGAAGTGTTGTGGTGCTGCTTTTCCTGCAGTGGGAATGAATGGTTCTGCTGCTTTTACAGATGACTGGGCGTAAGGGCAGAGTCGTGAGCAATGATGACGGAAGCATATCCTATGAATCGAGATCAGAGCTTGATGTTCCAGTGGAAATCCTGAATATCACAGAGAAACAGAGGTTCATGGATGGAGAGAAGGTATGGTTTTACGTAGGCATGATAAGTTTTTGTGCATTGCCATGTAGACTTTGCTATACCTTTTTTCCAACTTCCATTTTTACATGTGTGTACAATGGATGTAGGTCACAGTGAGCTGTGTCCTGGGATGTTGTTTTTTTTTAAAAATTCTTGACATCAAAATAAAAAACAATTTGCAGAACATACTTTTTCCATCCTTTTGAAGAACATTGCCATAATATCAGAAGCTGCAAGTTCTGGTATCTCATTGCAAGCAGACCGGAGAGTTAAAAACCAGAGGAGACGAGTGCACATGACTTTGGAGTTGCCCTGGAGTGCTGATAGAGCCATTCAGCAGTTTGGTGAGTAGCCTTGCTTGCAATGTTTGTTTCTTCTTAGCTGGAGAACTTTTTTTTTTCAGTGGTTCTAGTGAGGCTGAGTAACTTACCCAAGTTTGTATTAGATAATGGCTTGTTAACCTTTACTTTTCATTTCACAGGACGAACACACAGATCAAACCAGGTGACTGCTCCAGAGTACGTGTTCCTCATATCCGAGCTAGCTGGAGAACAGAGATTTGCATCAATTGTGGCCAAAAGGCTTGAGAGTTTGGTAAGTGGAAGTGATCTGTCTCTGAAGACAGTAATTCTGACGACCTCCACAATTTTATTTTTAAAAATGTCGTGTCTATTTATTCACCTAGAATTATTCAGAAGTGTCAGAGTAGCTTTTATTTACCAATTTGGTTTTGGAACCAAGTATTTTTTAGTTGCAATAGATATGACCCCATGTAACTAAGTTGTAGAATTCAATCCTCTTCCCTGTCTGCTTGCCCTGTACCTTTTCTGTGTGTAACCCCAATTTCCTGCCTTTTCTATTTAAGGGAGCCCTTACGCATGGTGATAGAAGAGCCACCGAATCCAGAGACCTAAGCAGATTCAATTTTGACAATAAGGTAAGCCCTTCATTATTCTCTGCAAATCCTTTTTTTTTTTTTGAAAATATAATTATACACCACTGGTAATGGATGGCATTCTGAAATGTGTGTGTCACACTTTACATTTCTAAGTCTTAAGTCTAGCGAGTGCTGCTAATCCAGTTGTCATAGAAATTGCTAAGGGCCACAAGTTTTTGAGGGAATCAGTCTGGGGGTATACAGTGGCATCTGTATGCCAAACAGATTTGTACATGTACGCAAGGTGGATTCATATTCTAACATTATATAATGTATATATTTTTTTGTAGTATGGTAGAAGTGCTCTGGAAATTGTGATGAAGTCCATTGTAAACTTGGATTCCCCAATAGTGTCACCCCCTGCTAACTTTGATGGAGATTTCTTTAAAGGTAATACAACGTGTATCATTATTGCATTACAGTCCAGATTTTGAAGAAAAAAGCGGCAGTGTTTTGATTTTTTTTTTTTTTTTTTTTTAAATGCAGAAATTCGTCATGGGTTGATTGGTGTTGGATTAATAAATGTGGAAGATCGTTCAGGAATCCTCATGTTGGATAAAGGTAAGTTTTGGAATGCTCTAATAAGAGAACCTTAACATTATAATGAAGAAGTGAAAAATGTGTGATCTGTTAAATCTTTTGGAAAATTGCTTTTCTCACAGACTATAACAACATTGGCAAGTTCTTGAATCGGATTCTTGGCATGGAGGTCCAACAACAGAATGCACTCTTTCAGTATTTCTCCGACACCTTAAGTGCTGTAATTCAGAATGCCAAAAAGAATGGTCGATATGATATGGGTATTTTGGGTAAGCAATTTCAGTTCCCTAAAGTGCATCTGTTATTTAAAACATTAAACACGGTAAATTTTAATATGTGCATTTTCTGTTCAGATCTTGGCTCTGGAGATGAGAAGGTGAGGAAAGTAGAATCCAAGAAATTTCTTACGCCGGGATATTCAACCTCAGGACATGTGGAATTGTATACAGTAAGTTAACCGGATTATTTGATTACTACTGACTAGCCTGTGTGTGTTGTAACTTAAGAGCGCGCCAGGTATTAGCAGTATGGGAGTCAATATACTGTATATGGATGTATAGTGGCATTTCAGTCACTTCACAAATGTATTTCTCTTGTAGGTAAGTGTCGAGAGAGGAATGTCTTGGGAGGATTCAACCAGAGTTTGGGCTGAACAGTCGGGACCAGATGATGGATTTTATATACAGGCAAGTATCAATCAACTCCAGTATGTAATCAAATTAACCTTTTGAAAAGTTGCAGGTAGCATAATAAAAACAATGACATTAATAACAACAACAATACTAATGGGTTTAAAAAGTTATCATGAGTTTTAAGTGTATGACAGCCCACTTTGCTTTTCTGGTGTGTCCTAAATGTGTCTATTTACCGTTTGCAGATCAGGAACAACAAAAAGACTGCAATCCTTGTTAAGGAAGTTAATGCCAAAAAGAGGTTGTTTCTGGTGTATCGACCAAACACAGGAAAACAGCTCAAACTGGAGGTCTATGCAGACATTAGGAAGAAATGCAAGAAGGTAAACCCTTTGATTTGCATTGTGCCGCCTTATAGCTCACACGTTGCTTTTTACCTCGCTTGATTCCAAAGTTTGGGGACCTTTTTTTGTCATTAAGTAACTTTTTCTTGTGTTGTGTGCATCAAACAGGTACTTTCTGAAGATGCCAAGCAACATTGGATAGATCAGTACAATTCATCAGCAGACACATGTTCCCATGCCTATTGGTAAGCTTTATTTAATTCCATCTTGAGGTTTTGAATGTCATATTTTCATCAGCATTGGGTCAACCAAGAGTAGAAGTGGTTATCAGACAAACTGAAGAAGGAAGTGATATTCAATGCTGCTTCAAGATTTTAGGCTTTTTCTAAATCAAAGTGTTTAACCCCCTATATGCTCCACTGTATTGGGTCTAATGAATGTTACATAAAAAGTGAATTCTGTGCTGCTATACGTATGTTCAAGTCATCTGCGTTCTTGCACTTATGTTTCTACATGTGTGTGTCTTAACAGGCGAGGCAATTGCAAAAAGGCATCCATAGGACTACAGTGTGAAATCGGTCTACGCTGCCGAACGTACTTTGTCCTGTGTGGTTCGGTACTGAGTGTCTGGACAAAAGTTGAGGGTGTTCTGGCCTCAGTGAGTGGAACAAATGTGAAAATGCAAATAGTTCGGTTAAGAACAGAAGATGGACAGAGGATTGTGGGTAAGCATCAAATGTGCTTCAAGTAGGTTGTTTATTGTGCCGACTAACATCTAGGGGAGGAAATGAAACTTGGTGTAGTTACTGCTTAGCAAAAGGGTGCTTGAATATTGAGCATATGTTTTTAATCTACAATATTTGAATTCCAAGAATAAAAGTCGACAAATGCAGATGTAGTTAATAGTTGTATTAATAAGAATAATAAACCAAGTGCTTGTGATCTATACATTTAACTTTACAGATTAGTGCCTAAATATTTTTGGTTTTATTAATGGATTTCTGTTTTGGTAAAGTTTTGAAGCCGTGTCTAGAAAGGTATGTGAATGTTTGTTTGTTTTTTGTTTTTAAGGGGAGCTTTTAGAGGTCTAATCTTAACAAGTTTGTTCTCCTTTTTGAAAACAGGTTTGATCATTCCTGCAAACTGCGTGGCTCCATTAACGAACATCCTTTCCTCCTCCGACCAGTCTCAACAGCTAGCGGTACAGCAGCAGCAGATGTGGCAGCAGCTTCATCCACAGAGCATTAACCACTTCAGCAACACATAGCAGCCGGTGCAGGCTCAGATAAGTGGACACAATACAAACTTGAATTTTTAGCAGCATGCTCTGTGAGCACAACAAAGTGTGGTTGTCATTTGGAAAATGTCGGGGTTCTTGTCCAAAGAATAATGTAGAATTTGAAGTTCCCTGGAATACTTAACATTTTGCACTTCAGTGAAGAACTGGAGAAGCCTGTCCTGAAGGAGAAGAAAAGACAAGGAAAAGATCTTTCTACCCCTCTGTCTCCTCCTCTTCATATAACCTGTGCTTTTTTACTGGCTTCTGTTCATAAACTACAGGTTCTGTATTTTATGCAAGTGAAGTGAGTGGACTTACCTGGTTCCTTTATATGACACGATAATACAGTGCTCAGGGGTTATTGTTAAAACAAAAACAAATGCACTTTGTTTGATTACCTGTGACCTGGCTGGGAATATGTCTTGAAATGCATGTTTAACTTTTTTTCTTTTTTTTTTGCCTTAATGTGCTGATGCAAATTATTTTTCCAAAGCATGAAGTCACAAATTGTGCATTCAGATACTTTCCCAGTTTTTCAGTAAGCATGTCTTATGAACATGCGAATGTAGAAGGTAACAGAAGCTGAAACTGCGTTTCTGATGGTGTTTCTGCATGTGTGTATAGTACAGGGTTTAAGTTTGCAGAATTGTGAAAAAGTAATGCTTAACACTTTTGAACATTTAAGTTCAACATGTATTGAGGATCATATATAAATAACTTCCAGTATGGATGTTCAACATCCTTTTTTGTTTTTAATATTTTTTTTTTTTTTTTGTACAAAGGTTTACTTTTGTTTTGTATTGTTTTTTTAAATAGAAAGAGTCTGAAAACTGGAATGTTGTCATTAAGCGAGTCCACTGCAAAATCACCTGCTCTTCCCATTTAAGTTTTTGTTTAATTAGTGCTTAGATACTGAAATATTTGGCACGACTTTGAACCTCATTCTATACAGGACATACACCTTGATCGTGGGACACATTTGAGAGTATTGTGCTGTGTATAAAAGCTTTTCATTTAACAATTCCTGTTAAATAGGTCACCAATAAAGGAGCACAGTTTATCTTAAGATGGTATGAATAATGTACAAATGTGTAAAGTTCTGTATCTTAAATATGACATTGTTTTGCTTATAAGTAACAGTGATGTTTATACAGTATATAAAAACAAAGTGAAGGACAATGTTTGTCATTTCATGCTTGCACGAGTTGCACTACTGAAACAGATTCATTGTATAATAAAATGTAAAACGTGTTTAAGAATGTGTCTGCAAGATGGACTTTTTGCATATGACCAATAGAATAAATGTGATTAACAGTATGTACTCTGAACATCTGGTCTTGCCCGTCCTACCTGTTAAGGAAAAGAATACATCAAGTCATTTTTTGTAGTGTGCAAAGTATATTGAAAAGGTACAGAGAACTGGATGTTATGACAGACTATTTTCCAGTTCCTCAGCCTCTGTCCGTAATGATGATACATGATGCACACTGAGGTACTGTATTTACATTTGGCACACAGTTAGTTTTCTGTGATTTTTTTCGTTTAAGTTCCATTACCAGTGTTGTGTTGTCCAGTAAATATTATTGGTTTCACGGTTTTGTTATGGTAACAGTCTATAGACAGTATGGGAATGTTGCTGTTTGCTGTATTGGATGCCAGCATCAAGTTTGGGAAAAAAAAAAAAAAAAATCAACATGATAGCAATAGCTGTCACAGAGGCAATATAGGCAATTAATGATAGATACAGCAGTCAGTCTAAATCATGACACCCTTGATAACATTAGTAACTTCAATACAGAGGCAGTATTAAGATCCTCCTGTTTACAGCATTAAATTAGAAATAATTAATCTATTGTGTCTAATGATCAGGGTGTACATGTAATATTATTCAACTAGCTGCAGATTCAAAGAGAAAAGGGCAGCTGCACCTGGGAGCCCCCCCTCAGTTAAAGACTGGGGTCACGTTCCCAGCTCATTGCTCATCGATTGCATCGGAAAAGTGTCTGTCTCGTATCTAGCATGTTGTATATAGAAACATTCTGTGTACTTGATGCTGAAAATGTGAACTACACTGGAGCCCTTCACTTGTTAATCAGTGTATAAAAGAAACATCGAGTTATAATTACCAACATGTTCGCAGAAATATAGAATTCTCAAATCTGATGAGTTTCTTGTTTTTCGGTAATGCTAAGAGAAACTAAATTAATTGAGTGCTAAATCTTATATTTGCTTCTTAGTATTATCTATGGCTCCCTTCTGTTGAGTATATTTTGGTTCTTGTATTTTGTACTTCAATGTAATAGGAAGGTGTTGCAAAGTCAAAACATACAGGCCAACGGTGTTAGCAGAAATCAGGCCATTTTATTACAGTTCGGGAGCCGATTAGATATCAGGAAGAAAGTTTCATCTTTATTATCTACAGCGCTGTATATACTGAATTGTACCATTCATATCTTAAACCCAGAAAAGGTATAGAAAGTGATTCAAGGTTGTTGGGTTTTTTTTTCTGGTTTCACAATATTAACAGCTTATTTTACCTTTCAGAACAGTAAGGTGGTAGTGAGTTTTGAATCCAGGGTTAGGAGGCTGTGTGGTCCAGTGGTTAAAGAAAAGGGCTTGTAACCAGGAGGTCCCCGGTTCAAATCCCACCTCAGCCACTGACTCGCTGTGTGACCATGATCAAGTCACTTAACCTCCTTGTGCTCCGTCTTTCGGGTGAGACGTAGTTGTAAGTGACTCTGCAGCTGATGCATAGTTCACACCCTAGTCTCTGTAAGTCGCCTTGGATAAAGGCGTCTGCTAAATAAACAAATAATAATAGACCAGAACAACAAAAAAAAGGGTGAGGGTGCAGTGTACCTTTCCAGTGCTGTTTCACTCAACCCATTGAGTGTGTACGAAACTACAGCATGAGAAAACAAGCACCTGTTTACCTAGGGTGAGGTGAATGGAACAAACAAACAGAACCGCTGTGTACAACACTGTTTGCTCGGTCAGCACTGGGAACCCAACAAACTGGCTGAAGAAATTCAAACCTTTAATAACAGCAACTGGGGATAAAAAATAAGAATAAACATTCCCTTACTGGATAACTACAGTAGCTGGTATAAGACCCCCCCAACATAGATTTACAGCAGTGACTTTAATTCCAGTGTGTAGACAACACCCACTTTAGAAAGAGGACTTTTAAAAATGTATTCATTTCCTGAACCAGTATATAACTAGCTCTTGACCTAGCACGACATCTCCACTTCCACATCTGACCAGGATAAAGAGGGCATGATCTTATACAGAGATATACCTACTGTTGTATTTTATCATGTATTTAAAATGGGGGGGGGGCACACACTACACAGATATAACTAACAACCCAGACTCTGCTAACCTCGGTTTAGCTTAACCTGAAAACGTTCCTGTTATTGAAAATGCAGTTTAATTATCCCAGCCTTACGGCCTATTTCTGGATCCTCGCTGCATGCTGGTGCCAAAAGGTGGGGGAGGGTGTATCGGTAGTGAACGACAGGAAGAGGTTAATCCTGCTGCAACAGCCCCCGTTTTCAACGCCTGAACCGACTCAATGGTGCCTTGGCCTCGTGGATTTAAATCTTGTGAAACACAAAGGAATACAAAAAAACACAACGATCCCATTAAACTGAAAATAGTGGGGAAATGTGTTTTTTGTATACTTGCATGCCACTGTCACAGTTTAATTGCAACTCGATAGAAAAACTATTTAATCGTAGAAAAGTTTATTTTATTTTTTTTTTTTTTACGGATATTGTAATGCGCCTCACTCGTTCCACGTCACATATCCCACGACGTAGCTAATTAAATTAAACCCAGTCACTGACTAAACCAGGAAAGGTAGAAATATATGCACAGCCCCAGATAAATATTATTTTCTTATTAAATGATACCAAAAATAAAACTGTCTTGCCTGTCATTGGTTTTATAAAAATAAACATAAAAAAAATAACGTAATAACAATATACAGCTTTGCAAACAACTCCTTAAATATTGAGAAATGTATAATTTAATGTGTAAAATAACTTATCGTTGCCTGATATTATTTCAGACAATGCCTGTACCAACAGTTTCAACAAATGATAGGTAATAAAAGTGTTTCAAAGTTTATTGACGGTTGATATTTTTTTTTTTAATATAACTTGACAAAAAATAAAGTGATATCAATATAAAAGGTAAGACTGTAAAACCTTTTAAAAGAACAAAAAACCGAGTTAAATAAAGTAGCTGAAATATGTTGAGTTTGTGTAGTTTTTTTTTTTATTTTTTTTACGGATGCCCGGCGTTTTCTGATTAATTTGTTATAATTTATAAATGTACCATCATTACGATGATAGATTGCATTGTGGGTGTCAATATAAATTGACGGCCATATTTGCCGGTGCTGCTGCTGTAAACAACAAGAAAAGTGTCTGCGAGAGACAGAGACGCTTCACTGAATTTCAGGATATTTTTATTTGTTTAATTTATAATGTCTCTGGGAATGTCTTACAAACCCAGCCTCCATGCGCACATTCCTGGAACCTCCGTGAACCAGGGTAAGCCAGCAATGTGTGTTAACCTGTAACTATATTATTGTTTTATTTGATATAAAATTCGACGTTACAATGTATACCTGGGGAAAGCCCCATGTCTGTAGTTTTTTGTCCAGTTATATATGTAGGGTCAGATCCTGAGAGCTGATTCATATCCGCCATTATTACTAATCATAAAAGCTTTTTTTTTTTTTTTTATGTCTGTAAAGTAAATAAACGAGGATAACAGAGTCCGGATTAACCGAGTCCGCGGTCCGCGGTCCCCGCCTTTGTCCGTGGTGATTGTGTTACAACGCAGTAAAAAATGTATCACTTTGGCTTCTGAAATGAGCCCGTTCGGTTTCCTCCATGATTGCCTCCCCAGGGCTGATGATTGATCTGGATCAGGAATGTTCTTTTTTTTTGCCCGCCGAGGACACCTAGTGTCAGATGGGCGATATTACATGTCACATCAGTTAAATACGGGAACTGTAGGGCAGATATTTCTGATTGACTATACATCTGCACAGTATACGTACCTGCCTGTTAATAACAATAATGTATGTGTGTACAAATTGGCATTTTTTTTCCCCCCCAGAAAATAACGATCGGCATTAATGCACATTCATAAAATGTGCCAGTTATCAAAGTCTGTATTTCAAAATGCAATCGTTTACATGCATACCTTGATCAATCCAGTGTGCATTGATTGCACGGAGGAGGGGGGAGGGGGAAACATTCGACCCACACTACAGAATACTATACAAAGTAAAACCTATTCTTAGGAGTCTGGGGTCACAAAAGGATACATCTATTTCACACCCTGCCTGGCGGAATAGCAAAAGAGTGATCATGACCTGTAATGAACTGCAATAAACGTTATTGTCACATTTTGTAGAAGTAAGCATACTTAACTGCATGATTCATCTTGTTTTGTTTTTTTCACAGTTGGAAATGTGCATTCACCTTCCACAAGCTTAGCAGCATCCGCAGTGTCTTACAGGCCCCTAGTGAATGACTATGGGCCGCCATCGTTAGGGTTTCCACAGGTAAAGAACCATAGTGGTGTTGTTATTATTTCCACTTGCCTTCCACTGAGTCTGCACAGGAACCAGCAAGTGCAATTAAAACAGGACCTGCTGTGCTGACTTACACAGCTGTCAGTACAGAACTGTAGTGCTGGTTTATGTATATACACACAGCTGTCAGTACAGAACTGTAGTGCTGGTTTATGTATATACACACAGCTGTCAGTACAGAACTGTAGTGCTGGTTTATGTATAGACACACAGCTGTCAGTACAGAACTGTAGTGCTGGGTTTATGTATAGACACAAAGCTGTCAGTACAGAACTGTAGTGCTGGGTTTATGTATAGACACACAGCTGTCAGTACAGAACTGTAGTGCTGGTTTATGTATATACACACAGCTGTCAGTACAGAACTGTAGTGCTGGGTTTATGTATAGACACACAGCTGTCAGTACAGAACTGTAGTGCTGGTTTATGTATATACACACAGCTGTCAGTACAGAACTGTAGTGCTGGTTTATGTATATACACACAGCTGTCAGTACAGAACTGTAGTGCTGGGTTTATGTATAGACACACAGCTGTCAGTACAGAACTGTAGTGCTGGGTTTATGTATAGACACAAAGCTGTCAGTACAGAACTGTAGTGCTGGGTTTATGTATAGACACACAGCTGTCAGTACAGAACTGTAGTGCTGGGTTTATGTATACACACACAGCTGTCAGTACAGAACTGTAGTGCTGGGTTTATGTATATACACACAGCTGTCAGTACAGAACTGTAGTGCTGGGTTTATGTATAGACACACAGCTGTCAGTACAGAACTGTAGTGCTGGTTTATGTATATACACACAGCTGTCAGTACAGAACTGTAGTGCTGGGTTTATGTATATACACACAGCTGTCAGTACAGAACTGTAGTGCTGGGTTTATGTATAGACACACAGCTGTCAGTACAGAACTGTAGTGCTGGGTTTATGTATAGACACACAGCTGTCAGTACAGAACTGTAGTGCTGGTTTATGTATATACACACAGCTGTCAGTACAGAACTGTAGTGCTGGGTTTATATATATACACACAGCTGTCAGTACAGAACTGTAGTGCTGGGTTTATGTATAGACACACAGCTGTAAGTACAGAACTGTAGTGCTGGGTTTATGTATAGACACACAGCTGTCAGTACAGAACTGTAGTGCTGGGTTTATGTATAGACACACAGCTGTCAGTACAGAACTGTAGTGCTGGGTTTATGTATAGACACACAGCTGTCAGTACAGAACTGTAGTGCTGGGTTTATGTATAGACACACAGCTGTCAGTACAGAACTGTAGTGCTGGGTTTATGTATAGACACACAGCTGTCAGTACAGAACTGTAGTGCTGGGTTTATGTATAGACACACAGCTGTCAGTACAGAACTGTAGTGCTGGTTTATGTATATACACACAGCTGTCAGTACAGAACTGTAGTGCTGGGTTTATGTATATACACACAGCTGTCAGTACAGAACTGTAGTGCTGGGTTTATGTATAGACACACAGCTGTCAGTACAGAACTGTAGTGCTGGGTTTGTATAGACACACAGCTGTCAGTACAGAACTGTAGTGCTGGTTTATGTATATACACACAGCTGTCAGTACAGAACTGTAGTGCTGGGTTTATATATATACACACAGCTGTCAGTACAGAACTGTAGTGCTGGGTTTATGTATAGACACACAGCTGTCAGTACAGAACTGTAGTGCTGGGTTTATGTATAGACACACAGCTGTCAGTACAGAACTGTAGTGCTGGGTTTATGTATAGACACACAGCTGTCAGTACAGAACTGTAGTGCTGGGTTTATGTATAGACACACAGCTGTCAGTACAGAACTGTAGTGCTGGGTTTATGTATAGACACACAGCTGTCAGTACAGAACTGTAGTGCTGGGTTTATGTATAGACACACAGCTGTCAGTACAGAGCTGTAGCGCTGGGTTTATGTATATACACCAGGATTGACCAAGATCATTACAGTCCTGATTCTGTTTTTATAAATACTATTTTAAACGATCATTTATGATTACAGGTGCGCTTGACTTAATCTAACCTGTTGTTTTTTTGTTTGTTTGTTTTTTTCATATTGCGTGACAGGGGAGCAGTGGTAATCAAGTGCCTCAAAGCAAATATGCAGAACTTCTATCTATTATAGAAGAACTAGGGAAAGAAATTAGACCAACATACGCTGGAAGCAAAAGTGCCATGGAGAGACTAAAACGAGGTGAACTAACTTTAATATTTTGTGACTCCATCCGTAACTTAAAACGCTCAAAAGTGTCAAACATTTGTGTTATTTCTGCATTTATTTTGTGGTGCCAGTTTTAGGCTCGCCTTCTTTTTCTATTTCTCTTGTCTCTCTTGTAAATGTCTCCGAAGGTGCTCCCAGACGTGCTCTGTTGGAAGATTGTGGTTATTTTAATATTGCCACCACAGTTGGTTATTAAGAGATTGCAGTCTGCTGACCCTGCTGTGGCTTGTATTTGATGTTCTGGACGTGGTGTAATTTAGTTTCATGTTAAGTTTTCTGTTATAGCCTGTATTGTTCTCATAGAGTGGTGAATAAGCAAATCAAACCTATTTCTCATTCTTTTAAAGGTATCATTCATGCTAGAGGACTGGTACGGGAATGCCTGGCTGAAACCGAGAGGAATGCAAGATCCTAGCTGCTGGATTTAAACATTTCAACTCCGTTTTAAAACTGACAAAAACAGCATCATTTTGAAATCCTACCTTCTAACCATTCTCGTTCAGGAAAGCTAAACTATTGTCCTTGAAACAAATTTGACTGCTGGCCTGAGGAATTGACAAAAAAATAAAAGTTAAAGACCAGTATATAAAACTATACTTGACAGGAATTTGCATACTTTAATACTTTTTTTTTCCATTTGGGAACCTATCACCTTTTCTTGACTGCATAGAAACAGAAACTAATGACTTTGCATGCTTGGTAGCCAGTGCTCCTAATTCATAAGAAACAAAGAACTGCATGGCTTGAACTGGTTTAGACTGTAGTAGGGGCATTTAATGACAGAGAACTAGTCCGAAGAGTTCAGATTTTTAACACACTTAGGAGTAATGAATAGTGCCAAAAATACCACATACTGGGTTTGGATAAACTATTGTAATAAAGCCATTATTTGCATCTTTGTATGTATTTATTACTCTGTGTAATAAAACTTATTTTCATTAAGTCTGCATAGTTTTTGTTCATAATCTTCAGTTGTGCCCTCCATGTGATATATACCTGTGCACCCCTTACATATAAATGATACATTTTAATAGGTTTTACAGACAGCTTCTGTTAGATACATGAATAAGTGTTCAAGTACCCAGAATTCAAACTTCACACTCTCAGAAACGTTTTAAACCATTGCTGAATGGCAATGTAACAAACTGGGATACATTTGGACCTTTGGCTGTTTCTGTGTGTGTTCTATTTTAAAAGTAAACTTTTTTGTAATTTTCAGACCCAGAACACACACAAAAAAAAAACATCACACCCTTTTAAAAAATCACGTTTTACGACTGCATGGTTATCATACACCAGAAATCCGATCCCATTTATCAATTCAATACGGTCATATACTGTCTCCTACTCGTTCTGCCTTCTGCAAACACCCTTCGTAACGGCAGCACAAGCTTATATCTTGCAGTTTTTTTTTCTTCCCCTGGGCCGGAGAAAGAAACAAAACTCTATTTTTGATGTTGTCATTTCATAATTCAAGGCAGCTTGTCTTTGGAGAACACGTTTTCAGGAGTCTGTTTCCTCACTTTGTTTGGAATCTGTCTGAAGATTTTCTTTAAACTGTTTCTTCTTTTCTAAAATGTCTTTTGCCTTCTTCCTCTTGTCTTGCTTCCTCCACTCGGCTTCTCTCCTGTTTTTCACAATGTCACTGTCTTTGCCTTTGTAGAAAACGTCAAGCTTCCCCTGCATAATTGTTCTGGCTCTTTTTCTGTTGGTCTCCACTGACCTTGTCTGGTGACACTGCAATTAAAAAAAGACAACAAACAAGCCTTTGTGAATACAGCACCAGCACTGCGAACACAAGATGTATTCTAATTGTACCCCTGCTGCAGTCCACAGGCATTTTCACAGACTAGTTATCAAGTCACAACGCTACTTTGTAAGGCTGCTGTGGAGAAACTAAATTCATCGCAGAGCACTGAAACTTGGCAGGGGAAATCACCAAATGATCAGCAACACGATTCTACCACCATGAAGAACCTTTTGTCTGAACCCTACAGATTTAACTGCAATGACCGCTTGAAGACTAATTCCAAATTTCATTCTGCGTGGTTCTTAATCCACTTTGGAAAATGTATTTATTTATTTTACTTTTCTGGTAATCCACTGTTGTGCACTAGATGGCGCTGGCTTCTCCTTCTGTAAAACACTGGCTGATCTAGCCTATTTTACTGTACATATAAACAAGCAGCTCAGGTGTGTCTAATTAAAAGGTAGCAAAACCAGGAATGGATCAAACAGCTATGCAATGGGAGTCTTATTTCCATCCACGACTTTAGATTGTCTTAAAGGGTGCCATCATCCAAAACTGTAAGCACTCAGTCATAAGATATACAGTAGAATACAAAAAAAAGTAACTCAGTAATACAGTGTACAATTCATTTACAATAATATCAAAACCTGCTCAATGCATGCTATTATGCACAGGGACAGCGCTCCAGACCCTCTCGGATAAAGGTGTGTTTTACCTTCACCACGATTCCAGATGGGATGTGCTTCAGCACCACACAGTTGCTGGTTTTGTTGGTTGCCTGTCCCCCGGGTCCATGCCCTCTCACAAACTGCTCCTCGAGTTCCCCCTCATTGATAGAAACGAGATCCGGCGAGTCTTTCTTTCCTGCGCTCTGAGTGTATGGCAGCCTCGTCCTACGGGACAAAAAAAAGAGGCTTCCTGGCAAGCTCAAGTTCCATTTTACCAGCGCCCGTGAACAAGCCAGAAAAAGGTTAGACCAAACCGATGCTGACATCAGAGTAGACCTCTACTTGGTGTGCTGAATCTAAAAAAAAAACTAAAGAAAACAACAGTCATATATATACAGTGTATTCTAATGCATGTAAATCTTTTTTTTTCGTTTTTAAATTCAATGCTTGATATTTTCAACGCGACTTGATATTTGTATAAACACAAGTAACACTCACCTCCTTGCACAAGGTCGATTCCTTCCTTCTGCTTCCCACCACAGCACACGAAACGTACAGCCAACGCGACCCTGTGTTGTGTTGTTTTCAATGCGCATGGCCAAAGTTGACAAGCCAATCACATTTAGTACGGTTAGAACGATAACGCGGTCTAACCGAACAAGAAGCTCCCTTCAGCCAATCAGCATTTTAGCTTTCGAAATGCGTCAACCAATTAGGGGCTTCAGGGCGTTCTTTCTTTATTTTATTTTTTTGGTTACCGTTGACGGATGCCAGACTAAAACTGGAAGATACGTTTCTCGCGGGCTTACAGTACAAATACAAATATGGGGCAAGTAGGCTGGTAAGTCCAAGCTTAAGCATTTTTACATGTAATAATACAGTCTAAAAGCAAGCTACATTGAATGCAGTTAGTGCCCGTTTGTTAACGGTATTTACCTGTCGAGTATGAAGGTTGACAAATATCTAATGATTGAAAAAACACGGTATTTCAGTTTGGTGTATATTTGAATAACGTGCGGTCATGCTTGTGGAAGTGCATATATGTTTTTTTTTTCTTTTTCAAAATGATGTTTGATAACATCTGCCTTTTTTGAAGCGCAGAATTATACAGCCCGGGTTGCTGTAGCCCCCGATGAAGATGCACTGTAATGCTAGGTGCATATTGTACAGCACAATTCAAGTTGTAACATTACATTAATACACATTATTATTAATTTGCTGTACATTTTGAAGGAAGTGACACCGCAGCGCCACTATCAGCTTGCTAGCTAGAGAATGTTATTGTTGACAGAATTATATGGGCACCATAACCGTTATATCATGGGACGGTCAGTGGTGTATTCCCTCTACAGCAAGATTGAAGGATGGGGTTTGGTGGAAGGACATTGTGTGCCTCAAGGGGGGGTCATAATTATAGACCAAAACAAACACAACGTTCATGTCATGCAGTAATATTAAATGCAACTCTTATTTTAAATGCCTCACGACTTTATGAATTACAGTTACAACCTTAAATCTTTGAAAATGTGTGTCTTGTGACATAATTAGCAATATGGGTCCACATAGAAATTGACATAGTTATATAAATGTGTGTGTATATATATATATATATATATATATATATATATCTTTTTTTTTATTAAGTAGGTGTCAGATAGTCACTAATAACGAGGGAACCTAAGGATGTCCACAGATGACAGTATATCTGAAGATGTGTCCTATTCTGCTGGTGTGAGCCATGAAAATGTTGAGAGCAATGGTACAAAAGAGAGCGAGTCCTCAATCATATCATCAGAGGACAGCCCACCAATCCAGCCAGGAGCAGACATGGAGGACTCAACTGCAAAGCCTGTCAGAACAGTGAAAGGATTCTTCCAGTCTTCCCCAGAACTGATGAACAGCATTGGCCCTGGAACTGCAATACAGCACAGCTCAAACAAGAGCAGGTACTGACTGTGTGGATAAAGAGCAGGGGGAATGTGTTTAGAGTAGTCTGTCATTTAAGGTGGGCTTGCTATGTAGAATAGCATTGGAATCTCAGATGAAAAATGCACGATTATGTGCATTATTTATTTGCACAACCTTTGTTTAAAGTAGTATTTGAGTAGGGTTAGTGTAGAGTAGTGGTTAGGGCTTTGGACTCTTGACTGGAGGGTCGTGGGTTCAATCCCAGCTGGAGGACACTGCTGCTGCTGTACCCTTGAGCAAGGTACTTTACCTAGATTGCTCCAGTAAAAACCCAACTGTATAAATGGGTAATTGTATGTAAAAATAATGTGGTATCTTGTAACAATTATAAGTCGCCCTGGATAAGGGCGTCTGCTAAGAAATAAATAATAATAATATAGTGTAAATGGTTTTGTATGTAAAAGTGTGATGACATTGTTGAATGTGTGTTCCCAATGGCCTTTTCCTCCATCTTAGTATTATATTTTTAATAAAAAGTAAGATTGTATTGTTAGACATTCTTTGTTTTTATGTGTTCCAGAGTAAATACAGATGAAACACTTGGCTCAGGGAGAAATCTACCTTCCATAAACCCCAGTCCTATTGAAAGCTTAACAGCTCTAGTTAAAGACATCCAGATAAGTGGAGAATCTGACCCAGAGATTTGGAAGAACTGTGAGGTAAGGAGGACAGTCACGCAATATTTGACTATCTATTGGGATCCAGAAACTGGATGGAATACATCACTCCTGTTATGCTTTGTACGCAGTCCAAAACTAACCAATGTACCTGTCTCTGTAAGGCCACCTGGGGATTTCAGCAGTTTACTGACGATATCACAGTAAGAGAAAATATATCATGTTACCGGTATCTTTAAAACAATTGTTTCAGACTGAATATGTCGTTTTTGCTTACAGTACCACAACCAGCTTAACACTGGGTTGTTCCTTTGCAGTAGGTGGATTTTCCTGAACTAGTGAACTCCAACTGATCTTAAATGTATACAAGCATTACAGTCCCTCATTTTCTACAATAATGTAGGGGCTGCATCCTTTCCATTTCCATAGCCTTGTATCGTAAGCTCAGCACTGCGTTCACATTTTGGATCTTATCAGCGAGGCACTGCTGTGATCACGAAACCCCATCCGTCAATTACATTCTGCCTCGTGGCACTCCTCTCCTTTCTGCATATATCCCTAGCAACATTTGCACAGACCAGGGCACAGCTGCTCCACACTGAAAAGCACCATAAGGACAAAAAGCACGTGTCCCTTGTTATGTTGAACCTAAATGACTCCAGTGTAGAAGCCAAGCCATAGTGCAACACTTTAGCATTTCAAGGGATTTCAGTACAGATCTGGGTGTATTTTAACTATTATTATTGCCCCTGATAAAGTTAGCTTGTTGTAAATGGAATATTTTACATTCATAATAATGTCCTTATTCTAAACAGGCCAGGTGGCTCCAGCTGTTTCAACTGGTGGAGAAGCAGTACCAAGATCAAATTCTTGCCCAACATGAACAATACCAGTGCCAGATTCAAGTAAGCCCATGCATTACCTATTTTTAAAAAATAGCATCTTAAAACCAGGTTATAGGTGTTTCAAGTGATCTCACCTTAGTATTTCTCATGGATATACTATTAGGCTGTGGATCTGTGTATTGGGTACAATTTGAGCTTTGTTTTAAATATTATTTGTATATGTTTTTCTCTAATTCAGCTCATACAGGACGAAATCAAAGCTTTAGTCCAGATAAAGAAGAAACAGAACCCCCTGCACAATACTGAAGCATTTGCTGTGGTTCCTGATAACTCCGTTTTATTAGGAATACTTAACGGATGTCATTCAAAACCCTTTTTGCTGCACAAGCAGACTTCCGTACATCCCAATCCTGGTGAAATAGGAAGACAGCAGAATTCTTTGGACACTAATCCAGAGGACTCTGCTTTTGCTGTTTTACTGAGCAGTGGGTTTGGGACGCTTTCTGCCTCGGAACATAGTTTAAACAAACACGTGGACTCCAGCAACGGCAAGAACACCTTGAAGGGAAAGCATGCAGGGCACGCTGTCTGTCCCTCAGAAAACCTGTCATGTCCATTTAAGTCAGACGGGGTTTCTAAAGGAAATAACTCTCAGCCTGAATTACAGACTGCTCAGGAAAAAAGATGTAACATTTCTCCTGCAGGCCGTAAGCAAACCAATCCAAACCTGTCAGTTGATCAAAGAAAAATGAACGGGTAGGTACTGGATATTTTACAAATGTCATGCAACCGCTAATAAATAATTCTGAAATGTGGAAAGATCTGATTAGGTATAGAATACATTAGACTTGTATAGCTCCCTCTTAAGCTTATGCACAGTAAGGTAATCTCAGAAATGTATGGGTTGAGAAAAATAGCATGTTTTCATATCCCCTTAGTTTTGTTGTCTTATGCAGACCTCCCCCATCTACACCATTAACTTTCCTGACTATAAAAAACTAAGGCAATATCACCCCCAGATTGGGGTTGCATGTTCATAGTTTTTAACACAGTTGTGTGTATTCCAGTCAGCTATTGACATCATGGGCACAGAAGCAAAGGCATAAGCAGCGTGTGAGCAGAGGTGTACAGGACACACGCCAGGAAGAGCAGGCAGAAAGGAACAGGAGTCTAGACCATCACGAGGATGTAAGTGCTCAATGAGGTTCATAGGTTTGTAATGAATGACAGTCCCTGGTGCAGGACTGGCTGTAATGATGGGTCTTTCAGGGTTTGCGGATGAACGTCAGCTAAAATATTCTAGGGATACAAAATATTTTGACAATAAGGATTCTACCGAAAAAACCTCTCTGTCAACCAAATTCAGCTGTGAACATTATCTGGACAAAATGACTTCTAACAGGTACACTGCAGACAAGAAAGTGATTAAGGAATAATGTGTCTTGATGTTTATTGTTGGAGGACAGGAAATCATTTTCACCACTTTATGTATCGGCTGTGTGTCTTGTCCGGACAATATACTTTTGGCAGTCTTGTTTGTGCCCCAAACTTCATACTGGTCTAGCTTTGCATGCATTACAGAAATAAAGTGAATGTTTTGTTGGTTTGCAAGGAAAGCGCACACTTTGATGGAATTTTTTGGTTTATTTCAGATTCGTTCTTGCTCTGCTGTACAGCCGTCTCATTCCTTCTTCCTAGGAAAACGAAATGATAGCCCAGACTCCCTAGTGTCTGATGCTTCAGGTAAAGAAACGTCAGCGCTATGGTGTTCTTTCCTGTATGTTTTTATAACTGTGTTTAACCCTCTGATTATCTCAGTAGAATCTAAGTTGCAGTCTGCAGCGTCACCCAGTCAGATTTGTCTTGGAGGTGTTCTGGACCCCTATTGCTACATCATAATGACACGTGTATCTTGGTGCATTAACAGGATATTTTAGAATGTTTTTTACATTAGCACATAATGTTTATTGTTTATAAGGTTTGACTCGCTTATAGTTGCTCCTCCTAATTTGTGGCAATGGCTGAATTTTCTTTTTTACTATGAATTCTATGTAGGTCTTACATACTGGAAACTGGATGAAAGTGAACTGTACCGCTCCTTGCCGGAGAACTTGGAAAATGGGTCTTATTTTTACTTGCAAGATGAGTCTATCCATCTGGTATGCGTATGCTGTTTATATTTAACTACAGTACATGTTAACTTAAGACGTGACCATTATGTTAACTTATAAATCCAATATGAAGTGATATTTCAAATCAGTCGTGACCCTGACTTCCCAAATCATCTGTTTAACCTTTAGCCTCACACAGAGGAGCCGAGGCTGCCTGCTTCTCTTAAAGAAATCTATCATATGAAGCAAAAGGGAGACGCAAACATTCATGACAGGGATTCCTATTCTTCTCAGTTTAACCCAAGTCAGTCCGCTCCACAGGTAAGGTACATTAGTAAAAAGCATTTCAACAGATTCTTGATTGTATTGTGCAGTAGTTCCGTAACAACATGGGAATCCCAGATTAGTGTGTATAATTTAATAGGCACCTGAAAGTAAGTCAGTACCTTTTGCTCAGAATATAATCTGTGTCAAAATGCATTTGTTAATTGCAGTGATTGCATTATTCTGACAAGCATGTAAGCTACATGGAAGCATTGGGGATAAGGGAAGGACATGAAACTTTTAATGTTTTGCTTAAATGTAAAATCAGATTCTGTTTCAATCTTCTCCTTTTTTTCCTCTTAGGTTTTGACCCTTGATCCGACACTTCACATGAAGCCAGCTGACAGGGATTCATTGTTTTCCTCACCTTCCCATTTCAATACTGCATCATTCCTTGAAGAAGCCAAGCCTTCAGCAGCTACCGGGGATGCTGTTAGTCCAGACTCCATGGCAGACGTGCCTTCTCAAAGCCATACTGACACCGATTCCATTTCAAACGCCAGTAGTTTGTCAGCAGCACAGATAAATGGGACGCACAGACGTTCTTTACAAAAAAGTGCTTTACCAAGCAAGAGCAGGAGTCTGTGTTCTACCTCTCCGAAAGTTGTTTGTACAAATGGACAGCATCCAGCTTTCCGTAACGGCATTCAGAACGATAGCTTGTCCAACACGGATGATGAAGGCAGCTGCTCAACCCTCACCCCATCGTCTAGAATGGAGAGCAGCCTGTCTCTGCATGCCAGTGGAGCCGGGGGTTCAGACAGAACCATATCCCTGTCCTCCTTGGAGGACCCTGTTGTTTCGTCACTGTACGTTTTGCCCTGTTGTGTTTTTCAAATAAACCTGAAGTTCGGTTCAGTTTTTAGTAAGAGTTGGAAGATTGCGTTCATATTTTTAGAAATGCATCATGAGTCATTTTATTGAGCTTAAATGAAAGGAAAACATTGGCATTAAGACATTTGAAAAGATAACTTGCTACTATAATATGTCATATATTGTTATTTGGTGTTTCAAGCAGGTTTTTTAATTGTATAAGTAAAAACTTTTTACGTTTTTTTTTTTTTTTTCAGGGTGAGACAGAACCTGAGAGAAAAGCATTCTCGTCACATCGCAGATCTTCGTGCTTACTATGAATCCGAGATTGCTAGCTTGAAACAACAGCTCGAGACTGTAATAAGGCCTCCCAATTCAATTGACATGGAGAGAACGAATCAAAATCTCCAAGAAAGGTAATCTCTTGTAACAAATAAAAAAAACACCTATTTATAGTTATTTAGATTAGTATGTTCTATTAATAAGAGATCAGAATTGGAATATAGCTATTGCATTTTTAGTTATAAAAAGCGTACAAGCGTAATAAAACCTTACATGCATTTGGTATGGTTATAGTTTCTGCTTAGGTTTGGCATGCATACTAACTATTCCTAAAGATGTTTTCACTAAAGCCTAAACGTGAAGCATTGTGCACTACAGCCTGCACAACTTAATGGGTCTTTTTGGAAGCATTGTTTTTGCTGCAATAGTTAGCCAGGCAAATGATGATCAAAGCAGATACAACAATAAAGAAATCATACAGAACACACATACTGTAAAAAGGAAAGAAGTTAACTATGCACATCGGATCTACAACACCCCCCAATACTTCACTGCATGACTATATTGTCACACTAATGATCTGTAGATTTTCTAATAATGTTAGTTTCTTAATGGCAGGTGTGACCATCTAGAAAGAGCGCTAACTGAGGCAAGCAGTCGAATAAGAGACCTGGAAAATAAGAACCGGTTGTTAGAAAAACAGCTGGTAAGTTGTTGCCTGGGTCTTGCATCTTACTTCTGCGGTCGGTCCAGCAAAGATGCATTAAAGGAAATCCTATTGATTTTTTTTTTTTTTTTTTTTCCAGGTGGATTGGCCTGATCGCTATGACACAGCCAGCACCGCTGCTCAAGTTCTACAGCAGCGCCTTGATGAAATGAAGAACAGTAACAAAGACAAGGACAATGCTGTGAACAAGCTGAAAGCCAGGCTGAGAAACCTGGAAGAGGCATTTCAGAATGCGTACAAGGTCTCGGACGATAAAGAGGCCAGAATGAGAAAGGAGCACAAGATGTTACAGGATGTAAGTTGTTAAGGGATCACGACGACTGAATCTGCCCGGAAAACGAACTGGATCTTGGTTAGAAATAAGGTGGAGGACAAAGTTTTAAAAGTTTTGTCATTTACATCACTTCAAGAACAGGGTTGACTAAGGTACATCCTGTGAATATATGCTTATGAAGCAGCATGTTTAATTCTCCTGAGATTTTTGCTCTTGTTTTCTCCTAGAATACTGTAGCTGCAACAGCCGATGCCACGGGACTTTTATTTATTTATTTAGTTATTTATTTGTGTTTCAGCTTCTAGTGGAATATGAATCTCTGGGAAAGGAGCATGAAAGGGTTAAGGTAAAAAAATATTCTTAAAATATATACTGACCTGTTTAAAGAATGCAAGGCATTTCCACCCTTTGTCAATTATAGATTTGGATAATTCTGTATTTGTTTTGCTATTTTTTTTTGCTTTTTATTAGGATACATTGGTATCAACTGAAAACAAGCTTTTTGACGCAAACACACAGATATCTGAACTAAAGAGGTAAAATATCAATTTATTTTTGAGCTGTGAAAATATGTTTTATAGCCTTTTTTTCTACACATGTTTGTAGTGAGGGTACGGTTCAGATGCCACTTGCTGTGCAGTGTTGGTTTTTGTAAAATACTGTAATATTAGATATTAATGTTTTATTCCGTGATCATTCAAGATTGAGATCCAGTATCAAGTTACATTTATTTCACATGTTAAATTTGTATGATTTTGTTTCAGAATTATTTCAAAGCTTGAAGCTCAAATAAAACAGCTTGAACATGAAAACATTATGAAACACCGTCACACGACTCCGAGTCATTCACAAGCATCGGGAGTTGGGTATGTGTGGGTGTTTCTGTTTATTTGATTACAGCTTTGGCTTCAAATGAATTGTTTTGTATGTATTTGTGAGAGATTGTACATGCCATTGTATGTTCATTCCAATAGTTGTATGGTTTGCCTAGTTTTTCCTTCTTTTCCCCCAGCCTGTTGCTCCACCACCCTGACGTGTATCGCTCTCCCAGTAAAGCCCCTGTTGACCTCGATGCTAATAGAAGAAAGTGGCTGACTCCTGGAGCCGACTATTCCATTTTCACAGGACAGCCTCTGGAGAATGATTTATATGAGAACAGCAGCAGGTACGGTAACCCAGAAAATCAAACGTGGACAAAATACACGATAGAAAAAAAAAAAGCTTATAGTCATAAATCCCACAACCTGAGTGACGGAGTAAATCGCACTGCTCCAAACTTCACAGAACTGTTTTTACTCGCAGGTGTTATTCTCCTCCTGAAAAGTGACGGAGTAAATCGCACTGCTCCAAACTTCACAGAACTGTTTTTACTCGCAGGTGTTATTCTCCTCCTGAAAAAGACGCAACTCAGAGGGAAACTACTGCAGCAAAAGAGGAGCTCAAAAGAGACCCCTCCCTCACTCCCATAATGAAGGCCCTGATTGAGCTGGATGGGACAAAAGCTACCGAGGGAAGGGCACTGAGGAAACCAGGCGCCAGCGACTCACGTATGGAGTGCAGTATTCATTTATTTGTATATCGGGAATAGTTTTCACTTGAGTGTGTATTTTTATTGAAAGAGAAGGGGGGAAAAAACTTTGGAGTAAAAGGTTTTAAAATATGAATAATGTTTGATGCCAGATAGATATGCGAAAACAGTGAGAGAGTGCATTTCATATTATTTATTTTTTATAGGATTTGGAAGTTGTAAACCAAGTGTAAGCTTTGCTGAGACTTGCAGCAGGGATCAGCTTTCAGAGAAGAGCAGCAGTCCAGTGCAGACCCAGAGAAACCGCTCCCCTGTGGGAAACAGATCTTCATCTCCTCAGAACAGGAAAGTCAGCCCTGTTTCAACACCCAGTAGGTTTTCTCAATCCTCGAATTATTAGAAAAAGGTTTCCTGTTGGGAGATAGGTGGCGTAGTGAGGAAATGCATCATGTGCCTTTCACACTGAGCGTTAAGATTGCATGTCCTTGTAAAAATGTGACATGATATGGCCAATATTTCAACCATGCTTTCAGAGTCACTTCTATTCATTTTTTACAAACATACAGCTATTGTAATTGCAGGCTTCAGTTTTCTGCTAATCTTTAATTACAGTTGTGTGAAGCATATTTGTTACTTTTAATTGTTGAAAATTTAAATTTGTGTGTTTCAGCTAAAAGAGATACAATGATAACCCCAATTTCAGCAAAGTCAAGCCCAAAACGATGCCCAAGAGAGAATTTTTCACCTGGAATCAGCCACCTGCTTGGCAAGGATCAGAACTGTCCGACTTGGTAAATGTGCTCAGTACACTTAACAGGTGAAAGTTGTCGTCCACTAAGATGTAGCACCAATCATATACACTACTGTATACTATTATTTTAAAGGCTATTCCTTTGCCTTAAAAATATAAATACCAGATTATTGTCTTCAATGAAAATGAAAGGGAATTGTGGTGCTTTAAATATCACCATTCCATAAACTTTTATTTTGAAACTCGTCAGGTTTGGTGTGAGATTGGATGAGATTGATGTTGCCTCAGCTTCACCCTCACATAGCCCTAGCCCCAGAAAGAGACTTCAGTTTACCTCCTTGGACGAACCAGAAGGTAAATATATGCAAACTGCTCTTTGAACACACAGTTATATTTAAACATTTTTTAATTAGTGAAGCTTGAAATAATTGACCAGTGTTGTTCATTGGATTGGAGCAAAACCCCAGTGAGTCTTGCATAATGTAATATATGTTATCAACATCATCATGACCCATCATTAGAAAGTTGTTGTCAAGTTGGTCAATATTTTTTATAGTAAGTTATCATTCAAGCAACGCTGGACTGAGACTTGATAGCCGCACGGAGTCTGCACTGAAAGCAGTGAAGCAGGGAGCCGTGACGAGTCGATCAGCCTGGGAGGACAAGACCCCAGCCGTCCACACACAGAGCCACACACCGGGGCTACTGACACCCTATGAGACAGAGCTGACCTACAAAGCAAGGATGGAGTCGCTGGCAGAAACGGAGAGGATTTTTGATGAGCTCACACAAGAAAAGCAACAGGTAGAACAAGAATTAAAAGAATTGTTAAAAAACCAACAAGTCTGGATGACTGTCATCAGTGGCTATTCAGTCAAACACCACTGCATTGGCAAACGTTTCAAACAGGTTGTGTTAACATCATTTAAAACTGATGGATTCTACCCATCTGGACAGTAGATTGTCGCTATAGAAACCACCCCTAGTTGACGTGTGTGTGCAACAATTGTTGTTTAATTAAGCAGTGTGGCACGACAGGGTGTGCCTTCAACAGCCCAAGATGTGGCTTTTTGAAACTCACTGGAGTGCCGTTTTGCAACTAAATGGCTTTGAGGTAAGTTTGAAATTAAAAAACAAGTAACCAGAAAGGGTCAAAGAGCACTGTAGCGACGTCCTGAGATACTGTCACGTCTATGACGTCACGCAGCCCATTGAAATGAATAGGAGGTCGGACCTTGCCGTTGTATAATATGCATTACAGTATATCACAAATAGAATTGGTTTGGATGTCTCAGCTGAGCTCTCCTGAACATAAAGCTAACACACAATTTGGCACTTTTTCAAAAAGACTAGTGATGATGAATGAAAATGGAATGGATTGATCTCTCACCCCAAGAGCATGGTCCCTCCAGGGCAGGCTTTAGGTGTGGAAGCTCACATTGTCACTGTTGTGCGATTCCCTGTCTACTCTGGATAAATAGACTTCTGTCGCCAATCAAGCACCTTTTAAAAAGAACTGAATGCAGAAGAGATTTTCAGCAGAATAAGCTTTTCAATACCTGTTTATTGTATCATTGTGCATGGAGGTACAGCTGTAATTTTACACTTTTATACAAGCTTGCAGAATTTTCTGCAAAATCAGTACATTTTATTCTCTTACGTCAGTAGCTTTGTTCTTGGTATCTGCTGAGTCTTCTGAAATTTTCACCTCATTTTTCATCCAAACAGATTGAGGCTGCGTTAAGTCGTTTACCAGGGGTTGGAGGAAGAGTGACCTTGCAAGCAAAATTAGATGAAGTATGAATTATTTCTGTTTTTATGTAGTTCTGTAACAAAGAGAACACTCTTTCCATTCAAATTATAATATAAATGTGGAACTGAAACTGGACTTTAGGATGCAAATTGAGTTTTAACAATGGGTTGCTTTGTTTATTTCAGGAAGCCCTGGAAGATCGTTTGGAGAAAATCAACCGGGACCTGGGGTCTCTCCGTATGACTTTAAAGAGGTTTCATGTTTTACGGACCTCTGCAAATATATAGCAATCTTCATCTGCCATGAGCTCATTTAGTAATTGCACTAGCATACAGTTAGGGTTCTTTGTTTTCAGTTTATTTTTAAAGCAGACTGGACTTCTTCATTGAAACATTATGAAACCTGTTAATTGTGCAACTGCATTCGCCACTTTATACAATAATGGATGAAGATACAAAGGAAAACTGTAGGACAGGCGATGAGTTGGAAGGAAAACATGTAAAATCCTTTGTCTTGAACCTTCGAATTTAAGCTTTGCATTTTCTTACTCGATTAAAAATAAAAAAAAGTATACAAGCAACACTAGAGAATTCACATGTAAAGTAATGGCACCTGCGTGATCAATTTGACCACCTTTTAAAGAGAACCCCTTTCGTGCAAAGCCACTGTAACCTGTTGCACAGTGAACATGTTTAATGTTTCTATAAAGTGATGTATTACATTGGGAGTCACTCAAAAATAAACACAGGGAACAAAGAACCAACACATACAGTTTATTCTCTGTGCCCTTAAAATCATTCCCATTGTATATTAACATTGTTGTATAAGTGCACAGAATATTTTATACTTTTGCGACTAGGATATATTTTATATGTGTTTTATTACAGATTACAGAAATCACAAACTTTTTATGGTATATTTTTAGTATTGGTCAAATTTATATAATCTTTACTTTTTTAGGACACTTTTAAAGAATAGTATATACAGTATGTAGTAATATGTGCTTTACACACCATGTTAAGGTAACTTATGATGCCATTTTATATTTGCTTGTGAATTTAAAAAATATGCTATATATATTTTCCGGAATTGGAGTCCCGTTACTTGTAGATATACTATGAAATAGGTAAGTGCAAAATGTTCTACCAGTAATAAAATGAACCTCAAATGCCATTTTATTCTGTTTATTTCAAGATGTTATTGGGTGGGATATTTTTATTTTGTTTTATTTTATTTTGGTTATTCTCATTTCATTCACATGGTATTATGTAGACTGTAATTCCGTCATTGTAATACACGATGCCCTGTTTAAGAGAAGCATGTTGTGAAAATGAGCCAGTTCAGAATTCCTGCCATTTGAATGAGTGTGTCACAATCATCCAGCTCTCATTGTTTACATGGACCTTTCTTGTGCAACTTTCGACAGTTCCTGTCTGATGCAAATAAGAACTCATCATCTGAAAGAAGTTGTTATGCATGCAATAAAATCACATTTGTGTCGCATTTGCACTGAAGTCCACCTTAAAATGTTTCAATCATATGTATAGCTTTATAATGCCTCTTTTCCACATTAAATTGGTTTACTGGATATAAAATGATGTGTGTGGTCGTTTCTGATGTCTCAGCCGTCCTCCTCCCTTATCAGTCTGCCGTTGATCCGTAGCGCGGAGATGCATGATGCTGTTGCTTCATGCTTTTCCTGTTGCAGTTGCAGCCAGTGATGCAAGTGCTAAGACTAGTCAATCAGCAAGCAACCATCACTCCCCTTTCTGATACATCTTTGTTTCTATGCATTTTCAGGTCAAGTAAATAACATCTGTTCTGGGATTGAAATACTGTTATAACAGCTACACCCCACCCAATTTGTAGAGAGAATAGCTGCTCCCTCCAATTCATTTCAATGTGTTGATTCAGCCTGTTTAAAAGGTGTTTTGCTGTATCCAACATGTAACCCACCACTTTTTTCTTATGCTTATGACATGCAGTAAAAATGTGTATAGCCTGGTATCTCTCCAATTTCCTCTAAAATGGCCAGGGTTTTTTTTTCCGCGAATGGTTTGTGTTTAGCTGACATAAGCTTTTTCCCCAAATGTATTTTTATCCAGTGTGTGTGTGATTTTTATCTGTCAAAAGCAAAATGCAACAACATATGCTTGAATAGCACACATGATGACCTAGAAAAATGTAATAGTCAGCAAAAACATGAAAATCTCTGAAGTTGAATCAACTGTTTAACTAGTACAGCACTGTCCTATAGAACACAGCACTGCAGCGATTCTCTCTCAGTCTTTATCAGTGTTATGAGGACCCCCTTGGTCAGATCCCTTCTTTCTGTCAAAGGGTGTCTGCAATCAGAAATCACAACGGGGTAGTCAAAACTATCTGAACTTTCTGTGCAATGATAAAACCCTCAGGAACCGGTTCACAGGTTGTTCAGTCCTGCATTTAGGATTCTGTAGGCTGTAAGTTCAAAGCCACAAAATAGTAAGGGGCTGTAAAAAAAAAGCTATTAAAATGACATTTGCATATACTTACTCTAATGTGTGCTCTAGGCCATGGGCAGATAGGAATCTGAATTTACAAAAAAAAAAACCTAATGGAGGCACATTTACAGTATTGGTTTTCATCAGGTTTTAGCTTAAGTCTGAGTTGTTAATGTAAATGAGGCTTGCCCGACTACGTTCTTCCATTGCTTAATCAGACTGATTTCACTTGTTATTTTATAGTCTAAATTATATAAGTGGCTATATATGTTATCGTCACATGGTAAGTGCTAGTTGCTACATGCAGTAATAAAACAAACTTTAAAATACGCTCTCCTGCCGCACGTACACTTCAGCTCCAGCAGAGGGCGCCGACTCCTCGGCCAGTGTCAGTCGCTGCAACTGTGAAGCGTGAATGTACATCATCAGGGAAGTCTACAGTTATGCATAATGTGGGCAAGGCATTTGAGACTACGCAAAGCTGCCAAACCAGTCGTTTCATTTAGGAAAAGCAAGAGCCCTCCCATCTCCTCCTTCTACCACTCGGGGAAAAAAATAATAAATTAAAAAAATAGCGCGTCTGACAGCTTCATTCGCTACAAAGCGTACGGAGAAAGAAGCAAGCATTTTGCGCATGCAGACAACACATGAGGAATATATTAATATATCTGAAGGCAAGGACGTTTATAACTTGATCTTACTCGCCTACTCGTTGCACAACGTGACATCCTGGTCTCACACAGTGTAATAATGCTGATGAAGGCCAAACCAAACTGGAGACTGCATTTGCAATAATATTTTAATCGTGCAAGCTCCCCGACACGGCTGAGTGACGCGATTACTACTAGAAACTGCTTAGAAAACAAACGTGGAGTATTTTGAAAGGATCAGTCCAATAAAACCTTTCTCCGGTAAAGCAGCGGAAGAGAAACCCGGACGCGAACTTTTATTTATTTATTCATTTAAAAAAAACAACAGAAAGCATATTTTGTTGTTGTTCGCACTAGTGTTATTGCGTGATCTTCTCATATTTCCGGGGATTCTTCCAACACACTCTAAAAGAGGACGGAGAAACGCTGACTGTTATGGTTTTTGGTGAGTAGAAATACTTATATTGCTTTTATTTTTATTGCAGCCCACACACAAGCAACTAGAGGTTGTGAATAAATAGAACGTGCGGTGTTGTTGCTAGGATACTTGCATCCAGACAGCAGGTTTACTCGGGGTCAAAATTTAAAGGTTGAAAATGTGCTTAAAAAACGAGGGTTTGTAATTGGCTTACACGCCCAATGTACAGTCAACACCGCTGACTGTACCCCCTGCCTAAAATAATGCTGCTTTAAAATTGTTAGTATTGCACATCACAGTTATTTATTCAAACAGCCTGACTCGCATTAGAGCATTGCATACTTCTCGCAGGATCGCATTCTTCTGGATTAGATTGCAGTAATGCTGTTTAAAACCATCTTTTAATAAAGCATGTTATATTTCTGCATTACAGGATCGATTGAGTGTGCTACTGCTGGCGGTCACATAATACTAACAGCCCTGCAACGCTGGCATTAGACCACAATATTTTTATGTTAGCCTTTCCTAAGTAGTGTGGTTTTGAAACAATTAGGATGGCAAAAGACCACTAGCAGAGCATGGCGAGTACTAATTGCTCCCATGACATCAGAATGCTATATATATATATATATATATATATATATATATATATAATTTGTCATCAACATCTAGTGTCAGACGAAGTCTATGCACGTTTTCAATAACGCTTAATTTTACTATTGCGGAAATTGTTCTATAAATACATTTGCCTTTTCAACAACAGACACGTCCTTTCTTTCTCTCTCTCTTTCTTTCTCTCACTATTTGAGTCGAACCTTGGTACCTTTTTAATATTCCACCCTGTTTCGTTGTGACGTGTAGTGCGCTAGCTCAATGCGGTCAGTGTAGGGCTGTCTTCTGTGCAAAACGAGAATTTCATAATGTACTCTTGTACGTAACCTTTCTGAGAATTAGAGTAAGTTTTTCACTTCATGTGTGGTAGATCTTGTATCCGCAAATATATCTATATTTAAATTAATTTGAATACTGTTGACTCATGAAAATGATACATGCAGACTAGGTAATCTGTATTATTATTATTATTATTATTATTATTATTATTATTATTATTATTATTAACCTACATGTTCATGTATGGGTTTCAGTGGCACAGGGTTGCAGAATGCCGGTGTACACCACTTTTCCCTATAACACAGTAATCTGGTCAAATCCCAGATGTTGCAACATAAAAAGGGTTCATTTCGCTCTGTTTTGACTTTGAACATGCACCCAGCTGACGTTTCTGGTCTGGCAATAGACCACGCCACAGAGGCTGTTTCTATGTTGTTACATAAACTGTGTCAAAGTCAAACTGTTGCCAAAACATGCCCTTGTGAAACTGTGTATTTGAATCCTGTGAGCTTTTAGATAAGCAGTGTAAGGGGTCTGGGGGGTCCCTGTGGGTAGAGTTCCACACAAGCATTGAGGCGCGTTAGGGGTCTCTGCCGGGGGTGGAGGGAGAGGTCAGGACTGGGAGAGTGCATTCATTGGTGCAGCATTGTGGGAATGCCTAGCACTGTGTCTGGGACTGGTCTGGCACTGTACTTCCTTATGAAGAGCACTAGAAATCGCAAACTCCAGCAAGAGAACAAGAGAAAACACAAGTCTGCATATCCTCGGCCCCTCCAGTGACTGAAGCTGAATTCTGTCTAACTCTTCTGTACCACGTTATTCCTTAGACAGGCAAGCATTAGGGAAAATTCATCTTTGCATAACGGGTAGGTTTGTGTTGCCTCAGGGAAGCCACTCTATATGAATGTGCTGCTGAAGTGGTAACATAAATCCATGAATGTGCTGTAGCTTATTGTACATCCTTTGCTTTCTTCCCATTCATCAGTTACTCCACCAGTCCCTGTATTTAAACCTGGTAATAACACTGACATCAGTTTTTCAATGTGTAATGCCCTAATTGACGGAGAAGATCTGTGATGTTTTTGTGATATGCAACACAGTAATCCTACTATAGTAGCACATTATTTCATGTTTTGTGTGTGTGTGTGTGTGTGTGTGTGTGTGTGTGTGTGTGTGTGTGTGTTATTGTGCAACATCCTGTAGGTTCTGTTGATGATCTGTTTTCTGAACTAACCCCTGTGACTCTCCGCTCTGTCACTTGGTGTATGGTAATGATCCTCAAGCAGCAGCAAAGCCCTGTGCTGCTGCTGCACACACCTGGAGGGAGCTTCCTGTAGAGAGAGGTTTCTTTACCCATTACATTACCGCTCTCCCTTAAACCCGCCGCACTGTACCGTGCACACAGCGCATGCTGTAGACAGATGGCTCCGTGCCATTGTTTAATGAGGTGGATGCTGTATTTTCAGAGTGAATGCGTGCACACTTAGAGAAGGAGCGCTCTGGCTGTGTCCAGCATAGAAACTGCTGTAACATTAATCCACATTGTGAGTCCGTACAGTGATTTCATTAAACACTGTAATAATGAGTGAGTGTGAGGCAGGCTTGCTGCTGGATTTTAAGATGCACCTTGTTTCCTGCTAGTCTCCTACCCTGATGCAGGTGGGTCCATTGTTTTCTGTACATTTTGTAGGGTGCAAGGATCCATTTGCAAACTAGTTCCATTGATCTCCACTCTTCAGGTCCTGCATGTTCAGTTTAAAGAAGCTATGGTAGACTATGGTGGTATCTAGCACCGTACTAGGTTAATGAAGCCTTCAGTTTGCATGCCTTGCTTTCAGGTATTCTTATGTATTTGCAATTCAAAGTTATTTCCCATCAAGGAAGTGTCTTCAAAAGCATGCCACTGGCTGCAAAGCATTTCATACATAAGGGGAAACAACTGGCTGGTGGAGATAATTTCACGTCTTTAAACCTAATCCAAAACCAGATATACAAAAAAAAGTGCTATACCATGTGTTGCTTAAAAAAAATTAAAAAAAACTATCAACATAGCATGCAAGAGGTCACATTTTTTTGGAATTTATCAGCCAGAAACCTTTGGGGGAAAAAAAGTGGTATTCTAGTGTGGATTTGGTAGCATTTAGGATTACAGTATCCAGAATATTATACTGTAGGTAGAACACACCTGTTCTATAAAGGGGTTTTCTACTGTAGAAATATTATAAAACATTTTTATGAAAACCGTTCATAAGATGGCATACACATACAGGCTTTTGGCAGTAATAAGCAGATTTAGGGTCTATTTCTGGGGTCTCCACTTAGAACATTAAAATAAGACACACATTTTATGCTGGAATTGATCACATATTTTATCTATCGATTGGTCTATGTCCTCGTAGTTCTTATTGCATATTTGTTTTTATTGATATTTATTTAAAACGATTCATATTATTTAAAAATAACTGATTTAACATCTGCTCTGTTAAAACTGCTGAGTACTCGCTTTGACTGAAGGATCAGTACAATGTAAACCATGGACTGTTTACTACTTCAGAGAATCTGAGTAAAGTATTGAGAAGTCTGTAATCCATTAGACATAAATACATCATTTTTAGAAGTGGAAAAAACCCATAGGTCTCATTTCCCAATAAACCTAATTTTCTTTAATTAATCATTGTATCCCAGGAAGAATGAGTCACGCGTTGAGTGTCACATTAGCAGCAGTTTATCATCGCTGTGCAAACAGTTCTGTGATTTATTTGATCATTTAGAATTCTTGTTTATTTCTCTGGGAAAGCCATGGCTGTGCCAGCATCTCGCTATTTTACTAATCCGGAAAACAGCTATGTTCATTTAGAAAACAAATTCAGACATGTGTGTTTATTATAGGAGGCTGTGTGGTCCAGTGGTTAAAGAAAAGGGCTTGTAACCAGGAGGTCCCCGATTCAAATCCCACCTCAGCCACTGACTCATTGCGTGTGACCCTGAGCAAGTCACTTAACCTCCTTGTGCTCCGTCTTTCGGGTGAGACGTAGTTGTAAGTGACTCTGCAGCTGATGCATACTTCACACACCCTAGTCTCTGTAAGTCGCCTTGGATAAAGGTGTCTGCTAAAAAATTAAATACATTAAGATAGTATCCCCTGGCTGTACTTACCACTTCAGATCACCTGTGTATACAGACCTCCGTTACATTCTCAAACGAGAGTCTCATTCCCATCCCTGAACATATTGCATCCGTGCAGTCCTGCCGTTTTAATGATGGATTAAAACCATATGCTGTTTAAACAAGGACCCCCCCCAATGCTTAACACCCTTCATAGCAATGAAGCTTAATGCTACTGCTCGGATGCCACCCGTTCATGAATACTGATGGTAAACCGGGCTGTATGAGATGGGTTTGAAATGAATGTGTTGCATTAAGAATAGCAGTAAGCAGTGCAGCTGGATCCCCAGTGTGAGTTCATTGTAATTAATTATGAAATGTCCCATTGCCCTTTTAAACCATCGTGGATAAGCAAATTCAATCACAGTGACTTCTTACAGCAGGTAGTCACAAACCAGTCCTAGGAATAGACCACACATGTCTGTTGTCTCTTTTCCTACCTTCCCATGTAGCTATTTTGTATTTTTAACATGGTTCTGCTTTCACGGTTTGTAACAGGGATAGAACCTCTTTTAAGCTGCTTAGCGTTATTAAACGGAAGTGAGAAAAAAGCATTGTCTGCAGATTCTTCGAGGTCTCAGGAGAGATGCGCACATTATAGTCCGTTCGCTGCTTGGTTGCTATCGTGTTCTTCTGAATCTCACACAGTAACATCTGGCTTTCTTATTTGTTTCACTAACTTGTCACAGCCGGAGGCCACAAGTAACAGATTTTTATCTTTGTTTTATTTCTGGGGTTGAAAGCATTGAGAAAGACTTTGAGTCGAAACATTTGTCATGGAGTTTAATAAGTTTATTTTACTATTTCTGGATATAATGTTTTATAGTTTATGGGTAGAATGGTCCTACAGTAGGGGCTCCTGAGTGGTGCATCCAGTAAAAGCACTCGCTAGAGAGCAGGATGCGCTCTATAGCCTGGACGTCGCAGGTTCGAGTCCAGGCTATTCCACAGCCGACCGTGGACGGGAGCTCCCAGCTGGCGGCGTCGTCCGGGGAGGGAGGGTTAGGTCGGCCAGGGTGTCCTCGGCTCACCGCGCACCAGCGACCCCTGTAGTCTTGCTTTCCTGTAAGCTGCCCAGAGCTGCGTTGTCCTCCGGCGGCTGTACTGTGAGTCTGCAGAGTGTGAGCTGCTGATGGCACACGCTCGAGGACAGCGTGTGTTCATCTTCGCCTTCAGTCAGCGCAGGGATGGTAGTGGTGAGCTGAGCCTAAAAATAATTGGGCATTTCAAATTGGGGAGAAAATAATAAAAACTAATTGGCAACGACTACATGTATTTTTTTAAAAAAAAAGAGTGGTCCTACAGTAACCATTTAAAAAAAATGCTTACAATTATGTAGTGTACATGACAAGACCCAATCAATCACTGTGTACTCAAGTCTCGTGGAATTTGATCCTTCAAAGGAATATCCGCCCATATACACTTTAAATTCTCTTCTTCATGCTTCTTCAAGATGCTCTCTTTGCCCAGAGCGCCCTGTCTCTTGTGTGGCAGTGTTGCTCATTGGTATGGCACTGTTTTGAGAGAGAGCTCTTTGCAGGGATGTGTGTCATTCACAGTTGTACCGCTCCACATTGCGTGTTCCAGTTTGGAGCAGGCCCTCCTACATTGCAATGGAGGCTGGACACTTCTTTTTAAAGTTATATCGCCAAAAACTTCCTAAAGGAATGTTTTCCTGATTCAAATAAAATAAAAACTCATAAGAAATGATTTCCAGTCCTTAATGTTGCTCTAACACAAGTAAGGTGGACTGGGCCATTTCTGCAAATAGGTTTACGTGAAATATATTATCCAGGAAAAAATAAGTATGTAACAGTGCAGGTGTAATTAACGTGTGTGACGCACAGCAAGTTGTCAAGCTGGCAAGGCAGGAGTCTCACAGGGCTGTGCATTTTTATTCGGTAAGGACAGCAAACAGTCAAAAGAAATAAAGAAACTGCGAATCAAAATGGTTTCCTAGCTCTTGTGCTTTCAGTACCACATTGAGTGCCAGCCCCCCTGCCCTCAGTCTCCCTCTCTCTCACATACTAGACTGAGGACAGCTTTTTTCATAGCAACTGATTGACCACATTATAACACAGTAACTAGGCCCAGGCAGGAAATTCCCAGCCCAACACCAGAAAAACCCCACAATGTACATTAACACAAGCAGGGTTCTAACTCCGTCACAATGCCCCTTCAAAAGGAGAGTTTGGCGGTGGAAATGCAGTGTTTATGGATTCTGTGATGCTGCTTATTGCAGGGATGTGAAATCATGCCAGCGCCCGGCCCTGAATCTGGATGAGTCATTACTGCGTTTACAGTGCTTGTCCACAGTTCCAATTACTTGTGACATTTAGCGTGTAGATGTTTAACATTTGTCTAAAAATTATTCTGTACAGTGAAAATTCAGCTAATCATCCTCCAGATAAAATTCACTGGAGAAATGAAAGCAGCTGCAGGCCTCGAGTGGTCGGCTGGTTACAGCAGCACTGTACACGGCTTCACTTACTGGCTGCAGGCAATGCTAAATCAACAGGAAAGATCTCTGTTGTATTGGGTCCCCTGGTTTCTGCTGATAGGTCTGTATTCCTTATAAAAGCTCCACAGTGTTTGTGTAGTTTTACCTTGCTTTTCCCATGGTTATACTGTGCATTTGCCGTAGTTTGCACTGGTTTGTCATGTTTATGAATATGCTTTACCATACCTTGTTATTCTTCACAATGCTTGCCTATGCTTTACCATGCTTTCATTGTGCTTTATTGCACTTTGCTGTGCTTTTACTTTGGATCAGTTTTATAAGGGGAGCTACATTCTCAAAGCTCATAGTCATGGCAAACTGAACAGCCCCTGCATTGTGTGAGTGAGCACATTGCTCTGGGTCTCTGCCTGTGTTTAATGAATAGCGTAGCTGTAGAGCCCTGTCCTGACCCTCCGTCCATCACCCCAAAATCAACATGTGTCAAATTAAACACCTTGCAAGTTGAACTGGAGCTTTCCCATCTCCCATTGATGGCTCTACACCCATATATACTGTAAGGCACCCTAAAAGGCACTGAGTTCCATTGCAACGTTACCAAACGAATACACTACAGCCGCAGTTACAGTGTGCATTGGGACATTTAGAACAGGACGGTACCATATTCATATTCTTAAACCAAAGCTGTTTCCTGTAGCAGACAAACTTCATTCTGTTTTTTGTGGTGTTGTTTTTGAAAGGAATTGCAGTGTTTGCCTGAGTGTGTGTGCGTGTGTGTGTGTGCGTGTGCGTGCGTGTGTGTGCGTGTGCGTGCGTGCGTGCGCGTGTGTGCGTGCGTGCGTGCGTGCGTGCGTGTGTGCGTGCGTGCGTGTGTGCGTGTGTGTGTGTGTGTGTGTGTGTGCGTGTGTGTCGAGCCGGGTGGATGCATGTGTTCTCTGAATGCTCTGTGGTGTTGTGTGATGACAGCACTGCGCACCTGGCTTGGTGGCACACAGACGGCTCCACTTTATTAGTGCAGTGAATTTGGTTAATTGAGTGTTGTGATTGATGGCTTATGGAGTACATATCCTTTGAATAAAGTCCTCAGTAGAATGGGTAAATGGCTCTCAATTGTAACAGATGCAATAGGTCTGTCACTGGTGCTGGAAGAGTTTAATATTAATTTGTAATGAGACAGAAAGCATGGTCCTTTTCCTGACCAAATGGCCAAGCCTGTGGTCAAGTCTTTAAAGCAGGTTGCTAGTTTAGAAATCAGAGATGGAGTCTTGAGTCTCAAGGCCACATTTTAAGGTCTTGGTCTCGGTCTCGTTATGTTTGGTCTTGACTGCATCTGTTAGAAATGTACTATTTTTACAACTTGTAACAATTTGTTGCATAATAGTTTTTTGGAAACCTGCTAAGACGGTTGTTAAATGTACTATGACACCATGCTGTGAGATGTACTGTAATTACAGAAAGTTTTCTTTGACCCAATTTAATTCATTTCATCCGACTTCTTGTGTGTTGTTTGTTCCCTCGCCATACACATAGACACCATCACAGAAACACACTTACAAAAACAGTATACAAAGCTGCAACTTGCACCCACAATCTAATCTAGAACCACACGCTAACTATTATTAATACAGCCCTTGTTTACTTGGTAAAGCGCCTGTTCATGGTGAACTAATATGACAAGCAGGTTTTATTAGGAGTAAGGGTGCAGTGTGTCATGAATTGATTTGTAGTTCATGTGAATTTACCAGTGTATGAAGTGTACTTTACCGCCTCTAATGTCTCGGTGAATCTCTTTGAAAATGCACACGCAGCATTCATGCGCCACACTACGTGCTCATGGGGAAACTCTTGAGTTAAGTTTCCTGTTTTGTTCATTTGTAATTTATTCTTCGGTTTCCTGCGCAGAAGGTTATAGGTCACACTCATAAACATACATCATGCTGTTAACTGTTTCTGACACCTCTTTCTTCACCACAGAAATCCTGCTAATATTTTACTAGCTAGAGACAAGAGTGGGCGGTAGGGAAACCTATGCAAGGCCGGAGAAGTTTATAGTGTCACTGCGCATGGATTTGCTGGGTGAGAAGGTTGCTGTTTCACTCATCGTAAAGAGACTGCATGCACGTAACCAGCTGCTAAATATGCATTTGAAATGTGCTTTCAAAAGCACTGTATGCATACAGTGTAATACATTACTTTAGTGTAGTTTAATGTAATATATATATATATATGCTAAAGTACAAGAATGCATATTGTAATTGTGCAAAAAGCATAGTAAATAACAACATTTTTTAAAATTGTTGATTGGGTTAGGTTCTGTTGTGTTTTTTTTTTTTTTAATACAATTTTTTTAAACCTGGAATTATCTGAAATCTAGACTGTTTGCAGTCCTTGAAAGCTATTGTAAAGTTAGCGAATTAAGGGTTTGAGATTATGGATGACGTCACTTAAAGGCTGTTAAGTATTTTACCGCCTATTGTAAATGCAATCAAACCATCATATAGAATAGTTTACTGTAAGCTTGCCGTAGAATCCAAAGTGTCTTGTGATCCCAAAATGAATATAATATGATTGCTCGTTGAGGGCTTTCTGCACGAAGACTGCTGTTGGATTTCAGACAGAGGCTGTGTGCTTGACTGACAGAGCTGTCTTTTGTCCATTCCCAGCTGTGCGTTTCTACACCTGTGAAGGGTGTGACTTCATCACTTAGAGATGCCATGCTGACTTCCTGCTGTCCGCTGTCCAGCCCAGCGCAGCTTCATCTCGTCTGCACACCAGGCCAGGTACGTGCCTCAGACTTACTGACTGTCTGCTCCTGACTGACTGACAGCGCGGTACCTGTCCCCTGTAACAATGAAACATAGCAGCTGCAGACAAACTGCACATGTAGCCTTGTCTGTGCTTGTGTGTATCTGTGTTTTATTGTATCTGGCAGGACATCAGAATGTACAGTCTCACTGTGTGTAATTTTATAAGTGTATACAGTAAGTGAAAGCACAGAGGGGTACATTATAGTAAAGCATGGGAAACTATGGTAAATGCAAAGAACCCTATAAGCATCTGATGCTGATAAACTACTGTGCAAGCATACCGTGGTGTGCTTTTATGGCCTGTTTGGCTTAATCCTTTATACAGGGGCACAAGAAAAGTATCCTATTTGAGAGAGTGTTATAAACAGAATGTGTCATACACCTTTTTCTCAGTGCTATTCGCATGTAAAAGATCATTATGTTAGCATTTTAGTTTAACACAATGGGGTCTACTCAATTGATCTAATCAGATGTGTTTCTAAAATAATCATTTAAATATGAACCTTCCTGATATTATTTTTACAGGCAGAAATAAACATTCATTATGAATTAAAACAGTGCGGATATTTAGCTCTTTATTTTAACCCACACGTATCAATGTTCTGCAACTATGGGACATTGTTTTCTTGCATTAGTGAGTTCTTCCTCGTGTCTTTAACGACCGACGTGGTCTGCCAAGCACAGCACAATGAAAGCCGTGCCCACCTTTGGCTGCCACAGTTAAGTTGGACATTTAACAGAGTAAAGGCTTCCCCAAGCACAGAAGGATAGTAGTTACGTTTTTACAGTTGTGTGAATCAGCTAAGGTTAAAGACTTGAGCACTTTGAATCTATTCAAGGTCCAAGGTGCGGTACCATTGAGTATAATTAAAAAAAAAAGACTGGGGTAGTATCAAACCGGCATACTGCGAGGCTTGAGGCATGTGGGAAAGATATACCTTTACTAATTCTACAGAGCCGGCACATTCCTTATTCTATTTATACCGCTCTCACAGCACATTCATCAGAATGGTTGGTTGGTTTCATGGAAGAATGCTTGCCGCTCTCTGTGGCTGATAGATCGACAGGTTTGTAACAAGATACGTGAGAAGACATTTAAACATTAACAACTCAAGTCAGCGAATTGAGCGTATGGATGACCATTACCGCCTATTGTAAATGCAATCATATCATCCTGTAAACATGAAAGTGTACTGTTTAAACATTCACAACTGCCTGCTTCTGTAATCCATAGTCTAAAATGAAGATAATGTTATTGCACGTTGAGTGTGTTTTTATGTGAAGACTGCGGTTTGCTTTCCACGGAGAAAAGTAAATCGAGAAAATAAAAGTAATCTAGAAGCCAAGAGTTCAAACAGGAACTCCGGTCCTTACGCTGTGTATGTCTAATACAGTACAGTTTGACGATAGGAAACTGTGAGCTTATACTGGTGTAACCACAGTTTCAACTGAATTGTATTTCCTGTTCAATGAACTTTGTGTGTGTGTGTGTTGTTTATTTTCACTGAAACTTCATACAGCATTTAGTGTACAAAGCATATATTTAATTATTCTTTACAGATGACTAATTAATAGAAATATAGGGCTACATTTTCAAAGCATTTGCTCCAGTCCTAGAAAGATTCATATTAAAGTTACCTAATGAGAGGAGAGACTTTGTATTATTTGACCTACTTGTTTGGTTTTAGTTTTATAAGCAGGTGTTTTTTCTCCATCCCAATAAATAGGTGTTATTTAAAGAGTGTAGGAAACGCTTTGGAAATGCATGTATGCTGTGCTGTACTGGAGATTCCTGGTTATGTTTTCTAGCAGTTAACACGTTGTGCGTTGGGTGTCTATAATTGTAATGTCATCTCGTGCAATTTGAGTAAGAGGTCCATGAGTTAGTGGAGGTGAATTGTTCTTGCATATACAGGAATAACCTGAAAAAGCAAATGCTTTTAGCAGACTTTAAAACATCAGACAAGAAATGATTCTATTGTTCTTTGCGAAGTTGCTGAGTCTGGCTTACGCAACCATTACTCTGCAGTTTCTAAGAACATCGCATTTAAAAAGGGAGTTTCTGTATTTCAGTTTAATCTAACCTGAACTCTGCTCCCTCTGCAGACAGAAAAGGATTGTATCATTTACATGTGAATATGACAACCTAAACACCTGTGGCTGCATCTTTCATAAAATATATATGTTATGCATCATTAGGTTGCACTGACGTTTCAATAATCTGTGTTTTTTCCTAAGTAAGCTTAATGGTTTGGGGGGGGGAGCAAACATTGTTACAGCTGTCCCTAAACCCTGCAGCGTTTGCGTTTTAACAGGTAATGGAAATGGTAACTCTGTGGTTAGAATTAAAACATAATGAGCAGGTGGCTTCATATAAACATTTCTTAGCTTTTGTTAAGGTGCTAGGGTTCTGGAGCTGCTCTTCAGTTCTGTCGCCTGCCGTATGTAGTGTTGGCGAGATCATCCAAACAGTCTTTATAGTAAATGCCAGCACCATCTACTCCACAGCAGTGTAGTGCCAGCCAGATGAAATGATGCTTGTATCCAGTGTGTCTTCTTTCTGTAAAGCGACCTGGGCTGATCTAGGTTCGATATGCATGAAGTGATCAGCGGGTATTGCTGTTTTGTTCTTGACAGGCTGCGGTACAAAACGTGATTTTAATCTGTCCACACATGCTTTATTAAACTCGAGCTAAAGCTTTGTGAATAGGGCTCTGTGTGTGGTCTGGGGTCTCTGGGCTTCTCTTGATGTAGAAACTACTGTCAGATTAGTTTACAGAGAATTAGCCAAGTGAGGGTTTTAAAGCAAGTCTGTTTTTTCTGACTAATTGGAATCCAAATCCTTTTACAGTATATTGAAAGTGTTGTTGCTTGTATAGGAGACTGGAGACTGCATGGCTGTTATTAAGACTGGCCTTTAGGGTGGTAGATGTATCTCAGAGTGCTGCTCTTTGGTATGTATATTTCTTATGCACTACAAACATTTTGTTAATCCTTTAAAAATAACAAAAAAACCATCACTGTGGCACTGGATCAAAAGTTTACTAAATGTGGCTCTTAATGTATAAAGCCTGGCTCTGTCTGCTCCCCCTGACGCACTGTATCGCTTGCAAAAGCAATGCATACGTCAGACAGTGTGGCAAGACACTGGCTATGTTTTGTACCCTCATAACTTAGTTGTATAGTCTTCTCATATCTGTTTTACATGGTTGTATAATCTCGAGTATTGAATTAGGAGGCTGTGTGGTCCAGTGGTTAAAGAAAAGGGTTTGTAACCAGGAGGTCCCCGGTTCAAATCCCACCTCAGCCACTGACTCATTGTGTGACCCTGAGCAAGTCACTTAACCTCCTTGTGCTCCGTCTTTCGTACGTAGTTGTAAGTGACTCTGCAGCTGATGCATAGTTCACACACCCTAGTCTCTTGATAAGGCGTCTGCTATAAACAATAATAATAATAATTACATTATCATTTACACGCCCTTGATGCAGAGAAAGGATGCACGCTATACAGATCATATGTTGAGTAAAAACAGCATTTGTTACATCATCTGTGCGGTCAAGCGCTCAAAAAAAAAAAAAAACACTTCCCCAAAAAGCAATGCCAAAAACTTGAACTAGGAGATTTTGTTAAAGAAAATACCCTACATGGAAAGCAAAGGAGAAAAGGTTGTTCTGTTTGAAATATCACAGAGACATGTTCTAAGTAATAGGATGTTCTTTTATAAATACATTGTGATGGTCTCAAGACAAAGTGAACTTAGTGCTCGGAAGTTATGCTTTGTGTGACATTTTCTGCTGTCAGATTAATGAACCAAAATCTGTTTTTGTGCTAAAAAAGTTCTGCCGTTTAATATATATATATATATTCGAATCCGAAGGCCAAATGACCAGATGAATTGTACTGCTCCAGACTAGTGCACTTTTCTCTGGAAAATAATCCTGCTGTTTTAATTTAGGTTTGAAGTTCGTTCTCCCCACAGCATATGTTTTTTTCTGAAGGGAATCCTCCATGAACGTACACAGAGTGCCGTGTCAGAAATGGAGTCAGAAGTCTTCTCTTTAGCCCCCGCTCCTGTTTATAGAGGCCACACATTTTCCATATTATGTCACTTGTAGATTTACACACTCAATCAAGTCGAATGACCGGATAGATTTATGTTTGAGTATAAAAAGATAACTAAAATTATCTCCATGATCTTTAAGAAAAATGTAGGTCAAGTCATAATTGAAAAGTGACAGTACCAGCTGCAAGCTACAGTCCTGCATATTTTACTGTAGTCGAACAACACAAACATTTATACTTTTCATTTTGGAAATACCTTCACATTAAAGACACCCACCAGTGCACTGTCAACAGAGTGCAGGGCCATCAGAGGGCCACATAATGAATGAATTAATTCACGAATTAGTCATACAAGAGCCAATGTATACACAAAGTGTGAGCTACATGTGGAAGGTGTTTTTTTTATATATTTATAATAATAATGAACAACGGCATGTATTACAATTCTCATTGGTAAAGTGAAATGTAAGAAATGATTCCTGTCTCCTGGAGGCTGGGCCTGCTTTTACTGAGCTTCTGCTTCAGCAGCTGTGACTCACAGGGACAATGCAAAACAAAAACGACAGCAGCAGCTCTTGTCACCTTCACTGCATTTCTTGTTTTTCCACTGGCTGAAGAAACTGTGTCTACAAAAAGCTAAAAATAACCAGCTTTTGTCAGGTTTTTGTTTTTCTATCTGCTGCTGCAGTCTCTTGTGACATTTTAATCGAATCCATCTACATTTTAACCAGAAAGGTCTACATACACGTTGTGTACAGTGGATGAAACACACTCACATGTACTGTGTTCTCCTTTGCACTACTGCATTTATTTAGCAGTTTCTTCCCTTTGCTTTTAACGATACACAAATAGCTAGCGTTGATTTATGTAATTAAACCAACAGCAGAATATTTTAGTATTTTAAAGGCGGAATAAAAATGCCAGTGCTGTTTTACCTAAAGAATGCAAGTCTGCAAAATTCTGAAAGATTATAAATAAGATTTATTCCTTGAAAATGTGAACATCTAATGCTTTATATATTTTAAACTGATGGAGACAAATAAGAATAGTGTGTGTGTATATGTGTGTGTGTATATATATATATATATATATATATATATATATATATATATATATATATATATATATATATATATGTGTGTATATATATATGTAAATTTATATATAATATATATGTAATTATGGACTGGAGAGGAGGCTAATAGTGGGGAACTATGGCCCCCCGAGGGAAGACCTATAGTTCTCAACAAGGGACTGTAATGCCCGAAGCTGCAGGAGGGAACTACATTTCTTCCAGAGGGACCTTTTAGTTTCCCACTATGAGCCGAGGTCTGCAGTCCATGTTTTGAATCGGTGAAGAAAGTATGGATTTGTTTTTTTTTGGCAAGAACTGTCAGTTTGACAGAACCGCCCGAGTGCTAGCAAACACTGCACACTAGTAATGGAAATATTAAAAAGAAAGACAATTCCAAAACACACATTTGATTTTTAGATTCATCACATTAATAATCTTCCCTTTTCAGTAACAGCAGAGAAATGTTTGCTATACCGTTCAAAGTTTTGTGAACTGGGCCTTTCCTTTCCAGGCTTGATGCTCAGCCAGTTTGTCTGAAGAAGACACCACCGCTAATAACCTAGCTGGTGTTGGCTTGTTCTGATTGGCTTGTTCTCAGAGAAACTGTTACATGTTGTGTTGCTGTTTTTACAGGTCACTAATCTTTCCGCCTCTGGGAGCAGAAACACTTTGGTTTTTAGATGCAGAATGTTGTTAATATAGTGACAGCAGGTGCTAACCTAGGAATGCGTCATACACTGCTCTATTAAATAGAATATCACGCTGCTGCAAAGAGAGCACTGCATGAAAGGGTAGCATGCACACTAAACCCTTCCTCGCTCTGTTAGTATTCCTAGCAGCCTCACTTTCAATCACATCTTTCAATACCCTTTCTATTGTTAATTGTCTGGTTTACAAATGGTACCAGCTCTGGACAGCTAGGCTTAGGTTTAACCATTGAACATTACAAACTTTTAAGCGATTGTTGGAGAGGATAAACTAAAATAAAATTACTTCCTTAAACTAATTACTAAAATAGATATGTGATATATATTACTGTTGGCTTACCACAGTGACTTAAAAACAATGATAACATGATAACAATATGATAACATTTTGTTATGGTATTGTTCGTGTTCTGTAGTAATTCTCACTGAAGGAATGAGTTGTGGGATTAGATTTATACAAGTATGAAGATATATATATTGGAGAATATGCTTGTATTCTAAAATTGCATGCATGTAATTACAAAAATTGAATATTTATTTTAAAAAAATGTAAGGACTCAAATGAAAAAGGCCATGCATGATCTGAAATTAAAGGATTTTGAAAAACTAGCCAAGGTTTTTAAGATTACTTCAGCTCATCCTGTCCATAACTTTAAAACAGTCCACAGTGATATCTGTAGTAATACTAAAATTCACCAGCAAGGTATGGCAAAGCATATTACTAAACATGGCAAACCAGGGTAAGCTATGTTAAATGCAGAGTATAACAATATGAAAAGCATAGTAGAACAGCAAAACATACTGTCTTACATTTTTATTTGGTGCATTGATTCCGTCATACGCTGCTGTATTTAATATAATACCACGCTGGTGCACAGGGTTCCGTTGATAATGGATTGCAAGAAGCCATTATCAGTTAATGCAAACAGGAGATGGCCAATTGGTTTGAAAGAATGCATGGAGCTCATTAGACTGAGACGATGACAGTCCTGTGCTGCAGGAGTGCTTGTGACTTCTTGTCTTCCTGTCACATCCATTGTATCGTCTGTTTTCAATAGCTCTGCTGGAGGAGCTCCAGACTTCAGTGCTTTTGCCTGGCTATCATTACCCTAATTGCTGTAACACTATATTACAAATGCTATAGACAAGCTCGCTTGTACTGTCTCGTGCATACTAAATCAACCCTGTAATGCTGTGCATTGAATACCAAAGTTAAAATAAGGTTTATTAAAAAAAATTTTTTAAAACCCTCCGAAGATTTTGTAAAAGATTGATTTTAGATTTATATAGTTTGATTTAAGAGTGACAAGAAATTGCCAAATTCCTTTCAGAGAGAAAAAAAAAAACCGGAAACCTATGTTTTTTGTTAAACATTACATAGCCACACCAACAGTTTTCCTTAATCAAACTCTTTACTGTGCACAGAATACAGTGTGTCCAAAATGAACATTATAAGGCAAAATATTGTACCATGACCAATTGTAGAACAGTTTTGCTTTTATATTAAATCTAAATACTTAAACAATAATTGGAAACAAACAGTTAAATTGCGATTTAAAAAGCCCATTTTGAATTCATTAATTGCGGACAGGACACAGTGTGACATTTATTTTTATTCTAATACATAACAAGTGTTCTAGAAGTGTGGAAGTGGACGGGGGGCTGGCTGGGTGTGAGAGGAGCTTGCTTGCTGGAATCAGAGCTGTGTTTCTCCAGGCCTCATGCAATTAGGAGGAGCCCTGACGCATCGGCCTTCATTAACATGCATCTTTGCATAGGTAGGCTTTGTGACCAGTCTGGAGGGACTGCCACAGTACTACAATGAAAGAGGAGAGAACTTAGATAGGGTCCACTTGCTATCAAACAGTGTTGCTAGCCATATTTTGTAATTTTGCTTTGGGATGAATAAAGATCACATTTTAATAAGCGCGTTACAAAGATATAAATATTTGTAAAATGACAAGCCCAAACTGGGGGTACTACATATATAGAGAGGGACTTTTCCAGTAGTTATTAAGCAGCACAGTATATATGTAGTTAAAGGCCATTCTAATTGGTGGGCAGTGAAGATCTGATGGTACTAAGAGGAAACAGGAAGTCATGGTTTATTTCAATTGGTACTTTCAAAAACGGATTCTGTAATTACACTTTTGTAATCACACTGGTTTCATAGTTTTTTTTTTTTTTTTTTTTTTTTAACTCTAAAATGACATTTATTTTCATGTTGCATGCCCCTTATTAGTCAGCAGCATTATTATCTTTGAATGCATTACACGGTTTTTGGGGGGGTGTTGAATTTATTAAGGTTAGGGGAGCCCTTCAGCAGACAAAGCCGTTGCATTACCTTTTTTTTTTTTACTGCGGTGGTGCTGCAGTTCTGATGAAGTGTTTTTAAACCTATGGATGATATTCATGGTTAGAAACTCATACGAGTCCCGGGTTTCCCTCCTGTAGCCGCATGAACAGCTCCTTGATGACGAGACCGTTCACGCTGTGATAAGTGTGATCACTTCAGAGTCAGTTCAGTAGGGGTCTGATTGCTCATTCCTAGCAATGGGAAGTCTGAGAACGGTGAATAAGGGAATAGTCCGCTAACACTAAACCTCATTTAGAATGCAAGTGAATGAAACTCTGTGACCGGCTCGGAGCGTTCTTTTAAAAGAATGTCGTCGATGCATTACTGCATTATCCCCAAACTGTTTGTTTATAAGTAATAAAAACCAGGCTGTCATTCGGTTCTTTATTTCAAACAACACAAGACTGATTTCAAATTCAAATCAGCTCTCCTTCCTGGGCAGCCCTGCTTTAGTGTTGTGTGAACGAAAACAATGCAAACATCATCCCTGCAGTCTGCTCAAAGGCTTTTAGCAGTTTAGAAGTCGTAACCACTGCAGCGCTACAGCAATTACTGTGGACTACAATCCAGGACTTGCTTTTGTAGTCGGTCGGCTCCGTACTGCAGTCTTGAAATGTACACTGTATCTGGGCTGAGCTGGTGTGTCCTTCAGTTTGCTTTACCTCCACTGTTTCGGCCTGAGGGGGTTTATCAGACCAACATTTGAATATCTGCTTTCTGGGCTGGAATTTAGTTTGAATATTGCACTGCAGGTCACGAACGTAACACTGCGGTTCTTTTGTTTGTTTGATTTGTGTCTTGTGTTTATTTTCCGGCTTGACTGCTTTGCTCAGTAGTTACCATGGAATTTGACAAGCACAAGCCCGTAACTTTAGTTTGAAACGTAAACCTGGTGGTGCAACGTTCCAAGCTTTATGCAAGAAGTAAAGGCTCCAGTACTTGTAATTCTAGTACTGTACTCCATTCTACTTTATCACCTTCGGAGCACTTTACGGATTCTATGTTGGCAACTGGAATTGCAAATTTAGATTTTGCTGTACGCTGTTTTGTTTCTGTTATTTACTACACTGTTATTTTTCATTGTAGGGAGGAGAGGGTTGACCTTTATTTTGACTGAGAAAATGTTAGCAAACCTCTAACTAGAAGTTAATATGTAGAGTTTTCATTTCTGTTCCTGTAACATCATGAGTCACTGATGTCTTTAAAGATTGAGCTGGGATGAACAATTTCTGCACTTCTAGCTTAAAATGACCTTTTATGGTAGAAAGCTAGGCTTGCTGTATTCAGCCCAAGTGAACTTTTTTACGCAGATATGACGTCATTGATTTTAAACCAAATGCAGAATCTACTTCAATACCTCTGTTTTTAGCTAGGAAAAAAAATGTTGGCAAATTTAGTCACAAAGATATAAATCTCCTCTTTCTTAGTGGCAGACGCATTTACAGGTTATCTGTTTGTCTACAGATGCTTTCTGCTGCCATTTCAAGCTCCGGCTCACAACCGCGAGCTTCAAGGTGTGAATCGACTATAATATTGCAGTGTGAAAGACAGACTTAATATGTAAACACCATTAATAGTATTGAAACTGTATAAACAGGCCACAGGCACTGTGCCACAGTATGATTTCAATTGAAACAGTAACAACTAAACCATTGCATAATTCAGTTAAACCTTAATAAAAGATTATTTCTGCATCATGGTCGATTTTTATTTTTTCTTGAACCAATATAACCAGCAGAAAACATGCAGAATTATCAGCTCTGCAGCTGAAAACCACTTCTCCCCATTTACTTGAATTTGTAGGCTGGGTTCATGGTTTGTTCCAGGATTTCTCTAGTATGTGGCTACTGGATTCAATTCCTTTCTTCATGACTTCTGTGTCTGTGAGCTTGGGGGATATTTTGTAAGATACTCCACTGTTTTTAAATTCACTTGTCATGAATAGTACCTACATTTAGGATCTTGTTGTGTTATTACCAAATTCAATATTAGTTAATAATAATATCTAATTCTTTTAAGCAATGGCAGTGTTATTACAGCTTTTGATCTGTCGATCTTTAAAATGTGGTTAAATGTGTATACGGTGGGATAACAAATATGATTTATTTGAAAATCAGTGGAAAAACACCAGCAGGTTTTCTTATTACAGAGATTTTGTCGATCAGTTTGGGTGTGCGTCTCTGCTTAAACTGTATCAAATGTATCTAGGAGACGCCCTACACACCCTGCGTTAACTTATCATAAATCAAAAAAACAAAGATTCTGTTCAGGAACTATAAATTAACACATAACGCATTACAATGGGAACAATAGACAGTAGCTAACAATACCTTACACAAAATCAAAGTTTGAGATATCCAAAAGATGTCATTAGATCTAGCCAATTTTTGACAAGGGTGACTGGTAACCATTGAGATGCGGTTGCCCCCAGCCTACACAACAGCCTGGAGTTGTATCTTGCGTGGGAAGAGCCGTGTTCTGTTGGCGAGGCGGAGACAGAATGCACGCTGACAGGACACTGGCGGACAGGATCCTTCAGAGCGATTTTTACTTGTCATTCCTCATCTTGGTGCAGCAATGACAAACATGAAAAACCGTTCTAAAAACAAAGAAGAGCCGCCTGTTAGTACTCTTGGTATTAAAGAAACGGGGGAATATTTGATGTGGTTTTTGCAGGCAGTCGGTTTGGGCTGACCGTGCACTGTCTAGAATAAAAAGGTGATTCAGCAAGGAGTCAGAAATCTTCTTTACTGTTACTTTAAACCCCACTGACCTAAAATTATAAACCAGTAAACTAAAAACTGTGAAATAAAGTCAAGCGCCAGACTGCTAATATTATACAGTCAGTTAGCCAGCCAAGTCTAGAGAGTTCACATTCTTGCATACAAGTACATGAACTACATGTAGTAACACGAAGCACACACTTGTGCTATTGTGAGGATAGTACTGCAAACATTAACAACATGTTTTTAATCAAAGCTTTTTTTGCCCTGATCCTGTAAGTACGTGGTTAATAATGACATTTTAATATGCCTGTATTTTGAAGTGTTTCATTTTTGTGTGCAAATCGTTTTCCTGCAGTGTCATTTTTCAATTCAGCGTGGGTGCAGTGGGAGAAATAAATGGCTGTTGATTACCCCAGTATAAATCCCCAAGGCAGGTTATTCATCATTGTAATTTAACAGAAGTGCAATGGAAGACGCCTATCAAAACCAGGGCTCTATAAATAAACCACTTTCTCTTAAAGCAAGCACATCAATGTTTTTACTAAACGAAAACGCAATGTTGTATCCAGATGTGGTTGTCTTTTTTTAATGTGGTTATTTTACTAACGTGAGTTCTTAAGGCAGGATTTGCATTTTAAAATGCAGTGATAAAGTTGGATAAGTGAATCTTGTTTTGAATATCATTATACGCATCTGTAACAATTACTATATCCACACAATTGTTGTTTTGAGATTCAGCTTTTATTAGGGAGCTCCCCTAAAGCCCTTGTTTAGAAACATACAGGGTATTAATGCTTGTGTCAGAGTAGCCGTGTGGGTGCGTGCAATCGCTGCTGAGTGACAGGCAGGAGATCGAGACGGAGGTTGAAGCTGATACGCCCCCTGCAGGCGAATAGGATTTATTTACATATCATCACACTGAACAGCTCATGTGACACTACCAGCAATGGCAGCGCTCGGAGCGCATACAACACAGTGTACGAAAACTGTGGGTGGGATCTACAATCTCTGAACTAATCTTCTCTGTTCAATAATAAACGCCCGGCTGTCGGCAGTTTCAAATTGCTTACTCACTCTTCGGTATCCAACCCTGGTTCTCTGTCACTCGCTCACACGCACACGCACACACACACACACTCACACGTTGGCGAATTTCAGCTTCTTTAGCCCAGTTGGCTTTGGTTTTGCAGCAGCCCTGAGGTGAATAAATGGAACCTTTTTATACCTGACACCCCGCTGGAACACACCTAGGCTGATTTAGATTCCACACTTAGTAATCACACACAGCAGGCAGGCTCTCCCATTAATTAACTACAATAAATACACACTATTTACAATATACATTTACACAAAAATCCCTCTTCAATGGATGGATTACTGTTCTTTTTTAATATTCACTGCTTTTAATGATGATTTCTAGAGCAAGTTGAGCGCATGACATTTACAAAGCCGTACTTGGTGGGGTTATTGACTGCATTTAACAAATGCTTTAGAGCATCTTCCTGTGGTTTTTATTTACTTATTTTATTTTTTACCCCACAGCCCCATCTTAACCAGACATGGTAATGCACTAATTCCTGGACGCTGAGCCGTTACAAACAAAACATTTGACGTGGGCAGTCCGTTGACCCCCCCCCAGTGACCCTGTGTTCTTGTATAATGACCCCTAACCCTGGCTGTCCTGCAACATTTTCACAAAGCCTATCCCTAGCGCCCCAACCCTGGGGGGACTTGGTGCTAGTGCCAGTTATACAGCTTTCAGTGAATACTGTACCTTCATTCCATAAACGCATACAATAGCAAAATGCATTTGTATTTTAATAGGACTCGGCCATACTGTACAGCTAACCCAGCGGTGTTTTAGGGGGTATTTGTAAATGCAGCTGTTTTATTATTGGTTCTAATTAGAATAAACATTTATACTGTGTATAATGCATACAGTTTTAATAGCATTGTTATATATATATATTATACCTTGCTAATTACACACCACAGAATGGAAAGCCCAGCAGTGCCACTGTAGCTGTATATTTAATAGAGGAAATGGTTTCCTTGTTTGGGGTTTCCCTTCTGCTGTGTAAATACCAGTACTTTCAAAAGCAAGCACAACAAGCCTCCCTCAGCATCTTCTCTGAAGGCTGTCTTGTTGTTTTTCTTTAAAAACGTTTCGTAGAACTGAACCTTGCAACACTCCCTCTCCACCACACTAAGATATGCATCTTTACTAACTTGAGTAAAAATAACCACAAAAAACAAATTTCAACCTGAATACAAAACTAGTGGCTTTTGTTCAATTTCAGCTTGAGACAGGCTCGAGCCCTCTCAAATGTCCGCACTCAAGTATTATAAAAACAAAATGTTTCACCGTAACTAGGATTTATCAAAAAAACAAAACTAAAAAAAAGGCGGCACTGAAGAGTTTCTTGTGTTATTTTTTTAACAGCACCTGGAGATCGCTGTATTCCAAACGGGATTGCTGGCAATGCCATGTGAGTATACTAACAACTAAATAATATGATGTGTTTTACAAATACACAGAACAGCTCCACATGGTCGTGATGTTCATTTAGAATGAGATGAGGCACAGCCTTGTTGCAACCCTCAATACGTTTGACTTGATAATACAAAATGTATTCTCCAGGCACCTGGGGTGTCACGCGTATAGGTACTGTACATTACAAGTCAATGCCATGGACGCATTTGAAGGTCATTATTAATTATGGTTTTGATTTGCGACCACAAATTAATTCCAGATTTTTCACCCATCGAAAGGTATTGGTTTGCACGAAAATAATCAAATCGGAGACAAAGTCGAGGTTTCTATACTAGCGAGGTAGAGGGTTGTCCCCAGGTTAACTTGATGTGCCCTCTAAGTGACAGGTTGTTTTGGTCTTTTTGCTTTTTTATGATCCTGTATTTTAATAACAAAGTCAGCTACTGTATGTTCTGCTTTCACTTGGTGTCTGATTTCAAGCAGATCAGCCATTCAGCTTGGCTGTGTCACATGACCTTTGTTGGTTCATCTACACTGTGTGGTGTTATCGCAGAATAACAAGATTTTGATTGGCAGAGAGAGATTCAGCTTGTTGGGGGTATGAATAAACCAACACCATGCTTGTGATGCTGATGAAAGATGAAAATAACAACACAGTCTGGTATATATTTTGTTGGCTGGTTGTTTTGCATTTTGGCTAATTTTATTATTGAAACAGGTTATGGGAAACAATTCAGAATTTTTTGTATGGCCCTATGTGTAACAAGGTGAGACTGACTGGGGTTAACTAGCGACCCTGCGCAGCAGTATTTGCAGCTCTGTGTATAAGAATGAGAAACGACTGGGGAATGTTTCGAATCTCTTTGACAGATGAGCTATTATTGTGCAGTATTGTTCAGGGAGGGCTGCGAGGAAGCATGTGTAGGAGTTAGCCTTCCTAAATGAAGAAGTCTCCTGCATATGCGATGGCTTGATAAGGGTTTGCCAGACGGGGACTTAAAATAATTCAATTGCCAGATTATTCTGAAAACCAGGGCTCTGTATTTGTTATGGAGACCTGGCGATGGCTTGATAAGGGTGGAGATGACTGTACTGTACAACAGACAACAGCACATTAGATCTGTGCTGCAATTTTCGTTTGAAATCTCATCAAAAATAGCCGTGGGTCAACATGGCATGAAATGCACTGTCAAGAAACGTTCTGATTATTATTATTATTAGTCGTGGTGATTGTGATTTTGCATGAACTGCTTTTGATTGTGGGAAAGCAGGATAGGTGTGTGCAGGGGGACCGCAGATCTGTGGAGCTCATGAGTTTGCAAGAAGGCACATTTTGATGGCATAAATAATGGTATAATTGTATAGCTTGATTTAAGGACTTTCTAACAAAAATCCTTGATGTACAGTAAGGGATCAAGCAACCCCCACCCCCATCCATTTGGGCTGGAATAGCTGTCTTTCTGCTGTTTTGAGATACAAGCTTCTAAAGTTGTGCCTCTAACCGCTGTCAAGTTTGACACATTTCAGGAACACGGCTTTCGATAAGTACTTTCGCTTTGTGCTCTTCATGACATTCCTGAGATAGATAACCCGTTCGTGTGGAGACAGGCAGACAGGAGCCGGCGTGGCTCATGTGCTGTTTATTATCACAAATAATCCAGGTGTGGTTTGGGTACAATCCGGAACGTGCTGTAAGTGGTGTGTGGCATTTAGTTTTTAATACCTGTTCATACAAACTCGGAGAAACTCATCGACAGTCAGCATATTCTGGCTGGTCTCCCAAAAAAATTCCATTGCAAAAACAAACTGAAACGTAGTTTTAAAAAAGAAACCGCCCCAAGCTTGGTATGTAGGTGTTTTCAGTCCTTTTCAAACTATTTTAACCAAGACCTTTAAAAGCACGGAGATGGGACACCAAAGCAATGGAGTTGTGTTAACACCTTTACGTAAAGGGGGTGCTGTTTGAATGATCCAAACAGCAGTGGGTCATACATCTGAAGCGTTGTGCCCCTCGTCTCTTTTGCTGAATTGTCTTTATTGATGTTAAGAAGGGGGTCAGTGAGTGCCGCCAGATGGAAACACGAGAAGGGTTAATACAGAGATCCTCCTCAGATACAATCTTCAAAACAGATCCCGGTGTGCAGGTTTAACAATCATTAGAAATGCTCCTTTGGTGCCATTACTTTGACACACGTCTGCAAACCAGTATGCTTTGTATGCCAGGGGTGGGGATAACTCCCCTGGGTATCGGAAATGGATTTCCGTGACAGAATGACTTGAATGCAGATGTATTAGTAGTAGCCGTGTTAGTCTGGTCTGTAGTGTGTAGAAAAAAAAGACAGCGTATTCATGCTTGCAAAAATGTACAAGACTAAGTAATCATACAGATGATTCTAGTGGTTAGAGGATGACAGATAAACCCCACAGCGTTTTACCCGGGAGCTTTGTGTTTGTGTCTGATTCCTGTTAGGCTCTGCATACAAAGCCGTCACGGACAGCAGATTGCAAAGGAGAGGGGTTGGGGTGGTGTTAGTGGAAGGGGCGGGAACGAGAGAGAGAGAGAGAGAGACAGATAGACAGAGAGAGGGAGAGAGAGAGAGAGAGAGACAGATAGACAGAGAGAGGGAGAGAGTTTCGGTGCAGTAAAAATGTGTGGTTCCTCTGATTAGCCAGTCGTCAGTCTTCCTCTGTCGTATCGTCTGGCTAGGGCTGGGAAGCAGCTGAACACCCTGCCTCTTCTCCATGGCAACTTGACTAAATGGCTCCAGCAGAGGAGGAGAAGAAGGGAATCAATTTTTCTTTTCTTTAAACGTGGTCTCGCCGGTGACATGCACCCATCTCCTTCTGCATTACTGCATGCTATCAGAGAAGAGGCAGCTAGCAGTCAGGACTAACACATGTGTGCTGTGCATGCTGTTGTCTTTTCACACGCATACTGTAAGACAGGAAAGCAGGCATTCGTTCCAGATGGAATGCATGAAAATGTGGGATCAGACAGCTTTCTTGAGGTTTTCGAGAGGTACAGTGATTTGAATCTCTTTCTGTTCTGCGCTGCTTAGTGCATTGTGTACAGTATGGGGCTTTTGATTTGACGGTGGCAGTAGGAGGTATACAGTAGAGGGTGGGTTTCTTTTAAGGACTCGATGGAAATTGGTAACCTTGTAAACAGATGTACTGCATTCTGGAGAGGATTGCTGCGTTGAAATGCAGCCATGGTTTACTTAAACATGTCCTACTGATTATGCAATAAACACCTGAGCAGATTGCTAGATAGGCAGCTGCATGAGGAGGTGAAATGCCTAGGAAGCAGCTAAAATGGGAAGGGATGGGGGGGGGGGGGGGCAGAATGATATGGAAATATATTGTTTTAATTAGAATTTTGCACAGTTTCATTACAGCATTGTCATATTGATATCAGAATTGTTGACCACACTAAAACTTCTAGAGGAAAATGTATTTATATATAAAACCTATTGAGATGAAACAAAGGCAACCACAAAAAGAAAAAGGTAACCTTTGCAGTTTTTAAAAGCCTGTTCCACATTTTTGATTGAACTAAATGTGTTTTTTTTTTCTGACGTGTCTTAAAATATTACCCAAGGATTACATTTTGATTGTGAATACACTATTAGCAGCTGACAAAGTACCGAAAATAAACAGTGTGTGCAATTATTTATTGCTAACACTACAAAACATGGCAACAAGTTATTAATTGCAGCTGCTGTTTTATTTTGTATGTGGTACAAAGATAGTAGTGCCTTTTTAGTATTAGTTGGATGCATGAGAGTTGGCCAGTTTGCCCCATGCCATTTGAATCATTCAAACTGCAGCCAGGCAAACTAAAATCCATGAAACTATTACTGTAGTCAACACTTATTCCCAACACCCTGACTGTAACATGGTGGTTTTAACTCATGCTTTATTACTGTCAGATCTGTGCACTTTTAAACATAGGGGGACAAACAGGTTTGGTTGCTACATGTTTGGAATGGGTAAGTTCACTGGATGGTTTGAACCATTGTGTACAACGGAGGGAAAAGTGTGAAAAACATTCAGTCTTTACATATAGCCAGGCTGGCCCGATATTAAAACACACCTGGGTTTTACTATATTGGCAGGGGATTCCTGAGACGTTTCCCTTTCTATCGGCTAATTGTTATATAAATTGCTTCGGAGAAGGTCTTTGCCAGTCATGCTGTCACGTTCTTTACCGTGCGTAATTCACCTACACCTAGGACTGCCGGAGGCTTCAATAGCATTAAAGCTCTGCGCATGAGAATGATTTTGCGTTTACATACCTGCTGAAGTTCAGATTTGATTTAGTTCCCGTGTAAGTCAGAAGGGAACAGTCTGCAAACGATTGCGCTAGAACCTTTGCATTTTGAATACCCTGCTGTGAATGTACTGTACAGATCCTGGTATATTCGATGGGATCAGCGATTCCAGGGTTCGTCTGCGCTGCTGCTCAGTCTTTCCACTCGTGTGTGATGTGCTGCGCATGGAAAGTCATTTGTGGGTTTGTTCTTCCCTGCCAAACGCTTGCCCTTTTCCTTCTGGGAGTGAAACCCATCGACGTGCTCTGCTTCTAAAGCCCGGGCTGCTCTGGTCAGGCTTCTCTTACTCTCACTCCAAATAAACACGCTTATCTGATTGGCTGCCAGGTATAAATAGTGCCTGCTTTACTAGATGCAAAGAGTTTTTTTTTTTTTGAATGGAAAATGTGACATATGACGATTTGAAAGGTCACATTCTGGAGCTGGGGGTCTGTTCTCAGGCGGTGTTGTACTGTACTGTGCGTTTGCGGTCTGTTCTCTTCCTCTCCAGTATTAGCTAAAGGCATGCAGTGACTCCCTGACTGTAATCTGATCTTAAAGGTGTAGTGGCTTCCCATAGGATCTTAACCCTTTTAATCCCTACCGCCGCTATTGAACAGCACCAGATCATCATTTACATGCTCCAAAAAATGACTAGCTGCAGCAGGCTTAGAAACTCACACTAGCCCTCCACCCAGTCCTGGGTTTCTAGAACTGCCCTTGTTCAGCTAATAACATTAAAACGACCAGGAGCCAACAGTTTGAACACTCAGGCCCCTGGTACTGTAAATCTGCCCTGAACTCATCGCACTTCTCCTCACAGAATGTAGAAATCACACCTGAGTCTGCAGGTTTACTGATGGGACTTGTTCATGCAGCTATTAGGACGGACAATCTTTGCAACATCAAACTCCTGGCTTCTGATCATTTTTAATAATCTACCTAACTGGGGATAGCTTTGAACCCAGGACTGGGTGCAGGTCTGGGGTGCGTTTCAAGCCGTGATGCCGTACACTGTGGTACAGTAGCTTGAGCCCAGCCGAGACTGACATTACTTCATATTAATGACGACAGCAGTGTTGGTCACGGAGCGGCGTGCTTGTCTTCCTGTCTGGGGAGGCTGACTGATCCTCACAGGGAAGGATCCTGCCTCTGAGTGCACAGGACCAGCTTCCCAGGGCTGGCAGAGCCCCATCGCTGACATCAGACCAGCATCAGGGAGCTGGTGCCCTTGTGCTGTGCTGTATAGGACAGATGGATTTGTGTAATTACCCTGAAGAATCTGAAGCCATGTGTTATTGTTCCTGTTGTTGATTTTCCCCAGCTCCCATTAGGATGCAGCGTACCTGATCACGGGATAAAGCTATGCCCGATTGGTTTGGATTACAATTCTTTTGGAATGGACAAACTTCTTTTTAAGTGGCCCGGTGTGGAAGTGAATGACCTTCGACTCTAGAGGCCGTACTTGTGCCCCTCGTATTAGACAGCTGAAGCCGCCCCAGAGGGAAGGCTGCTGAAAGACGATCCAGATAACGCTCCACGTGTAACCCCATATACTGTATCACACTGCAGAGGAGCCCAATAGTTTTAGACTTAAGAGACAGTGGACTGCTAACCACTATTGCGCAAACTCTGTATATTGTATGCAAGAACAGCAAAGAAAAGCTAATGCAGAAACCTCATAGACACACTGACACTGTATGCAGTGATTAAACTGTAAGGGTAGGGCAGCAAGCCAGTACCAATAAATAACATTAGTTCCTGTCCTGGTCATGTGACGTGGTTAACTGGTACCCCATGCCCACGTTTGTGAACTCCACTCCAAGTCATTGGGCACCATCATTACCTGGCATTGCACGCTACACTACTCGCTGCTGTCCTCCCAATTTGTATTGCCTGTGCCATCCTTGTTCGATGAAGACCGAAAAACAAATATGAATTCTGAATTACTCTGTGCTAATCGAAGTGCGGTTTCTGAAACCAGTTGGATTCAAATATATCCATTACATCATCCCTCTCCCTCTCTCCCTCATGAAGATTGCATATAGCAGTTCCTCTGGGCACAGCAGAAGTGTTGGATCACATTTCGGCATGCAGTGCTGTGTTGCTATATTGCGTTCTCTTTCATGGCCTCTGGGAAACCCTTCTCCTGACAAACACGACGGAATATTTTTCCATCCTTAAGCACTGTAAGGTGGGCGTGAGACGGGTCATATACCATCAGTTAATATTTCATTTTAAAATGGCTCTGACACACTGAGGCACAGACAGAGGGTCCGATTTCACACTTACAGAGAGATACTGCATATTGGCAAGAACACTGACTTCCAGGTTCTAACAGTCCTATTCCTTTTTGTTAAAACTTATTGTAAAGCTACTGGCTTATTTCAGTAATCAAATGACACACGCTGGACTATTTAAATATGCAAATAAACGTGTTCATGATGCTCTGTTTGTTATACCAGCTAATCTTGTAGGAGGTGGCCCACCAGGATGCAAACACGGAGATCAGCGGTGGCTGAAAGGCAGGACGAAGGCTTGACCTACCGATTAGAAATCTATGGGAGGAGTAGCTCAGCTGTGTGGACATGAATTCAGCACTTTGATATGAAAAGAGGTTCATTAAAAATCTAGTGGAAAGTTAAGACCTTTTAACTGTGATACATGCAGACCTTGGACAGGCAGTGGTGTAGGTGTACAGTACTTGCCTTTGGGGCCAGCAGGTCAGAACCCTGGACAAACTCCTGTCTATCAGCAGCTGGCTTAATTGAATACCATTTGGGTTAAACAGCTCTGGAACAACATTACACTGGCTTTAAGACACATTCCTTAACAAGCTGTTCTTTATTATTGTATGCTAAACACCAATCACAGACAGTTTATCACAAATCTGTGTTGCATACAATAAAAAATGCATATTGTGTTCAATTAATTTTGTTTTAAACAGTGCTTGGACAAGCATGGGTTCATTTTGAATTATGTAGTTTTGTAGGGGTGTAATGATTCATTGTGTATCGATGAGTCGTTCTACTTCCTTTACATGTTGTATGGTATCGTTTGTATTGTGATATAAGACCAAAAGCACAACGTTACTCATTGTGGTTCATCAATGACTCTTGAATGAAGAATAAGTGTATGTTATAGCTGGTATAAATACATGCTCCCTCTCTCGTTTTCATTTGTGTCTTTTAACATAATAGTCCATTGATAATTGTGTCTTATTATCCATCGGGACCATCACGTGTATCATGGCATTCTTATATTGTTCCACCCCTAGTAGGCAGTACTGTATTACAGTATAAAAACCATGGTACCCTGTCATATTCTCTTCTAAACCAAAGGCACTCTCCATGATACATACGATAGCATAATAGATGTCATTATATGCTAGTTTTTCCACATTTTGCTTCTATTGGACAAGCACAGCTGCACAATTCAGATCTCCATGATCCGCATCTCATTCTGCAGGATGTCAAAGCAGGGTTCCTGGTCCACTAACGGACAGCCCTGTGTTTAAGCTGGTCAGAGCTTGTGGTTGGATGCATTTGGTGCGCTGGCCAAACAATGTATACTGTTGATGTGAATCAGCGTGAAACTTGTGTTTAACTTGTGTTTAACTTGGAGCTATTGCTGTGTTAGCAAAGCAAGCTGCTGGTGGGACTCCGGGCTGTGTTCTGCATTCTAATACTTGTGCTCTGAGTGTGGAGTCTCTGTTCTGCCGAGACTGGGGCAAGATAAAGGTTGCTCTGGTCTCACAATAGCCCTTCCGCTTTCCATGCATGGAATTATTCCCTGCTGAAAAAAATTAAAATGCTTTTTCAGGCCAAACCGTAATTTTACTGGAATCCACGATTTGCAAGCAGACTTTGTAAGACTGCCATACACACACAAGTTGATTTTGTAACACGTACACTTGTGCAATTCTCAGTGTACATTGGAGGTTTTGGTTTGGGTATGGCAAAACCAAACACATATAGCAGATTGAGTGATTTGTCTATATATAGTCATACATATAAAATTGATTTATAATACTGTATGCGTGTAATGATCTATATAAATAGATTCAAATTCTTGAAGCAGCTCTTCTAAAGACCTTTATTAATTATAACCCATAGTAGCGCTATAGTAACATGGTATTTTATGGCACAACTATGCAGGCTGTAGATACCGGCAATACTTGATTTCCTGCCATACAGTAGTGAGACACTGCGTGTACGTTTCCTGCTCTTCTCTGTCTGTTTTCATGGTGCAGATTCGCCTTGTCTGATAAACTTTTATAAGGTGAATGATATGATGTGATTAATGTGTTTGATGTATTAGGAAGCAATGTTCAGTTCTTCCTTTTCATGTTTCCGTTTGCTTGGTAACTCCATTATTACACTAAATATATGAAAAAACAGTATTGAAAAAGAGTTTTGTAGTGTTCTATGTAATGTTGCAATTTGAGGAGGGTGAATGAAGTGTTGATTGCGCTGCTCTGCTGTTGAAATTTTCCAGTGTTTTGTTTTTTGTTTTTTTTTTGTTTTTGTTTTTTTTTGCCCATCGCGATCAAGGCAATGAGTTACCGGGGTATCATTTGACAGCTTCCTGTTGTAATGAAGTCGCTTGTATCTTCGTGCAATTATCTAAAAAGGTCAAAATGAAAATACGACAACTGATAGAAAAAGAAGACCTTGCTGTGCCTCACTTTGCTAGGCTTTTTCACTGTAACCTTGATTGAATTGATATATCCTCAATTTTCTGTTGAGGTTTGCTAAAAGCCTGCAGTGCTACAAGAAGCATGTTAAAAAGGAAAGTAAATAATAAAGATAAAAATGCATTAGAATGCAGCGGCACACCATCTGAACCCTGAAGGGACTGGTTCTGTTAATGGAAGAGGAGATAAACAAGCCTGTTTTAGTATGACATTCTGAGTGAGCGCTCACTTACTCACTTACATGCTGGTTTCTGTGCCCGCAGACACTAGTTGTGAAGACGGAGCAGCGACAGCAGCATGGTCCGGTGAGCCTGTCCTGAGATCACTCCACCGCCAGGCTCCGGAGACAAAGCCCTGAACCGCTGCCATCACACCGTCACCCATCATTTGGCGCAAAGCTCGGGCTTACAGCGCCAAATGATGAGTGACGTGATTGTGAGGTCACTTCAGAACATTTTTTGTTACCAGTGTTCTGAAGTGACCTCACAATGTAAGCACATGTCTTAGAACTTTCAACTTACAGGGGTCTGTTTTAATGATCTAAACAGTGGCGAGTCTAAATAACACCACTCCTTTACTGCTGTGTGAACCCCACCTGTGTTTTTCCTCATGGTTGATTTCATAGTCCCTCTTGTTAAAAGTGGGAAGTTTTGTTATATCACAAGTTTCTGAGTCTTGGTGTGGTTCTATTTAGATCATTAAAATGTACCCCACAATCTGGAGCCCAATTATTGTTATGTCTGCGATTGGGTGTTCTTTAAATCCATTGGGATTTTATCCAGTCCTCCCCCCGAAACAGAATTGTAGAGAATTTTTTCCACATATTCTTTGGTGTATTATTTTTGAACCCTCAATGCATCTGAATCTGAAGACACAGGTGTCTGTTTCAATGCAGAACTATTTAATAACTTACCACAATGGCAGTGTGGATTTGTGGTGAAACCATTTTGTTTTTCTTTTGGAATTCGCTGGAGGATACTGGGTTTTCACACATTGACGAAGGGCTGCTATAAATAGTCATGTTTTACCCTCTGTGATTTTAACAAGAGCAGGAGAAGCTCTGCTGTCACACCATCCCCTGAATGTTTTCACTTTTAAAAAAGTAAGCAATTAAATGTGGAAAGCAAAAACCGATTAGATCTTCTTTCTAATACCAGCATCTCCTGATTGATCAGTAATGACCTTTTGGAGGGAGGATAAGAGATGGTTGGACCACTGTACTAGACTGCTCAGGGATGGAAATAAGACTCCTGTTGCATAGCAACATTACCCATTGCAGGTTTTACTTCGAGCTTGATTAGCTCCAGTGTGTTCTATTAACCGCATATAAAACCTGGAATGGAAACTGCTATGCAAAGGGAGTCTTATTTCCATCTCCGCTGTTAATGAAGCCTACAATAAATAGGGATTTAATATGTGGAGGTAAACGTACACAGTTCAGCTTTTAGGAAGAGTGTGCTTTCAAGATGCTAAAGTCGTTCGCTTGCCTCAAAGGTCAGGTTTTTGACAGCTGACCTTTAACGGCAATGATTTTCTTTTTTTGTTAATGTCCCTTAAAGCGCTGATTTGAAGACTGTTTGATAGAGCAAAGTGCCTAACATTTAGAAGGGTCAATGGAAAGAACTGGAGGTGGTTAATGAAGCTCTGGCGAGGCTCGGTTTGGAAACACGAACAGAAACTCTAGAAATGATGTATTTGTGAAGTTGCTTTTGGTCTTCGTAAATGATGGTTTGATGTATTTGGAGCTGTGCAGATGAACAATACTTAGCGCTGCGTTCTTGGTTCATGGAGGGGCTCAGTACTCCACCCTAGGGGGTGAGTCAAGCTGTTGCTGCCAGGTGTGCAGATGCCTGTGCGGTAACATGCCCTGCATGCAGCATGCATGAAGGGAGAGGGACTGCAATGTGTGATTTGTTATTGAACTGTTACAGTGTTGTTTGTCAGCTACAGTCCCTCTGCTAAAAGCTCCAGCAATATCCAGAACTGTTTTTAAACGCCACAAAAAAAGCATGTTATATTATCGGATCCCTAATCACAAGATTCTTTGACGTTTTCTTTAAACATGATTAAAAAGTGTTGAGTAAGTGTTTGGGGATTAAAAAAAAGAAGCCATTGCTTGCCAGATAACAGGACATTTAATAGAAATATGACAAAGGGAAGGAAAGGCGTGTTTGGGGTTGACCAGGTGGCATTCTCCTCATTGATATCCGTTTTGATCCTTTAGTGCTTGAAATCTTGCTCCAGCAGTTCCGCCAGTATTTTGCAGAAGGGTTTATTAAAACGGAGTTGTTCCTTGACAAGAATGTAGTTGAACAGCAATGTGATTCCTATTACTAGACTGATTGGATTCTTTCTGTTTGCTAGCACACAGGGTGCACGGTCTACCACTTCCCTCTGCGCTGCTCCTGGCGACTCTCTACCCCCCCTGCAAGGGCTGAGTGTGTGAGCGACTGCCCTGCTGGTCCACACAGCAGCGCTGTGTTTAACTGTACAGTATTAGATTTACCACGCCCTGGACAGGCAGGCCAACAGAAACCCAGAGGTACTCTACCCAAGCCAGCAGGTCGTGCTGTATGTAATCGAGCACAGAAATCCAGGAACTCGCTGTGCCAGACCCTCTTATTCTAAAGACTTTTTGTTTTTCTCTTGTTCAGCATGCTCGCGATCGTACTGTACACTGTTGTTTGATCATTCAGTTCAGTAGCATGTTATACAGGCTCATTTCATTACAAGTCGGTTTTCTCACAATTTTTGAGATATTTTGTTTCCATGGGGGACACAGAATTGGCAAAGTGATGCCTAGCTTTTACAGTTTTATTGCAGTGCTCAGGACTTCAGATCACTGCAGGATTTTTGAAAGCACTTTAGTGCTGTATAAATACAGAGTGGGTGGGACCAGAAGTTGAGAAAGGCCGTCCGCTTTAATCCCGGATAGGCCTCTCATCAAATGACAAATCTGGTGCTTCAGCTAGAATTGTGTATTTACTAAGCAGCGTACATACCGGTGTGCTGAAACCACAGGGCAATCTTGTACAAGGACTAAAGAAGGACAAAACTCAGATAAACCTCAAATCTCTTCTTGAAACACAATAAGGGGAAAAGGATCAATGTCATGCAACATTGTTGTACAAGTGTGATATGACCTGCACGACAAGATCATCACAGATCAGGGTGTTTAAACAACATCGGGAATGGGCCTTAACAGGTGCACAAGTACTTACAGTTCTGTGCAGTCTTCAGCCCTCTTAAAAGCGGTAATCTGTAGACCACGACCGGGGGTGAAATCCGAATGTACAGTAGGTGAGCCCACAGCCGTGACTTACACTATTCTAGATTATCCATATGCTTAATTTGATTTACTGGGATTATCCCTAACTTGATTTACTGGGATCCCCTCTGGATTTAGTGATTGCTTCATTAGACATTCAAGTTTGATGCAAGCAAAAGACCTGAGTCACAGAACCACACCCGTGTGCTGTATTCCCTCACGTGTGAAGTGGATGGTAGTTTGGCACAGTTTGTACAGCGAGGTGAGGGTCACACTGCTCAGTTTAAGGCAGCACAGTGGATGGTAGTTTGGCACAGTTTGTACAGCGAGGTGAGGGTCACGCTGCTCAGTTTAAGGCAGCACAGTGGATGGTAGTTTGTACAGCGAGGTGAGGGTCACACTGCTCAGTTTAAGGCAGCACAGTGGATGGTAGTTTGTACAGTGAGGTGAGGGTCACACTGCTCAGTTTAAGGCAGCACAGTGGATGGTAGTTTGTACAGCGAGGTGAGGGTCACACTGCTCAGTTTAAGGCAGCACAGTGGATGGTAGTTTGTACAGCGAGGTGAGGGTCACGCTGCTCAGTTTAAGGCAGCACAGTGGATGGTAGTTTGGCACAGTTTGTACAGCGAGGTGAGGGTCATGCTGCTCAGTTTAAGGCAGCATAGTGGATGGTAGTTTGTACAGCGAGGTGAGGGTCACACTGCTCAGTTTAAGGCAGCACAGTGGATGGTAGTTTGGCACAGTTTGTATAGCGAGGTGAGGGTCACGCTGCTCAGTTTAAGGCAGCACAGTGGATGGTAATTTGTACAGCGAGGTGAGGGTCACGCTGCTCAGTTTAAGGCAGCACAGTGGATGGTAGTTTGGCACAGTTTGTACAGCGAGGTGAGGGTCACGCTGCTCAGTTTAAGGCAGCACAGTGGATGGTAGTTTGTACAGCGAGGTGAGGGTCACGCTGCTCAGTTTAAGGCAGCACAGTGGATGGTAGTTTGGCACAGTTTGTACAGCGAGGTGAGGGTCACGCTGCTCAGTTTAAGGCAGCACAGTGGATGGTAGTTTGGCACAGTTTGTACAGCGAGGTGAGGGTCACACTGCTCAGTTTAAGGCAGCACAGTGGATGGTAGTTTGTACAGCGAGGTGAGGGTCACACTGCTCAGTTTAAGGCAGCACAGTGGATGGTAGTTTGGCACAGTTTGTACAGCGAGGTGAGGGTCACGCTGCTCAGTTTAAGGCAGCACAGTGGATGGTAGTTTGTACAGCGAGGTGAGGGTCACACTGCTCAGTTTAAGGCAGCACAGTGGATGGTAGTTTGTACAGCGAGGTGAGGGTCACACTGCTCAGTTTAAGGCAGCACAGTGGATGGTAGTTTGGCACAGTTTGTACAGCGAGGTGAGGGTCACGCTGCTCAGTTTAAGGCAGCACAGTGGATGGTAGTTTGTACAGCGAGGTGAGGGTCACGCTGCTCAGTGTAAAGATCTTGAATGCTCCCGGGTGAGTAATGTAAATTGAAACACTGAAGGGGTTCTCAAGGTTCTTGGCTGTGCCACAAAATGAGTAACTTGGTTGCCTTTTTTATATCAACATCAATAAGGTGCTTTTAATGGGTAAACAGTGTATTCTCCCGGGCCTGTTTTGCGTCAGGGAAGGTAAACTATTAGGGGAAAAGACATAGCACTTGTACTGCTTATTTAGTTTACAGCTTTAAACATGTGCAGCTATTCAGAAAATGAACTGGAAGACGGGTACTTTGGTGTAAGTATGTGTAGAGTCAGTTTGTGTTTAAAGGGGTTCAGTGTCTATAGGTGTTCAGGGTGTCCTCTGTAATGGCTTACAAGAGCAGCACACTAGAGGAATTGCAAGCACTTCATAGTGAATGGAATCCTTCAGGTTTGATTAACCCGTCCATGAGATTAAACAGTTAAGGGATCCAGCACAGAAAACGCATTTCTGATATACCGCAACTAAAAATGCCACAAAGCTGCTGTCTAAGTATCCTAAGATATCACAGGAGCTGGCGAAATGTCATTTGTCTCGTCTTGCGATCTGAAAAAACATGATTACAGCTAAGAAAGGGGGAGAAAATAAAGCGGTCTGCGCGGTGATGTGAAATGATAAATGGCAGGAGAGCTCCGTATCACATATAAACAGAATCTTCTAGGGCAGCAGTGCGTTTACTGGGCTGGCTACTGAACTGGCTACTGAACTGAAACACAATTTTAATAGCGGCAGAAAAGCTATATCGCATTTGGACTTTGTAATACCCAATTTTTCTTTTGCTCCGGGAGTCTTTAAATCATTAATGGAAAAGGAATGACTTTTTTTGTCAGGACTTGAAGAGGATGGCCACTATAATCATTCATTTAGATGCATGATATGCAAAGTGAATCCTAATCTAGCTTTCTAGCATTTTGCTAATATCTTGAGATACGTAAGTGGTTGTGTCATCATACATTGATGTTATTAATAATTTACTTGGCAATACAGAAGAACAAGGCTAGACGCTTGGCAGATGCCCGCAATAACAAACCAGTTTTGGTGTTGGTGAATTTACATTTTAATATAATATAGTTAGCTGGAAAACAACAGTATAATTCATACTGTTTTACAGTAAAAATAAATAATCTCTCAAGAGTAAAATAAACCTGTACCCTGTCAAATGATACAAAGAAGAGAAGCCCTATTCTGTACAGAATAATGTGTGTTATTTGTTAGACAACATTTATGCATTGGTTTTCTTTGCATCATATAATTTCAAAACTGTCATTTATAAATTCTTTTATATGATCAAATACAAATGCGGTCATTTTTGCTACTTTAAATATATTTGAATATATTCCAATCTGACACTGAAATTAATCTCTGCTTAATCAAGCAACCAGCTCTGAGTAAAGGTCTTTGTGTTCTTTATTAAATTCTGAGACAGTGAACTATGCATCAGCTCAGAGTACATCTAGCAACATTCTTGAGGGTCACACAATGAGTCAGCTGAAGAGAGAACCTCCTAGTTACAGTCTTTCTGCATGTATTAAATTCAGACAGTTATGCATGGGTTTGCAACATTTTTAAACTGAAAAGCCCTCGTCTTGCAGTCCTGGTTTAAGTTAAGCAAATCCTCTTTGTGCTTTTATGTCATAGTAGCTTTTAGCTAACCCCAAGAAAGATCATGCATTTTGTATGCAATGGGCTTCTGAAAAAGCCAGTGTGCTTGAGCAGAGACCACAAAAAAATGCAAGATTAACACTTTAGAAAATATCAGGCACAGCAACACGCTTGCCAAGTGCTTAATGGAATCAAATCATGTTCTAGAAAATGCATTTGGATAATACAATTTGTATTGGGTATTGTTTTCAGGTCAAACCAGAACCTTTTTTTTATTATTATTTTGGCAGGACAGTAGTAGGCTTTTCAAAATAAGAATGATGACACAGTTCATGTTTTAATAAAATGATTTCTTAAAAAAAGCAGGTGGTTTAGGAAACTTGAAGGTGTTCATTAAGAGGAATGTGATTAATTTGAATTTCTCAGTGCTGCGACTATCACTTCTGAATTAATGAGACGAGGAGCTCAGTGGAACATCTTTAATGCATTCGTAATTCATGATCAGGGATCCAGAATTAAACGAACGCCGGCATGTGAAACGGTGGCGTAAAAATGGATGAAAATTCACACAAAGAATCCGAGCTTCTTCTCTCCAAAGCATAGATTCTAGGAATAAGTGAGAACGGTAATAAATAATTGCTTGGCATAGGATCAGCATCCAGGTAAAAACAGCAATGCTTTATGATTCAATCAGACTTGCAGTCATAGGAGAACCCCCCCCCCACAACACAACGCTGCATTAGCAAAAGAACATTCCAGTTCAAGAACATTCCATAACCACGTTCCATACCCACTTTCTTCTAAACTCCCAATCGCCCTGGATTGCATGAGTCAACCATCCTTCGTTAGTTATCCGGGCATCACCCCTAAAAAGAGTGCTAGATTAGACAGATTTCCAAGCTGTGGAAGTTGGACATTTCATACCCATACAAAGTGGCTCTTTAGCATTGCTGCAGAAATTCAGCTTATTGAAAAAAAATCTTTTTAGCGAATTTACGTAACAGAATATATATAATATAAGAGATTAGCTGGACTGGAGCTGTGGCACTCTTCAGTGTAATTGGATGACGCTAACAGAACAATCAACAAATTCATACTGTAGATCAGCAGGTCGGCTTACTTCTTTAACCCCATCAGTGGGGTACAGAGTCGCTGTTGGCACATGTTGGCACACTTGCCCCCGCATGCATGACAGATATTGGACCGGCCTCAGTTTTGGAACAGAATTCCAGCGAGAATTCTCATGTTATTAAGGCAAGGTAGATCTTTTGAGTCGAGTGACTTATGAAAATGACAATCATTTTACACTCTGATCTGTCGCGTGTAAATAATAAAATCAATCTCCTGGCTAGGTTATAGGCACAGCCTAATTTTATAATGGTTACTTTGAACAGGCAGCCCTTTGTAACAGGTCAGACATAGGATCACCTTTTAGCCAGCGAGGCTAGGCATGCTTGGTTGCTGCCTGCAACGTGAGCAGCAGCAGCAGCAGCATCAACAGGACGTGTTGTTTAAAGTCCTGGGATTATCCAGATTACACTAAGAGTACTTGTCATGTGATTTAGCTAATCAATCCGAAAACGTTTTCACCTTTTATTTTTTATATAACATCTTTGATGCTGCTGGTTAGCAACTAAAATGCTGTATAAAAGCAGAAAAAAATGATTGTAGTACATCTTCCAGCAGTTTAAAACTGGGGATTGTGACGTCCTGTTTCTTTGGGCTTGCTGGGAATTTTGAATGAAAGGTGCAGTGAATGGAATATGCTTTTCTTGGATGAATGATGCACGGAGAAGCCGATCTTCAAACGTAAGGCACTGTTTATAAGATTAGGCACTTTAAATGGATCGGATACAGTTTTTAATTGGGTTTGTTTAATTTTAAATTGGTTTTATTTATTTATTTATTTATTTATTTATTTATTTATTTTGTAAACTGAAATGTAGTACATTTAAAAAAGTAACTTGCGTTTCTTAACTCTATTTTTAGAAATGCAATAATTTGTGATGTGAAGCAGAAAGCCTCTTTCCCTAAAGAACTGTGTGTTTCTGTCCATGCTGTTTTTTAAAAGTCGAGTCTTAGTTTCTTTGAGTACTGCACTAGTTCAGTCTCTCTTGTTTGTGTGTGTTTTTTGCAGGTTTTCTCAATGAGTTCCTTGCCAGCCCTTTAAGACAGCATCGCTAGCACCCATTGGATTATTTGTTTTTAACTGCGAAGAAAGTCTTTCCCTGCCAAAATGCTGATCAAGGAATATCGCATCCCTCTGCCCATGAGCGTGGAGGAATATCGGATCGCTCAGCTCTACATGATACAGGTAAGCAAGGTTTCTTACAGCAAAGCACGAGTAACCCTTCTGTTTTCACTGTTGTGTTGGTCTTCTCAATTTGATGGCTATGTTACACTCTATGGTCCATGCTTGATGATTTATGTTCAAGCCAGTGACTTCATACTTGAATTGTTCGGTACAAAAGTACCTTGCCTGAGTGATACGTTTCCAAAAGGTCCTGTAAGCCCCCCGGACAGGGTTTGTGTTGTAATATGTAGGCACATGGCAATGTTATACTAAGCTGAACAGCCTCTTGCTATTCCCTATAATAACCCCTGGGAGAAAATAAGGAGAAAGCTGTGTAGACCAGAACCGTGTGGTTCCTAATAAAGTGGCCAGTCCCTTTCCTGTCCTTGTAGATGCTGTACAGCCTTGATGGACACTTTGTGCCCCAAACGGAACAGTAGTGTGTTGTCAAGTTGAAGGAGGTACTTCACTTTTAATAGAAAATCACATACGCATTATAAGATGCTGGAATTAGGTTCCATGCGGAAGTGAAGCACGGTAATGGGATTGCTGCCACAGTGCTTGGGAGTAAGAGACACTGAAACCAATGCTTTTAACAGGATAAAGCTTGTGATGCAGCTGATTTACAGAGGAGCTGCCTGCGTTGGATTGCATTGTGTTCAGCTGCACTAATGAATGAAAGATGGTGAGACGCAGTGTGTCATTCTCGTCTCATACAGGTTTGTGTTCTGGTGCTTGATCCTGTTAGACCTTGGCTTTGCAGTGTCAGTGTAAGGCACGGTGTCTAGTGATGATAGAAGTGTGGGAACGTCAAACTTGGTGGCAGTCCTCACGGAGTAAAAACAGCAGCAGTCATTGTGCTTGGAAATCAATTTATATTTTTCAGTGCAAATTAAAAAGAATGAGAAACGGTCCGGTAATACGCTCGGATCAATAAAGTAGACAAAGCTACAAGGCCATGCATTGGTTGAGAAATAATGTTGGGTACAGAACATGCTTTTACAGCACATTGGAACACAGACAATTCCTATGTATAAAGATGAACTTTAATGTGGAGGTGTATCTGTAGTCCATATATACGGTTTAAATGTATATACTGTATGTATGTATATACTGTATAGTATCAAACATTCTGGATTCCTCACTAAGCTTATAAAAGTGCAGTTTGACGGTATTCCAGTTTTAATGTAACACAAAATAGAAAAAAGCTGTTTGGAATAAAATGTGTTTAGATGATGCCAAAATGGCTTTAAAAAGATTAGCTTTGACAATATTGTCCAGCCATGGTGCTTATTTCTGAGCATTGTACACAACGACAGTTATCAAATAATCTCACGGATTATTTAAATTGCACTAGAATGCTGTCGTTTTTTGGTAATACTGAGATAAAGTTAACCGTTTAGGCGCTTTATAAATGTTTGATACATTTTTTGAACCCTTACCAAATGGTCTGAATCATGGTTAATAGCGAGAGCCACTTTCATATTATTTACACACATGGCATGTAATGGGTATCACTGTAGTAGGAACCACACACCACTGCATTACACTGGCACCATGGTGTGCCATCAGTATCAATGTGTTGCCATTGCTGGTAATGCTGCGTTATGCTTATAACTCTGGTTCCTTCAGGGTAATGTGCTTCATGGAAAAGGTAAAATTCCCTTCTCTAGCTGAAGGGAATTTTAAGAATAAAAGAAACTGTAGCGCATCATAAGTAAAATCTTAATGGACAAGTTTTAATGACCTCATGACTTCACATCAACACTAACCTTGGTCAACCCAAAATTACCTTCCTGTAGGTAAGGTAGGGTTAGGGTTAGTGCTAATCAGGGCCTGCCTGGCTGTGTCTCGCTGAACTGATTTAAGAACTTGCTTTCAGTGTGTTTTGCATGCATTAGCATTTTTGTCTTCTCCTTTAACACCTGGGCTTCCCAGAAAAGGTCTTTTTTTGCATTCAAATCTTTGACTGTGCTTTCTGGTAAATCGCTGTGATGACATCCTCGAGGCATGTTCTTCTAATCACTCGAGGGGTTTAAGTAAATTACAGCTTCTTGATTTTTAAGATGGCTGGACTCTGGTCTCCTGAATAGATTTCAAGAGACTAAAACTATCTGAGCATTGAAAGATAGATGCAAGCTCCTCCCCCTTGTTAGAACGAGAGCTTGTGCCATTGTGATGTCATTCCTGACAGCTTTATCAGTGTGGGGGGCAACAGGATGAAAACAGCGAAGCCCAGCTCACAGGTTTAGACTTACAGGAGAAGCAGCCCAAACCCTGTATTTCTGCACCATCCACAGGTGTTTTTTTGTTTTTTTTAGCTCAAAATAACAAAGAAAATTACATATTTTAAGCCAAACTTGTAAAAGATCAATTACAACGTACACAATCAAAGCATTTCATGTTTTACCTTAATATGTTGAGAGGAATCAAAGAGTCTGATTTTGTGCACTGGGTTTAGTTTTAATTTGGCACAGTAGTCCCTGTCTCTTCTATGAAAGTGTCTGTACACAGTCTCAGCTCATCCAGTCCATTCTGTTACAAGACCTGCAGGTTGTTAATTAATTCATTGATTGTCAGCAGGGTCCATTAGATAATGAATCAACTGGTATGAAACACAGTTCAGCAGTAATATAGGAGCTGGAGGGGATCTGGTTTGTATTGATTCCTGATACAGGTGACGGCTACTGTACTAAACTGGCTCTTGAAATAAGACTCCGGGAGGCACATTTATGACCGTGTGACGGATCGAGACAGTGTGTTGAGTAACCGAGCAGCTCCAGTACATTAGATCACCTTTCCAATTAGAGAGGACCAGCTTTGTAGGAATCTGGCAGCCTGGGGTTCCAAGGGGTGGCTTGCACTTTGAACCAGAGGTCTTGCTGGAGCCGTCTGCTTATTTATCAGTTAGCAGGAGAGCCCTGCTTATCAGGTCTGTGGGTGTGGCTGTTCACAATAAATGAATCCTCTGTTTTTTTTAAATCTCGTAAATGATTTCCTAGTTTAACAGTAGTTACACTTTGCCACCCATGGTTTCACTTTCAGTAGTTGATACTGTAAAGGCTCCTTGATGTATTGTGGAGTTATACCATTCATCATTAAATAAAAATCAGATTAGGCAACGCAGACTGAAAAGTGATTATGTTAGTGTTGCCAACATGTCGTCTTTTAATAAATGCTTACTTCCTAACGATTCTTTTATCTGTCTGTGGATCATTAACAAGAGCCGTTTGCAATGAAGAAGTACCTGAGTACTGCGTTACGTTTGGTACTAGTAATAAATACTAGTGAACAGAATTGCTTTTAAGCCTGATGAAATGGGTTAGTGTTATCTCGGTTGTGTTTATTTTCCTCTTACCCAGATAACTTGCAATACCACCTTAAATGGGCCTGATGCTCCCAACTAGCTCTACCATCTATCTCAGTGACGGAGGGCCCTGTTGCATACTACGTCATAGGTCTTGCAAGGATATAAATAGATTTGGACCTGTTTTGATTTTGAAAAACCCATAAATGAATAGAACTCCGAATGCAGCAGTTGTTTGCTTTTGAAGAAAGAAACCGCATACAAATCCAAATAGAAATGCAAAGAAGCAGTATTGAGCGTTTGAAAGAGAGGAACCCCCCTGGCGACCTTGGCTAGGTGAATCTACGTCTTCGTTGTATTCAGATGTATTTATGGTACTGCAGTGTCATGCGTGAAGGATGCTACATTACAGCTGAAAAGGGCACTGGAAGACCTGGGCTCTGGGCACCATGGTTACAAGTGACATCATTCAGCGTGATAGTAACAGTAATGATTGGGTTGCAGTACAGAGAGAGAGAGAGGCCTGGCCAAAGATACTCTGAGCTAAATCCATTGGATTGCTGATGCAGTGGGGTCGCCATGGCAACCAATGCTGCTATTCAAAGATGCCAATCTATACCAGGAAGGCCCGGCTCTGTGTATTCCTGTTTCTGTAAACCTCAGGAGACCTGGGCTACGATGTACAGTATGATGTCGTACAGAACAGCAATCCTTATCCTTATTTCTTCAAGCCGAGCTATTTTTTTTCCCCCTGAGAAACTATGAGTTGCTGTGTTTTAAGCTTGTGAGCAGTTGATTATTTATTTAATAAACAAACCCGTTTGTATTTCTTGTCAGTAAACAGCAGCCCAACAGTTGGCTACATTTCCAGAGCTGGAGGCAGTGTGGGTATTCACTCTACTGTTTCGGTCTAAATCTCCCAGTCGCCTCGGCTTAATTAAAACTACTGTAATTGCCATTGATTACAGCTATTTTAAGATTCCTCAGTCACCCGTAAGTGTGTAGTGTGTAATTAATATGAAATTATTTATTAGCTACAAAGCATTGAGTTGAATGCATCTGAAGACTGTACGAAAATATAATAATATCCTTGCCAAGGTATTTTTTTTAATGCTTGGTTACTGTTAAATTGCCTTTTTTTAAGCATTAAGAGTAAAACTGAGTAGATTAACTGGGTTGCTGTTGCTAGTTACAGTGGTCACTCATTGTATACTATCTTAAAAAAAACTGCTTTAATGGCGGGACAGCACGGGCACCCACTTGAATTCTTATCCTCTATGGCAACACAGAACTTGAAAGTATGGCTCCCAGCTGCCATTGAGTGCATCTGTTTTTATTGGTCCTGCACGAGAATAGCAACACTGTCTTCTCGTTACAGTTCTCTCTGTCTTACTGTTGATTAATCCCAGCCTGTGCCCAGGTTCTGATGTAAAGAGGTAAGGTTTTAATAAAGCTGCTGCTTTTGCCTGCTCAGATTTGAATCGGATCTGAAAATGTACTAATGGCTGCTGCGCCAGTGACGGCTCTTAAAAACAATATTTTTTCTGCCACTGTACCAGTGATTTCATAGTGTGCCCGACGCACAAAGTCTTTTTATGAATGAAATAATGTTTTGTGGGCATGTTTTGTGAGCAGCCCTGTATAAAACTACTTACTTCAAACGAACTAACGAGAAAACAGATTTCAAAGCAGAATGGTGTTTGCCAGTATGTGCACAAATAATGACACTGCCTAACCAGTAATTGAATCCACTATTGTATTTATTACTGTACAGTATTTTTTTGCCATCAAATCATGCTAATGTACTTTTCTGGAAACATATTAGATCATTTTGCAAACCCATGTCTTTTGGGGGGTTTCTTTTATTAGAAAATCAATGAAAAAATCATTGCATAATTTACATCCTGGGCAGCTGCAGCGAATGTCATTTTTCACTGAGGTGATAGTCATTTTTCAGGCATACGCTGCACGTTAAGTAAATGGCACCCCGCACAACCCAGCCTGGTGTAACTCTGGCTCTTTACAGCTGGGGCTGCGGGTGCTGAGAGCAGATTGCTGGTAATGAATAAGGTGTCGGGTCCAATGAAGGCAGGGGACAGTTCACAGAGCACAGGGCTGAGTGGAGAGACCACGGTGCCATTTCTTCAAGGCCTGTTTCAGTTTCCGTGCAGACTCCTGAAAGTTTAAACTTCAAGGACAAACCTGTTTTTAAACGTATGTGGAAGGTTTGTAACAAATCGGAAAACGCACTGTACGATGAGCAAAAGAGGGTATTTATATAAATTAGACTGTGGTCTATTTTAATGATCTAAACGTTGGTGGATCTTATTACCGCCGCTCTTTAATTTCTGATGGTGTTTCCACCCTGGGGTGATTTTTATTGATTCACTTTACTATAGACAACAAAATGAAATGGACACCTACAGTACATCTTCTATGTGCATATGGAAAAAAATCGATATATATAGTGAGTATGAAATGCATCACTTTACCATGTGCACTAGTATAAAACACAAAGGCTCATCCCTATAGTTGGCTTGCACATTGTTGACTGTGGTTAAAGGTGTAGCACGTGAATAATGTTTAAACTGTATGCTATTAGAAGCCCAGGTTTCTTTGTAGGTATTATCTGACAGCTTATCCCTACAAGACGGGCAGGACTTTTAAATGAGCTTCTGCTGCAAGGCAGACGATGCCTGGAGAATAGCGAGGTGTCAGCACTGCGGGGGGCTGCTGTATCGCCTGAGATGTCGCCTGTCAGTCCACGGACTTCGCCTTGCCGTTGTTGGTCTCCAGGGTGTGCCGCTTAGTCTGTGACCCACAAGGTCCCAAGCCTAGCCACAGCGCACGCATTCATATCTCATTGAAGGATGTGATGTGTGATGCCAGCAAAACCTCCCAGCGTCACAAATCACTTTACAGTATTAGAATTTGCAACGTCCAGCTGAGATTAAATAGGCCAGTGAAAAACCAATTGTTATATATATTTTTCTAAAAGCGCCAGGGTTTCTCTGCTACCCCTAGGTGGCCTTTAATGTCACCTGGCAAGACATCTTGTCTTAAGTGGCGCTAATGTTGGTTTCAGTAATGCCTTTCTTTCAAACGGGCCTTGCAGCTGCTAACATTGTATTTATGCAAGTTCAAGATCGTTCTACAGTAGGATCAGTTACACCTGTATGGTGTTGATTTTATTGTGGCGTGGACTTCGCTGTCACTGACTCTAGGCTTGTTGGTTGATAACAGTTTTACCCACTGCTGGGAGAGTGTCACTGTATTCTAACCTGGATCTTTTATGTCAGTCACGTATGCTGCATCAGCTCTTCAGTCCGTTATGTATTTTTTGATTAATCATGTTAAGGATGTTGTTTTTCTTCTGGGGCTTTGATGGTGTTGATATTGCTTTCAATCTCCTGCGCCCATTTCTCTGAGTTTATGCGCTGGAGTAATATTTACTGTACTGTGCAAAACCCTGTTGTTTGAATGAATGCAGGCCTTTTCTTGCCAGAAAGAGTGTCTTCCTGTATGTGTAAGCCATGTCCCTCCTGTTACACACATTTCAGAACGAGGGTGATCTTTTTCCCATTTGTGGTTTGATTTGTAAAGCCTGTCCACACACTCCACTTTCCAGACCCTTGGACGGATTGATGGTGCAGCTGGAATCTACAGTATATTGAAACATCTGCCATGTACTTGACATTGCATCACATGACCTTATTAGCATTTCTGCACTGGGACAATGGGCTCTCCGGGGATGTGTTTGTTTTTTTTTTTCGCTTTCTCACACGATAGCCAAACCACACTGAGCAAGTCTTCTAATTGAAATTCTAGTGGGGTCTTTCCCTGCTTTGGCTAATGCGGATTTGGAAACACATGGAGGTCAAGTGTCTGACTCAATGTAAAAAAAACTGAATATGCATTTAGTGGTGATAACACATCAGGTATGATTTACTCAAATGATTTTGTCACCGCTGTAAGGGAAGTGGGTTTTGCCTGTAATGTTAAAAACAATGTTTCCAGCCCTACTTACTGTATTACCTGTGCTCCTTTCAAAACACTCCTGTGAATGAAATGTTTGTCATGTATTTCCTGTTTTGCCATTACCCATAGAGTTTGTAGTGCTACAGCTGGAAACAGATATCTTGATATTAGGGTTTGGCTTGCTGGTTTGCAGTGAAGGCCCCGAGCCACAGCAGAGCAGTCTGTCAGGCCCAGCTCTACTGCACTGTGGACCAGTCAGGACCAGTCAGGTCATTAGCTGGGCTGGCAACGCACTGGGCTCATGGATTGCCCGAGGCTTGAAGCCCTGAAAGTGGTTTCTGCTACAGATTCTGTTTTGAAATGCTACTCAAGCATCCCACACAATATCTAATATTTATGACCAAGATAGGTGAAAATGTACTTTTCCATTTTAAATAGAGCCATGAAAAAAAAAAAATAACAAAAAAATCTGTATTGTGGCTGAAGTGTTCCTGCTTAACCAAATACTGTAGATTTTTATTTTTTGAACTAACGGCACCTGACAGACTTCTATACTGAAATTAAATAGAATTCAGGGGTATATGTTAATGCAAAACATGCGAACATACAGGGGGAAAAGGGGATTTTAGAATGGTTGGATTTTAGTCTGGTGCTTTTCCTTGCAAAGTACACTGTCTGCTATAGAAATACAAAAAAAAAATTTAAAAAACCCCACCCCAAGTGAAAGATGTTCCATTTCTTCATGTGATGTATGTTTCAAATGAGTGTTTACAGTTAGGGGTACACGGTCTGTTGGTTTACACAGGTTCAGCAGGACAGGGCTTTCTGGGAATTCGTTTCTCTGCTTACTTGCCACACGCAGGTTAATTTGCAGGGCAGTGCTGGTGCTGTTTCAGTAGAAACCCGGAAATAAAGCAGCCTGGTTTTATAAATGTATGTAGCCTTGCTGAATTTGATATTCACATGACTAAAATAATTCCTAAAGAAAATAAACCAAGCCTTAAATAGAATGCAAACAGGCTCTGGGGATTGTTTGATGAAATACTTGTTGTTTACACTTACAAACGAACCTAACTTGTGCTGGGGTTTTATTTATGTACCGGCTGGCTAGCCGTTGAAAAAGGAATCGGTAAATGTGTGTTCCAGTTCCAATAGTTCTGGTCGCTCGCTTTCTATTTAGTATTGCATTTCTTTTGTAAAATGTGTAACATTGTAGCAGCTTTTGCTTTGGCGTTCTGAACAAGGGCGCAGATGCTTTCTGTCAGTCACAACAAACAAAAACAAGCCTGCAGTGTACTGTTGTTGTTTGATTCAGTGATTCATTGTGCTGCCCTCCGGAGCTCTGAAATGGGGTTTGGCGTAGGTTCCGATAGCAGTGGTAGGTAATTGTAATCCAATAATGGCTGCTGCGCGATCAAGAGTACTGTGCCTGTGTTTGCTGTGCTGTGCTGCGAGACCCATCTTAATAAAAAGCCTTTAAGTAACCGGTATTCTTGCTAATCATGGTGCCTCTACTCTCTGGGCTCCCCGTTCCAAGTAATTTAATGCTATTACTTTAGCTGGAAGGGATCTGTGTAACTATCTGTCCTGCAAAGCTGATGATGGGGCTGGCAGGATACAGTGTCGTCAGCATTAGACATGGGCACTGAAGGAATGACTGGGGTTCCTCTTGAAATGGAAGAGGTCTTCATCTCTGCTGAGATTACTGTATGCTGGGCAGGAATGTTAACCAGCAGCAATAGCTGTAGAGTAGTATGGTTGTGATCCTGTGGGTTTGTTTTATTTTTATTTGGTCAAACCCTAAGATGTTCCTGTTATTCAAGCTTAGGCAGGCCTAGGTGATCACACAGTAACCCTGGAATGGTTCCAAGTGATGTGCAATGTCTTCCCATCTGTGTACATTGAAGACTGGCCTCATTTATATTGCAGTAACAGGGATGGAAATAAGACCCCTATTACAAAGCAGTTTCACCCATTTCAGGTTTTACTGCAAGCTTGAATAGCCACAGTGTATAGGTAACAAGCTAAAGTGTGTTCTGTTAAACGTAGTAAAACCAGGAATGGATCAAACTGCTATGCAATGGGAGTCTTATTCCCATCCCTGCAGTAAGAGTGGTTGTCAAGATATGCAATAGGCTGTAATTGAGGTGACATACTTCAGATCAACCTTTGTACCGAGCATTGAATGAAAGCCCTTGCACTAAATGTGAAGTGCATGGTGCCTGTGTTGAGAGTTCAGCTGTATTAATTTGTTTCACATGGGTTCAGTGCTGCATGCATTACAAGTCTGACTGGCTGAGTGCTGCATGGATGTAATCACGTAGGCTTACTCCCGTATCGAATGAAGACTCTGGAGGCCTGAACTTTGTTTTTGCTTGCTCTATACTGTGTACTGCTGCATATCGGGAGAGGAGTTGACTTTCCTGGAACACAAGTCGCCAGTGAGCACAGTCAACGCCAGACTTTGTTTCGCTGTATTTCACTCGCCTCTAGTTCAATGTATTTGGTCAAGAGCTACAGTTGCCTGCTGGGAAAGCAGTGCGCTGAAGGCCAGATTATGGACGACTGTAGTAAACGATACCAAGAGCACTGAGCTTGAGTGGGGGGTTTGTGTGCATCGATTCTGCTGGAATCAAAGCACTTGAAACACCCGTCAGAAGTAGGAATAGGACCTCAATAGACCTCACCATTACTGATTTAAGTAACAGGTAGGCTTGTGTATGTCAGTTTCATTAACGATCCCTGTGTTTCAGTGGCCTGTGTCCCAGGCCAGGTTATTAATGTGGTCTGTCAGTCTTCCAGCTACAAAGAATGCATAAGCTAGAGATTCCCACTGCGGTACAGGGTGTGAGATTCTGTCTCGCGCAGTGTGGTGTTCTTTTCCACGCCTGTCTAGTCTGATTTCAGATGGTTTTAGGGATTACCCCAGCCCATGGCGTGCAGGGAGGTTTACACTGAGACACAAAGCCTTTCCAAGCTGCTGCTTGAACTGGAAATGAAAATCTGGAGAGATTTGTTTTTGCCGTGCTGGGTATGAAGGTTTACATAGCTGTCATTTCTATGATGCCGTTTTTGGGGATGGGGGTAGGCAGATGTTTTTCTTTTAAATTTTGATTGCATTTTAAACTCTGCTATGATTTAAAATTGTCCAAGAAAGTAATAATACAATGTTAAAACCTGATGCAGTTTTACTGCATACCTGGGAATGTCCTTCTCTAATCGTACATGGACATTGTCATGAGATGCAAGAATGGGCTTGTTTCTTCTTTCTGAAAAAAAAAACAAAAAACAATGTGCTTGTGATGATTTGAAGTAAATAGCTTCTGAGAACTTGGCCCTTAAGTTTCAAAAGGGATGTGTGGAACGGCGTGCTTGTCCCAGCCAGCGCACAGAGCTGCGGAGTAAATGCGTCTCGTTTGTTTTGCGATTCCAGAAAAAGAGCCGCGATGAGACGTGCGGAGAGGGGAGCGGTGTGGAGATCCTGGAGAACCGGCCCTACACAGACGGCCCGGGAGGCTCGGGACAGTACACTCACAAAGTGTACCACATCGGGATGCATATCCCCAGCTGGTTCCGCTCCATATTACCCAAAGCTGCACTGAGAGTAGAAGAGGAGTCCTGGAATGCCTATCCCTATACTAGAACACGGTGAGGAAAGGGTACTGTCTTCCACTGATTCTCACTCCGCAAAACTGTGGCGTGTTTTACCCTTTAACATTCTAAACCATGCTTAATGAGGAACACAAAGAGCTGCTCCCATGTGGTCACAATGTGCTGTACAGGAGGCTGTGATTAATGACATCACTGTGTGTTCTCCAGCACCTTTAGAGATCTTTCTTGTTGCATTAACCTTAATGGTGACCACCTACCATACCATGAAGAAGGGTGTTCCAGGCCTGGCCTGTGCTGCACTTGACCAGGTGGACGGTTTCCCACGATCCCCTCCACGTCAGGTTTGCTGACTGACAGAATCGAGAGCGGCAGCAGGGAATCGGCATTCATAACCATCTCTGTGTGGTTTGCACTGAGTCTGCAATTCCAAGGAACCGCATTCATTTTCAAAATACCCCACGAAATTAGATTCAAAACTCAGTTTGGGGGGGGGGGGGGGGAGAGTGTCCACGGGTCGCAGATTGTACCGCTATTGATTGTAAGCACACTTTGGATTCTGCACACATTGTGAAAGTGAGAAGTCCAGGGTGATGTTTTGTTTTTTTTTCTTTTAACACAATCTTTGTGAAAACGTTCCATTCGTCGGTAATAGTTCAGGTAAATGGCTGCCCGCCCCCAGAAGGACGGTACAGTTACATCATAAACACTCCACGGGGAGGCTTTTTGGGAAAGAGGAAGTAACTTGGCATGTTTATCAAAACCCAGACAGTAAATACCTGATAAGAGCTCTCTGTGTCAGACAGGAGCAGTGTTCCAAGGGTAACCGTGAAGGAAGCCAAAACAGTAGCTTTGAAATGAATCTCCCAAACGTGCCCTGTGCACAATGCCCCAAGTAACAGCACAAAGGACGGCATGCGGTTCTACTGAGACCACTGTCGTCTGGGATAGCTGCGAGGCACAGCCCTGCGAGGCACAGCCCGACCCCTGCGTAGCACAGCCCGACCCCTGCGAGGCACAGCCCGACCCCTGCGAGGCACAGCCCGATCCTTGCGAGGCCCAGCCCGACCCGACCCCTGCGAGGCACAGCCCCGACCCCTGCGAGGCACAGCCAGACCCCTGCGAGGCACAGCCCCGACCCCTGCGAGGTACAGCCAGACCCCTGCAACCCGCTGAGAGGTGGGCTGTGTCAGTATAGCCGTGAGCCTCCAATTGTGTTGCTTAGCTCTAAAATAATAGATTAAAATAATAGATTAGCATTAACAGATTCTGTATGTTTTGAGACCATTTCACAGGCGAGCGTCCATTTCATTCTGTTGGTGCGTTTCGTTTGTCCACGCTAATTTAATAATAGGAGTTAAATTAAAGAAACAAAAAACAAACAGTGGTTACTGAGTTTTTAGAACAGAAAAACTGCCTTCTGTTTTGCCTTGCTGAAGTTTTACTGTATCATTGCCCTCTGATGTGACTTTCATCGCTTAATGTATAGGTTATTCTGTGGACATTTTTCATATTAAAATAGATTCATAACCAGTGGAGGACATCATCTGTACTAAAAAAAAAAAAAAAAGATCATATATTATGCAGGGAAACGTTGCAAGAATTAATGTCCAAGTTTTGGCACCCTCAAGCCCTTCCTAAATTAGGCCCATTCGTCTCAATGTCCTCAGTGAGGGGGACTGGTTTCCAGACTTACCCACTAAATTACAGGCTCCAGGCAGCCCTGACAGGGAGCAGCTCTGCCTCCACACTTCACCGCTGCACCGCTGAATTCAAGCACGTCTTGAGGGACAAGTGAAAGGCCCCTCACTGAGGTAATTGTTTTTTAGCACTTGACTGCGCGCCTTCCAGAACAGAGCAGGGATTTGGGGAGACTTGTTTTCAACTAAAGAATTCATAGACCATAGTCCACAACAGGGAAAATAGGTGTATGGGAGAGAGGCACTAAATCAGGGATGTCCAATCACAGGCCTGGAGGGCCATTCCACTCCAGGTCGGACAAGGTACCATTATGTAATTATCTACTTCAGGTTCTGGATGAAGGTGTAATTGATTCAATTAAAGAACAGGGTTGAAACAAGAACCAACTTTGGACACCCCTGCACTATACAAAGATTTAGCTTCATGCAGTTTTTACCATTTTGAATGCATTGAATTTTTTACAAAACCAGCCTGAAACATGTAGGTTCTTAGTTCACTGCTAATTCTGCAACTGTAACAACTTTATTTTTTGGAAAAGCCCGTTTTTTAGTAAAGCTTGTCCACAGTTTCTAAAAACAAATATGCCGGTGCTAAAACCCCATGACCCAATCCATGGGTGACATTCATCTTTTACCTGCAATTCCACAGCTAACAAATCACAATACTGTAAAGCAGAATTTATTTATTTTCTTTGTGTTTTTACAGCTACACCTGTCCATTCGTGGAGAAGTTCTCAATTGACATTGAAACGTATTACAAGCCTGATACAGGAGACGAGATCGACGTGTTTAACATGTCACCGTCAGACAGGAGACAGAGGACTCTAGGTACAGTATCCACCGCCTGGAATCTTTCACTTCTAGCAGGGAGCATTTTAAAAGATTGTAACAACAGTTTAGGAATGAGAAAAGGCCATTCGGCCCATCAAGGCTCGTCTCTTGTAAGCAATTTGTGTGGAGGGGGCTTGTGTTTGAGCACACAGAGACCGGAGTAGAGTAAATTGTTCTGTCAGGACAGTAATGACATTTTTAAATGCTTTTAAGATGTATTATTTTATTATCCCAGGAAAGTGTCCCCACGCAAGCCCAGTTTGAATGTGCTCATTGATGACAGAACTTTTACACGGTCCACAACAGATACACAAAGCTTTTCCCTCGCCCTCCTTTATATTCATGACAGATTGGCTGTCTTAATTAGGGCTCTGTTTCAAATACAGCATGCTTTCCAGCTTCACTATGACCTGCTTCTTTGTGCAGCTCCGCTCGTTGAGAACAGGGAACAACAGGGGCTGTGATTAGCACGCTGACATCGCTGTGTGCTTTTTAATGTTACGCCTTTTTGAAAAGCTTCCTTTTTTGGGGTTGCGTTGTGCTTCAGATGCATCGTGGTTATTCTGAATGTGAGAAATGCTGTGTTTTGGCTTTTGAAAGGAGCCAAGTCCTACTTTTAACAAGTGCAGATAAGAATCACAAACAGATTGAGATTTGCTGGAGCACGGATCAAGACGTGGTTCAAAGCAGGGCAGTGATGGAGAGGGAGAGTGGATGGCAGCTCTGAAGCACTGTTGCATAACCTCCCCAACCTGCCTGCAAGAAGCATTGGTAACGGCACAGGCTTTGAGGGAGACATCTAGTGGTTATTAGTAACAAGACTGCCCAGTTCATTATCCCCAAACCACTTGCAACATTACTACCACTAGAATTTCAGGGTTCTCACTAACATTTCACATCTATATTTTACGCATACATATTATTTAGCCAAGAGATGCATGTATACTTTAAAGGTTGTCCAAGTGGGCTTTGACAGGAGTTTGTAATAATGGTTTGTACGAAGTAACTGCTCTGGGGGAGATGGAAGAGGAGTGGCCGTACTGAGGACCTGCATGTTGGTTCACATCCAGCTAGAGTTCAATATTTTCTCTAGAAGGGACGGTTCAGCACAGAAAGCTTTCTAGTCTTAGCTGGGCTATTAAAAGGTTTTTTTTTTTTTTTAAATGGTGCTTGTTTTCTTTTTCACCGCCCACACAGATCCCATCGATATCGTTAAGGATCTGATCCCCCCTCATGAGTACCTGGCAGAGGAGGACCCCAAACTGTACAAATCAGTGAAGACCAAGAGGGGTCCCCTGACAGAGGACTGGATTGAGGAGATCAAGAACAACCCGGGCAAGATGCCCATCATGTGCGCCTACAAGCTGTGCAAAGTGGAGTTCCGATACTGGGGAATGCAGTCCAAGATCGAGAGGTTTATCCACGACGTAGGTCAGTGCAATAACAGGGCGCTGCTCCTACACCAAGATATGCATGTGGCTGTGCTCCAAGCCACTGACCGAAAGGAAGTTTCATAGTTACTAGCTGGAGTACATTTGTGCATTTCATTTATCAGGAAACCTTTACCACGGTAAAAGCATAGCAAAATGTAGTTAAGCCTAATAAATATCGACTCTGTATATGTTCCGCCTCCACGGATTTTACATTTACCATTGTGCCTTCTGTGCTGGAGGCAGTTTTACATGCCAGCTCTGTGGAGGGGGGAAAACTGAAACCCGGATAACAGTTATGTAAATGTTTCATTGAATGCCCTGCGTCTGCAGCTTCGTTCCCATTGGAGTTTTCTTGGTGAGTAGGTGTAGCTAGCTATACTGGATAGCCTTTTAATAATTTACCAGCCTAAATGAATCGCTACTTTTATGACATTTTAAACAAACAGTGGAAAAAGGATGGTAGGGTGGTTTATTGCCTCCAACGGCTGTTGTTTTTTTTTGGATGCCAATTATTACTTTGGGTTATTAGTATTTTACTGCTGATATGAAACTGCATTAAAATGCATATTTTCGACTCGTGTTCACAGCCAGTTGGAATTTAAAACAATTAATTTGCATTGACTCAAGATAAAAAGCATTATGACTGTTTACTCATCCTTGTGTTAACATTGGAATCAGGATATCTGTTACACTGTATATACCATTCAATGATTTATAATGGAGATTTATTTATGAATAGTATTAGTTTATATAAAAAAAAAAAAAGATTAAGATTATTATAATGGCTTTAAACCCTTCCCATTGATAACAAACTAATGAAGAAATACCATACTAATTTCATTTATATAGCATCCTTCAGATGCAAGCATATTTTTTAAAAGGGTTTTCTTTTAAATATGGTTACCATATGACGCCATGCACACTAGGACAGTTCGGGACAGTTCAGGCTTTTCAAGTCGCACCACAGTGCATTCTGGTAAGTGTAGTCCTGCTGTTTAAAGACGATGCTGTTGCTCTTCCAGCCCTGAGGAAGGTGATGGTGCGGGCGCACAGGCAGGCCTGGTGCTGGCAGGACGAGTGGTACGGGCTGAGCATCGCTGACATCCGGCAGCTGGAGCACGAGACGCAGCTCATGCTGGCTCAGAAGATGGCCGAGTTCAGCTGCAACGACGAGGCAGAGCAGAACGGAGCCAGCACCTCGCCGGCTGACAAGGGCCAGGAGGCAAAGGCCATCTCCTCCTCCTCCGAGGCCGAGGACGTCTCCGGCAGCATCGGAGACACGCTGCAGGGCCGCGGCGAGCTCACCAAGCAGTGGTCCACGTCCTCCAAGTCTTCTCGCTCTTCCAAGAGAGGAGGTAGGTTGGGACCGTGTAACACAGTCTGGTTTTCTACAGCGTTTTGAGAAAGGGGTCCCCGAGAGCCTTCCACGGGGTGGAGGCAAAACCAGCAGAGACCGTTTCTCCTCGTCACGCTACAGCGGACCCTACCGGCCTGGTGCCCAGTGAGCTCGGGTGGACGTGCCTGGGAGGGGAGGCACCAGAGACTGGGTTCTTGGTAGTTAAAGGAAAGCCTTGAAGATAGCACAATGAAGATACTAGAGGATTCAGTGGGGCCAAGAAGGGAGTATATGACCATGTGAAGATTCATTATAATAAAGAATGCTTGTTGTTTGTGTGATACATAACCTTGTCCTGCTACTTTCAAGATGACACAGAAGAAGTCTGAGCCTCTTGAACAGATGGGTGCTGGAACTGAGCCAGGGATATATTTATATTACCCCTGTAGAGTTTCCCGCGCTGGCAAAGATATCTTTGTAACCAAGTTTATTACAAAAAAGAAACAAACAATGTTCAGTCTACACATTTTATATTATCTAAAGACAGCATACTATTGAGGAAAGCCATTATATACTTGGTTTGGGGTTATGAGTTTGCAAATTTACAGTATGCACGCTATAAAAATAGTTAAGAGGCAACGTATCGGGTGGGTATTTTATTTTGAGCAAGTAAGCAAGTTATCAATCCGTGTTTGTGATCCATATCCCCTGTTAACCTTGTATTAGCCTGGTTTGAACTCAGCCCTCGAGAGGTGAAAGACTAATGCATTATCCCTCTGTGCCGAACACTGTATCTTTTTAGCCTGTAAGAGTCAGTAGAAATAATACATCTACAGGTGCTTCCATATCTCAGTGTGGTGCTTGATAGCGTCTACTCCCGGGATTTCATTTTGACAATTTTTATCAGCACCCTGTTCCCTGTAAATAACCCCACCCCTCCCCGACGCTAAGTGGCACTACTGTCACAATCTGTGTCTCGCAATGGCTCCCTCAGTATTTATAGAAACAATTAGCTGAGCGCTGCTGACGTCACAGCTGGGAGATGAGCCATTGTGATGCCAATCACAATCTCACCCTTTCCCAAAGGGAACGGGGATGGTTGAGCAGAGAGCGCTGAAACTAGAAGCTGTAATTAGCCCAGGTCGGAAGGGGGGGGGGGGTTGTGTCAGATTATAATAAGAAAGTAGATTTAGAATATGGGTGCTGTGAGCGACAGGGTAGAGACAACAGTCGAATCACAGCTACAGAGGAGGAAAAAGAGGAGTGTGACCTACTTTCTGTTTCCCAGATTAGCTAGAAACTGCGCAGATCGCCCCACATGTTTTCTTTACTCATCACTGTGCTTGATTGTTTTAATTGGTTCTATATATAGAAGATCATGTTATAAGAAGTAAGGGTGCAGGATATCACAGGAGGCTTGTGCATGTCACCCCTTCGGCTTTGCGTCTGGTCTTTCTTGTCACTGTTTGAAAACCAACCCATGTTGACTTTTTATTGCCTGCAAACCTGTTAACAACTTGTAAAGACTGCTGCATAAAAATCAGCCTGCAGATCTCATGAATCTGTATCCGGCAGTAAATCACAGAGTTAAAATTCCCAGCAGTGGCTGTGCAGGTTGAAGCATGTTTGTTTAGTATGTAGTTTTGTTACAGTGAAGTTCAGGTTATGATTTCCAGTGGAATGTACTATAGGAGCAGAATTCAGTGTAAGAGTGACTGTAATGGAGGGCTGCCTGTGCTGTGACATCAGATTAATACTCTTCATCAGCACATAATTGCCATACTGTAACGTTTTTCATTTGCTTCCATTTCACTGGAAAATGGGCTTTTAATAGAATGAAGATCAACAGTAACCGCAGTAACCTGTTCCAGCTCTGCAGTTCTCCGCTGCTCAGACCGAGGGAAGTGTTGCGTTTCCAGCTTCACGCTGTGTTCTCCAATCCCTCCAGGCTTGCAGCCAGTCTCTGTTCAAACAGAGCTTCCCCAAACCCATTTGGAAACCCTGCAGGATACGAAACGAGGAGCCCTCGCCTCTGCAGCAGGACGAGACTAATCTCAGGGTTATTGGTCTGTTCGTTTTCAGGGAGCCCCTCTCGTCACAGCATATCAGAGTGGAGGATGCAGAGCATTGCGAGAGACTCCGAGGACAGCTCCGACGATGAATTCTTCGATGCCATTGGTAAAGTGTCTCCATCAATTCCAGCATTGTTAATTTGCATGCTGCACTACTCCTGCTGTTAACTGAGCATCATTTGACTGTACAGCTTCTTCCATGATCCTGAACGATGGCACACGCTCGTGCGTGTGTGTGTGTGTGTGAGAATGCACAGACTACTCTGTTTGTGCATGGCTTTATTAACTAACTGCAACATTTTACATATTGTTTTCATATCGTGTTTCTAGTAGATGGTTTAGAGCTTGTGTTACTGAATATTCCACCATTTGAAAATTAAAAAACATTAACTTTCCGGAGAACAACCAGCGTTTTGATTTCATGTTTGACCCATTCCACGTTTTACCACATGCTTGATTAAGCCCCAGTGTGTAGGTAAAAAGCTGAGACGCGTCTTATTAAACTCCTCGTAAAACCAGGATTGGATCAAGCTGCTCTGCAGTGGGAGTCTTATTTCCATCTCTTATTTTCTTCTTGTTCAGAGGACCTGTCCGACAGCGAGGAGATCTTTTCTGAGAAGATCACGAAGTGGAATTCGAATGACCTCATAGATAAGATTGAGAGCACGGAGGCTGATGAGGAGCAGGGTAAGAATGAGCTCCGTTTGTGCAGCACTTGCTGAATGAAAACCACGGTAAAGGTTAAGAAGCTACATTATTTTTTGCATCCTTTTTGAATCTGTCCACAAGTCTTTGTGTCCTGAGTGTCATGTTTTAATCACCACTTGCTGTAAATCCTGTATCATGTAATAGGATTAAACTTTAAAAAATATATATATATATATATCTTTTGAATACATATTATAAAAATACACATATGAAATTGAATGTTTTAAAACAGTATCACAGATTTCAGGACTGCTTATTATTATTATTATTATTATTATTATTATTATTATTATTATTAATAAATTATTTAGCAGACGCTTTTATCCAAAGCTACTTGCAGACATGAAACAAAATATAACAGTGTATAAATTAGTCTTAAATTGAAAAATAAAATAGAAAAAGAAAGATACATAGAGAAATGGCAGATGGGAAGACATAGCAGACATATAAAAGAAAACGAAGAATTCTAAATATTTAAAATACACAACTAACTAATAAAATAACACAACACATAACGCAGAAACATCCCAGAACAGCCCGTGTCCTTTCCCGATGTTCTTACACGATTGAACACACACTGCCGCTCACACCGGCAGGGAAGATGAATCCGTAGCAATCCTGAATCGCAGGCAGTAGAAACAGGTGTGTGGTGGACGCAGGTGAAAACAACAAAGTCCTATTCTATCCTATTACTGTTCTAGTCGAGACTGCTGGCATTGATGTGTGTTCAAGCGCCTTGATGTCTGGATTCACAGACCCCAGTTAGCACTACTCTTCAGAACTGCCTGATGTAGTACAAGATTATTGGTAATCGATGCAACCGCCCGTCAAACCTTTTTATTATTGATCATTAAAATACAAACCCACAGAAGCCCTTATTGGGTTTTTTTTCCCCCCCCCCCAGGAAATCTGTTTCAGGATTCAGCTGCTTCCAGTGTGGAGAGACTGAGCGTTACTGAGGTATGAATCTACAACATATATATATATATATATATATATATATATATATATTTATATATATATATATATATATATATATATATATATATATATATATATATATATATATATATATATATATATATATATATATTATCATACAGCATGTCTGAGGAGGAAAGATATAGCATGTTATTGCTCCATTTGGGAAGCTGATGGTTAATCTATTCAAACTAGAAACAGAGCACTTGCAGTGTTCATTCAAATGCTACTACAGTATAGGAATATACATGGTTTAAATGAGGGCCCTTTATGACACCAGCACGCTGAAACTGAAATATGTGAAGATGTATTCATTAATAAGTGTTTACAACACTCTGGTTTCAGTGCAGGGATGGAAGTAAGACTCCTATTGTATAGAAGTTTCACCCATTCCAGGTTTTAATATAAGCTTGATTTAGCCACACTGCATAAGATTCAAGCTCAGGTGTGACTCCCAGTAAAAACAAGAATGGATCAAACTGCTATGCAGTGGGGGTCTTATTTCCATCCCTGCATTATGTGTGTTAGTATATGAGCCTGATTCTCTACCTGCAGCACGCACGCACGCACGCACGCACGCACTCGCACACACACACACACACACTCTGAAACGACAGACCTCCTTTAGTTACATCCATGTGCTATACATGTGTTATGCAGGTTTGCATTGCGGTCCTGTGCATTGCTTTAAGCACTTTGGGAAGGGCTGGGTGATGTGAATATGTTTTTGCCTGTGCTCTCCTGTGCAGATGCAAAGCTCTGTTAGCAGTGTGAAAGGTAGCCTTGCTATCCCAACAGTCACAGTGACGGGAGTCTTGGCAGTGAGTACATTAGTAAGAGCAGCCTGCTGTACTAGCAGATTGCGTTGCTTAGACACTAGTGCAACCACTAACCCCCGTCAACTAATAGCCTGAAACTGCAGGTGGCTTGTAGTGTCATACCTTCTAGTAACCTATAGTATGTGCAAACCAGTAATTTTAGTAGAGCTGAGGGATAAATGGGGAATGTGTTCTAACAGTGTTTTGCTGTGTTTGACTAGCTTGTCCTTAACACTGCAATGGCGCTGAAAATCAGTAAGAGCGACAGGAAAACAGCACGCTCTCTCCATGATTGATACTCCAAATGAAACGCAGATTTTCAAATTGCTATAGAAACTGTTGTCACCGTTAAAACAACCAGCCGCTTGCTTTTGAAAAATGAAAAACCGTTTTTTTTATTTATTTTTTTTACATGTTGTATATAGTCATATATTTAAGATTGCTGGGCCATTTGAGAAAGCTGCTTATGTGATTTGTTGCACAATGCACAGCGCTTTAATCCAGATTAGCATGGGTTAAGTCCCCTAATACCAGAATGTTCATCTTCCTGACAAGTTTGAATTTGAGCAGGCTCTGACCTGAGAGTAGCAATTAGATCAGCCTGTGAAGGATGGCATATATACAGCACACAGCATAAAGGGGATTATTTTTAGACTACAGTGCGTCCTCTGATGCTTTCTTTAGAGACAGGAGACCCAGGACGGTTGTGATTAAAGACGGACCTGCAGGATGCTAGTCCCAGTGCCGTGCCCTGTTTTTGCGTAGTCACAGATGGTACAAGTTAACAGCGGTGCAGAGTGGAGCAGGGTTATTTGTGTAAGAGGTGCTTATTACAGTTGTAAAATGTGACATCTTCACTGAGCCAGAATGTAGCCTGAATGCTAATGCAGCTCGATGTTTTCAACAGCGCATTAACAACAGTAACAACTCCATTGCAATGTGCAGACCTCGGCTGCATCTTTCCAAGCAGAATCGTTGTTTTATTAGTGTCAAAAACATTATGGGGCTCTTGGCTGTGAAGGGCCCCAGTGTTTACCCCCCCCCCATAAAAAAAATCATCCCCTTAAACAAACTTAACTATTAAGGTCTAACATTAAACGCAAGTCGCTAAGTGTCACCCAGAGTTGTCCGAATATTTACTGGAATGTCATTCATGTTCTAGAGATCCAAGTCCTGTCTGCTCATTCGGACTGCCGGTCTTGCGTGCTTCTCAGAGTATGAAATGTAATTTGTTATAAATTTGACAATGTAGTTTATTGGTATAGTTATCACAAGGCTCACTTTTACCTCTCTTGGCAATCGTCTTTTTCACTAACATGCTCGTTCGTGTAGGATGGCTCCTCCCAGCAGTCTTCACAGCCGTGCAAGATCCACGTTCTCGTTCTGGTTCTTCATGGAGGCAACATCCTGGACACTGGGGGCGGAGACCAGAGCAGCAAGCAGGGGGACGTGAACACCATCGCCTCGGCCTTCGACACGGTTATGCGGGTCCACTACCCCGCTGCCCTGGGCCGTCTCGCCATTCGCCTCGTGCCCTGCCCTGCCATCTGCGCAGAGGCCTTCTCTCTGATGTCCAAGTAAGTCGAGCCGTTTGGAAGGGACGGGGAAAGAGATATGATACACCAACCCTGTGCTAATTCGATATTTAACTAGCTGAATAAATAATTGCAGCAGTCGCTTGCCCTGTGGTCTCTGACTGCTCTGCTCTGCTCTGTCCCGACAGCCTTAGCCCCTACAGCTACGACGAGGGCTGCTTGTCCAACAGCCAGGACCACATCCCCCTGGCCGCTCTGCCCCTGCTGGCCACCTCCTCGCCGCAGTACCAGGAGGCCGTCGCCACGGTGATCCTGCGAGCCAACCAGGTGTACAGCGACTTCCTGAAATCGCCGGAAGGGGCCTGCTTCACCGGCCAGGTCAGTGAAGGGCGTACATAAGGACACAGTTTAATCCTGAAGGGTTCATCCCTGCCCAGCCACTTCCCTCGCTGTCCCATCTGTTACTCCGCAGACCAGGCGCTGGCAGAGCCGTCTTCTGGCTGTGCCACGGATAATGTTTGGAATCCCCTTCGAAGGCGTTGTTTTGTTAGAGTGATTGACACCTGGAAGTCCAGGCTGAAAACATTGCCCTGCTAATTACGAGAAGGATTTTCTGGCGAAAGTATATTCTCTGGCCCGATGTTACTTATAAAAGGCCTTGAGTTGCTGGGGCATATTCAATGCAAAAAACATGTTTTTATATGTGGTGGCATCGAACAGTCTAGTCAATCTCAACCACAGATCATCTCTTACTGCATTGAGACTCAACTCCCCTTGATAATCCAGTCAATCTAAACCACAGATCATCTCTTACTGCATTGAGACTCGACTCCCCTTGATAATCTAGTCAATCTAAACCACAGATCATCTCTTACTGCATTGAGACTCAACTCCCCTTGATAATCTAGTCAATCTAAACCACAGATCATCTCTTACTGCATTGAGACTCGACTCCCCTTGATAATCTAGTCAATCTAAACCACAGATCATCTCTTATTGCATTGAGACTCAACTCCCCTTGATAATCTAGTCAATCTAAACCACAGATCGTCTCTTATTGCATTGAGACTCGACTCCCCTTGATAATCTAGTCAATCTAAACCACAGATCATCTCTTATTGCATTGAGACTCAACTCCCCTTGATAATCTAGTCAATCTAAACCACAGATCATCTCTTACTGCATTGAGACTCAACTCCCCTTGATAACCTAGTCAATCTAAACCACAGATCATCTCTTATTGCATTGAGACTCGACTCCCCTTGATAATCTATTGCGTGTGTCAATAAAAAAAGTGTCAAGGACAAATTATCCCAGGGCTCCTGATGCTTCCTGTATGAAAATGCTCTGTGGTAAGCAAGTTTGCTTTTTACTGTGTCAGATTCTCTCTCTCTCTCTCTCTCACACTCACACACACACTCACACACACACACACTCACACACAATATAACAAGTAGTTTTTTGTTTTTAATATATAAAAGAACAGCTGTCATCTGGCAATATTAAACCACCAAAACAAATCCCAAACTAATTTTAATACCCGTTTTGAAGGCTCGGAAATCTCTGTGGACTGTACGCGCAGAAGGTTTTTACCAAAAAATATCTGTCACTAAGAATCTGATATTACAGACTTCAAAGCTCTCAGGTAGTCTTAAAGATTTAAAACTAATCCCTGACGGCAACATCATTTCCACATCTTAGCAACGGTTGCCGTTTTCATTTTCCTCTTGTTGCCTGATTGCTTGTTTTCTACAGACGTCCTGCAAGGACAAAACGGAGAAAGCTTTCATGTAACTCTAACCTAGAAGTGTTCTTTTGCATATTCACGTGGGTATTAAAGTAAATTCAGTGCCAGGATAGTAACTAGCAGTGCTGGTGTATGGCAGCACACACGCTGTTAACTCTTGTCTCGTTCTGTCCCGCAGGTGTGCTTGATAGGAGATTGTGTTGGGGGTATCCTGGGGTTTGACGCGCTGTGCTACAGCAATCAGACAGCCTCGGAAAGTCAGAACAGCAGCAGGAGAGGCAGTGTTGTGAGTGTGCAGGTAATGTGATCAGAGATTTCTTTCCAGAATCTGTTCAAACTTGCTTTGTGTATTCCTCAGCAGGTCTGTGGGTATGTCAGGGTAATTTACTGACTTCTGCATGGTTGGGCCAGATGTAATAAAACCTTGCTTGGAAACATGTAGTGGACTTTGTTATAGACATCTGTGCCATATTTTCAAAGCGCTTCATCCATTCTTTAAGTAACTCCTACTTTTTGAAAGGAGAAAAAACTCCACGAGAGTGCTGAAGAGAACTTGGATGAGATTATTTAGTTGTTTTGGTTTTAGTACTGTAAAATTTAACAGGCGTTTTGACCAAAAAATAGGAGTTAATTAAAGACTGGAGTTAACGCTTTGAAAATATGTCTCTATATCTTGGGAGATGCTACGACCAAACTTCAAACGTGCATTTGCAATGAGATGTTATTTGTAAAGAGATGTTATTTGATGCTGCGGGTGTACTGACAGACGTGTGGTTTGGTCACTTGTCAGGTGACATGCATGAGACCCACACAGCTTTTTAAAACAGTGCAACGTTGGAAAGCATCTGTCTGATTGTTAGCTTGTGTTCCTGGGCCGCAGGACAATGACCTGCTCTCTCCCGGGATCATCGTGAACAACAGCTACTGCTCCGGGAACTCCAACCTGGAGGGCAGCCGACACCTGAGCCACAGCAATGTCGACATCACCCGCAGCAGCGCCGACGACCCCAAGAAACAGCTGCCCCGCAAGAGGAGTGACTCCTCCACCTACGAGCTCGACACCATCAGACAGCACCAGGCCTTCCTGTCCAGGTGAGGGCGCTGTCTGGGTGGGGGGAGCTTTCACTCCGATACGTTCCCTCTGGTTAAACACGTTGCCCCTTTGCTGTTTGTGTGTGTGTGCAGCTTACATTCCAGTGTCCTGAGGCATGACCCGGGCTCCAGGAGGTCAAGCAGCTCCACCATGCTGGACGGGGGGACCCTTGCCAAGTTCGAGTTCGAAGTGTGCGAATTCTTCCTCTTCGGCTCTCCTCTGGGGCTGGTTCTGGCTTTGAGGAAAACCGTCATTCCATCCATGGATGGTAAGATCCCCTTCTGTCCGCTGCTCAAGCGTCTGTGGGGTCACAGTCACAGGTTTCTCATTAGAATTAAACCCCAGCAAGTTAAATCAAACGATACTTGTTGTAGGAGTCAGCTTACTTGACAGTAGAGGACTCTGAACAGGATAGTTAGTTAATGATAAACCCTGTAACATAAGCTGTAAGAATTATTCAAAATCTTTAATGAGAATTGATTCTGATAGGGGCAGCAGTGTGGAGTAGTGGTTTGGGCTCTGGACTCTTGACCGGAGGGTTGTGGGTTCAATCCCAGGTGGGGGACACTGCTGCTGTTTTCTTGAGCAAGGTACTTTACCTAGATTGCTCCAGTAAAAATCCAACTGTATAAATGGGTAATTGTATGTAAAAAAAAAATAATGTGATATCTTGTAACAATTGTAAGTCGCCCTGGATAAGGGCGTCTGCTAAGAAATAAATAATAATAATAATAAATGATAGGTGGTACTGGGCAGAGCTCTCTATGCAAACTCATTGGTTGATCTAACCTTTGTCAGTTAAAACACTTGAGTCCCGCTAATCATTTCCTGTTGCCCCCCCACCTCTCCACAGTGTCCCAGTTGCGGCCGGCCTGCCAGCAGGTGTATAACCTGTTCCACCCTGCGGACCCCTCAGCGTCCCGCCTGGAGCCCCTGCTGGAGAAGAAGTTCCACCTGCTGCCCCCCTTCAACGTGCCGCGATACCAGCGCTTCCCGCTCGGCGACGGGAATTCGGCGCTGCTGGGTGAGTGAGCTGGGCCGCTCTTTAACAGAACGCAGGCCCCTCAAACAAGCAGCGGATCCCAGCTCCAGTCCTTGAGGGCCTCGCCAGTCCAGTTGTGTTTCCCAGCCGTGATCTAAACTGTTTATTGAACCATTTACCGGAACCGAGGTCCTAATAATTATTTGTATTCAATTCTAATAAAGCTGGAGTGGCCCTCCAGGGTCCCTGTCTTTTAATATACATGATGTACGGGAGTTAACAGTGCCTGTTCGTGCTGAATGAGATTTCAGTGTTATTTGAAATCATTTTGGATCCAATATCAGTGGATTAAATGTAATAATTAGTTCTCAAATTTAAATAACAAAAACGTATCTAAAAACACAAAAGTGACAGGTGTACAGCATCTGCTTGCAGTTGGCAGTTTTGTTTGTACAACAAATTTGAAAAGACATCATAAAAACATGCTATGAAATTCATTTTGTAAAAGTACAATATACTTACATAAACAATAATAAAAACGAATCATTATAATAACAGCAATAAACTGTATTTCTTAAATCAGATTTAAAGTGAATAACATTTACTTCATTTATGTTAAACAGCTTTCTGTTATGAAGAAATGTTTCTATAAATCCCATGACTTTGTCTGTTACTGGTCTTTATATTCCAGTACATGTGCTTCGTGTCTTTTGATAAGTTTGTCTTCATCTACATGTTAGCATATGCTGCACTACTACAGTTGGCCCTTACAGTGCAAAGCCTACAAAGTCTAACGTCCTTTACATTTGAACAAATAGTTAATAGGTGAAAATATACAGCCTGATATACTGATAAATAGCAAAGCACCTTACTAAGCAGTATCAAGTAGTCATGCAAATTTCTGTGTCCAGTTAAAATGTACGTCTCTTTATTGAAGAACAGCGATTGATTTTCCAGCATTTGTCAAATTGGACACCATGAAACACTATAGCACTTAGTCATTTTGAATGACAATTTCTTACCAAGTATGATTTAAGAGCATCTTTCAACCTGAAATAAAGCCTCACAAAGCCATTTAAAAATATATTTTAAAATTTGATGCATGAAAACAATAGGAAATGTAATTTTAATAATCCGGACATTTCTAACCCTGTCCTTTTTAATTGTTTTAAGTGAAAGCTAGTATTATCAATTGATTTAAAAATTGATACTCTTGATATGTAATGTCGGTTAGTTTTTTTTGATATATAAAAAAAAAAACAAGCAACCTTTGATTATTCCTGTATTCCTTTAACATCGTGGATCAGAAGGGAAAGGGTTTTATAGTGGGATGAATCCTTTAAAACAGGGTGGTTCAACCTGACCTCCTAGTGGGCAATTCTATTCCTGGTTTTTGTTCCAACAATCCAAGTCCAGTAAAAGATATTATTGCTCCTGCTAGTTTTGTGCACTGCCACACACTGCGGATTGGAACAGGAACCTGGAGTGGAGTAGCCTGGCAGGACTCGCGCCTTTTAAGCAGTGCAATCTGGTGTTGCATGAGCGCTGGACAGCCGCTGTAAGGGGTTGACTTGAATGTTCCTGTTTCCAGTTTGTGGCTCTATGTCTGTTTCTTTTTTGTCTTTTTTTCTGTTTTTCTAAAACCCTGCTTCTAGTCGAGACAGTCCAGAGCAATCCCATCCTCATCCTGGAAAGCAGCATCCCATTAGTTGCTCTGCGCTCCCAGGAGAACGTCACCGAGACCAGTATCCCGGTTCCAGTTCTTAACTGGCAAGACGGCTCCTGTAAAAGTCCAGCCACTGTGGAGTGTGTGTAGCTTTTCCTTTTCTGTATTGCCTTGTCATGCCGCTTCTCCTTTGACATGAATGTTCCCCTTCATGGAGGAAATGACATGCTTTCCTCTGTCTGGGAATTGGATAGAAAAAAGACTCCTTGAACCATTTGTGGTTTGCTGTACTTCACTGTAACAGATCAGGCGCAGGTATATTATAAAACCATGGAATAACCCAAATGGCTTTGTAATCAGTCTTGTTTCCATCCCCTATTACAAGCACCCATCTTTGTTCTGTGTCGTATGTGTACTGCTTGCGTCTGGATCTCCCACTTACTGCTTGAAGCTGTATCGCCTGGGGATTAGCTCTAATCTTAGGTAAGGGAGCTTGATTAGTATTAATGCAGGCCAGTGAAACCAGTCGTATAGGTCTATGTAGAACAGTGAAGCCATTTAATAGAAAAGAGAGAACGTTTTTTTGTTTATTTCAATACCTGCAAAGGGCAAAGTCCAGTGCATATGATTTGTGTTTGCAGTGCTGAAAGATAAACACGGCAACCAAACTGCGCAGGCAGCATTCGGGGTCTTCACTGCAGATCCTTTTTGTGCTTGTCGAGGCTGTACTTGGTTTGTAGTAAATTATTTTCTAGTTGAAATAATTTCATGCATCTTACCCCTGTCGTTCGCTTCCATCAGTTCTGAAAGAGATGCATGTTTTAGCAACCATATAGTTTCATTTAAAATTATATCTGGTATTGCCCCAGTTGAAATGCCAATTTCAAAGCATTCTTTAATGCAGTATGGTATAGTAGATGTGAGTTTGCTGTAACATGTGTTTCTTTCAAATTACACATGCGAACTCTGCCTAGCGAATGGAAGTACACAGCAGGTAAGGTGTACGGAATCATTTCTTTATCTAGACCTCATTTTAGCAGAAACTAAGCAGCACGTTGCATTTTGGTATGCATCTGTTTATACAGGTTTCCCTGAACCTTTTCATAAATTATGTTTTAAACCATGTTTCTCCCAGACAATGAATTACAACAAGGACATAATCCAGCTTTTGGATGCTGTTCAGCCCAAACTCCAGATTAGTTCCGCACCAGGAAGTCAAAGTGTGGTGTCCCAGGAAAACCTAACGCTTGCTATGTAATACTGTAAACCCCTTTTTAATCGCGTGCAATTCATTTTTGCTAATTTTGCTGATTTATTTGCAAATTGAAATGACTGCTAACTGCGCAGTATTGCATGTTCCGCAACAGTTTGTTGAAAATCACTAATGAAAGAAGCCATGGATACAAATTGGGTTTCGAGTACCTTGTATAGAGCTTGTTGGAAGGATGCAAACAGGGTGCCTGTGGCTAATTTCTACACTCCACAGACACACCCGAGTAGCCCAGTATTCAATACACTTTTTAACAGTATTTAGATTCCAAATAAAATAAGATAAACTTTGATGATGAGCGAGTTGAATCGGACTGAATCCAAATAAATGTCGCCCCTCATTCGCTCCCTGGATTGCATTAGCGTTTCCCACTACCTATAAAGTGAATTGAATCAGGCTTTTGATTCAAGAGAAAAAGAATGAAAAAAAAAACCCAAACGTCCTGCATTTCCCTTCCTACCCTCTGTCTGTAAAGTTTGATGTCGAGCTCTATTTGTGCTCATTGCTTCTTCCTGTGTGAAAAAGAGCAACTCCAAAGAAGCTGTTTTCCACAAATCTGCTGACAGATTTGCATCTGAGGTGTTGTTTCAATGTAATTCTGTTTGTTTAGTTTCTCTTGTCTTTTCCCTTCGTTCTTTTTCTTTCTTTCTGTCTTTCCTCCTTTTATTCGCTCTTTTTCTTTGTCTCTCCCTCCTTCTTGGACGGGTGCCTAATTTGATATCCTTGTTTCGGCTCAATAGCAGATGTTGTTCAGTCTCATGGTGGCGTCTTCATGGATAATTCATCCCCCTCCTCCCCCAATACAGCCCCTCACTTCAGGGGATTCCGGAGAGCCAGTGAGGTCAGCATTGCCAGCCAGGTCTCAGGAATGGCAGACACTTACACTGCCTCCAACATAGCCAACAGTAAGTGTTCACACTGCAACACGCTCTGTCTTCCCAGGGAAACAAGGCCAGACCAGCTGACACAAAAACAAAACAGCATTTCATTCTACACTTCCACACGCTACACACTGTAGGTCTCAAATGTTTGGATTTTGAAACAGATTTCTTGTGACCTGGCGAAGTATCAGATATGATTTTAAGATTTAAATACGTGTGCGAAAACATGTGTTTCTTTCAAAACTGCACATTTGAGAGCTATGTAGCAAATGGATGTGCATCGCAGGTAAAAGATATAAAATGATTTTGCTAGCTACAATCACCACACACAAAGGACTTCCATACAAATGGAACATGCCAGCATACAATTTGTAATATAGGCATCAAGCTTATTATTATTAGAGAGTCACACACAAAGCTCAGGAAGGAAGGAACACAGCTTTTAAAATGCTAGCAAGAGCAGCTACAGTATAGGATATTATCACTCCCATATACAATGTGTGCTGTCCCTCTGAACTATTTACTGCTGTTCACTGTCTGCCCATGTGTATCTTTGTTCCTTGTCTACGCATACATGACAATGACTTTAAAGAAAACAAAGCGAAGCACAACTTGCTTGGTGTTTGTTGCTTTGTTGTAACATTGGTCCACGATGCTGCTATGATAAGTGTGCGTTAACAAGCTTGGGTGTATTTGTGAATACATGAGGATTGCATTATGAGATGTTTTCTAATTACCACTAACCAAGTTCTATTATAAAAGTTTCCAGCACTAGATCATTCCTTGTCTTTCAGTCTTTTAAGATTACTTTAGAATCTGTACCCCACAGCATATGGCTAAGATACTGTTATAGTTGCATAAAGAATTACAATGTTATAGTAACAGTACATTTGTTTTTGAAACAGCAGTAGCATAGATATTTATTTTGTGTCATTAATACATTATTATTTTTTTTTGTTTGTTTTTCATAGAACAAGCATGCCAACTTAACCATTCCAAAAAACTAAGCCTTTTATCCCAACTCGCTCTCCCCTGTAACAAATCCTTTTTAAAGAGCGTCTCGCCCAAGTTCATTAGAAAGAGCAAAGCACAGTCCAGCCCCCTGAATCGTATAGAGAAGAGCCCCGAGACAGCACCGAGTCGAAAAGCCAGTTCTGTTCCACAGATCCCTGACCTGGATATTGAGCAAGGTATTCTGTTGGAGGGAATGTATTAACACCACCACTGCTCACAGTGTCCAAATAACAACAACCAATCAAAACAATAACTACTAGAGTAACACTGCTGTCCAGGATCAAGCTCCTCTTTTCTTTCCTTCCTCTTTCCACGTTTCTTGCAGCTGCGATCCAGTAAATCACTGCTCAGCCTAACCCCTCAATGATAAAACCCTGTCCTAGCACTGTTAAACAGATGTTCAACCAGCACAGGGCAGCGGCGTTTCTATGGGAACCTGGGGTGGGGTTATCTGTGGATTTATGCAAGGGGGTGTTCAAACCTAGATTTAAAAAACCTGCAGCGTAGAATTGTGCTGTAACAAAGCTGGAAATGGGAAACCACCCCCCCACAAAAAAAAAAAACATTTTATGCCCCTAAAAACGCCCCTGCCAAAGTGATCCACAGTAAAGCAGACATGAACAAGTTCTATCCTACTGACTGTACAGCAAAGTGCAGTGCAGGGTTCAGCCCTTTCCCTGTGAACAGAAACAATTTGATCTAGCCTGATGAGACTGACCATCCATAAAGTCTGCATCAAAATCACATGCCAACAGGCTGGGGTCACAAATGAAACCACTTTGGTCTTGAGACCCAGGATTGAATAGCAAGGCACGTGCAGGATCGCGCAGGATTGAGATGTGCTTTGCTGTAGTCCATGCCATTCTGAGTCCCCATTCACAAGCACTTAAAATCCTAAAGAAATAGTACAGTAACAGCCGTCCTTACGGTTGCTTGCTATTACAGAACGCTTTTGGTAAAAAACAGTTCATCATCTGCTTTACTGGCTCTGTTGGAGTTCATTTTTTACTGCCTTTGTTAGGGATCAAACCAATCTCCCTAACAGACAGCCACTAGTGATGATTCATTTAATATGCCATCAGTAGCACTAGCATAGAGATCCCTTTTTCTTGCAAGACCATGTTTGCCAACTGTGTTAGAGGTTTTCAGTCCAGAGTTAAATAAACAAACAGATCATTTATATTGCTTTTTTTTATTTAGTCCACAAAAGTAATTTACTAAACTGCTAATATATATATATATATATATATTAGAAATATGCATGTAAGTAACATACAATAAACTATCTCAGTATAGACACTAAAAGGTAGGAAACCTCTACAGCAGTTGAAAGGTTCTTGCCAGTAGATGGTTGCCCTTGTATACACTGTGCTAATATGCTCCTGCTTTCCTTTCAGTTGCAGCCCGATGGTGGGGCACTAAGAGAATTGATTTTGCTCTTTATTGCCCGGATGCGTTGACCGCGTTCCCTACAGTGGCACTGCCACACCTGTTCCACGCCAGCTACTGGGAATCCACAGACGTGGTCTCCTTTCTCCTGAGGCAGGTACGTGGCGCAGGACACCAACACCGCAAAGGAAGGAATCAAGCCTTACTTGAGGCTCTTTCGGGATCTTTCATTGCAATCCAGGACCGTTAATTACTTCATTGAACGTGAAGATTCAATCAAACAAGCTAGAACCAGGCCCATGAGTGCTCGGCCTTGTGACTGAGACATGGCCAGCACAAGATCCTGGACTGGAATGGAATGAAAGAGCCACAGAGGAGTGCCGCTGGTCCATGTTCTACTACCTTTAGTCCAGCGCCCAGCCAGGTAGAGCCATGATGAGAACTGTGATGTTTCTCTCCAGGTTATGAGACACGAGAACTCCAGTATCCTGGAGCTGGATGGGAAGGAGGTGTCCGAGTTCAGCCCATCAAAGCCCCGGGAGAAGTGGTTACGAAAGAGGACGCATGTCAAAATAAGGGTGATTGTTTTACTGTTTTTGTATCGGTAACCATTCACTCAGTGGTAGAATGGTACGGTGCTCCCTATTTGTTTTGCTATCTTGCCGATCAAAAAATAGTAGTGAAGGGCTCCTTTTACAGTAAAATATAGTACTTGTACACAGACAGCTGTTTCGGTATTTGTGTTTTAAACTGGTGTTCAGTGAAAGGGCTGGCTTCTATAAATCTTTAATTTTAGGATTTTGATTTCATCAATTAACAATTTCAGTCTGTTTAAATGAGGAGGCTGTGTGGTCCAGTGGTTAAAGAAATTGGCGTATAACCAGGAGGTCCCTGGTTCAAATCCCACCTCAGCCACTGACTCATTGTGTGACCCTGAGCAAGTCACTTAACCTCCTTGTGCTCCGTCTTTCGGGTGAGACGTAGTTGTAAGTGACTCTGCAGCTGATGCATAGTTCACACACCCTAGTCTCTGTAAGTCGCCTTGGATAAAGGCGTCTGCTAAATAAACAAATAATAATAATAATATCCATTTATTTTTCCCGGTGCCAGAACGTGACCGCCAACCACAGAGTGAACGATGCCGTCTTCACTGAGGACGGGCAGCAGGTGGTCAATGGGAGGTTTATGTACGGCCCACTGGACATGGTCACTCTCACTGGAGAAAAGGTAAGTCTAGTGGTTAGAAACTCACACTGTCCAGCACCTAGTTAACTGCGGGAGGGTTGTTTTAAAAGATTCAGAGCCTGTTGTGACATGTAGGATTTCAAATGTGTGCACAGTGGAAAGCAAGCGGCAAAGCTGTCTTATTTCGAGAGCCTCTGTTTCAACGGGGATCAGCCTAGCATCTCAGCCCCCTAAGAGAAAGACTGTCTGCCTGTTCCATTGCTCTCAGTCACCAGCACCTCGGCAAGCTCTTAAATGACGAGGCAAGAGAAGAGAACCTGCAGCCTTCACTGACGTGGCTTGCTGCTTGTGTGCCTCCTTCCAGGTGGATATTCACATCATGATGCAGCCCCCGACAGGAGAATGGGTCTACTTCGACACAGAGCTCACTAACAGCAGCGGCAGGATCTCCTATGTGATCCCTGAGAGCAAGCGACTGGGCATCGGAGTGTACCCGGTCAAGCTGGTGGTCAGGTAAGCTGTGCAGTGCCAGCGTCTGCTCCAGAACAAAGTAAGCACTACTGTTTCATATCCCACTCTACTACTGGAGTCAAGGCAAAAAACTCCTTTGCAGTGATGATTTAAGCTCTCCAATAAAAACAAAAGGAAAGCAAATGTTAACAGATTACAGCAATCGTTCTTTTCATTGAGCGGCAGTACTTCTGTCAACTGAAATAGTAAAAGCTGACGATCTGGTAATGCCTGTCTCGCTGTGCTTCTGTTGCAGGGGTGATCACACGAATGCAGACAGCTACCTGACGGTGCTCCCCAAAACCACGGAGTTCGTTGTGTTCAGTATCGATGGCTCGTTCGCAGCCAGCGTCTCCATCATGGGCAGTGACCCCAAGGTCAGGGCTGGAGCTGTGGACGTTGTGAGGTACGTGTCACTCAACATTGTAGCATTGACTTGCATATTGTAGAACTGAACTGTAGAACTGTGTGCTACCTGTTTTTTTTTGTTTTTTTTGGGATCCTTTTATGTGATTGTGTTAATATTTTTATCCTTATGTCCTGGGCCATTAATCAATTGGGTGATTGCTAGTGGTCATTTCTGAACACAATCTGAACACATTATCGGCACACTTTAGTATAAATAAAAGTCACTATCAGTCATTAAAACTGAGAAAACAGCAACGTGGTTGAGTGGGAATTTAACTGACTCTCTGTCCGTTAAGTGGATGTCCCAAATGATTATGTAAACAGAAGTGTGTTACACATTTTTTTTCTGTTTGATTACTAACCGTGGCTGTGTTGTTGTGTCTCAGACACTGGCAGGACCTGGGGTACCTCATCATCTACGTGACGGGACGTCCCGACATGCAGAAGCAGAGGGTGGTGGCGTGGCTGTCCCAGCACAACTTCCCCCATGGAATCGTTTCCTTCTGCGACGGCCTGGTGCACGACCCACTCAGACACAAAGCCAACTTTCTCAAGTCCCTGATCACAGAGGTGAGATACAGCCAGCACGGTTCTCATTCCAGTTATTTACAGGAAAGTGTACAGCTTAATTCTTGGGAGTTTTGCATTGCACACAGTGACACTGGGTGGTCAAATGCTGTAAGTTTTTTTTTTTAAAAGTTATTACGTTTTTAAGCCGGCAAAGTCTTCTGCACCTCAACTTTTAGCTGACTCCCATCCATGTCTGAAACTGACAGAATAACTTTAATTAAATTGTGATGAATAAGCATAACATTGTTAATATGCAGTTAAATTGATCTATCTGTATCATTTAATATAAATAAAAAATAAGTTGCATAAGGCATTAAAAAAATGATATATAAAGTGTACATAGTAAGTGTTGCTATAATGTGCATTATTGATTTGCTCCTAGGCTCAGATGAAGGTGTATGCAGCGTATGGATCCACAAAGGACATTTCCGTGTACTCCTCCATTGGACTGTCACCTTCTCAGATTTACATTGTTGGCCGACCAACCAAGAAGATGCAGCATCAGTGTCAGGTGAGGGTCTTAGGAGGGTGGGTCCTGTTGGGTACTGAACTGGCACGCACAATAAACCGTGGATCTTGCATGATGTCAGCGTAGTGTTTATTGTGCAGAGGGGCGCTGGGTGGAGTGTCCTCCAATGTGTGGAGGCTATTTTACGAGCACCACAGACCAGAGAAATAAGGCAGCTCAAAGAACTCTTTTAGTTTTTTTAAACAGAGGCAAGCCCTTGGTCTCAATGCCAAGGTAAAACTGATAACAAACTGGTTTCATAGATTCTGATCAGCACTAATCTTGAACGGCCCTACCTAAGGTAGCAATAGGAAGACCAAGAATAGTCCTAATTAGAGCAGTGACCAGAAACCAGCAGTGTAGACATAATAGCTAGTGCCTTCTTCAGTGTGCTGCATCACCTCATACTGTAAAAAAAACCCGATTATCTTGTTGTAAGGGTTTCAAACGTGGTGAAATACTGTAAACCCATTCGTTCACTATTACTATAACCACTTTACTGTTTCTTCATTTATAGAGTCTAGTTTCGATGTTCTTGCATAAATCTCTGGGGGAAAAAAAGAGGGGTTGCAGGCAGTGCGTTGAATAGAGTTGTCTTTGTGTTGCAGTTCATCTCGGATGGATACGCGGCTCATCTCTCCCAGCTGGAGTACAGCCTTCGCTCGCGGCCCGCGAAGAGCACTGCCAGGATGGTCCTCCGGAAGGGCAGCTTCGGGCTGGGTGGAAACCCGGACTTCCTGAGGAAAAGGAAGCACCTGCTCCGCACCATCTCCTCCCAGCCCAGCACCGGCACCAGCAGCTCCCAGTCCAACCACAACAAGCCCGAGCGAACGCAGAGCCAGTCAGAGAGCGAGCGGGAGAGGATTGAACGAGGCCAAAGAAGCATGAGCCTCGCCGCGGGGTGCTGGGGCCGCAGCAGCAGCACCAAAATGGAAAGTGCCGTTTTAAATCAGAAGTAGGATGCCAAACTGGACGCACCTTGAAAAATGGGGAAAAGGGGGTGAGAAGAGTGCAACTTGGTTAGAAGCAAGGCAAAAGGAGTTTGGGGGAGGGAAGGGGAGGGCATCTTTTCTTATCCAGGTTTCTGAGACTCTTGCGTGTAAATACGTGTCTCCTTCGCATTCACAGTATATATATACATATTAAGAACTGTCTGATCGGGATGTTGTTGGTAAGCATGTGCAATGGGTGTGGATCCTTAATGGTGGGTACATGAAATCCAGCACAAGTGAAGTGACTTGTGTAAGTGTAGAGAGCAGTGGTGCTTCTTTAGAGTCTTGCTTTATAGTAGTAGTAGTAGGAAATAATTATACTGTACATTTGTAGATATTTCCAGCATGGCCTGCAGGTCACGTGAGGCCTTAACAAATGGTTTAGGTTTCCTGTTATACAGAATAATAATAATAATAATAATAATAATAATATTATTAATAATGAAAATAATATTAACAGTAGTAAAAGAAAGTGATGGAAGAGTGACATGAACAGAGGCAGGGCCAGTTATAGTTTTAACATTTCCAACACTGATGTACAGAGCTCTTTTCCAAATCAATTCTCTTCAGAAACAATGTAGGTTTTTTTTTTTCAGCTTGACCACTAAGTGTTGTTGCTTGTTCCTGAATGGGCAACTATGTCAAAAGAGTTAAGAAATTTAACTGGGACACATCGTTTCACAGGCTGTGAAATAGACGCTTTGAGGTCTGAGTGGCTGACCACGAGGACCATGTCGATTCTGCTTTGTTTGGACTTTTGGAGCTGGGCGCACCTTTCCATGACCCACATAAAAGATCTGTACCTTTTTTTTAAGACGCCTTCATTCACACCTTGGCATCCCCTTGAGGAATCTTCGAAAGTGTGGTACAGGCAGACACACAGAAAACAAACAAATGGCCAAATCTTTTTTTCTTAGCTGTTGTAGCTCAACTATATAACCTCATTGTTTTTGCACTAAGTAACTTTTAGAATGAAGAACTTGTAACCATCTCATGTTGCTACACGTTATTATCTGTAGTGCATGATAGTTATTATTTATTGCCAATCCAGGGTGTAATATTTATCTATATATATATATAACAGTGTGATTCACAAAGGGTGCACCACCCACAGCACCGTGTTCTTCACACCTTTAAGCTGGGACTATTGATATGTGCAGGCGGTGCACACTTTTTGAATCATGCTGCTATCATATCAATTCTACATGTCAGGATAAAAATACATAACAATAAGACAAAGTGCCAAATAGGCAGTCTTGAATGTTTTAGGATGAGGCCATATCCAAATGCAGTACAGTGTTTTCCATTAGCATGTGATCGTACAGTGAGGCATGTAACACTGTGATATTAGTGGGCTGAGAGCCCTGCACAGTACAGCTGAGATCTTTGTTCATCGTAAGAGTACAATAAAAACAAAACACTGGAAAAGTACTAATGCAGGGTTTCTGAAACAGAGTAACGACATTTACTTTTACAACTTTGGAGATTTTGGATATGGCTTCAATCCAAAAACATAGCTCTGGCTGAGTGCAAAGTATTGAATGTGCTTTGAAACGGATGGTAATAATTCAAATAAATTGCAAGCTCTTTTGCAAAAGGTTAACGAAAACGTATAATGTGTGTAGATAGTGTAAAGTTAATGTAAAATGTTCTGAAAAGTAGGTATATACAGGCGAGTTATTTATGTAAATATATAAGGTGATGGCTCCTTCAGGTTTTATTATATTTAATTTTTTTTTTTCTGTTTCAAACTTTATTTTATGGACCAAGAGTAATGTAACTGTCAATGCATAGGTGCAATATTATGACCACACTCCACAGCTGTATGATAATTTTAAAAGACACTTCATGGCATTGACAATCAGTGAGCCACGTGTACTGGTTCTACAACCCCTTGATGAACCCACAAATACATACAAACTGGCCTTTGAATAATGGAATACCAGTAATTCAAGAGACAACCCTTTAACTTCGAACCTCAGTAGTTAAACATCCTTGGTACTGGATGTCTTGTTTAAGATGCATCCAAGGAGCTTCCCAGACTCCCAGTGTGCAGCAGGTACACATTTGGACACTTCAGAGCTGTACTAGAAGCATCTTGCATGTTTTGTGGAAGCCCAGTGTAGCATTCATACAAGACACCTGGAATGGCTCAAAACGCCATGCAGCTTTTTTGGATCTGATAGTTACATGAAACGTGCGTCCGGCCTGAGACTTATTTATGTCATGCATACCTTGAGACACTTGGGTAGCAGAACGCAGCATGAAGCCATAACATTTGTCTAGTAGGAAGTTTTGTGTTTTATTCAGGCTTGCCATATCCAATGCAAGGGGCAGAGTGCAGCTGTAGAAGAGCTTGGTAGTAATGGGCCACCTTGAACTACACCCAGGATGTATGGAGTCCTTTTCATAGCAGATTTGTCTGAATTGTATAGATGGGAGTGGGCGGTAGCCAACTGTATCTCTCCCTCACTTTGTCACACACAGATCCACATGATGAAATGAAAAACACAGAATTACATCCTGATATTTTCTGTTTAATTCCAAAAAAAAAAAATTTTCAACTTATCTCATTTCAAAATGAAAATGAATAAATAACAAAAAAAAAAAAAAAAAAGATTTTATAATACAAAATATTTTTAAACCTTTATATTTTAATAGGCCTGTAATCTCACAGATATTACTAATGGGTTGTATTTTAATTTAACAGCTAAATAAGATAGATAAATACATAAATAAAACTGAGGGTACTGGTTAACATATACAGTAACCTCCTAAATATTTAGTACAAAATTAGTTTTCTTTTCAACACAGAAGTCCTTATTTGTGACTGAATAACACAACTAGTTCAATCAGCTAACCCTATACTGAAGTTCAATCTGTTTGACCTGATTGACATATACATTTATAAATACTTCATGAAGAACAGTTTTCAAACTAAAATAAAACTATATCTTACACAATGTGTCCAGCCAAGGCGTGACTCGTGTGATCCGGTAACCTTTCCAAACATGTTCATATTCAGTATTCTTCACTCGTTGGACATTTGCTAGGATCCACCTCCCTCCCGTTTGCACCACACCCTCCAAACAGACCGTCCTTCGAGTCCCCTGGAAGGCTGATTTAATGAACACACCTGATCAAGTCCACCCACAAGGATAAATGCCTTCCCTGACAGACAGGGACACCTTTTTAAAATAATGTGAGGGCCCACCATGATGGTATTGGTAGTGATTTGCTCAGACTTTAACACACATCTCCCTTGGCTGGCATAATCCCTGGATCTCAATCCATCTGAGCACGTGTGGGAAGAACTTGAATGCCGCATTGGCGGAAGCAATCCTTTGGCCTACCTCACTAACCCAGATGCAGTTCGTACATCTTCAGGCATCTTGTGGAGCCGTCACTGCGGCAAAATACGGGCAAACCTGGTGGCAAGGGAGGGATCCTAAAAAAAAATTTTAAAAAAAGTGTCTAATTAGTGCACTAGATCAGGTAATGCTTTGCTGCGGTAAATATTAGTTCAGAAGCCTTACATTTTCCTCTGTTGCTGCATTTTGAATCCATGAATATATTGATCAATTTGAGAGAAAAATTTTGTATTCAGAAGTGTTCTGTTTTATTTATAGAGAAATGTTACATATGGACTTAGGTGAATATTGCAACTTATAAATGGTAATTTATATATATATATATATATATATATATATATATATATATATATATATATATATATAAAAATTATGATATGCTATACCAGAAAGAAGATAGCACACCACTTACAAAAAACAAATGTTTCACACTTCAATCCTCTGTTTAAAGGTTTCAATTTTCGGTATTTATTTCAAAATGAGTGTGTAAAAATAACATTTCAAACTGTTAACTTGTGTTAGCACTTCAGACATACATATTTCTTCTCTGTTGTTGCAATGTTCTAGTGCCTGGGTGTGCTTTTGTGTACAGTATCATTGTACGTTATGTGGATTAAAAGAAATTGGACAGCTATTTTATCCTTGTGTTTTTATATAATATACATCATTTGTAGAACTGAAATACTTCCAGATTACAGCCAGCTCCCTGTCCTGCATACCAATCCTGCTACATTTATCCTGTACAGTTTTCATCCGAGAAACAAAAGTTCTTCACTGAACGAAGTCTGGAAGCTGTAGTGTTATATATTCTTCTGTTTATAAGTACAGTTAACACAGGAAAAGATTTTGTGCTCAACCTTTTGGAGATGCTGGGACTGGAGCTTTTTGCTCCTAGACATGGGCTCAACTGCAATTGTAACTCTGCAATTCGTAATTAATTGCAATTACAATGTACATTGGCACACCTGTGTAATTGCTATATAATTGATCAATTGCATTTCAATTATGCATTTATTTGTCATGCAATCATTCCTGTATGTTCATCCACTTTTAATGGCCCCATTTGTTTGAAAGTTGTATAGCATGTTTCTGTATTTATAGCTGTGATTTAATGCTTGCTTATTTAGAAGAGTAACCATGTTAATTAAGTAGTTTGTTACTTTCGTATAATTGTAATTACTACAGCATACAATCGTGCTGCACTTGTAACTGACCCTGGGTCTGACTTTAACTAGGGTCTACTTCAGTAATTGAGAGCTCAGCTGGAATGAAAACCAGCACAGACAGTGATCCCCAGGACCGAGTTTGAGAAGCCCTGCTTTAAAGAGTATTCTAATGTTTTTGAAAATAATGACCCAGTTAAAAAAAGATTAACCAAAAGTTTTACATAAAATAAACTTTTAATTTCCTGACGGCACTGCCAGTGAACATTGCCACATGAACACTTAATATTCTACCAAGGTTGTTGCTCTGCTTAGAAAATCAACGCCAACCGATTACAACAAAATAAGAATAAGACAAATAATAAAAAAACAAGATCAGTAGTTTACTTCTTCCACTGAAGCGGAGAGGAAATGTTAACCTAACTGTCCACATTCCTGTCTGGTGTTAGGTCAACCAAACCAGCTCCTTCACCTATTCTCCCGAGAAAAACCAGCTCCTTCACTTATTCTCCCGAGAGAAACCATTTCAGGAGCTCTAGCGATTGAGTCCCATTCTCTTCTGGAAATGGTAACCGTCGGCTGAAGTTGCTTGCTGTGTGGGGCGACAAAAAAACAGAGTGAGTGTAAAATTATTACCTCCGGGGGTGGGGGAACACTATTGTGGATTTGCACATTGCTCGGAGGGTGTGGTCGCTATATACTGTAGGTTTGTTATGGAAACTCTGCTATTGTGTGGCACAGGAAGAGGTTGTTTTTATGCAGTCTACCATGAAAGACAGATTGCTAATGACAGGAGGGAATGCAGTGACTGTCTGGTTTGAAAGAGGCTGATTCCAGGTAAAGACTTTCCTTTCAGCAGCGGTATGTCACAAGAATAGGGATCTGGTAGAAAACGCTATTCCCTTCAATTGAAATGTTTATGGGTTATCTGCTCTAATGCGTTTTTGCCATGGTGGAAATGTTTGTGAATGGTTTACATGTGTTTAAGTGATTTTATTTCGAATACAATCTATCTTTACTGGCCCTTGCCCTTCTCCTGAGCTGCTCTGCACTGGCGGTGTTCCTTAGGGAATACCAAATGGATTTTTAAAGGGTCATTACCAGTCAACTCATGGTTTTGAATATTTGCTGTGAGGGGAGTGTGAAGAACGTCCTTAACCCAGAGACGCATCGTTACCTTATTTATGTCTTTGTGCTTCTCTTTGCTTACAATTTCTTCCAGTATCTCTCCATCACCCCTCACAATCCTGTAACAAAAGCAAGAATGAAACCAGGGTGCTGTACACAGCACTACATTATAACAATAGCATTAGCAGCGCAGATGACAGCTGCAAACTCAAAAGCCTATAATGAGTGCGGCGCATCTGTTTTATAAAAGCATTGGCTTTTGGTCAAAGTACTTCATTGTAATTATTTAAAGTGCTGCCAAGTGGTCTGCTACTGAAGTGGTTACTATGGGAGTAATACAATCCCAGCTGCAGTTCTAAGTCACTTCAGGTACGATGTAGGATGAAAATCCCTCTTTAGAACAGTACACCCGCTGTGTTATACTGTATTGCTGCTCTTAGGTGCCAAGAATTTTGCACAACAAGCCACGCAGTGCTTTATTAGGACTGTATACCTCTGTGAAAACTGACTGTTTTCCTGACTGAGTTCACCTAGCTATGAAATGCTGCTGTTTTTTATTTATTTATTTTTAAATTGGCATAATAGTCACAAATTCTTATGCTGATAAGAAAAAAAAAAATATTCTACAGATTTAAAAGTAGCTGCATTTCATAGCTTGGTAAACCCAAAAAAAACAAAAAACATTTGCTCAAGTACTGGCAAATATTCTTACAATGAAAGGTACGCAAATTCATTTCATTTGACTTCTAACTAAACTGCATTGTTTTATGGATGTATTTCCTGTTGCTTTTTTTCTGAGGCTATAAATCATTTTCTATAACAGTGTGTTTTTTTTAAATTATTCTTTACCTTGTCCTCCCAGTCTCTGGATCTATTACCCTACGAATGACGCTCTGTCTGGCGTCCCACTCTTCTTTGGTCATAGGCCTCTTGGTGGAGTGCCGAGCCTTCTGCTCATCCGTCATTGCTGGAGCCGAATGCATGGGATACAAGAGTGCCATTTAAGAGGTTTTACACTTTCCTTACAGAAAGTTACTACAGCAGTACCTCATAATGCAGTCCTCTCCATCGCTAATTATAGCGTTGGAACTCCACTTACCAATCCTGTGCCACTCTGCTTCACTGAAACCTTGAGACGGGCAAATGACAAGAACTTATAGTTACATTGAAATGGTCCCCCTATTCAAGGAACTAATTAATATCTGCTGACCAACTCATAAGAGAAGGTTGCTCTGCAGTGTTATATATTACAGGGGTGGAAATAAGACTCCCATTGCATAGCAGTTTGGTCAATTTCTGGTTTTACTATGTTTAACAAGAATGGGTGACCTGCTATGCAACAGGAGTCTTATTTACCTCTGTGTGAAAGCAAAGGCTGTTTTACCCAAGCTCAACTCACCTGGTCCCAGCTCCACCGACGGCTCACTTTGCCAGGTCTCCAGACCCGCTTCCTCTGCCTTCAGCAAGGCAGCTGCTTTCTCTGCAGCTGCTTTCTCTGCCTGCACTGCTTTCTCTGCCTCCACTGCTTTCTCCACCTTCTCTGCTTTCTTTCTCAGTTTCTTCATTTTCTTTCTCATCTTCTTCTGCTTCTTTTTCTCCTTCTTTTCCTTGGCTTTGACCTTCTTCAGTGTGCGTTTGGTCTTCTTCCTGGACTTGGCGTCGCTGGACTCCGAGGAAGACGAGGTAGAGGAAGATGAATCGGAGGATGAAGACGAGGATGAGGGCCTTTGCTTCTTTTTTACTTTCTTCTTTTCTTTTTTTCCTTCGACGTAATCTGAAAGAATTTACAATCATTTAAACTGCAAGCGACATTGTTTTTTTGTAGGATTACGAGCCCTTGAGAAACTACGTTTTTCTGGGCTGGACAGGACCAGGTGATAAGAAATTATTCATGTCATACTAAAGAGATCCTTGTGAGAAACTAAACTCTGTGCACTGTGGTGATTTGTTATCTTGTTTGGTTGGATTGGGGCCATTACCCTAACCAATGTAATACCACCATGGACTCCATGTATAAAGAACATCTATACACAGGGCTCAATTATGGTTCAGTTGTATCAGTTTTGGCCCTCTTCTATCATGGCACTTCTATACAACACATCACTTTGTAACTATTCACGTGGGCAGTGTTGGGCCTCAACCTTGGTTTTTGCTGGAGGACTGAGGTCGTTTCCTGTCGGGGGAGGGGCTGCTTGCGCTGCTGCTGGATGAACTCCTGCTCCTCTTCTTTGCCTCCTTCTTCGGCCGAGCGCTCTTGCTGCTTGACCTGTCCCGTGAGCCGCTTCGTCCCATGATGGCTATCGACTAACTAGGCAATGCTAAAACTAAAATGAGAAGAAATCATATAAAAATAATAATGACGGCATTGGTGCAGAAAGATGGGCTGCGCTCTTTACCTGGCAGACAGGCCAGTGTAAAACTGTAAAGCTTTCTCTTTGAGCCGTTGCCCTAAAGTTTACCCTAAAGCTGAGGGAACACGAAGCCACTTTTTCAGGGACAGTGGAAACCTGGTTCTAGGAGAACTAGTTTGAGGCATCTTTGTTGTTTTAACCCCAAGTCTCCCCTGGTGTGCTGTGTAGTGGCCTGCAACCAAGTTCCAAGTCAAAGTGGCTTTGTGTTCCCTGACCCAGAACTGATTTAAATCTTAAACTCAGGATTTTAATTCTCTCAGCTGGCCCTTCTCAGATACAGAAACAATACTGTGCATACACCACGATCAGTAACCTCTGCTTCTATCCACTGATCTAGTGCAAGCTTGCACAATGACTAGGAAATATATTCCAGTTGTAGGAAATGCTGGTTGTAGTTGCACAGTATTTGGAAATGCTAAAGGTAACTAAAATTACATTACAATAATTGTACGCAATAAATACAAGGTTGTTTTTTTTTGCATTTTGTGACCCAATAGTTTCAGAACACTGCTGGTAAATCAGCCACGGTGGTAGCTATGGATACCAAGTATTTATTAAAATGTTATTTTAGCAAGATTTTGGCACTGGTAGTCGCCATTAGTTGAAATCGCCGATTCCTTACTACCCATAACTGTTTCTTTAACTGAAGCATCTTCTGACAACCGGTAAAGGCTGTTATTTTTTTTCAAATTCTAAACCACACTTCTGTTGAAACGCGAAACAGGCAGTTTTTTTCAGGCAAAATAAAAGTATACGTCGTGCGGCGTCAGAGTTACGTTTTCTGACTATATACCATTGTCATTCAAAATGAAACCTGTAATTGTGTTTATTGTTCTGTGAGATACCAATACATACGTTTTCTCTTATTTATAACATACTGATAGCAATAGGATTGAATTATGCAGTCACCAACGTGTTGGGGTCCTGAAATGCTAACCGCGCATGCGCAAACGGCTCAATGCAACGTCGAAAGTACGGACACAATTTTGCAACCCAGTATTTAATTTTGTCTGGGGGGGAAAATAGATCACAACTTGTTAAACGACTAACTCGCTCACAGATGATTACAACAACACCGAGTTAACTGTGACACGTTTGCCAATCTTAAAGGAGGTAAGAAACAACTAAGGTAAGGTTTGTTTTAAATCTATTGACGTAAAATAAAGTCTCACCTGCTTTAGGTGTAGTCAAGCATCGGTTGTGTGAATTTATATTTGGATTAAGCACAGCAGTCTATTATTTAAATGTCTTCAGCAATCTCTTGTGATTAAAAGTTCTGACGACGTAATAAAAAAAAACACACACACACAAACATTGTGTGCATCGGCGAACAACGTCCCCCAAGCAAACCGGGTTTGGTAACAAATAAGTCCTACTGCTTTTCAGCACCGTGGGATGTGTTCGCGTGATCTGTGGTAATCTTATCTGTCGCGTTGTTTAATTTTCTAAGGTGGTTGCTCAGTGTAACTGAAATGTAATTATCTAATAAACAGTACAATGCATGTATCTGTGAAGCCCATAATATAATGCTTTTGAAAAATATATTAAAACATTTCCCCTGAACCAAATGATAATTCCTAAACAGGATGATTCAACCTGAAGCCTCTGCACATATCGAGAATGGGTTGAGGGTAGAGTGACAGAATGTATATTATTTCAGCACTAACCTTATGGATACATTTTAATTATGGCTGCAGTCTTTACAGAGAAAAGTACCAAATGGCAAAAAAATGCTATTTTTTTAAGCTGTTATAAGAATATATAGGTTACAAAACTTTAAAGAAAACTATTCTACAAAAAACAATGAAATAGTTTGTGTCTCATGACTAAAAAGTAACATAAATGATCTTTACTACTGAAGAAGATAGCAACATTCTTAAGAGAACTTGGCTAGTATATTTTAGTATTTCTATTTACTATTGTTATAAAGTTATGGATATACTAGAATGGTCTGCAGTTTTAAGTGGCGTTAACCCACTCTACAAGTTTGTAGTGTTTAAAAAACATGTAAACATGTGGCGGGCAGACCTTAGCTCTCATCATTTAAGGAGGGTTAATGTTTAATGGTTTTACACAATGTTGGACATGAGTGGAACTGTAATCTGAGATATGTCTCTGCTACATTTATATTTAAAATGAAACGTCTTCTAAAAACTCGAGACAAAGCTCTTATAACCCTAGTTAATAAGTGGGTTTATCTTAAAACTGGCACACTGCATTGATCATCTCGGCTTCAAATTAACAGGCAGATACAGTGTAACATTTATATATATATATATATATATATATATATATATATTTAAAAGAACAAAGTGTGTATACATTCATTAACACAGGCACATCCCAAATGATAAATCCTCTTTTATCGCTATACATCGGTCAGGATGAATGAGTACACAATGTTCTAATTGATAGAACATGTTCTCTGTTCAGCATTTTGCAAGAAGGTGTCTTTTGTGAATCCATCTGCAAATCCCACCTCCCCCACCAATTGTGGTGTCTTGTTACACATGGGGCACAGCTTGTTGCGCACACTGGAGGATCGCATCCATACGATCAGGTTCCAGCGCTGTCCTAATGTGATGGGAAGTGCTCCGTGGAATTGCTGTCCTCGATGAAGCAAGCCGCACGTCACCTTGTGTTCAATCTCCACACATTCAGAGTCGCTTATAGGAACCTGCAGCAAGAATCCAACACAAACGCAAATGCATGTTTAACAGTATAAAACAGCAGACTCGAGGATGGAATTAAACCAAGCTTACTTAGCACAGCGTAGCAGGGTCGTAACTCAAACCAACCAATGAAGTGATTTTTGTAATATTAAGTTTACACAGAGAATGCAGAGTTTACACTGTTAAATGATTTTGTCTTTGTCAAAAAGTTAAACATCCACATTCAAAGTCCACAGTCATTCTGCGGAAATGCTGCTGATCCCTGCTTCACCCTTGATCGTTCTCAATGGTTCTTATAAGCTCTAAACATTATAGTACAACAAAAAAAAGATAGCTCTGATTGTGTTATCATGTATACCTGTCTCATGTCTCCAAAATACAAGTTTCCCTCTGTGAATGCTTTCCCCAGCGATACATTAAGAGTGATTTCGGCATTATCGTAGTGGTAACTCAGGTCCAGATCCTGGTGCAAAGCGTACTTCACCACAAATGCTTTGTGGCTGTCCAGAGAGTCCCCTCCACAATCCGGGTACAGCAGCATTGCAATAGGCTGGAGGTAGTTCTCCCGAAGAGGAGTGATGAATCGGTTGTCAAATCCAAGCTCGTTCAGTAAAATCTGTACCAGTAAATCAAACAGAAAGTCTTGGATCCTATATTAAGAGGCGCTCGGCTCAGACAGTGCCAGTCAGCATTAACAAAGGCTGCAGTGACAGGTCTGCAGCAGGGTTATTTCGATATTAATTCAGATGAGCTTAACTATATTGAAATTCATTTGTAAAGAGCCCATGCAGATGCATGCATGTTAATGGTGAGATTTAGAGGTGAGAATTTCCCATGTTACTGCCGTGTCATTTTGTAGTGCTAAACTTCAGCTTACTATCCCATTTTATCAACACATCGCTACCTTAGAATGTAGTGTGATAAGTTTCCCTTTAGTATGCGATTTTCATGCTGATATGCAAAAGAGGGAGAGGCTAAGAAGATGAGTCAAGGATTGAAGAAATTGTTTATTAATCTAATCTTACCATCTCATGATATTGCTTATATCTTGCTTGTCATAGTGCTAAGGTCATGTGAACTTGAACACATTTGATTTCTTCATACCCCATAGTTATTCATGGTGTTGGGTCTGCCTTTGGGTGCATCCGACTGTTCGAAATTCTCCAGTTCTTCTATCAGGTTTCTGCAGAATTCCTTTGTAAACACCGGGAAACGATAGGTTCTTTCAGCTCCCAAAATGAAAAAAGGAGGAACTTAGCATTTTATATACTACAATTCAACATATTTGTGAGTTTAAAAAAATCACGACCATGAAGATTATAATTGTATCTTGATTTGTAGTCAAATTTGTGTACAGATCTTGAAATTTTGAATGGAAAGGAACTTCCGAACCAGTGAACTGCACATAATTTCAAACACACACACTGTAACCTGAGTCACTGAGTAACCGCTGCACTTAGTGTTATAATCACTACGCAGCCTTACTGCTTCAATTCAGACATTTTCAGTATCCATGTGTTTGTTTTATAGCCATTACATTATGGAAAATGTGTTTTAGTTAATAATGCTGCAATATAATTACCGGCAAGTGACTCAATGAGATTCAGCAATCCTTCTACATTAGCATCTTCTGATCGAGAAAAGTTTACAATTTCTAGAAATTCAGGGGCCAGATATGATTCCTAGGAGAACCACAAGAAAAGTCAAACAAGTTTTATTATTTAACTGTAAAAGTAGTCTCTTAATTGTATTTATTTTGGTCCCTTGCTTGTTTAATTGTATTTTGTTAAGGAAGTGCAATGGTGTTAATAAAAACGTTTGTACTTTACCCAACGTACCTGTAAAACATAAACATGGCTGTGTAAGGGTTTATAAAATTCGCTTATAAAAGCTGTTCTTTCTGTTGACGTTTGGCCAAGTAGCCGTCTTCTCTGAATCTCTTTTTCAATCTAGAAAAACATAAAATATATATTTTTTTAGTTGTGCTGGCAATAAAACGTGTTGTTTGATAGTAGGCTTTAGTGAATGTACTTATTTTTGAAAATTGCAAAAAACCACTGTATGGAAGGTTAGGTTAATGGTGTAATCTTTTTTTTCCCCTGATATCTCTTAACCTCGCTGTTTACCTTCTCTGTGACATTTTTGAATTGTTCGTTTGTAACACATCCAAGATTTCTTAAGACCTGAAATAATGAAAAGATTGTGAGTTTACAACAGTACAGCGAAACATAAACTAGATGAAATGTCAACGCGCTGGTTTCACTAAGTTAAGATCAGATTGCTTTACATGAGGTAATCGGTAGTTCAATCATAATTAGTACTAAAGAGGTCTGTGAAACCAGCTGTACTATGATCTGGTCGCTGTTTCAAACACATAAATTCAGACTGGTGTAAATTTACAACTATACAGCTCTTACCATTTGGTAGTCTTTTGTGAACTGCTGCTCAGAAATGTATCTAACATGTATTTTGTATTCCTCCAGAAAAATATTGTCCGTGTAAAAGCAGGAACAGCAATAGAATTTTGCTCTACTATTCTCATTGCATTCCATGATTTAAATGGTTTTAAGTATAAAATACCGAAAAATCTGTTGCCACAAATACCCCGTTATTAATTTCTGCACCGTCTCATAAATATATTATTATGAACCACAGCAGTTTGACTGTACCCGGATGTTTTGGTCCGGCTGTAAATTAATCCGGGAAGAAAGTTGAAATATAAAATCGTTCCTGGGAATTCCACTTTAAAAAGGGTCCGTGTGTAATTTTGAAGGTACAGGAGGAAACGTTGTAGTGAATTGAAAACCTGCATGTAAACGCTATTATTTTATAGTGGGAAAGGAGCAAAAGATGACAGACGTTCCTGAAGCTGACAAGCCTGAAGACAATTCAGACAGCGATGCAGATCCCTTAACGAGGTACAGGCAAGTCTACAAGTATATTACCAAAGGGAAATACGCCAAGCACCTCTCAGTTCTGAAAAAGAGGACCATACGGCGGTGTGCTGTAAACTTTGTAGTGGAAGGTAAGCAAGTAACATTTTGGTTAACAAGTCAATTAAAAACACTGCTTTCATCCAAGAAAGCACACACACATTATATATATATATATATATAAAATTGACTTGGAATGCTCCTCGTAAAAAAAAAAAATAAAAAAAAATAGAATTCGTAGTTTTGCAAGTTCCCTGACTCGTGCACATGCGCACAGGACAGAGGAAGCAGAATCTGGCATGATACCGGTTGACTTCCTGGCTGTGGTCCATCGGTGAAAAACTTCCGGGCTCTATAATAATAACAGCAACAAACACCTACATTAAGAGCACCCCGTTAACTGCTATCAACAATACCATTAACCGAAATCCAGAAATTATATTATTTAATGTCAGTTGTAAAATACAGGTCGACGTTTCTCGTCTAACGACGGTTGTTTGAAGTATATGTTTAAGTTATTTCAAATGCTAAGTATGGACTCGCTGCAAGTTGCTGAAGAGGAGGTGGTCGAGTCTACCTCCAACAAATGGGAGGAGATATATACCTTTCTCTCGGAGGGCTGCTTCCCGCCTACAATGGGCCCCATAAGGAAGAAAAATCTCAAACGATACGCGCAGAAATTTATACTAGAAGGTACGTCTCACTTTACAGTTAATGCATTATTTTAGGATCCCATTGACAACAGTGTGTTTATTTTATTACAATTAACTTTAACATTCAGCTACCCAGACAGAGACATACACACATTCTGACCTGTTTCAGATGTGCGATTGCGACGTTTTTACGGTTTGTCGGCACTGATTTGTCTTGTATCTACACAGTATTGTGTGGGCGTCATCATGTATTTTCTGTATGGACCAGCTTTCAACAGTGCTACGCGATAGAGAGAGCTGTATGGAGAAACAACGCGTCTATTGCAATAGATCTGAGACCTGATACTTCGGTATAATATGTTGTTTAAAGCATGGTCATTCAGCTAAGTCTAGGGTTACTATGTGACTCCCATGTTCCAGGGGACAGTTCAGGGTTTTCAACTCGCATCGCAATGCATTCTGGTACGTTGTACCCGTCTCAGGTACCTTTCACTTGTTTCTTTTCTTTGAGAAGCAGGACTACACCTACCAGAATGCATTGGGTGTGAGTTCAAAAGCCTGAACTGTGTTATACTGTCCCAGTGAACATGGAGTCATATAGTAACCACAGCTAAGTCCACTAGTGTCTGCTCAGTCCAAAAACATGACACTGCCCTCTGAACCCTCTTCAAGGTCAATTTATTTGGAACGAGTAAGCCTAAATCCCAATGGCTCGGGCAGTTAGCCTGGTTTGTTAATACATATACAAAAAATAAAACTTGGTCATGCAAGTTTTATTTTTTTGGGTGATATTTGTCACATGCTTTGAGATACTGAACCGGTTCCTATGATTAGCTCTGTCCAATTGTATTATGGGATGTACAGTAGGTTCACACACATCCAGTTACAATGTTGAACCACTGACCTTGCTCTCCTTTACATGTCTGTTGGAATCCTTTGGCATGCATGTTCCATCTTGCGTGTAGCTGCAGTGTGCTGAAGTACAGTCACGTCACGCTTTGCCAGAGGATATGCTCTCTTATACCTAGTTCATCTTTGCAACTTTGTATATCTGTTCATTGGGTTTTGTTTCTATTTTAATGGCAGATAGCCGACTGTACTATGTGGGGCCGAAGAAAGAAGAGAAGCGCGAAGTAGTTATTGATCCCGAAAGAAAACGGCAGGTGTTTCTAGAATGCCATTTCAATGACATCGGGCACCATTTGGGACAGAAGAAAACAGTCCACAGGATCCAGAGCAAATACTACTGGCTGGGAATAGTGAGGGATGTGGTAGACTGGGTATGTCCTGCTCCGTTTCATGTCTGTTTTAATAAGAGTTAGTATTTCCTGTGGGCTTAATTATGTTCATGTACATTGTTTTGCTATGTATAAAATACTGATTCTTGTAGTTCGTTATTCTAGTTCAGGATTTATATTTAAATTCTGTATATGCAGTAGCTCCCTGAAACCTGCTTGCAGCCCCACACGTTTGGGACCCTCTGCAGTAGGGCATACAGTATATAATATCACAGGAAGGAGCTTCTTAACGTGCTGTTTGGCACACTGCTAATTACGTTGAGTTTTGTTTTTTATTATAGATAAAAGTTTGTGAAACGTGTCAACATGCCGAGCACAATAAAAGCATGTCCAGAAAGGTCAGGCCTATTAAAGTGGAAGCACCATGGGAAATCCTGGGAATCGAAATACTTGGTAAAACTCTCTCCTGTAATACCTAGTGAAATGCTGCCTTACAAACGGGTCAGGATCCTGTAGAGCCAGATGGTTTTGAGTTTTGTGTTATTTTTGCAGCTTGGTAGAATTTTGATTGCAATGCTATTAGTGAAAGGTTCGTTTCTGTTTGTACATCTATGGTTTAAGCTGTTTTTGCTTGTATGGATTAAGTTGGAAGTGCTGGCCTTTTCCGCTCATTTTGTGAAATCTATTTGATTATTTTATTTTGCAGGGCCTTTTCCGCAATCTAGCAGAGATAACACATGCGTGCTCATAATAACGGATTATTTCAGCAAGTGGGTTGAAGCCATTCCCATACAGAAGAAGGAGTCTATGTCAGTAGCACAGTGCATAGCGTCTTCATTTTACAGGTAAGTTTACCTCGTGAGATGTTATTCTTTCTTTGTTTTAATTGTTATCAGCAACGTGAAAAAAGCAGATCAACATGACCTACATCCACCATGCGTACATTTAAAAATGAAAGTGTGGCATCCGAATCGGCAATGCCACTGCGGAGGAAATATATCGCAACTGGAATAGATTACCATGTAGAATACAATGTGGCATGCAGGCATCTCCCTATATTGTCATATTGTGATACTTTTAATGCTCACCCCTTAAATGTGTTATGTTCACCTTTGCTAGTATGTATATTACTTTTTTTTTTTGTCCTAATCCAGGTTTGGGGCTGCTAAAACTGTGTTCTGTTGCCAAAGCCGGGAGTTTTGCGATGAGGTAAGAAAACCGTCCTACTTTTATGATTTTTTTGTTTTTTGCATAGAAAATTCTATCCTTGTTGCATATAGTCTCACAGTCTGTTTTTTGCTGTATCTTTTTCTTTAGGTCACTAAACACCTGTTTGACAGATGGAACATGGTCCATAAAGTGTCTCCGGCTGAACATCCTTTGTACACATGCCTGTATGACCGAAGCAGTGACTTGTTGAAAGAAGCCGTTAAACAGGTGGTGATGGAGAAGCAAGCGGACTGGGATGACTACTTGGATCCAGTTCTCTTTGCATTCAGAACCTCCGTCAACTCAACTACCAAGTTTACACCGTTTTTCTTGATGTTCAATAGGGAAGCAAGTTTGCCAAATGAGGTAAGGTATTAGCTGAAGTTCTCTATCATAGAGAAATCATGCTGCTCTATGCAGTGTGTTCAATCATTTACCAGGCAGAAGCAAACTAAACCGGCTGCCAGGTTCCGAATGCAGCATAGCGGGTTTTAAGTGATAAAATTTATATTTCTACAGTTCTTTCAGAAGTGGGAATTTTCACTGCGAACTCCCCTGAAAGAAAAATACAACCTTATCTGTCGTTTTAAAATCTAAAGACTTGCCAGCTGCCACAAGTATTGAGTGCTTCTGTCTGCTACGAATGAGGTGTTCTTAATTTAAATAAATTGTCCTTGATTTAAACTTTTAGATTGATTTCGACAGTCTCAAGGATCAGCAAGGACAAGAGGTGTGCTCTGGCAAGCAAGACTGCACTGCAGAGTTTGTCACTGCAATACAACAGCAGCAGAACATAGTTAAACAAATGGTGAGTTCAGATTAGCAGCTTCCACAAAGCCATGCTCCTGTATGACATACACCCTGGTGTGAAGTTTGCTTCTGTTTTTCTTTTCAGGTTATTGCCAACATGAATGCCTCTTACAAGAAGGAAAAGAAGAGCACCAAAAGGGGATCGAGGAGCATGCAGTCCATAACCTTTAAAGTAGGGGACACATTGTATGGAACCAGCGACTCTGCACAGCTGAAGAGGCTGAAGAAAAGCCACTTCTTGTCTTTTCCAGTTGAAACGGTTTTAACCTCTGAACAGAGTGGCTCTGATATAAAGTAACAAGGTTAAATTTCTTAGAGGGTAAACAAACACCCTGCCTCAATACCTTGGTATGTGGGCAGGTCTCTCCTTTTAATGTACAGTTCACTCTTCGTACTTCAAGCAAAGTATGTTCAGAAGGCGGCCTGATGAGGGCAATTGAGAAAATATGCTGATTTGCAAACCTGAGCAGAAAGGAAAGGAAGAACATAAGCCAGGTTTGACCAAAATGTCCACACCTGGCAGGACAGGTGCAGTACTGTTCTTTCAAAATACTGTAGCCTATCGATCTAGAGTTTCTCACGTGATTAAAATGATTCCTTTCAGCATCCAAATCAGAAACCCAGGGAAGGAATGGCAAAAAAATAGTGACTTTTTATTGAATTAAAATATTTTTAGCTACTGCAACGTTATTCTTTCTTGGACAATGCTATGAGAGTCTTTGTAAGACGATTATTCCATTATGAAAGGGTACTCCTGTCGGGTGAAATGCTGAAGTGGATTGTCCTGATCTGAAGAGAAAGAGTTAAACAGTCATTATCCTATGTGAAAACCATGCTGTCTTACTCTAGATGTGTAAGGAGGTTCTTTAGAAATATACACTGTGCCGGGTCTTCAAAATGTTTACTAACAACAACGATGACTAGTTATGTTCCCTTCTGGGAGCTTTGAGTAAACGTAATCGCTTTTAAGTGTTTCAGTTTGAAATGTGTGTTCCGTTCTGCACAATTAAAAGTGTATTACAGAAGAGATCATCCACAAGAAGGATTTTGTTTCTTAAATGAGGTCCATGACCACGAAAGGGGACCTCCAGCATATACTGAAAGCTAGATTGCTTCACATACCATGTATTATTTCTTTATTTTTCCCTTTATGCCTTGCATGATGATTGCAATCCTTCCAAGTGGTTCTGTTGCTCTGCTATTAAGTTATGTTTATGTAGTTTATCTCCATTGATAACTTAAACACTTAGTTACAGTTTCTAAGATAAAACTTAGAAGAAAGAGCTTGGAACCCAAGGAAATGCGTGGTTTGGACAGCCCCATTTGATAAGCCCTTCTCTGCCACATTAACCAGTTTAAAACACAGCTCTTCTCCAGTAATAATCATAATAATAATATACGTAAATACTTGAGCATTCAGTATAATTTCTTTATTGCTTATTTTTAAAAAGCATCTTTGCCTCTTCAGAAAATACTGCAGCTTGCCAATGTATAGTTGATTAATGTCTTTCATTACTGATTTTAGTGTATTTCTTTGGTGCTATATTTCTGTCTAAATTACCTGTAAAATGGTACTAAACCTTTAATTACAGAGTATAAAGGATGAATTTAAGGCTGTATGCTGTGAGAAGGGAAAAGCTATGGAATATAGTACTAAAAGGGGTTTTATTTTCTGATGCACCTTTTAAAGTACGTATGCCATTGGTACTGTACTGAAAACTTGCCATTCTAATGCTGTTAAATATTTGACTTATTGTTCATATTTAAAATAGTGTGTTGTTTGAGATGGCAGCAAAACTTTATTTATCCCTTTGCAGGATAGTCGTGTAAAAAGATTGTCTGTTGCTAGTCTTTTAAATGTGGAAATACACTGTAAATAATAACATTGTGCTGAATAATGTTTAATAAACACGTCAACTTTTAAGAACATTAGTATTTTTTTCTAGGACTTCCTAAATCCGACGTTTTGCATTAAATTAAAAGGTGCAAATGTAGTCAGACTGGCGACAATAGGCTACAGTGAATATTATTAATGAAGGTAAACTACAGATCTACAGTAAAGTAATTCACAAGGACTTCATAGACCAGACAGCCAACGGTAATGATATGTCTACATGGTATTTCACGCACTTCCTCATATTGCTCTCTTTCAAACGGTACAGTATCCTTGTAGAAATCCCTTGTCACTCTGCATCGTTGTGTACTGTTATAAGTGTCAGGATGGAAGGCGGAGCTCTGACTTCATAAGCAGCAGTACAAGCCACAGTTTCCGTGGAGTACCGAGAGACGGGTCAAAAGAACAGAGTCGATTCTTGTGCATTGCATTGGAAATATAAAACCGGAGTTGCCGGTGAGGAAGCTCAACATCGAGTAAGTGAGTTGACATTGAAATATTTTAGTCCTGGACTTACTTTAGAGTTACTTTATATTTTCAGAATTGAAATGTATACCAATGAAAAACGTCAAACGTACTTTTTATCCGTGTTACATGGTTTTATGTATTTTCTCATTCCGTAATAACATTTCTATGCTGTTGTTTGCATATTCATTTGCATGTAAAATGACGGTGCTTAAGTCAGGAACTGTGTGCTGCCTAATGCGACGGTTTATGGCTGCAACTAGCCACTCTGTAAAGACACGATAATTGAGGAATGTTACGGCATATACAAGCGACGACTAATACTCTAATACTCTTCATTCGACATTGAATTGATTGTAACTACGACACAGAAGCAGACACGAGTTTACAGCTGTGCGTTCTGCAGGTAAATGGGATTCTGTTCCTAATGTATTGCTATCGCTGTCATTAAGGGCTGTAGCGTCATGTCACCTTAGCAATCTGTGGATTGCTTTAACAAAATAAAAATACATCTATAGTTTCAAGTATAAGAAGATCCATTATTAAAAGTGCATTTACAAGTGAATTCAGGCATACTGTGCTTCCTACTGTTCACAGATGAAACTCTTTAAAATAACAGTACTGTGCACATCAAAGAAGTTATTTTGGAAATAAGCCATAGTCATACTTTGTAATGCTATTGTTTAAAATGAATTCGGGGAACAGTGCAACAAAACAGTCTGCAAAACAACAAAACAAGTGCTTTCTGTGAACGCAGGTGCAGCTGCCATATTGGCATGATGCAATGAACATTAGAAGTAATGTACTGTAGATGAAAGCGAAGTTCCTGTTAAATCAATGTAGCTGCTGTAACCCTATGCTGAGTTCTGTAAACCAGTTCCATGCTTGTCCTCATTCAGCTGCTGGCTGCTTGAGTCATCCCAGAGGGTGGGACCTGCCCTGGAGCTGGGGAGAGGCTGAAGCATGAAGGCAGTGGCTGCTGTGGGATGCAGTCTTTTATTTACTGTGGTGGACATGACACTCACCACGCTCCTGTACATCCGTGGAGCTCATATAGAGCGCTTTGTGCAGGACCTGAACTTCTTCGATGTGTATCGATCTGTGGTGGATCTGTGGGCCGCCTCCCTCGTCAGGTCTTCCTTGCTGATGGGTGCTGCTATTGGGGTTTCCAAAAACACCACTGAGGGTCCCAAGCGGGTGAAGGACTTGGAGACTTTTACAATTGTCATGTGCCTGCTAACAGGCATGTACTCCGTGATCAAGCTGCTGCTGTATTCTGAAGTCATGGAGTCACTGAGTGATCCGTGGTTCCTGTGCCTGGTTGCATGGACTTGTGTCTCCGCCCTTGCCACTTTCCTTACATGGAAGCTGCTTTCTTTAGTACAGCCGGTGAGGGAAACAACCTTAGGCATTAACTCAGAGGCTGCCAGCCCAGAGGAGACGGAAAGCCTGCTGGATTCAGAGGAGGACAGCAGCAAAGGGGCCAAAAAAGACACTGCATCTCCAGCAACAATAGGCAGGCTCTTGTCATACTCAAAACATGATGCTGCCTTGCTGGGACTAGCGTTTCTGTTTCTCATCGTTGCTGCTGTAGGTGAGTTAGACCCTTATAAATACGATATGCATTACTTAAGCACATTTATATAGCTTGCCGCTTGTGTTTAGTTTACTGTTGTATACCACAGAAAATAAGAAAGTTAAAGATCTTTAGAAAATATGAGTATTACGCATTTTCTCATGATGTTTTTACCTGAATAGTGCATAGTGCCACCTGGTGGCATAATATTGAAACTGCATCTTTTTCAAATGTTTGCAGTGCTTTAACTGGGGGAAAAGTACATTTCCCTGAACTCCCTCACCCTATAACAGTACAGTAAAACATACTCTGTACTTTTTTTTTTTTAATTGCAAGGCGAAACCTTTATCCCCTATTACACTGGACTGGCAGTCGATGCGATAGTTATTCAGAAGGACATGGAAGCCTTCTCCAAATCCATGATTATTATGTCAGTATTTGCCATTGTAAGGTATGTCATTTTCACTTGAATGCCCTATTCTTGTACAAGTTCATTAAGTATAGAAGGGCTCTAATAAAGTGATGTGTGTGTGTGTGTGTGTGTGTGTGTGTGTGTATTTAATAGCCTTTGACAGCTGGCATTGCTTTGATTTAACAGAAGAGCTTACATACAGGGTTGTACTGTCTATGTTATCACTGAGATGAGTATGTGTGTCTTCATATTAACCCCTCCTCTCAGTTCGTTTGCGGCAGGGGTTCGAGGTGGGGTGTTCTCTCTTGCCCTCGCCAGGTTAAACGTCCGAATCCGCAACCTGCTCTTCAGATCCCTGGTCCGCCAAGAAATTGGATTCTTTGACGCGAATCATACAGGTTACATCACATACCAACACCCTCCCTTTCTGCTGATTTGTTTAGCCTCAGTTACTCCCTGTTGTGTCCCTGTGTACATGCATGCTTGTATTGAGGTGGATAAGACTCCTGCATATACTATAAATCCAGTGCATGAGGGCAACTTAAAACCACCAAAATAATTTCACCTGTGGCCAATTCTCTAAATGTTTTACACATTTATCATATACTTGTGATAAATAGGGGTGTTGCCGATGCTCGTTAAGAAGTATTTATCGGCAGATATTAAGTAAATCCATTCATTAATGTGTTGATTTCAAAACAAGAAAAGCTGTCCTTCCTTCGCCTTTACCACCGAGTACCAATCAGTGGGAATTAACTTAATTATATTAGTTTACCGCCTCGGTACGACAGTAAGAATATCAGCGCCCTGGATGAGAGGAATATTCACTTCCAATCAGCTTTTAAAACAATGCGAAAGTGAATTGCCATTAATTGGTACTCAGTTGTAAAGGTGAGGGAAGGACAGCTTTCTTTCAAGTTTGGTTTCTATAGCTGCTCTCATTGATATAGCATAGCTGGGATTGTAGGTCAGGTTTGGATATGCATGAGTCTTTTCGGTGATTTTCCCCCGGGTTGGTTTTGCAGGGGACATCACCTCTCGCCTGACCTCGGACACGACGATGGTGAGCGACCTGATCTCTCTGAACATGAATATCTGCCTGCGCAGCCTGGTGAAGGGGGTGGGGGTGTGCGTCTTCATGTTCACCCTGTCCTGGAAGCTCTCCCTCGTCACCTTCATGGGCTTCCCCTTCGTCATGCTGGTCTCCAAGCTCTACGGCAAATACTATAAGGCAGGTCCCTGCTCTCGAGCGTGCTGATTTAAATACTAAACCAACCCATTATCAAAACCGCACGAAGCTTCAAAATAACTTGATGGCTGGGGGGTTTGAATCCCGTTCGAGCTCAAACAAAATAAGAAAAAAATCCCACAATGGTAGTGATTTCTTTTTTCTTTTCTTTTATTTTTTTGACTCTATTCAGAGGCTTGCCCTGGAGGTCCAGGACGCCCTGGCCAAAGCGAACAACATCGCAGAGGAGACCGTCTCGGCCATGAAGACGGTGCGGAGCTTCGCTAACGAGGAGGCAGAGGCGGGCCTGTACTGGGAGAAGCTGCAGCACATGTACAAGCTGAACAGGAAGCAGGCGCTCGCCTATGCCTGCTACATGTGGTCCAGCAGTGTATGTAGAAAATGCTTCAGTAATGACTGACCTGAATTAAATGTGTTATATAACTAACCAAAATCCAATGTCATACTCGTAACCAGCCTCCATTGCGGACCACTGAATTGTACTTCTAACAGTACTGTCTGTCCAGCAAAGAAAGCATGGTGTACTGTATGTGCTTTTTAATGAAAATGAATGTGCAACTGTACATTCCCATTTTCAGTTACCTTGTTCCTCTGCTTAATATGCAGAGCATGTAATCTAAGCACCCCAAGACATTTCTATTGTATTGCACAGTGTCTGTGTATTCATTTAGATAGTAACTTTTGGATGTCTTCTATTCCAGCTAACTGTGCTCGCCCTGCAAGTCAGTATCCTTTACTATGGCGGCCACCTGGTAGTCTCTGGACATTTGACCAGCGGGAACCTCATTTCCTTCATCATCTATGAACTGGAGTTAGGGGACTGCATGGAGGTAAGGCTGGTACAGGCACTTGGCTTGAGTTGCATTATGTTACTGAGTCTTTTCGATGTTTAAGAGGCAGGCTGTACAATACCGGTCCTGTAATTAAATAGGAACATTGATTTACAGTTGAATTATAAAACAGTTATCTTCCTTTTTTTTAAAGACTGGGTGTATCTAGTTGAAATGGATACCACTGGTTGTAACCCTAGTTAGTTAGAATAGACTGCTGCTGTTGCGTTTATGTGCTGGTTCTCCTGACCCTGCAGTGGGAATTGTGTTACAGAACATTGGTGCGGTGTACACGGGGCTGATGCAGGGAGTCGGAGCTGCCGAGAAGGTCTTTGAGTTTATCGACCGCAAGCCCCAGCTGTCCAATGATGGGACCCTGGCCCCCGACACTCTCAAAGGGCTTGTCGAATTCAAGAATGTCACTTTCTCCTACCCCACACGCCCCGAGACCCAGGTCTTAAAGGTGACTTGACATGATCGTGCTCAGTAGCTGTTTTTCTCGATGTAAAAATATATATGATGGTGTGATTTAAAGTTAACAAAGTTCCACTTTAATGTGTGGTTTAACCCCAAGTCTACCCAAGAACATCAAGTGCAAGTAATTGACACCCCAAGAAAATCATTTTGCGTGTAATGTTCTCCTTTCAAACGATTAATTAAAGGCTGGAGTAAGCTCTTTGAAAACACTTCCAAGGCTTTGATGGCTCAGGGAGTGCAGCTCTGATGCCTTGCGTCCTCTTCCAGGACGTGTCCTTCACTCTGCACCCAGGACAGGTCACGGCTCTGGTGGGCCCTTCAGGAAGTGGGAAGAGCTCCTGTGTGTCATTACTGGAGCATTTCTACAGATCGCAGGCTGGCCAGGTGCTGCTGGATGGAACGCCCATCGAGGAGTATGACCACAGGTACCTGCATACCAAGGTACCTCGAATTATTACAGGGAAGCATAACGCTTTAGCACACGCTTCAGTGCCTTCTTTTGGTTCAGTCTTGACTGGGCATTGTAAATAAATGAATGTGATGGTGCTCCACTGGTTTGTCCAGGTCTCTCTCGTGGGCCAGGAGCCAGTGCTGTTTGCCCGCTCTGTGCAGGAGAACATCGCGTATGGCCTGACGGATTGCTGTCTGGAGGAGATCGTTCAGGCTTCAATGAAGGCCAACGCCCACGGGTTTATCACGGAGCTGCCAGATGGATACAACACAGGTAGGGAAGGAAGGAAGGGCTCTCATTCACTTCCAGGATGCTGTGAAGCACCAACCAGGTACAAGCAGGCAGGAGATTTCTTTAATGAGATTGTGAATCATGAAGATGTGTGGTGCTCATTAACAACTGACAAGGTGCGTCAAAAAAAACCCAGATACATTCACAAAATAAAGGCTGACCACACTCTCTCAGGACAAAGTCCAAAAATGTATTTAATCGTTGCAGCTTTCGAAAACGTAATAATCGCATTTCAACCAGTAGATCTTCATCAGATTGAGTAAAATCATCATAGGAGTCACTTAGAGTAACAATGTATCAATTAGTTGCATCATAATTAGATTAATTCAATTAGTCAAGTCACATAATTCGAGGATTATGCTGTTATTGATCATGCATTGCCCAATTAATAATCAAATTAAAAACATCTTTATAATAATTAAAAGCAGATGCAGTGACGAAAGCCAATTTGTTTTCTGTTAGTCAAGTAAAATCACGATTAGAAGAAAGTACCATTCTAGTGAGATTTTTGCCTCAGTGGTTTGTGTGTTTACTTGCGGGTTGGTTTACAGATGCTGGTGAGAAAGGCGCGCAGCTCTCCGGTGGTCAGAAGCAGCGTGTGGCGATCGCTCGCGCTCTCGTACGAAGCCCCCACGTCCTCATACTGGATGAAGCCACCAGTGCACTAGATGCTGAAAGCGAACATATTGTGAGTCTGAAGTTCTTATCATTGCTACAGCTACAACAATAATGCATTGTCTTTGATTTCAAAGTGGGTGACGCAGGAGGAAGTGTTGTTTTATATCAATAGGTTTTGCTTTTGTTACATCTTTATTTCTCTCTCTCTCTGCTCCTAGGTTCAGCAAGCTCTGAATGGTGTCATGCAGGACCGCACAGTGCTGGTTATAGCACACCGCCTGAGCACTGTGGAAAAAGCCCACAACATCATTGTAATAGATAAGGGCGGGGTGTTGGACCAGGGGACGCACAGAGACTTAATGCAGAAGGAAGGTCTGTACTCCAAGCTGGTGAAGAGACAGATCCTGGGGATAGAGACTGGCACTGAGACCATGAACCGGGTTACAAGCAACCCCCCGAACAGACTTCGAAAACAGAGGGAGTCAAAAAGGAAGAGCACCGAGTCAGATGAAGAGTTCCACGTCTGAATCCGTCCAGATTGGGTCCAAGCCGGTGCAATAATTAAAGTGTCTGTGCATTTAAGAGGTCCCCTCCCGGACACCAGCAAAACAACATGTTATCAAAATAGAGGGATTAAAGCAGAAAGGGTCATTATTGAATGTGCTGGAAACTCACTCCAAGAGAAAATTCACAAACAAAACAGAAACACGTTTCAGAAGTGGGAAAGCATCGGTTCTAAGCTGAGTTTACATACATAGTTTAGAGCTGAGTCAGGGGTGTCACCCACCATCCTGTTAGTTCATTATTAGCAGTGTGGAGTAGTGGTTAGGGCTCTGCACTCGACCAGAGGGTCGTGGGTTCAATCCCAGGTGGGGGACACTGCTGCTGTACCCTTGGGTAAGGTACTTTACCTAGATTGCTCCAGTAAAAACCCAACTGTATAAATGGGTAATTGTATGTAAAAAAAAAAAAGTGATATCTTTATAATGTGAAATAATGTATAATGTGATATCTTGTAACAATTGTAAGTTGCCCTACATAAGGGCGTCTGCTAATAATTAAATAATAATAATGACATTTTCCCCCATGAAATGTAACTTTACAATAGTCAAGCAAGACCCTTTAAATCTATTCACCCCAGTTTCAGTAGTGGGGTAACATATGGGTCATAGGACCGAAAAGAAGAAAGATCAAGCTAGAAGAGTCATTTCGTCAGAACGGACAGTTCTGGACAATCCAAAATGTTCCTCCTTCCTTTCCTAAAAGCTGTTCTGCTTATGTGGCCGAACGGTCCGGTCCAATTGATGAACAAATCCATAAACCTGTTCCTGTTCAACACGAATAAGCGGGACAGGCCCAGGGCACAGAAGTCTGTTCAACCCTGACCAAGTTATATCAATCACTTGAGTAAGCACTTTTCTACACAGTATGTGAAATGCAAGTGTGACGTACAGATGGCTTGCCAGACATGCATACGCCACTTGGTGGTGCTATAACCCTGTTGCTGCCGTGAGCTGTGCAATTGGGTGCAATTGAGCTGGCTCTTCTAATCCTGGGCTTTGTTTCAGTCCTGTTCTATATTGTTTAATTGAAGGAATCACTCCAGACCCTGAAGTAGTTCATTATATCATTGCATCTGTTAAACCTGGAGTGGAATAGCCGTCGTGACTGGAGACTTCTGATTTATACAATAACCTGAGCTTATCATAAATGCCTCTGATAGTCAAGCATTAGGTGTGGAAGTGGAGTATCTTTGAAAGAGTGTCTGTTACTAAAGGTGTTTATCTATTTGTTTTATGTGCCTAGTAATACATATCAAGTTGTAAATTAAAGTCTGCTTATGTAAATGTTTTTTATATAAACAACAAACGTACAAAGGAAATAAAAAAAATTAAAAACTGCACATAAAATCTACCTAAACAAATGACATCATCGAACTTTGAAAGGAATCCTTTTTTTGTATGACGTCGGGCCGCTCCTTCCTCCTGATTTGACACTTCAGGGACAAGCAGCACTTCCGGTGTGGAGCAGTCAGTTTCGGTCAGACGGCTCAAACCTCAAACGGGGATTAAATAATAACACCGCGACTGCAGAGATGTCGGTGAACGGTAACAAATTCAGCACTTTGACCCTAGTGCAGTTAAACGAGCTGCTGGATGACGACGAAAAACTGAGTAACATGATCCAGGAGATGGACGAGGTAAGAATATCCGTTTTATTTGAAGGAACAACAAATATTATTACCCCAGCGAGAAGGGGGTGGGGAGAAGGCCTGGGTGGGCTGATTGAATTTCAGCGCTCCGTACTGTGTACCGAGAAAAAGTTTACACGGGACAACGGAGACATCTCCGAATTTATTTAAACGGCAACAGTTATTTTAAACTTTAATTCCTGACACACTTTGGTTTCGTAATTCTAACACGTATTCGTTATTACGGTGTTATTTTACAGTGTTGATGGATTACAGCTGTACAAAAATCTTATCGCTCTTATTTCCGTGTCTGTCTTTACAAACTCTTCAGTCGTCGTTGTTATTATAAAATTATTTCTTAATCGAACCAGGCGTGTCTACCTGTCACAAGGTGACGAAAGGGGAACTCGAGACTGGGTTAAACCAGTTAACTCTTGTTGTGCGTCCAGATAACACACATTCAGTCCGCAAACAATACCTGCTCCAGGTAAACCTGTGAAACACCTTGTACCTCATGCAACGTTGTTTTTTGACGTTTATTTTAACACGTTTGCTTTTTCTTCTTGGTGAACTGAAGCGTGTTCCCTATAAGCAACAAAGTAAGCTAATGCGATGAGAATGTGAAGATTAAACCATCTGTTTTCATTATTGAATCGATGTATCATGATGTCAAGATCTATGCCAACATTGACTAAGAGGGTGCAGTTTCAAAGACTCGCACAACCGGATAGTGTATGATGAAAATTATATTTTTAAAAACAACCTTACTTTTTAAAAAATGTACTTTATTCATTTAATGGGTTTTACTTTTGGAAGCAAAAAAACGAGCTATTTTTGTAAACTTTTCTTTAAGATTGTGTTTTAGATACCACAGTTCCATGAGATTGATTGTTTTGGTATAGGCAAGCAAACGGAACTGTGTTATAATGATGGAAACTGTTGCAAAGGGAATATTGAAGTCTTTAGTGGGCACACTTAAAAGCCTGACTTGATGTACTGTGCAGTACTGTTTTTGGCATGTTTTAGAAGTGCATGGCTTTTCAGCTCCATGGCCAAACCACAGAAGGGCTCTTAAATCAGAACACATATGATTAGTGACCAGCTTTGGTAATCCACACTTTTTTTGCTCTTTCACAACGTTTCCAGCATAGTTTTAACTTAAAAAAAAAAAAAAAAGTTGCACAGTTTTAGTTAGTTAGTTAGTGTATAGATAGCAATGTTAATCGTGTCTGACAGTCATCTGAAACCGAGATGTTTTGTTCTGCTCACCTACCAGACTTTTCATGAAGTGGAAATGACTTTAATTTACTGTAGCCCTCCCTGTATGGTGAGAGGGATCAGTGCATGACTTTCATTTGAAAAGCTAGCAGGCAAAAAGCAGGGAGAAATTCTGAATGAATGGGCTGGCATTCACTTTCAAACATGATCGTTGTCAAGGTATTTATGGTATACAGTACTGCAGCTAGTTGCTACAGTACTTCCAATTGTTACAGATGAGACATACACATTGCTGTTGAAAGAATGAGACGTGTAGATGTGATGTGAAGTATTTTCCAATCAGCAAATCTAGCAAAGTAGAGTATAACAGAAACAAATATTCCAGTACTGTACATTAACTACAGGAGAGATGGTAAGGATTTAGGGAGCTCTCTTGACAATGTGAATTACTTTGATGTACTACTTATTGCATTCTGGAAAAGTGGGTCTTTTAAGACCTTAAAAAAAAGACTCTGACAGCTGAGTGAGAAATGCTGGAAGGAAAGAAGGGTCTGTGGTTCGGTGGCTCAGTATGTGTACCCAACAGCATACAACCATTACTCATAGTTGTGCATTCGTGCTGCGCAAACCAGTTATTCGATTATTCAGATTGAGCTCTCCACAAAGTCCAGGTACTGCCAATCAGGTGAGGGTCATTGGGGTTGATTGCTCTAATTTACGATTCAAAGTGAAACAAGTGAAGCAGCAGCTGCTTGGGTTTGTGTTGTTTTCTGCTGTTTTCTTAGACTCTGTGGAGAACAGCAATCCACACAAACCCCAGTAACTGTTTCTTCACATGTTTCACTGGGAATGATAAATCAGCACAATCAACACCAATTACCCTCGCCTGTGGAGAGCTTCATAATCATCTTGTGCTGCAAAATCATGCATCGCATATAAAACCTTTCCCCGAAAGCCCTTTCCAATGAGTGAAAATCTGTTGCAGGAAATTGTTTATTATAATATGCAGGCGGATCATCTTTTATGAAGGCGAGGGGGAGTTTCATTTTCTAGAATATAGAAAATGAACACCGGAATATTAAATAGTGCTGTGTTTGCCCCCTGTGTAATGCTGTGTAATTAAACTCCTTCTCCTTATCTGGGAATGTAGTGTTTCAGTCATCTTTTCCTAGCCTGGAGCACATTCTGACAGCTGCCAGAGAGCACAGGACAGGATTATTAAGGTTATTTTTTTGCAGCTATAAAGGACCATTTTCATTGATCACTTGGCAGCAGTACTTGTTCTGATTTAAATATGTGCTATTTTAGTTATCTTGAAATAATCCTCATGCGGTTTCAACAAAACAGACTTTTTATTGATTTGATTTATTTTTTATATCAAATAACTCAGAAGTTAAAGCTTTGTTCTGGGAGTTTAGTTCTAGTGTGCAGACGGGGTTAGGATATGACCCAAGTCCCAATAAAAAGACAGTGTTTCTGAAGCTGTGTTTTTTTGTTTTTCTTCTTTTGTTTGCATAAAAAGGATACTCCGGAAGTGTTTTTAAAATGCAAAATAAAATAAAAAGTCCCAATGAAAAAATACCCTCCTGTGTTTCTGAAGCTGTGGTTTTTGCTTCCGCTTTTGTTCGATATTGTATCTGACTGAATTAACTTCCTCTCAATACTGTTGACTATAATAACTCCTATATACATGCCGCAGTTTTGTTTTAACACCAGACCGTATCTGTTTATGCACGTTCTTTTTTTAATCAAGTGTCTGAGAGAGTAAGTTGTGGTGAGCTGGGGCCCCACTCTAAGGATATTAAATGTCAGTCACAGATGTGTTCTGGAGAATGTGTGGTTTTATCCTATGGTAGTCTACATTAGTACTGGAGTTAAACAAAACCCTTAACAAAGTTTAACATGTTATTGTTGCACTTTTCCCATGCTTTTCTCATGGTCATTCTGTGCATTTACCATAGCTTACCCTGGTTTGCCATGTTTATTAATATGCTTTACTAGCCTGCACCTTGCAATTCTTTACAATGCTTACCTGCACTTTACCATGCTTTCACTGGCTTTTTTACATTTTGTTATGCTTTTACTGTGGAAAATGTTTATAAGGGAAACTACCTCTTGCAGTCATTTTAACATAGGGTAGAAATCACAGGTGTAGTGGAGCATTAAAAAAAATCTTTCTAGTTCCGTATTATACACTTTTGTTTAATTTCATAAACTTTTCTGTTTTCATGGTTCTTGCAGTAGTCTACTGTATCTGTTACATTGTATATAAAGGTAGGGGTAGGCGAATAGGTAAAGTATTTAACAAAAGATAAACAACTTGAGTGCTGCCAACCATATTCTGGATGTACGTGTTTTTTTTTTTTTTTAATAAGTACATATTTTTTTACCTTCTTTGAATACACTTGATTATCAGAACAAAATGTGACTTTATTAAGGTGTACATTTATTGTAGACATTTACCGTATTCCTATGAATTTAAGACAGACTTTTTAAACCATTTTTTGCTTCTCAGAGGTACATTTGAGTACAGTAGTGGTGTGTGTGTGTGTGTGTGTGTTAAAATCGGCAATACAGGACGTGACTACCCAAAACCAAAACGTTACTGCACGAATACACAAGCAGCAACGTGACTTACTGCCGAGAAAAGATGAACAATGACGTCACTGCCCGAATACACAAGCAGTGTATTTAGTCATTTAGCAGATGCTTTTATCCAAAGTGATTTAGAGACTAGGGGGTGAACTTTGCATCAACAACTGCTGCTGCAGTCACTTACAGTAGGACCTTGGTTTTATGTCTCATCCGTAGGACAGACAATAGATGAGCAAGAGTCTAGTGTCCACATCTTGCTTTGATCCCGTTTCCCATCAGAAAGGAAAGCTGCAGACCATATAACCCTACACTACAGTGAATGAGTTGGGGAAACCTGATGTAGATCAAGTTTACTGCAGTAGCTTATTTACACTTTCTCCGCAGTCTTTGATATGCACATTGTGAAACCTGTTTACAGGCATTGACCTGAAGGTCGTCTTTGGTTTGTAGTAAAAATTCAATGCTTTAGTGCGCTTTACTGGTTCTGTTTTTAGGTACCAAAGCTGGCATTTAGTGGTGCGAGTGTGGAATCGTGAATTACAGACACCGTGTAGTGCAACTTCATAATTAGCCAAAAAACAAACACTGTGTGCTGCTCCTCTGTAACCACAGGCCATGCTGCTGGTGTGGGACTGTCTTGTTTGCCAGCTTGTTTTATGCTTTGGGAACTCCCAGACAGCAGAAAGGTCATCCTGACAAGTTTTATTAAAGTTGCCGGTAGAGTGCCTCATAGTTTCTTGAGCTGGTTAAAACAAGTCAGATGAAGGTTTCCGTATTATGTACGGATTACTGATATATTCAGTAACATCAGACTGAGACTTCCCATTGTATTTTTTTTTTTTTTTTTAAAACCAACCCTAATCTTACAGTTAAAATGTAATAAGCATTAAGATATCCCGCACGGGAATGGGGATATATTGCAGGCGCCTTTAGGGTTGTGTTGAATTTTGAGATATTCATTGTCAGTTTATTAAGACTGTCATGTCGCAGCTTACACTTCCTGTACACGTATAGAACCAGCAGATCTACTGATAGATCATTCTGAAAGCCCTGTTCCTTTATGTAAAGCAGAGTCAGGATGTTTGTTGCTTAAAGCCACAGTGGAATCTGTCTATTTTGAACACACGTCGGCATTAATAATGTGTGGTTTTAAGAGCACCTTGGGGCCCTTAACATAAATGCTGCCAAATTTACAAGGCTCGGCAGTTTTTCCACTTGAACATTTTTACTTGATCCCTGTTATGCCCACCCACATTTGAATGAGAGTACAGATGGATTTGATTACATTGAGTACTTAGTAGTTTAAAGTAAGGTAACTGAACAGAGATTCTATGGTGTTTGGTTCCTGGTATGTTAAATATATAAATACTTATATCAATCAGAGCGTCAAAAAGAAACTTGCTAATTTCCGATACTGTTACAAAAAAAAAAAATATATATGTATGCCTCCCTGATGGTATTGCATGATGGATAAGTATCTGCCTGTACTTCTCAGCATTGAGGAGACCATTAATTCTGACCAAATCCCCAACTCCATTTGCAGAAATGCAGCCCCAAACTTGCAAGGAACCTCCACCATGCTTCACTGTTGCCTGCAGACACTCATTCGTGTACTCTCTTCAGTCCTTCGGCTTAACAAACTGCCTTCTGCTACAGCCAAATATTTCAAATTTTGACTCATCAGTCCAGAGCACCTGCTGCCATTTTTCTGCACCCCAGTTCCTGTGTTTTCGGCATAGTTGAGTCGCTGGCCTTGTTTCCACGCCGGAAGTATGGCTTTTTGGCCGCAAGTCTTCCATGAAGGCCACTTCTGACCAGACTTCTCCGGACAGTAGATGGGTGTACCAGGGTCCCACTGTTTTCTGCCAGTTCTGAGCTGATGGCACTGCTGGACATCTTCCGATTGCGAAGGGAAGTAAGCATGATGTGTCTTTCATCTGCTGCATATATATATATAAAAAATATATATATATAATTTCTAATCTCAAACTAACTTAGTCTCACATACTGTATATAAAATGTGTTTTGTTTTATTTTATTTATATCATAAAAATGCTAAATTAATGGACAAGTCTTTCTACTGTGTTTTTGGATAATACGTCCATCCTTTTTTTTTTTTTACATTTAACAGCTACCAGTTGTATAATAAAAATGGAATACTTTGAAACATATGAATGTGCTAAAAATGTATAGTACATGCAGTAAAGGATTTTGTCCAAGCCCGAGTAATCGCTACTGAAGTATATCATTTTCAGAAACATGCCACTTCAGATGTATTTTTAAAGCATATGATTACGCACAAGAAAGTGAACGTGGTTAACGATGTGATGCTTCACATACAGTATAGAACAGCAGAAATATATCCTTTTGAATGCTGTATCTTTCCAGGTCCTACTGTGTGTGCTGGTCCTGTTTATACCTACAGTGCAGGGAACGAAAGGTGTGTTTCCAGAACAGGTGTCTGCACAGTATGTTCTTGTAGGTATACAAGAGCCCATTCATAGAGGGGAATCCGATCCCTTCTTAGACTCTTAGCATTGTGTTCAGTACTGTACAGACATAACTTGCTCTACTGGGTTTCTGAGCAGAAGGAAACTCAGTTCATGTGCCGTATGGGAAACTTTGTTTCTGTTCACAAATGTTTAAAATAAGCAGAAATAAAATGTCTGGTGTCAGAACGACAGCTGTTCTGGTTTAACATGCAAAGCACGTTTTCTGACACAAACAAGAAATGTGCATTCTCTGTCTATTTTTGCAGGTGCAGAATGTGAAGCTGACGAAAGAAATGACCCTAGCAAGTAATCGCAGCTTAGCAGAACAAAACCTCCTACATCAGCCAAAACTAGACTGTCTGAAAGTGCAGGTAACAAAGAAATACTGTCAACTGCAGGAGCTGTTTGAGAAGTATCAGATGAGGAAAACGACACTAGGTAATTATTGTCATCTGTGACCTCAAGGCATGATGTGGGGTTTACATTCGAAGTGTGCAGCAAAGCTTCATTTGGATACTTTGAATTTCTGTGTAATGTTTGGGGATCAAGTAACTTTTTGTGGCTTTTTTGACTTTGTTGCTTCAGTGTAGATTTTGACTTCCCTAAATATGTTTGTGAACCTTCTAACTCCATTGTCTGTTGCCCCTGCCCCAGCATGCACTGCATGACTCCTGTAGTACACACTTTGCTATGTATGTACATACCCCTGCTTAGCAGGTTGGTTAGAATAAAGGGGTATTTAAGTAACATTTACATATTACAAATTATTTGGTTAAGGCATGTGCGGGCAATATCACTGACAGCCTTTCCTTTCTAATCACATGGAATTTATTTAAACTTTAAAAAGCCCAACATGCTTCCCAATTGCCTTGTGGGCATCTGCTGTTTGCAATGGGAGGCGGTCTTCAAATACTGTACTGGTTTAGCGGGTTTACACTGCTGTTTACTATAGTCAGCTTGAGTGAGCTCACGCAGCAGGTTTACTGATCACAGGGTGAATCACAGGAGTCCATTTTGCTTAAAAAAAAATCTTGTGTGTGTATCTCAATAATGCAACATTCAGCATGACACTGTACTTAATACTTTTAGATGTGTCGCGCATTACAGAAGATTACATGACTTCCGGATTGGCTAGCCTGCGCAGTGAAGTACTGTATATAAATATTTCGGTTTTGAGGTAGCGGATGATGGCATGGAATAGTAAAACAATATAACAAGACCTTGTTTTTCTACATGGATATTAAGATACTAAGTTAAAGTAAGTTATTGCTTTTCTTATGTAAATATCTGTAAACATCTATATGTATATGTTTTATATTGAAATTGTGTTACTATAGTTTTCTGTATTTTGGAAGACTTTATTATCGATATCAAAACACGTGCACGATATCGATATACAATTTTCATATCTTTGCCCACCCCTAGATCTTGATAGAATGAATGAATATATATATATATATAATTATATATTCATTCATTCGATCTAGATCTATATATATATATTGCCACACGCACACATTTTTACATAGTTCTTTTGAAATTCATCTGAACAGTCTTGGTCTTGGAATCTTGGAAAGTAATTGCTTGTGATTATGAAATCCAAGTACTTTTCAGCTTAAAGTATTATAATCCAAAATACAGTGAGCACAGCACTGTGTATCCATACAAAAGTAAGGAACCCAATTTTTTCATTTGCTGCCCTATTTATGGATATACCCAGAAATCCTATTCCGCTTGTTTCAGCTTTAGACATTTGGTTTAAGTGACCTAGATGAAAATCGTGCCTAGAGGCAAATAGACTATTGTCTGATCTGAGTCATGCTGTATTGGCAGCCTGAATATCTCTGAAATATCTCTATGGCAACTGACATTTCATAAAAATAAAAAAAAAACACATCCTTACAGTTCTGCACAAGAACAATGGTGATTACAACTATTGCGTTCAGTGCTCTACATCTAGAATCTTTTTTGCTGTGGTCCGTTAGCAGACAGTATTGCTCTGTGTTCACTGTGTGACAGCAGAGACGGTTTTAGAGATTTGAGAAGAAAGGAAATGGTGCCAGCGAAGAGCTGACGTGGTCACCCTCTTGAGGCCATTTCAGAAAGATTTTAGAATTATAATCTGTTGAAGAAGCCAGTACCAGTCTAGAAATGTTTCATGAATCTAAACTGTATTTTTATTACTACATAAGGGACCGGCAAGTCCATGTGAAATCCAACCTTTATTTATCGATCCTGATTTAAACCGCAGGGATATAGTGAAGGCAAAGCGTAACAGCAAGCAAAATCTTAAACCTTGTGTAAATTGTCATCCTTACTACATGTGCAAAAAAACACTTTACACGATCCAGCTTTACCTATTCAATCTTCTGTGGAGGAGTGAGGCGTGTTGAAAAGCGGAAACTTTGTCAATTTGTTTTAGTTTACAAAGACTGGGTGTTACCATTTATGGCCATCACTCTTGTCGTACCATAAATGAAGCAGTTGGTTGTGATGTATACAGTTTTTATCATCATTGTTGCAAGCTCTTTCCCATAAAACCTACTGTTCATCCAACACACCCACAGTAAAGTAGGATTACAGTTGGCTACTTAACACAATCAGGTATTGGTTTGTTCCTTTTATCATTTTAAAGGTCATGCACTATAACTGTTTGTCGGTCTTCCTGAATCAACATTTACTAATCATTTCGGAACTATGATGCAGTGTGAACTTTTAGATATTGCCTACATAAATCTGTCTTATTTTCCCCTGTTTTCTCCCACCCGGAGAAATCCTTTACATGTTTTTCAAGCTGTTACTTTGTGTTTTGAAGAAATTTGTGCCTTGAAACTTGTTTGTTTTCTTGCTTGCAAATGAGCTGCATGTCATGTGTTCTCAATCTTTAAAATTGAGTTCCACTACACTATTGCAACAGCCCCTCTGCTGCTGCACGGTTCAAACTCACTCGGATCCCCTCTATTAATTGGCTCTTGTATACCTACAGGCACATACTGCAGACAACACTGATAGATGATACCTCTTTTTTTGATTGTGTTCAGGGTATTGAAGCCATCAGGCAACACTTACTGTTTCCTTATTTAGATCTGTGATTGTTTGATTGAACTTTTTATAGATCACCAGTCCAGCAGGGGCTCCATCGACACACTCCTGGCTCTCCTGCAGGCAGAAGGAGCTAAAATTGAAGAAGAAACAGAGGTGAGGTGCAGTCTTTGCCTACGCTGTGGAAAATGGAAAAGTGGAAATGTTCATGAATCTGTAACATGAATCGCAAATTATTTAGAGGGAACTGTTGGATTAATGAGGGAAAGATTGACATTTATGAAACGTCTGCTGTTGGATTGTAAAACCAGTAGTGCAGATCACCATTAAATAGTTGAGAGAAAGGCCATGTAATAAAAAATAAAAAAAAGACTACAAAACAATTGGGCCATTTACAGTATTCAGTTGCTTACTCTTTATTTATAGCCTTCTTTGACTAACATTTTACTAATGCTGCCAGCATTAGCACGTGACACAGTGTTTTTATTGTTCATTGTATTTTACATTGTTGGTGCATATGGACAAACCCAATAGGACCCTAATCTGTTTCTACCAGGTTTTGCCTTTTTAGATTGCAACATTTCTATTGACATGTAACACTGTTTCACAATACTGAATAAATACAGTAATGCAGGAAGTACTTTCTTTATGACACATAACATATTCTTGATCTTGAGTGAACTGCTGTGGCTTGAAAAGAGTGCTCAATATTGAAACAGCCCTCCTCTGGCTTTTTCTTTGACACATCAGTTCTCTACTAGGAGACACTTAATCAGCAGTCACGTTTCAGAAACACATGTAAAAATTAAGTATGTAAAAATAAGCCCCTGTCCCAGAAAAATAATGGTCTTTTATTAATAAAAATAAATAAATATAAAGCTGATGTCCTACTTGCATCTTAAATTGTATATGATCAAAAAACGTATTGATTTCTTTGTTTCTTTGTTCAGAACATGGCTGAAACGTTTCTCGAAGGGGAATCGTCTTTGGACTCGTTCATTGATGAGTATCAGAGCAAGCGGAAACTGGCTCACCTGCGGCGGGTGAAAATCGACAAGCTCCGGGAGATGGTGCTGAAGGGACACCGGCTGCCCCAGGCTCCAGCACAGGCTCCCCTGGCTGCAGAAGCAACCCCAGCCCCCCAGGCGCCCCCTTCATTCTCCTCCGACAGCAACGTTCCTCCTGTCCCCATGCCAAGACGGGCTCCGCCTGCACCTCCAGCCATGGGCACCGCCCAGCCCACGCCTTTCAGTGCTGCAATGCAATCAGGGCCAGCTCCTCTGCCATACCCAGCCACTCCGTACCCTCCTATACCTCCTCGAGTGGGCAACCCACTCCCAAACCAGCCTATGGCAGGCTACCCCAACCCGTTTCTGCATCAGTACCCACCAGCACTCCCCCAAAGACCCCCACCTCACCTCGCCCCGCAGCCCGGCTTTATCATGCAGTGAACAGGTACTGTAGTTAAGTGCAAATGTCTGGATGGTAGAAACACATGTAAAATACATACATATGCATTGGAAAGCTGTTTGATAGGATTCACATACTGTATGCTTGTAAATGCCTGGATATTTGGTAAAAAAAAACATAACAAAAACCCACTTCAGTTTATATAACTAGTTAAAGTAGGTTTTGGTTGTATTTATCGCTTTTGTAGAGAATTCAAACTGCTCTGTGAGTCCTGATTCACTCCAGGCTGTTTAGTCATATGGATGGTTTTATATATATTTTTCCCATTATTGGAAACATAGCTGTGGTAGCGCATTTAAACACATTACAAGTTTAAGTTTTCCCTATTTTAAATCTTTTTTTTTTTTTCATATAATAGTATTTTATTTACAGCATTTTAGAATTATTTACATTTCATGAGTGGTCACAAAATAGGACATGCTATGGATAACCAGGAATATCCATAACCCTGGATATTCCTGATTGAACAGCACTGTACTGTGGGGTACACTTTAGAGAGTAGGCTAAGAATCCCATCTAGAAAGTTCAACAATAATGTGCATTGAAGGGATTTACAATACACTGTGCTATAACACCTGTGCTGAAGTTCAAACTACAGCTAAAGTGAACCTAAACATTTTGGATAATCGGGTTAAAAGCGCAAACCGGCTACCAAAGATGTTTTTGTGATTTTTTTTTTAAATTTTTTTTTAAATACTCAATACAAAATTTAAAAAAAAAAAAAAAAAACAACTGAGAAACTAGATTATTTCAGGATATGCTTGGTAGATTTTTTTAGAACGAATGTGATAAATCCTTAAAATAAATATTTCACTGCATATATTTGACAGAAGTTGCTATTATGCCTCCCACGATATGCACAAAGGTTCCACATCAGACCAGTTTTTATAACTACTTGCACCTTTTTATGCACGTACACATATATAGTCATTTGCATTTAAGCTGGTGGTCAAAAATGTTCAGGGAATATCAGTTTAAAGAAGCATTAACCTGTATAAATGTTTTTGGAACTTGCACATTTAAAACCATATATGCATGTGACTTTAACGTGCCTTAGTAGCACTGCTTGTGATGGGTGGACTACAACAGAAAACTGGCTGGCATCAGTAGGCACCTCATTGGGCACTGTTACCTTTTGTTTTAGTCTTCCTAACAGGCTGTGTTTTGTAATGCAGTATAGCAGGATGTAGTGGGAATGGGATGTGGAAATGCAGGAGAGGTATTACCATAACTAGTTCAAAGGAGAAGCCATTTATTTTCAGAATCTGTCTGCCCTGTTTTGGTAGCTGAAACACAAAACATAAAAAAAAGCAATCGTTACTCATTTATCAGTAATAGACATGTCAGCTGTTTGCCTAGTTTAGTTGCACATAGTAATGTTGTAATGCATTAGTTAGTGGTACAGTATCTCAGGAAAGATTTAGACCAAATAGAACATGCCACCTGCTTTGGTTTTGTCAAAGGAAAGGAAAACACTTTTTTTGTGACCAAAGTCTGATAAATCATCTGCTATTCTTTTGGTTTTTACTAATATTTCAAAACTTGGGGATTAAGAGAATAAAGAAAAGCGCAGCCTCATAGCTTTGAATTTTGGTGGTTGATAAAACGCCATTGGAAGTGCCCTGTTGCCCTTGAACACTTTGCCATGATGTTTACTTCAGGTTTTGTTTCCTGAACTCCAGTGTTCATGTATACACCCCATCAGCCAGCCCTGCCATTTCCTTCTGAAGAACAGCGAGGCAGAGCTGACTGTTCACTGTAACAGAGACCCCTTGCAGAGTTACCATCCTAACTGTGGCAGTGAACTGAAAGGTCTTTTGCAGAGTGTAAATAGCCTTGTGTTGCACCCTTTTTTTAATCTAACACTAATGTAACTGAATAGCTGAAGTAAATGTTGCTTTCAGAATTCAGTGAGAGGTATCGGGTTCAAGTGCCACACTATGAACCATCAAGTGGTTTGCTATTCTTCTCTCACTCTACTGTTAAAGCCATCCTTTATGCTCCTAGCCTGGTCACTTGTGGGTTAGAAACTAGTTTAAATATACACTACAGTACGATGGTCTAATGTATAGCGTTGTTTCCAATTTAGGACTTTTGTACCAGCCTACATATCAACTGCATATCTGATTTTAAAAAAATACATATATAAATAAAAATAAAAAATGGAAATATGTAGATTTTCTGTCAAAACTGCAAAAATGTGAGTTTGTACTCCTACATTGTCAATATATATATATATATATATATATATTATATATGTGTGTGTGTGTGTGTGTGTGTATATATATAGTCTGGTTTTTGAAATTATATTTAACTGTTTTAATCTAGCTACTCCTTTCCTAACAATTTTCGTTATTAAAATAAAAATAGCTGTGATGAAAAAAATACATATATGCTATACATTTTGTTCATTGAGGTGCTGAGGTTTTTTCCTTAACTAAATTGCCATAGTAAAACTTAAGGACTAATTTGCTGTATACCCATTCAACAGCACTTCGTGCCTAAACAAAGAAGTAACCAGAAAATTGGTCAAAGTGTGTACTTTCAGGGTGTACAAGCTCCACCTAGCCTTTTGTAGTTCCTGTTTTTGTTTTTTTTAAATTAATGTTTTATTTTTTATTTTTTAGTGTTGCGCGTGTTTTTTTTGTTTTTTTTTTCAATATATTCAGTGGCTCTGCTGCTAAGCATTGGTAAGCCAAGCTTGGAAAGCCCTGTTTACCTTCAGAATCGTGCATGCATTAACATAACTGATTTGCATCACCATTGTTTGCATGCTGTAGCGAGTGAGCATGCAGGTACATTCCACATACCTGAAATCTAGTTTCATGCAGGTGTGGGAAGCCAGCTGGATGTTTTCACCCAAAACCTTGATTCTGAACATCTTATACAATATGAAACCTACCCTATGTCAGCAATAGTGCTCAGAATCATGGTATCGCAATTTTGAGCATGCATGTGGTGTAGATGGAAACGTAGCTTTTGATGCACATGCAGCTGCCGATCCTGTCCAGCCTAGCATGGACCATTTAATCCAGATAAGTCTCGGATCAAACTAGAAAGCACGCCTTGCCAGTTTAAAGTGGTTGCCAAACTCCGCCTTTGTAAAATAAAGTGGTCCAATTGAGAGAGATTGTATATACATGCTTTTATTTGAATCTTGTTCAACAGTAGGTGGATCTTGAACTCCCTGTGATATGTGAGCCTCAGTAAGCACTATACTCTCAGAAATCGCTGTTTTTATAATGTAAAAAGTAGCTCCTTTTACACTCCTAATGTAAAATAAAATGTATTGTAATAATACTGTTCTGTATGACTAATGAAGGTTGTAGTGGTGGACTGCATAAGTTACCTCTGACTATTTTAAGTCTAATAAATCAAATGTTTTTATATCTGTTTCTTGCTTCTTATGGCATTCCTGTAAATATTAACAATGCATTGTTTGTATCTATTACTGTGTTTTGGACTGTGAGGCTGTGTAGATGTTCAATACAAGCACTTTGTCTAAAGACAGTTCCCTTGAAAAGCTTTGCTTTTACATTATGCAGCCCCCTTTTAATGACTGCCCTAGATGACAACTATAGTGTGAAAGTGTTATCCACCTGACTCATTCCATAGCTGCTTCTGTGATTTGCTAGATTGTTTTAAACCACTTTTATCAGCTGGCCTGTATTTGATGTGATACTCATTAAAGCAGGGCCAAATGCAGTGATTTATTTGTAATGATTTCGATGGGTGCTGCATGTCAACTCGGCTCATTCCTTAATGGTGATGGGAATTCAGTTTTCACCTGATACAAAATGTGACCTAATGAAATGTATTTTATTAAAACACAAGTACGGAGATAAATGGTGTGCAAAAAATAAAGAAAGAAGATCAATGGGATGTACGTATTTTGACAGCTGAGACGGATTGCAGTTTCACAGTGCTGTGCTGCTCAGCAGCTGTTTCTAGGGGTAACCAGAGCACCAGTAAAAAGAATGACAGAAAGGGGGTGGGCTTTGTTCCGTTTTAAATGATCTCCCGGCAGAGGGTCTCAGCTGTAGGTTTTTGTCCGTTTTAAATGATCTCCCGGCAGAGGGTTTCAGCTGTAGGTTTTTGTTCCGTTTTAAATGATCTCCCAGCAGAGGGTTTCAGCTGTAGGTTTTTGTTCCGTTTTAAATGATGTCCCGGCAGAGGGTTTCAGCCGCACTTGGAAAAACCCACATCAGGGAACTTTTCCAGAAGTACTGACTCATCCAACAACGTGACAAAATCGAATGCTCAGTTTCACATATTGGTTTGTTTAGCCACACTTGAGAAACAGTCATGCTTTTTCTAGATTCTCAAGTGCCATTACTTTTTTTTATGTTGCAGAAGCTGCCACCTGGTGGTTAAACATTTAATCCACATGCTGAATTCTGTTATGGTCTTATTTTTAAAAGTCTTTCATGTGGCAAACATTATATAATCTATTTGGCATTTTATTTTATTTTGAGTAAAACTGAATACAGAAACCTACATGCAATTTGAAAGAAATGTGAACAGCTTTTCCCATTTTTCATCCAGCATCGTCATTACTTGTAACCATGGTTACTGTTACTCATAGCACCACACAACAACATTTTAAACTTTGATAAGAATCTCAGTAAAGGAAAGCAAGTACAACAGTACCTCCCCCAGGCTCCTCGCAATTAATTCAGTTATATGTGGGGACAAGATAAGGACATTCTGTCTCTCTGGATTGTTGAGTTTCTTGGAACCATAAACATGTTTTTGTTTTAAAGTAACATCATTTAGTTGAGGTTTTAACCAGACTGAAGGTTTTGATCACAGTAACCTACTTAAACACAGAATTGGGCTTGGGGGTTTGGATCTGTGGTTAAGTCAGCTGTGCGAGGTTTCCCAAAGCGAATGAGTGGTGTTTTAATGTTTCACTGTTTCTGCAGGGTGTATAGAAAGTGATGTTCCCACTGAAATTATTTTGCTTGTGTATATGGGGAGGGTGGTACAGTACTGTTGTGGCTGGACAGTTTATGGCTGTCTTTTCTGAGCAAAAAACATGACAAGCAATGCTACCGGACATACACTCGGCAAACCTGTGCAGAAATGGGATCTGCAGTGGAGGTTAGGAAATCGATTCACTACTATTTGTTCAACGGCTGTGTAATTTTAAATGTAATAAAGAAACCAACACCAAGCAGTGTTTATGAATGTTTATTGCTGATTGCACATTTATTACAGAATCACATTGCTCTTTCCTAAAATATATTAATAGATCTGAGTATATAAAAGACAACAGTTAAGAGAGAACAACCTTTTAATCAACCCCTTTAATCATATGTACTGTACCCATTACGAAGCGACGGCAGGCGCCAGAAAACTATTTACAATTTCCATTTGTGATACAGAGAATATTTCAGACTTCATGCTTCAAAATCAGCACAGTGAGAAGCAAAAATATCTGAGCTGATAATATTTATGCTACAGCTACACAATCTAGATGTTATGAACCTCAATGACATGAGCTACACCCAAACCTAAAAAAAAAGCACAGCTGTTAAGAAATTGTGGATACAGGCTTTGTTTCCTTAAGCAACATACTGTACATACAACTATATTCAATGGTACTTTGTGTGCTGCATTCACCCTCACCCGCTGTTGCACATGGCATTTGCAAGCTAGCCTTGTAAGTCAATAGTTGCACAATGTACATTTAAATGATTTATATTATTTGATACCAGGATTAGTGTGCATTTTATTTTTTAAATCATCTTTACAAAACTGTTCTCATTTGACAAAATATGAAAGCAACTTATTCTCGGAACAATATTGCTACTCCTGGGCTGACCCTTACAACATATAATTAGGATCATGATGCATATTGTGTAATTGCATTACAGTATTTCAGATCACAATGAAATGGTCTTTGAAAAGAAGGAGTAGTTCAGAGTTTTAAAAACACAATTTACTTTAAAGAAATATTTATAATTGGGAAATATTCACTATGTTTGTGCATTTTCTTTTCAGGCATCAGTGTTTTCCAGGTAGTTGCTGCCCCTGTACATAATACACAGTGTACTGAATGCCAAACAACAATATGCAAAACCCTTTGCCACAACAGGAAGCACGGTAACTGGCTGTATTGGTAACAAGAATCCCCTTTTCAATGCTGAGATATCTCTCAGATGGCCATCATTACTAGTGAATTCAGCCAGGCTTAGTAAAAGTCAAAGTATATAAAACCCCTGCCATACCAACTCTGCTTTTCAAACAAAAAAAAAACAAAAGATGTGTCTACAGTAGTACATGCTACAGCATTGCATGTACTGTATACTAGCTAGTGTGTGTAACATAAGAAAAAAGTGTAGTTTGGGTTCAGAGAACAAAACACCATAAGAGGGAAAACTCAAAAAAAAAGTTGATCAAAAGCAGGAGAGTTTTTAATTTGACAAAGTGGCCATTGTTGCCGTGTTGGATGTTTCTTTATGAAGGGCCGACAAGACCGGAGCACTGCTAACCTCACGTAACTGTAGTTCGAGTGAGAGGAGCGAGCACCCTGCAGAGTGGCACAACAGTCCCAGCTTCTGTAACTCAGCATGGTCCTCTCTGTTTCGATTCACCTAATGCCTAAAATGTGCTTTGTAGAGTCCGTCATCGATATTTAACTGAAAGGAGAATAAAACAAAACATAACTTACTACTGCTACTCCTACATGGGGTGAGTAAATTGGGAAAAAAAAAAGTATAGAAATAAGACTCCCCATGCATATTTTGTAAGCGAAGTAAGAAGTCACACCAGAGCTATAGAACCAGATAGGTTACAGGTTCAGGTGTTTAGAAGCTAGAATGGCTCCTGTTATGCAATGGGGACAAATATATGCGAAATATGAGAAGTGCATGGGCTTGTAAGCAGGACTATTTTAGAGTTCAAGGGAAAGATAAAAGGTAAAACCTATTAGAAATCCACCTACAGTACAATGCTTCCCCATCATCTAATTTTTCAATAACACAACTTACCATGCTGTTAAGTACAGTGAATGTACCTCAGCCCCATACCTTGCATTTGCACTCAAAGTAGTAACTGCATTTGCACATCTAACAGCACATAGCCTTGTATAAGCTCATGCACCTCTTTGCTCAATTAAAAAGACAAGGAGAGTCAATCTGCATTACCTGATTGTTGTTCTTGGGGGGCATGGTAGGTTTCTGAGCCAGTGGGGGTTTCTTAAGGATGCTGGGTTTATTTGCCATCAAAGATGCTGGGGCTTCCTTGACCAGGACTGCTTCCTCAGGGGAAACATCACCCCCCCCGGCCAGCTCATAGTGCTTCTTCCTCAGATCGCCAAGACGCATCCTCTCGCCCTGAAGCTGGGTCTCCAGCTCCAATACCTTCACCTGAAAAACACAAACCAACCACAACTCAGTACCGGCAAAACAAACAGGACGCAAGCTGCAAAGGGCTGATGTTAATCCAGATGTTGAAACTTCATGCGATTGCATCACGTTGGCTGTGGGAGAAACACAAACCTGGGACTCCATCTCTTCCTTCCGGAGTTTAATCAGGGACATGCCGGAGAAATCCATGGTGTCTGTGGGGGAAAAATAAATAAATAAATGCAAAAGCAAAAGTCAAGGGTGCTTAACTTAAGCAAGTCTGGAGTCTTTCTTTGGAACAATTTAGCCCTCAACAATACTATTTTCATTTAACATGGCATTGGGTTGAGTTGTATTAAAAGTGTTTATTTAGTATGAAGGACTTAGTATTTGTAATGTATTCAGTGTGGTTCACCTGCAACCACAGCCTGCATAATGCAGACTCTACTGCATCTTATCCTCAAAGTCCTACACGATCAAAGACTTGTGTACAGTTCTGTCAGGTTCCACAGTAAATTTTTTAGGTTTATTCTGGTCTTGCCTCAGAATATGATCTTCAGCCATCTCCTTACCCTTGTCTTCAATCTGTTCCTGTCCAGATTTGGTTGAGGCCACCACATTGGCAGCCATATCATTGACATGGCGAGATGCCTGCTGGAGCTTAGTGAGTTTTTTGCTATGGAGGTCAGCCTTGACCTAGAAAAAGAGTAGAAATGCCACATTTTTCATTTGCGATACACATTGTAAAATGTTACAAAATTACCAAAAAGGACATGAACGTGGATTGGTCATGTCCTTCGCAAAAATGGCAGTGACATCAAAGGTAGCCTTGCGTTGGACACCTGAAGGCCAAAGAAAAAAAAACGCACCCAAAAGACGACTTGGAGAAGGACAGTGGAAGCAGAGCTAAGCAACTCTACCTGAGCTAGGGCACAGTAGAAAGACCGGCCAAACACCGCCAGTGTTGGAGAACACATCGCAAAGACTGGAATGACTCAAACCTGCAGCCTGTAATGTTCTTCCTGTGAAAGGTGTTACCTTGGATGCAGCAACGAGCTGCGCTGTGCTCGCTGCGATCTCGTGTGAGCACACAATCAGCTCTTCGTATTTTCCTGTGTGTAGAACAACCTTGTCTGCGGACTCCCTGCATTAGAGAGCAAATAAAAGGCATGACAGTTGCAAAAGAATCAAACACAAGTTAGAATATGAAAACATTTTAAACCACTTGGAATAATGTTTCTGGTTCAATATTCCTCTTGAGACCTAACAATTTAAATCCCCCTCACTGTTAACAAAACCCACACTGCTTCTGTTTGCCAAAAAAATACAGAAAGTGGGTCAGCGCCTTGTGCTCAGTAAATATGTTTTCATTACATAAAAGCAGGATCAGCTAGAAGCTGCTTAGGCAGATTTTGATGGTGACAGTTTGGGACAGGAACACAGTAGTGTACATGCACAAATCTAGGGGGAGGGAGCAATATCTGTCACTGCTTAAAGTAAATCAACCCCCACACACTAAGACTGCTTAATTTTTGTATGACTAGCTGGTATGTTAGTGATTAGTTAACAGTACTGAAGTCTGTTGCAGGACAGTGGAATATCTTTTCTGGAGACTTACACCATCTGAGTTGCTCCCCAGCCCACTGCCTTGGATGCAGAAATCAAACCTTCTGTCCAGCGAGAATTCTTAGCATAGAACTCCTTCTGTGTTGCTGCCCCCTTTAAAAAGAACAAGAGTCACACATTAAGCTTCGCCAAAATAAACAAATGTTACCATGGCATCAAAATCCTAGAAGTACCTCCATTGTTTCCCTTGACAAAGGCATGTAAACATACCGAAACGTTGAGAAGGTGGCTCTTTTGAGCAAAACCTATATACATACACATACATAAAATATACACATATATCAAATATACACTTGAGTGATTTTACCCGTCCACTGTCCACAATCTCCCGCTGTAGTTCAGTTGAGGCCATGACAAGCAGATGGATAGCCTACAACAACAAATATAATTACAATTACAAAATCTCCGTCCAAACACATTGCATAACACTGGAATAGTCCGATTTTGAAAGGTATAGCTCTCCTTGTGAAAGGAAGGTCATTTTATAAGAGCAGGGAAAGTGGTAGAGCAAGGCTGCCATTGTAAAGCATTGTGCAATGTTACTCTTAAGTCATGTCCAAGAGGACACATGCTAATGTGTATCCATGGTAACTAAGCTCTTGTAACCTGCTATGCAAAGGAAGTCTCACCTGTAACCCTGAAAATCAGAATAAAAAACACACTTATTTCTCTTCATGGAACCATTTTGAGATTTTTCATCCTGTGGTACAAGAATAAGAATGGGACCCAAACTCATTTCAACATTGAAGACTTCTACCTAAAGAATGTTACTTTTCTTTGGCTGAGTGTTTGTAGTTACGGCTGAAGAAAGCACACAGTATCAATGATCCAAGCATATTCCCCACAATGTCAAAATGGGAACAAACTCACCTTCATCAGGTTTGTGCAGGAGTTCAAGATTCTGAAAATGAATACACACATTATTATTTTCATTATGATACTAATCTAACTGTACAAGCGTGAATGTATTTTTGAATCGATGCAATGAAAACAAATCCATTTAATGTAAGAAAAGCAAGTTAAAGTATCTTTTCTACATTTATTTCCACTTTTGTATCACTACTGGTGTGCGTTCCCTTCATAAACAATGGTTCATCTTTATCCCTGGAGGAAACAAGTTTGATCAAATACAGGCCTAGGTCTCCAGAGCTCCATTGAGTTACTGTGCATTGGTGTGCCCACAGTGCCCTCTGCCGTGAGACTCTGGTAGTGCAGCAGCAGGCAAAGCTCCAATATAAAAGGCTCAGCTGAACTGCTACTGTAAAAACACTCTATTATTTATTTATTTATTAGCAGACACCCTTATCCAGGGCGACTTACAAGTGTTACAAGATATCACATTATTTTTTTTACCCATTTATACAGTTGGGTTTTTACTGGAGCAATCTAGGTAAAGTACCTTGCTCAAGGGTACAGCAGCAGTGTCCACAAGTGGGGATTGAACCCACAACCCTCCGGTCAAGAGTCCAGAGCACTAACCACTACTCCACACTGCTGCCCTGTCTCATTTTCACAACATGCAAGATTAATCCTGGCATCTGCCAACACCATGACCAAGCATAGGAATAGAGAGACACATTCCTCCAACCCTGCAGATTATTCTGCTGCTTGTTTAAATCAAATCAATCAATTTTATATAGCACCTTTCATAGTGGACCACCATCACAAAGCACTTTAACACACAGTCTCCTCCTACTGACCTTTCATTGACCTCCAGCTTCACTCCAGAACTGTCTTTTCTAGCCTGGTTCATCATTTCCTGTAGAAAAACAAGCAAAGTACAATGTTGTGAAAACAATTGATTCAGGGGGAAAAAGATATGCAACGGGGGTCTTGAATTGCACTACAACATGCATGGAGAATTGCAGCACCTGCATGCCAGCACTGTGTTTCCCAGTGCACAGATTCCATTGCATTGTTCAGTGTATTCTGCTCACCTCAATTCTTCTGACTGCCTCTTCAATGGCTGCTGAAGTAGCTGCCATCTCTTTATCCACCATGTCTCCCAGCTCCTCCTGGTTGAAGTCCATGCTTTTAGGCCTCAGGTCCTGCACAAGGAGGAAAGTGAAGCGGTTTAGCTGCAACACTGAAGACCTGATTATTATTATTACTCGACAAACGGGCTCTCACTTCAGTGATTGAAACAGTCTGGTTATCTGGGCTTTGTATTCCCCAGTGAACCCCAATATTAAACTCATATTTCACTGCATGTACAATAGTGATAACCATAGGAGTCAGGTCAGTGAACTCGTCAAGACCATGACTCAGCCAGTCCTTTGTGAAGCTCTCCCATTACTCAAGGCTGCACTGCCCCCCTTACCTTGCCCAGCTGCAGGATCTTCTCAATGATCAGTTTGATAGCCGCCGGGCTCGCGCGTGCCAAAGACTGTTTGCTCTTTATGTCTTTCAAAAACTGTAAGCTTACATTCCCACAGTCCCTGCAGCTGTCAGTAAGCTCTGGGGAAAAAAAACAAAAAAAACACACACATTCTCAATACAGAGTGTTGGTGCTGTACTGGGTATTGTTAATTCACATGTCCTGAACAGAACAGGCTAGCGGTACTTACTATCGGCATGGTCAGTGGGTGCCAGGTGTGCAGTGGCACTGCCATTCACTATGGTGTCTGCAGTCAGGTGGGCAAACTGAGTGAGGGGTCGCACCAGGCTCCCAGCATCTAGGAACCAGAGTTCATATAGAAACGTTCTTACTGCGTTACGATTGTAACTACAAAACACAGCACTCAAACACTTACTAATACTAATGTCCTCTGTTTCAATACAAATTATACAAAGATGAACTACAAGTACAATGAGACTGCCATGTGTTTCAATGTGAAACAGATCTCCATCAGAACTCAGTTACCCCCATGTACTGGTTTATTGTTGTATTGCATCTCTGTCTACAAAAGTGCTCAAGGATCAGGTGAGGGCTGTGTGCTCGATTACCTCCCATGTTCTTCAAGTACTCAGCGTGTCCGCGCTGCACAGAGTCGACAGAGCCCAGCGTGGCCTCTGCCCTGCAGATCAGGTAATCTGCAAGAATGAAGACAAGCTGGGTTAGTGTCATGCATCTCCCTGCCTGCCAGAGACATACTCACCCTGAGTTTAAGCACAGCGGGTGAAGCGGATCTCCACACTGGGAAGGAGCAGCGCACCATGGTTTGCTCTCCTCACGTACCTGGGGAGCTGGTGCAGCGGACGTGCAGGGGGTCATCCAGCCGGGCCACGGCGTCCTGAATGATGTTCTCAGCCTCCGCCACCGTCCCCTGCAGCAGCCTGAACTGCTCGTCCAGGAGCTTTTGCTGGAGAAGATCCTCCTGGCTCGACTGAGTCACAAAGAACAAGCGTGAGAGGAGGGTTACTCACCAGATAGTACTGGACAGAACCCTTGTGTAATGTTCACTATTCCAGCAGTTACTCAAGTGCGGCAAAATAATTACAAATTACATAAGAAAAATGACATAAGTGAATCCTTACAGAACAGATTTTTAAAAGTCAGTTCATAACAAAAGAAAAAAGTTTGGGAAGGAGAAAAGTCTTGTTTCTTGTTAGCACACCATTATCCCCAATAGGGGATAAATCTAATTTAAAAGCACAGAATCTAGTCTTTTAAAAAGTTCCCAGTGTTTTAGATCCTACGCCATCATCTGGTAGGCTATGTGAAAGCAGTGAGAAGCGATCTAGCTAGTGGGTGGGATTGTCTTTCCTCCCCGTACTCTGCTCACCTTCTCCCTCAGTCTCCCCTGCAGCTCCCCGAGTTCCCGAGAGCTCCTTTCCTTCTCTTGCTGGAGTGAGGACTGACTCTGCTGAACCTCGCTCTTCAGAGAGCAGAGCTCCGCCTCCTGCTGTGCCAGCTTCTTCCTCAGCACCCCCTCCTCCTCCTGCAGACCCCCCAGCATGCTGCTCAGCTTCTGCCCAGACTGACCACACACACACACACACACACACACACAGACACGTATTGATTGGTTATTGGATCATTATAAAAGTGCTTGGAGTGCTCTCCGATTGGCCGATCAGGAGTCATACCCCTGTCCTTCTGTACTGATCATCAATCTTATCAAAGCAAAACCTCACTTAAATATTCACACACTCCCCCAACACCTTAGTTTACACCGACTGAATTAAAAATGGACAGGCTGTGTCTAATGGCTTAATTAACAACTTCAGAAAATGAAACAGTTTTAGTATCTTACACTGATTTTTTCTCTTTTACATATTAAAAGTCTAATAGGCAAACTCTTCAGCTAGTCCCTTCATGAGCGTGCTTGACTTGGTTTTGATTTGATAACTCTAAACTCTGCAGAGAAGCTACTACAGCACAGAGCATTCTACAGTACCACGATTCCACATGGACGCTGCTATTAGAATAAGCCTATAAGGCTGATCAGGTTTCTCGTTTGCCCTGCCATACAAAGAGACAACATTTCATCATGTTCTCCCAATGCATTTTCATCAAATTTGCACGACACCAGGAAACTTGTTTGCATGCCATATACACACGGCAACATGCAAACTGAAGTAAAGCTTTGTCAGTCTCCGAACCTTCTGCCATTCCCTCTACAAATGGACTCATACATAGCCAATCAAAATGATTTTGATTTTACTTCTATTTCACATTGTGTAAGGTAATGTGTAAGATTTCATCAGGCTCATCCCTGGCAAGCAGGAACACTAACCCCCATGTGCATCGTGCTTTACCTGCTCGGAGCTCTGCAGCGTGCTCTGAATGTGTGATAGTTCAGCCCGGCTGGCCTCCAGTTCCCTTCGGAGTCCCTCGAGCTGAACATTCTGTTCTTCAATCTGGAGCCAGAGTGAGCAGAATAAAACAATAGAGTTAATGAGCACTCAACTTCAAACCTGGTCCAGCACAGGCAGATTCAGATCTATACATAAACCAGGTAGAAATAAACAACAAACAGAACAATAACTCAATATTCTTTAGCGGTTTACATGCAATAAATAGCACAATTCATTGGCATGGAGACATTTATCTTGGTTTTCCAGTCTAGGACTGCTGCGAGGGGGGATGGATTCCGGCAAACTCTACCTTCATCTCGGACGCCTGTTTGACCTGCTCCACCTCGAATGCCAGCTGCTGTTTGGTTCTGGCCACCTCCTCCTGAGACTGCTGGGTCGCGCTCAGCATTTTTGAAGTGTCTGCACTCTGGAGAGACAGAAAACCTGGAGGTTTCACCTGGTTCGGGTTTGGGGAATGGAGTACTCCGTGTTGATATGCTACACAGTATACAGTACAAGTCCTAAAGCATTGAGGGAACACAGTTTCCTATAATAAGCATTTAACATTTCGAATGGTCATACATTTCAATTCAAATCTTTTAGAAAGAATTTTACAATGGGATAACTTGTGTCTGCATCAATATTTTTTAAATCTGCTTCTGTTTAACTCAAAGTGCTGCGATATCTTAGATATCAATTTGCTAGCAAGATCAAAAGAAGCTTCAGACAACTAGAAAGAGCGAGTAGCTGTGTGTAATCTGTAACAAAAGTAAATTAAAAAATAATGTGTGACAATCCCTCTCGGCAACAGCACTGAAAAAGGTTAAGCAATAATGCCAAAACACACAATTTGCTTGTCATTATAAATGTCAGTGCTGCTATTCTCGCTGTGGCAGGCTCTTCTGAGGGGTACTATAGGTTTAACCTTTTATAGAGAGGGTGCCACATGGAAACAGCACATTCATTCAGAGAGTTATTTAAAGAGCTTAGTTAATGATTGTTAACAGGGTAATTAAAAAGCAGCTTTGCGTTCGACAGGGTTACCTTTCTGAGGAGCTCTGCGTGGCTGCTGACCAGATCATTGTGCTTGTCCTTCAGCTTGTTGTAGCGCTGCTCTGTGGCCTGGGCTCTCTCTGCAATTAGAAAAACAAAACAAGGGAATGAATCATGAAATCAGCACACCTGGGAACGGATACAATACAATACAATAGTAAGCTCAAGTCAGTGGCATGCAGTACATGGTGCCTCGTACAGGCCATTTAGGGGACTTTCATATTTATATCACAGAACACACTTCAAGGATACCATTTGTGTATTAAAAAAAAGTCCAAATCGACAAACATTTGGGGAAAAAAAATGTCAAATTTCAGAGAAATGCAGCTGTGTAACGGTTAATGTTTTTAGCAATAGATGTGCAGAAAAAAGTGTAATCTATCAAATGCACAGAGTGTTAAATAGCCAGGAGCCTGGGCCGGCCTGTGTTATTGCAGGGGAGAGGGGTCTTACTCTCCGCCTCGAGGACCTGTCCCAGCTGGCTCTCCCCCTCGGCACGCTGCCTGTGTAATCTATCGAATGCACAGAGTGTTAAACAGCCAGAGCCTGGGCTGGTCTGTGTTATTGCAGGGGAGTGGGGTCTTACTCTCCGCCTCGAGGACCTGTCCCAGCTGGCTCTCCCCCTCGGCACGCTGCCTCCGCAGGCTCTCCAGCTCCATGCGCAGCTGCTCGTTCTCCACCAGCGCCTTCTGCTTCTGCGTGCGCTGCTCCTCCAGCTCCGCCTCCAGGCTGTTGATCTGAGACTTGAGCTGAGTGATGTAGCGCTGGGCCTGTGGACAGAGGAGCGCACGTTTCAACAGGCTCATCCTAGCACTGCTACCACCACCATTATTACTACAACTAATACCACTCGAACTGATATGATGATTACCACTGTCACTACCATGACTACTAGAACTGCTCCATCTCCTCCTTCTCCCATAAAGTCTCTGATTAAGCTACTGTTAGTCTCTGTGGCAGTCGTTTTAGTTAATTCCATTAAAATTGTTAACTTAAAATGTGTGCCACTTGCTCAACGCATTCAACTATTTTACTGTTTGTCAAATTTGGAGATGAGGTAAAAAATAAAATCAATGTAATTTAATAGCAAAGTAACAGAGTAGTCAGAATTATTGCAAAGTGAAAGGATTTACAAACCCTTGCAGAGCTTGACAAAACAAAGATCATCTCCAGAAAGCATCAGGACCTCTTGTTTAATATCTGGTCTGATTGTATGTTGATTTTATTATAGATTAGTATGCTGCTCACTTGAATAAGAGGTTTTTAATCGCGTCAATTTCTCTCAAAGTACCTCGGATTTGATCCTCTCCAGTTCGGCTCTAAGCATCTCCACTTCTCGCTTCAGATTGTCTATCTGCACGTCCCTGTAAACAGAGGGGAGCATCACAAGAAAGGGTTTTGGTAGAACAGATATTTGAGAATCAACATTTTATTTTGCAAACCTACAACCTAACGAAACAGGGTGCAGACAGCTAGAGGAACTAGCAGAGAAGTAATACTGGGGAGGGGGTCATGTTGATTATTTCTCATTTACACTAATGGACATTACATACTGAAACAGCAAACCAAGAGCATCTTTTAAAGGGCAGAAGCACACAGTCCGAGCTAACACTGACCTTACCTGTCATCAAAACCGTTCGACGGAGGGCCAAAGGCATGATCAAACATATCCACCACATTCTGGAAAATAAAAACACTAGATCAAATCGTATTCAAATCCATGTTTACTCCATAATAAAGCTTGTACTGCAGAGCAGGGTCCTGGGAGACGACATGCTACATGCTTCCACTGGAATAGGAGAGTTCCAGCAGGCTTGCATTTCGGATTTTCACGGAAGGAAATAAGACACCCATTGCATAGCCGTTTGATCCATTCCTGGTTTTACTAGGCGTTTATTACAGACACACCTGAGCTTGTTACACAGCTGGCTCAGCGGTTCTCAAAACACACTCATGCCTCCACTATATCCACGTACCTGCTGTTGGGTTTGTGGGGCGGAGGTGACCTCTATCAGAGCCTCTGGTTCTTCATCGTCTGGCACTTCATCAGACATCACCACCACGGGCTTGACGTGCTCCGCCAGTGCAGAGGCGCGCAGGAAATTAGGAGGGCTCTAGACAGAGAGGGAGAGAGGTCACTGGAAAACACAGCAAGGCAAGTGCTTCTGTTCTGTGTCAACCAAGTCTTTCTGTTACATCTCAAGGTGTTCAAGAACTGGGCATTAACTACAAGCCCTGGCAAGGTGAAACATCTCCAGTACAGCATCACAGTAGAGAGTCTGTTAGAACTGTTACAGAGCAAGGGTTTTATTGGATGAAAAATCAAGAACTAAAGCATAGTAGTTTCAGGTGTAGATAGAAAGTCTGACTGAGGAATAGGATTGGAATAGGGTGGGTGCGATCATTATTATTTATTGCCGATATACCCCGGTGTCTGCATGTGTGACTCATGCTTCTTGGTTTTTCTTTGTTAATACATTGTCATGTAAATCTTTTCCCTTGAATTTCAACACCACCACCATTTCCACCATCCCCACATATATGGGTAGTAATCTAGCATGCTGATCCCAGCCCTCTTACATCAGGCAGCTTTGGGATCTGGATCAGTCTCTTGAAGTACAGCATGTCTCTCGCTCGATTGAAGAAGTTTTTAAGGCTGAAACATAAAAACACGTGTTTGTGAAATACCTGCAAATCATTTGAACTCCTGAATTACATTGTTATAAACAGTTATGGGAGTGCAGACAAATAAAATGACATTCCCTTCAAGGGAAACTCTCATCACATCATTTTATTTATTTAGCAGATGCCTTTATCCAAGGCGGCTGACAGAGACTAGGGTGTGTGAACTATGCATCAGCTGCAGAGTCACTTACAACTACGTCTCACCCGAAAGACGGAGCACAAGGAGGTTAAGTGACTTGCTCAGGGTCACACAATGAGTCAGTGGCTGAGGTGGGATTTGAACCGGGGACCTCCTGGTTACAAGCCCTTTTCTTTAACCACTGGACCACACAGCCTCCTATCATGTTATACCATGAGGCCACCAGGTGGCACTATCTGCCAAGTTCAAATCTCAATCAAAGAAACTGCTGTTGCCTCAGCAACATGTAACTGATACATTCTTCATTTTCTAAATATGCAGTCCATTCTAATTCAAGACAGTGCTCCAGACAAGCCCTTCATTGCTTCGTTTAACAGCTAGATTCCATTAAACAAACACAGACTTGGTTGCAACAAGGCTCTGGCTGCTCGGTTGAATAAATAAAGACCTGCTTGGAATAGTCTGGACTAGAATGGATACAGTATATTTACAAGACTTAAACTCGGACCAAGATTGCATCTAACAGAGCGAAAACACACCTCCCTGACTTGCAGCCGTCTCAAATGCATTCATGGTTGTTCTAAAGCAAGCCCCTGGTAGCTATTTATAATCCCTTTTAAAGCATTAATCCTTGGACTTACCTGTGGAACTGGTCATGGAACCGCTCTCTGTGACCTTGCAACGTTTCCACTGGCAAACCTGCAATGGACACAAGCCAATGAGCAATTGAAAGCGCAGTAGCGATGCTCTTCGTGGATAATGATCTATAGCGGGGCTTAATGATGGATCTGTTAACTACCTACAGTACTAGCACTCCTATGCTAGCCTCCCACAAACATGGAGGCATTATCATCATACTGGGCACAACACCCTTTATTTTTGTAATGTTGATCTCAGCTGGGTGTCTGAACACAGCACTTTTACAACAATTCCCTCAGAGGAGAAGAAGCAGTTTGTGTTTGGTGGTCAAAGTATTTAGACAGGGCAGGCAGGCACACACAGAGCTGCCGTGCTGAGACTGACATGGCTGCGTCTCTCACAGCTCCACTCACACGCATGCAGTTTGAAGAGCAGCTTGACGATGTAGTGGTACAGGTGGCTGGAGTCCTGGATCACCTGGATCATTGGAGACAGCCTGCACTGCCCGGAGGAAGTCTGAGACACAGCGATGGAGGTGTTGAGCTGCCTGAACACTGCACACAAACACAGGGAGGAGAGATCTCAAAACACTGCAGGGATGGAAAGAAGACTCCCACTTGCATACAAGTTCAATCCATTCCAGGTTCTTACCTTGCTTGTTACCTATCGTAAAACCTGGGCCATGTCCCTCAAAGGGGAATGAAAACACTATAAATTGGATATATCAACAAGATAGAGAACTAGCAAACTCCGGTTGAGCCTTGAAGTGTTGATTAAGCTGGAAGCAAGCTGTGTTTAAAGATAAATAGTTTATTTAAATGAACAACATTCCAAAGAACATGCAATTATATCTGGCACCATGTTTGACTTCATCTAGCTTTCAAAGTGTGTGCATTAATACTCACAGCAAGCCTAACCAATTGACTTGAGAGGCTCAGAATTGGCTGATTTTTTAATTTTGGATTTGTAAGGGTTACCAGTTAGCTTCTTACTCAAGAGCACGTGAACCACTCACTGACAAACACTTAAACAAAACCCACAGACATGCCTATTGACTAGATGAACGATAACAAAACTGCCAATTTAATTGCAAATTACCCAGCGGAATGGGTGGGACCTTTCATGAAAGCTTTAGTGAAGGACTGCTTTTGTTTACAGGTCATTCCTTATTTATTTGACAATGTAACACTTAGCCAGAAGGGGCTCCATTTTAATGATCCAACAATAACAATTCACAGGATCGTTATTGTATGTAGTAAATGCTAAGAAGTGGCTCTACAGTATAAAATCACCCCCTGGGGAATTTAGTACTTTTAGATTACAAGTTAAGTACCAAGCTGTGCTTGTATATTGGCTGCTTGGACGCCTTGTAACAGGGGTGACCTGAAGTAGTTAATTCTCTCATTTTACCAGTTAACCTGGAGTGGAATGACCCTCCACGACCGTGACTGACCACTCCTGCATTATAAGCCAGTTTGCCAATTCCTTCATTTTTTCAGATTCACGAGCCAACATTTCATCAATTGGAAAGAAGGAAAAAAAGCAGACGCGACCAGATCCCGGCAGTGGAAGGGTTAAACGCAGAGTGTGTTGTCATCGGCAGGTGGAATGGGGTGTGGTGGAACATGCTGATTGTTAATGATATCTGTGAGACAGCACTGAGGTTGACTTCCTGGTCACAGCCCCAGGGGGAAGCATGCTGCGATTGCTGCCTGGGCCTGACACTAGCAAGTAAAGACACTGTACAGTACAATACCTCCCATACCACTGCACAGGACCTGAGGAAACTCGCTGAATTGGGTTAAAACTATGCTGAGGATAATGGATTCTCATGCTCTACCTATTGCACCACCGTGCCACTTTAACACTTAACAAGGAGAACCTGTGTCAAACCTGTTTATCAACTCAGTGCGGTCCTGAATGCAGGAGGTACACATCACAGGACAGAAATAGCACATTATAGGAGTGCGGTCCACAGAAAATAGGATCCCTATTACCTCCAGTGTTTGTTTTTGATCCAATCCGGTCTTAAATGAGATTATTAGCCCTTATGAGGTTCAATTGACTACTTGCTTGGAATAAAGACTTGGAATGGAAGGGATGACGAGGGGCAGAGGAATACACCACTTAAAGATCCACAAATCTCATTAGATGCCCACAAGTTACTGGTCAGTACTCACCAGTCTCAGCAAGCTTCAGTTCACAGCCCAGGTAATCAAACAAGTCCACTGTAAGCTGGAAACTAGAATAAATAAATACATCAATACATCCTGTTGGAAGAGTTTTGAGAGTGGAGCGTACATGCTCATGATTGAGAGTAGCCTTACACGTAATTGATGTCTGTTCCAGCAGCCTTCTCCAGCTCCTCATCCTGCATCTCCAGGTTTCCTGGGAATTGAGTGCGCTTTGAACAAACAAGGGAAAAGGGAAATATGAGCTTTGTGAAGAAAAAACAACATTTCTTTCTTTTTGGAAGTTAGTAATGACAGTGCTATCAGCAGCAATGCTGGCAGATCTAAATCTAAATGCATCAGATCCTTTAAATAGACCTTGTTGTGCAACAAACCCAGCAATTCCATTCTGAATAGTGGCGCCACTATCCTACATAATATATAGGAGACCCCGACACTGATGTGATCCAGCCATCTGAAATCTTAGTATGAGATGCATTACATCAGATGGAAATTACGTCACACTGAAATAAACTATACTGTTGAATTACTTTTATGTATCTATATATTATAAAAACGATAGGGTGCTAAGTGAGATACAAGCTATTATTTTTATTTTTTACCCACTAAAGGTCACTAAAGGGGGTAACCCACTAAATAAGCCTGAATTGGACAACTCCCTATACAATATATATGTGACTTGTAACACTCAAAATCAGCAGATACAATGTGCAAAGACCCATTTTCTAACACCGTTTAACATGAAATCCAACACCTGTACACAACACCAGATTCCATATCTTGACATTACTACAGACTGGTCTTCGCCTCCACTCCAACAACGTTTAATTCTTATTGTGAAATAATAAAAACACTGCCGCCCTTTACCTTTGCATGGAAATTCATCTTGTTGATCAGAAGCGAGGAGTATATCGCCACCAGCTGTCCATACTTATCATGTAAATGACCCTTGAAAAACAACATAGGAAAATGTTTGGTTTGATTTTCAGCATATCGTATTACAGCTTGTTCACTCATCACAAGAACAACTCAGTCTTCAAGAGCCATCCACACAATTAAACCCTTAATCCCAGATGAGCTGAAATTCAAAACTCTCAGTGTTACTCATCTTAATAAATGCATGCCAGAGAGTGAGACAAGCAGGACCATTGAGTGCAAATCTGCAAAATGCATTATTATTTGAACTAAATCTACTTTTATAAAAACATTTCAAGGAATCAGCCATGCGGTTCGTCAATCACTCACCCACAAGCTCCCCATTTCCCGAATATTACTCTGGTGTCTCATACAGTCCTGGAGGACCTACAAATAAAAAAGAGAATGGGACAAATGAGTTTCATATAATCTCTAGACATTCGGAGGACATTGTTGACGTCCCATTGGACACCTCAGAAGAAAGGCACTGTAAACAACACACCCCCATTAGAGAAGGCAATGACGGGTGCAGTTTTCTACTGTAGTTCCCATTTAAAGTATATCTTAAGCTTTAAAAAAAAAAGACTTATGCAAATCTTTAATTTTATTAAATTATTTTCGAAGGACCTTGTTTCTTAAAACCTGGAGCCAAATGCAAATATCTTCCTAGAAATCAGACATTTTGTCCTTGACTAAGTTGGAGAAAACACATTTTAGTAAAATGCTTCCAGCAGACTATTACAGCTAGGATCTGTGCTTTACATGGGCTGCTGTGAATGCAACAGGTGTATAAACCTCTCTCTGTGTTGCTCATATACCATAAAGCTCCATGGTGTTGATGCCAAGCTCAGAGCAGCTGCTTGACCATTGCTGGAATACAAGATCAGGGCCTGAAGTCCAGTTACATTGGGGGAGTGCAGCGCTGCTGTAAAGAACACAAATTCCAACACTGCTACGGGTATAACAAAGGAGGTTTGAAATGATGGCTGTACTGCCCACATCCCTGAGCACCGCACATGGGTTACTCACATTGGGGTGCCCATCGCGGAGGATTTTGTGCACGACGTGGCAGAATTTCCAGCTGATGATGGAGCTGCTGGGCAGGGGGAGGCCGATGGCGTAGGACCAGAAGGTGAAGGCGCCTTTCTCATGGTGGGTCCCCAAAATAATTCATGCACAGGAATCAAGGAAAACCCCTTCAGTTTGAAGATGCAGTGGTACCAAGTATCAGCTCCAGGAGGGTAAGCTATATTTTTTGTACAGTACCCAGGGCATTTTTTCAGACTCCTATTTGTTTAAAGGAGTAAAACACTTAGACTCTAGAACACAACAAACAAGGTTCTGTCCCTGGGATAGCGGTTTCACGCATTCCAGGTTTTACTGCAAGCTTGATTAGCCACAGTGTGTATGTAACAAGCTCAGGTGTGTCTTATTAAAAACTCGTAGTAAAACCAGGAATGGATGAAACTGCTATGCAATGGGAGTCTTATTTCCATCCCTGTGTTCTTAGTTTGTTCGGTTAAATACCTGACTTCATGGAATTACAGTAGCCTATATGACAGAAATGAAACAGACAAGATAGCAAAGAAATGTGTTTAAATGTTGCAGTTGTTGGTTAGTGTTTGGCAATAGGTTGAGGAGGACTATCTGGCATGATTGTGGAAAAGGATACTGCGTGCATGTTTCTCCTTGACAGGGACCTCGCTCGAGCTGATGGCTTTGCTGATGCTGGTGCACTGAAACAGAGAAAAAGAGCAGACTTCAGCTTCATGCACAAATCATCAGAGCGCTGTACTGTACAACACACAGTTACAATCAAGCAGCCAGCGAGGCAGTTTCAAAACCAACGTTCTGCTTTTTGTACTTTTTATTGACACTGTACACTAAATATAAGTGGTTGATGCAATTCAGGTGGATTCCCTGGTACTTCAAAATTCTCTTATAACAAACTGCTGTGGTGTGCAAGTTGATCAAATCAACCCCTGTGTAGCTACCGTTAGCTTTTTGGAATCATTGATTTATGTGGATCAGCCGATTCCTCCACTGGGACTCACCCCCCTCTTATACACCTCTTTAAGGAATGTGAAGAACAAGGTTTCATTTTCGTACCAGCCCCTGGCCTGGCGCTAAAGCACCTTTCACAAGGATATAACGTGAACAGCAAACTAGAAGCTCCGGCTCAACTGACACCCTGCAGCCGCTCCCTGCTTGGCACAAACACCACCTTGACTCCCAAGACACCTTTCAGGGGGCTCTGCGTTACTGCAGTGCCCTCGAGGGAGCGCGCTTAGCACGCAGCGGGAGCTTCACAAGAGGCAAAATAAAACACATCTCTCTGAATTTTATATTCACATGACACAGATTCAATTAGTTGTGCCCCAACACATTTTCAACATGTTGTAAAAACACCCTTAAGCAGCGTTTCAATCTTATTACACCCCTGGGCTCATAAATGTTCTATCAGAAAATCTGTTACCGAGGCACTGTGTATTTTGCATTGCTGCCATTAGACATCACCCTTCTGCTCACACATAAAAAAGAAAGCACTGTACTGTACATTTAGGACGTGGCTGGAACGTCTCTCTTTGCCTGCCTGTGATTTACCCACGCCCCCTCAATGCAAGATTGCTGGATTACTTCTCCTTCTTTATTGTATCCGATTGGCAAGGCCACTGGGTTCCTAAGTAAATGCAAACAACTTCAAATTGTGTGTTGTGCGATTACTTAACATTAAACTGGTTTTGTTTTCAAACCTAAACGTGGTACTTTGCATAGCTCCATCATGCATGATAATGACAGGAAAACCAAAATCCGAGCACACACTCAAACACTGCACAACGAATGCCCAAGTATTTCTGAGACCTTCCGTTCCTTGTGCATATACCAAACACATAAAGATCTGTCTGACAACACAGGAAGAGTATTGGATCATAGGAATTACAGGGTTAAATACTCCTCAGAACAAGGATAAAGTATCAACCACAAGTCCTTTATCACATCCATTACCATTTCGCCCCAGCATCAAAGCACTGCACCCAGGAAATGGATTCCGAATTCTGAGGTCATGGAAATCATCTCACAAGAAAGAGGAGGAGGAGGAGGAGGAGGAGGAGGAGAAGACCTGCAGCTGGTATACCCGAGTGCATAAAGACATCATTTAGGGCCACACTCATGACCTCATTTAAGACAGTGGCTTATTGTGGCATCAATTAAAAAGGAATCCAAGAGCCGGAGACACACAAGTAGAGTGATCCAATTTAATGAAGACCTCTCTTGTGGTAGGAACCCTATCTTTGGTTCCTTAATATATCAAACAGGCCCTGGCAAATGCAAAAAAAAAAAAAAAGCTCCAGTCTGATAAGGAGTTATTGTACCAGGAGGGCATCAGCTCTGGTTACTGAAGCAGCACAGTGAGCCACAGCATGCAGTGCCTGGCACCACAGTCCGTGCATGCGGCTCTTGTGTAGAAGTTTTGGGGAGAATGAAATGATAATGAATTTCTACTGCACTTTTGCCTGCGTCTTGAGATTTACAGATCAGCCCTTAAAATGTTCAAAAGCAATCTGACTTTGCAGTCAATTCAGGCAATTACAATACAGCACAATGATAATTTGCTACATGATTTTAGAGCGAGATTGATTAAGGTTAGCCAGCAAGCTAATGACCTTTATTCTATTCTCAATTCTATTCTATTCTATTCTATTGCAGCTGAAGCACGGCGAAAGCATTGTTTGACTGACCTGCAGCTGGCAGAACTAAAGAATGAATTTCAGAGTCCATTAAGATCCTTACATCTACCTCCTTGGAGAAATACAGTATGAATTTTGATATTGATCATATGATAAAATGGATAATCTAGCCGCATCAGCTCCATTAAACGAATAAATGGGTCAGGCAAGGTCACACGTTTGCACATAATGGAAAAGCAACAAATCGACTTTCACCAGCACAGACTTACACATGGATGGATAACGTTTCAAAAACAGAAAGCAATACAAGCCTCAGTGCTTACCACCTCATCCCGGGTTTTGCACAGAGACTCCCTTCTTTTTGAGATCATCAGATAGCCGTGTGCTGTGTCCCAACCGGAGGTGACAGCGATCCACTGAATGCTGCTGTATACATCAGGCACCTGTTTATGCTCCTTCTTATCAGCTTATTTCAACAGAGATGTGAGGGCTAGCCTCCAAGGTCACATAGAGTACAGCACAAAATAAGGTCTTCAGTTTAAAAAGGAAATATTGGATTAAAGAGAGACCCATAAAAGGTAGAAGTACAGCAGCTTTTTAAACACACGCACATCAGCATACAGAATAACTGGAATGAGAATGGACTCAAAGCAAGGCATGCTGTTGAATGCAAATGACTACCAATGCACCAATAGTACCAGTTCACAACACTTGTTTCCTTTCCAGACCCAATCAAACCACAATAACATTTCATAAATCATAAGACTAAAACTAGGAGGGGTTGTTCGGCTCCTAGAGACTTGCCACGCATGCACACCACTGAACTCGTTTCAATCTAATTTCATAGGGCAGACTGCATTGTTTGTGTTTAGATGTTTCTACTACATCTAGTAAGCATGTCCAGGCATTTCTAACACTCAGCATAAAAAGGTTCTCAGTGTAAATCTCCTCCTACTCCAAGACTGAAGTCGTGAATTGGGTTAGCTTTCTTTAGCACTTAGATTCAATTTCCTTTAAATCTTCAAACCCTTAAAAAGGGACCTGCGTGCAGAAACTTGTATTTCATGGACATTTTAATGTATTTGTTCATGAAATTAGCTTAATAAAATCAAACCACATCTATTTAATCCAAGATTTATTTCACTTGGGATTTATAATTTAAAGAAAAACAGAAGAAAGAAGTCTTGTTACCAGTTTTGTAGCATTAACAGGCCAAATGTATCACAAATGTCCTGAAACTATTTAACAAATTATTACCTCCATAATGATACAGTACTACTAGACTAATAATAACAATACCGAATACATTAAACTGCTAAAAACAACTTCTGAACTTATCAAAAGACCACAGTGAGCCTGAAACTCGGTGTACTTTAATATTGTCTGCACAGAGCAGGCAACGTGATGAATTCCAGGAAGGGGGGGGGGGAATTGCTTTATCCAGCTGCTGTACAATAGCATCTACTGTGTGCCTAGTACACACACACACATACACACACACACATACACACACACACACACAGCATCGCCAGTACAAAGACGCATTTTAATTAATTAAAATAACAGGCGGCCCCGACCATTGGCAGGCTGAATAGAACACCCTCATTGTAGCAAGAGCCAGGTTTAGCACCTCCTGCTCAGACGGCAGCCCTGCTGTTGTTGCAGGAGGGGTGCAAAGCTCTGCCGTTCCATTAGCACACAGTGGCGGGTTTGTTATGGTGTACACTGGAGAGGAGGGGAAACATGAGATGAGAAACTTACACTATTCTTAATTATTCTTGTGTTTACTGCCTTACAGGGCTTCTGTGAATGGTATCATTACTGACTAATACACCTTTGCTGTACAAGTATTCTCTCCGCTTCTTTGCTAAGATTTTTGCTGAAATCTATACTTTCAGGCTTTACAAGCGGGCCGTCTGAATACGCAGCATCTGCATCACTGGTTCAAAAGAACCAACCACACACATGCTGAACTGGCTAGTCAAGGTTGCCATCAAACTGGGGGCTTCCTGAAAAGAGAATAGTACAGAACTGAGGATTGGGGAGAGCAGGAACACAGACTGCAGTAGTAATGACAACGGAATAGTAAATGGTAAAAATAAAAGGATTTTGAACTGCTGAAAGACAGATAACATGTACAGGTATATAAGCAGACCCGTCGACAGCATTGATAAGGTTTACCTGTAGTGATCTGGCTACCATATTAAACAGTAACTCTTTCGCCTGCGCCTATAACCTTGATGTGTCCTTTGACTTTCTGCAAACACGGGAGAGCTTTGAGAGTGGGTGGTGGTAGCTATACAGAAGCTGGTTTATATTTCCTGAAGAGAAAGAAACAACAAGGCAAAGGGAAATCTCACTGAGCCATTTCCAAAACTGACACACACACACACACACACACACACACACAAATCAGTTATCAGGAAGCTTTCAAAAAAATCCTTTAACCTCGCTCTATTTATGAAAAGATAACATGGATTTAGAGCCCATTTGGAATTTATTTCTAGACAGCATTCTATGCAGAGTAGTAGCTGTACATCTGCACCACTCTACAAGTGTATGCAACATTTATTTAAACGGAAGCACAAAAATGCCACTTTGTAATTCAGCAACATATAATTAGATGTAAACAGGCTAAATTCACTAAATAAATGTACTTCAACAGGGAGGTCAGACTGAAGATCAGTATTCAGGGGTTTTATTACTATGTCTGTACATTAGCAGTATGTGTGACTGCGGACCATTTTGCATTGGGCACTTTACTGTACATGTAAGAGCAACAGCAGTAACTGTATTGTGTCTTATTGCTAGCAAAGTCAAACCGTCAATGACACAAAGCACTCAGTTAGCCCCGCGTCTTCTTAAGGAACACCCGGTTCTGCTGCGGAGGATTTTGTCAAGCAAGTGTCTTCATGCCAGCGCAGTTAGCTTCTCTAGCACATTAGTGCCAGTCACAGGGTTAGACTCATTCTGTGAATACCATGAGCCCATAGAACCAGCGGCACCATGGGATTCCAACAGCATGCATGCATGCATACATTAATTCAGTCAGTCAGTCATTCTTCCACTCTGAAACACTCCAATCCTAGAGCCATGCTGTTGCTATGGTTAAGTAAGTATAGACTGCATCAGTCCATGTTTAAAATACCAGCCAGTATATTGCTTCCTGCCACAGGTACATGAGCACTCCCTAGTAAATGAATGAATTAACATTGGAAAACAAAAATGTCGACTGCAAGAAAGAAAACTAAAACAAGACATTGCAGCTGTAAGCGGAGCTAATTCTACCTCGGCACATTGGAAAGACAACATGGGAAGAGTCATTGCAATGCAGCTCTGATTCAGCTACAATCATTAGTCACTGCTGGGACTCTCCCAGTACAACTCACTCACAGTACAAAAGTGATCGGCTACAATGCTGAGACAATCAGCTGCTTCCCAGCACCACTGCGTCAGGCTAATGCTGCTTCATTCAGCCTCGGTCACCAACGTCAACATTTGACAAGGCAAACGTGACAAAGAGAATTGGACTAAATGTGTCCTTCAGTCTTCATTACCTGTAGAGAAATAATAGCAACAGCGTTTACAACTCGAACAATAAAGCTTTGAAATCGAACCAGAATCCTGAGGGAGCACACTGCATTGGAGGAACCAAAATAACAGCATTGAGACAGATCTAGTTCTAGCCCTTGGTGTGGACTGACTGATCAATAGTTCTCAGTGCACAGATGGAATAAATGTGAAAGGCTGTCAAGAGTGCAAGGACGGTGTGTGATCCACAGTAAAGCATAACATCGCTCACTACAGTGGAAGGGGTTTGTATTACTTTACATGACCTGTCTAAGGTTAGAAACTGACATCAGCACTGCTCCGAGTCCTGGGATTCAGAACCTCCCTTGTTTAGTTATTGAAGTGACCACTAGGATCTCGAAATCTGACCAATCAGGCCCCTGCTGCTTAATCTGCCCTGAACCGTTTGCACTTATTACTGCATGAAGACATCTGGCCCGAATCTGCAGGATTAATATGCAGGAGATATCCATGCAGTTATCAGGAAGGAGCAATTTATTTAACAGGTGCCTGGTTGATCAAACGCCTTGTACCGGACAGTTATCTTTACAAAAGGCACACATTTAATTGACTGCTTATCAAACAAGCAATAAGAGTTACAGAACGCGGGACGTCCCGTGATCACAAAGGTTCTCGATGTCTATCAGAAAGAGATACAGTAGCAGACTCTGATGCCCATGTGAATGTGACATACTGAACACATCCGGATTCAGAATTAAAGAAATCTTATCCAACAGGTTAGAAACACATTTTAGTACGTGTATACTTTACACTGTAATGTTTGACACATATGTTTTAGTTAGGTACCTAAAGTAAACTACAGCACAAATGTGTCTCATCCACGCCATAAGATTCATGCTTAATTATTACACATTTGTTTTTACACTACAAAGTCACATTCTATAATGTTTTGCTAAGTCATTCAGCTTCACTGTATAAATATAGTTGTGCTTATATATTAGTCATTAAGAGAGTTGTTGCCCATATGGGTTTAAAATAGTTGTGATTTATTTAAATATAGTTGTTACCTTATGAAACTATCAGCTGAGTCAAGTAACGAGCAAAAATACCCTTTACCATAAATCACACACTACAGTTCAGTTTTACTAGTATGCTACAACTAGTATGCTTTCAGAGGATTACTAATTCCTAACTTCTGTAATGCACTGCAAGTGACTGAGAAAGAGAATGTGTCCTGCTGTGTCCAATTTAAACAGAAGCTAAAAGACTCCTAAATGCATGTTATATAAATGAACTCATTTAATCATTAACATTTTGCTTTGTAATGTTATCTTGACTAAAGTGGCATCATTACCTGCTTCCACCTGTCAAGGTCCATTGCAGTATATGCTACCACTATCGATATTGTCTTGGAGGAGTAAGAAATACGCTGTGAAACTCAAAAGGTGGAGAGGTAGAAATGGACTGAAAAGCCCTGTAAAATAAAGATCGCTGGCTCTTTTCATTTGAGTGGTAAATAGCTTTGAAAGCATGCACTTCATTCAACCTGACCTTCGCAGAGGTAATACAGTACGTTCACACTTGAATGACAATTCCAGTGGAAAAGCCCTGAAAGAACAAGCTAAATTCAGAGCATGAACCATAGGGACACCAGCACCAATCCAAGCTGTTAACATTCTGCAATTCAGTCCTGGATTAATATTGAAATATACCATCAATTAAAAAACAATCGAAAAAAGAAAATATTGATAAATGCTCCTTTTTAACATAAGTTTGAAAACAGTCAATGTGTTACAGTAAAGTGTATAATATATATTACACACACTAATAATTTAAAATAAGTCCATTCATAAATGCTGTATATCCAAATAATTTCTAAAATAGCTGTCCCTATTGAAGCAGTAAGCCTATAGTTTATGTTTCACAATACTATTTTGCTAAATAATGTATTGCCTTGGACCATATATTATTAGTTTCTGGTTTCCTGTAGCATTTTTTTTTCAAAATATATAGAAAATGTGTCCACAGTGCTACCAAAGGAATATCTTCCAATTCTAACTCTGAACTGAAAGGTAGTTTTGTGATGTGGTCCAATGTCCTCTGTGGTCCAGGGTGAGGACACCAACTCCATTTCATTAGTCTCCTGAACCAGATTCACAGCTAGATCTCCTAGCGAGGTAAAAGACTGGTGAACTAGACCACTGCGCCCCCTAGCTCACAGATTTCTTTCTTATGAGGAATGTTAGGCATATTTAAATTCAAACCGTCAGTTCTAGAATGATGGTTCAAACACCAAAGCGGTCACAGCAGTTGTACAATTACACCCAGGTAGGACTTCAAAGAAACAGTGGTTTGCAGCTCCTACACAGGCAGCTAACCGGCAGGTGTGAATGAACTTTATTGCCAGTAAGCCTGTTGGGTGTGTGTTCAGCTGGCATTTGTTTCTACTATAAACGCCAATAATACAGCATCCTATTGCAGCAGGTGGGAGATAACGTCAAGCCGTTTTTTTTTTTTGTTTGTTTTTTTCAATGAGCGGGACGTTTTTTCCTGCTAGATAACCAACTTTGGGAAATGTAAGCAAACATAACTGTTGAAGTCCTGCATACTAGTTTAAAACAACGAGAAAAATGCAGTATAAAGTCGCCAACACATTGTACTTGTGGAAAAACTTATTATTATTATTATTATTATTTTGTAATTAATCTGTTGCTCTCTCTATATGTGCGCGTTAAACTAACATTTTACCTAGAGATTTGCATTTTACAAAATGAGCACGCCTCGCTTACTCCAGAGGGAAAGTATTTACTGCATTGTATGTATGTATGTATGTATGTATGTATGTATGTATGTATGTATGTATGTATGTATGTACCCTCTGATTCAACCCGCAAGTTCAAGGTTGGTGCGACAGGTGGTGTCGCAATCTAGAGTTGAGAAAAACTAACAGTTGCATCACCTTTAAAAAAAATCATAATGTGTACTGTTAATATACTGTTGAATAAATCAGGTTGCGTAGTAATGAAAAACACAAATCATATATATTAGTACACTTTAGAACAATTTACTAAAACGTTTCTGTGTTTGGCTAATTGGTGTACTAATTGTCACAATATTTATCACAGGCGCTCCATGTTCACTCCGCTAGAGTTGCTACTACGTGATTTAGACATTGGTTCTGATAAACCCACTTAGAATATATTATATCACGTTTCAACACAAACGGTTTGAAAGTTATACATATTGCCCAATACAACGTAATTATCATCCGATTTCAAACACTGCTAACTTCTCACTTGAGTTGCGATAACAAGCCGGACCTGTACCCGCTTTCCAAGTTGTAATACAAGCTGCCAACGAGGACGATGTTGATTTAAATGCGACTGCTTTTTAAAGGCCTTTTACTTGTGCCACTCAAATTCACAAGAGCGTATTAAACCATTAAAAAAAAAACTGCGATTTAAAACGAAACGCTGGCAACAACATGCAATAAAGATTATAACATCATCGTTGCCGTACCTGCACCTTGTCGAATTGCTCCCTCTCCGCTTCCAAAGTGTTCGTTGATCTCCGGTTCAGTACCTTAGAAGGCACCTGTCTTATTGTGTTAATCATCCAGGCGGTTTAATTTTGTTTTTGTTTTTGTTTTTTTATTATTGTTATTAAATCCGACTTTGAAAAAAATCCAGGAAACGCTCATTAATCCAGTATGGCGTTCGTACAGAGAGAAGCGCTTGTCAGCTATTCCGTCTCGTATGAAAACATGACATTTGCGAGCGAGGCAGGAGATTCAGCAGCGGCACAGGGCTTAGGCGAGAGCAGTAGCATTATGGGAGAAAGGAGAATGGGTGTTGTGTATGTTTTAATACGTGGATCCCAGCCCAGGTTGCACGGAACACGCATAGCAACGAGCTGTGTGGAATCAGCGACCTGAGTTTTAAAGGTCATCTTGAACGATTCTAAACCCGTATCTCCAAGCCCCTGCACGATACGACACCGCACTATTAGGAGGCTCTTGTTTGTTGATATTAATGCGTATGCATAACAACGTGCTTTATTTATTCAACTTAATTTAAAAAATAATCTGGAACTCAAAACAGAACCCCCCCCCCATGCACAAAACAAAACAAAAACCAAATATAATTATATTAACAATAATAAATGTATTTAAGGCACTAGTATTTTGTGAGAGCTATATTATTATTATTGTTTATAGTTACAGTGTTTGAAAACATTTAACATGTTTGAAACCAAGCTGCTCCAGCCCCTTTCTAATTGGGTACTTCTCCCTTTAAGGGCTGTAATATACTGTATGAACCCCCGTGTAATCATTTAATCACATAACATCCTGTCCACAAAGAATCCTAGAGGCAAAAAGTACACGACTCATTGCATAGTCTACACTTTACACCTGGTTCCGCACATCTATGGAATTACTTGTTAAATACAAAATGCCTCATCACAGTGGAGAAGATCAAACACTGACATTACACAGTTAGAAAAGCAAATGTTCTTTTATGTACCAAAATTATTTATTTTTTCAATACAAAAACGTGTTGCAGATTTGCAGATACCAGCAGTTTGAATAACAAAAGAAAAATAATGTTATATATATATATATATATATATATATATATATATATATATATATATATATACAAAAGGATATTTTCTCCAAGTGTTTCTTTAAAAGTGGTAATTGAATATTAATAATAATAATAAAAAAACACATTTTAACTGATTATATAATAATACTTTGAAACTGTAGTTTTGTTATAAAATATATTTTGTAGCAGTCACAAATCCTCTCCCATTAGCCTTGCCCACAGTAATCATTGTATTTTTTAAGATTTCACCTATCAAATACTTGAGAAGACATAAATTGTGTGACATTTTAATTCAGCAGGCATTGCTCTTGCAGTGAGCTGCCAATAAGCGTCCTTAAGACCAAAGCAGTGACTTGTAATTTAGCCCAGTTACCAGTAAGTCAGGCGAGTAACTGGAAGGATAATACAAGCAAGTTTACAGTGGCGCTATACCTAGACTTTATAATGCCTATGGCGCAGCCATCATTTTGATTTAATCCAAATCCTTCTGCTACCTCTTCATTCGATCAATATTAAAAAGTGCACTTACGCAACGTTAAAAGTAATCGCTCAAACTGAAGGATAATGGTTTTTTAATGAACACTATGCTGTTCACACTGCATTGCTCTAAGGAAGTGCAAGGTGACCATGTTAAGAGAGTAATATTGATTATATAGGAATTGTTTAAAATAGCACGGTATGTCAACCAGCATTTTATGTGTAACACTGTTTTATTTCAAATGCAAAGCCTGACTATTATATCAGTGCAATGCAAAAGGTAAACCGAGACCATGGATTTCAAAGCCTTGTTTATCAATCCTTTAGACCTTCTAAAACACATTTACAACCATCAAGACTTTATTATAAACATCAAATGTTTTGCAAATGTTAAACAATTGAACATTATCCCCTTGTTCAGTTTATTATTGAATTGTATAATGCATTTCTTGCTATTTCATGCTTATTGTTAAACTGTACATTTAGTGTACAAAGTATTACAGTATAGTGGGCCTCTTATTTTTACATTAAAAAAAAATTTCAGATAAGAGCTACTAATTAGACCCACCGCAATGGCACCTGACTTTACAAATGCATACACATTATCGGATTTTAGCTGCTAAATGTTATTTTCACAAAACTGCACTGACATATTCTTGTTAGTGTTTTAAGGGGTTGTAGTTAGTGAGCTCCTGCTACAATGCAGACATTCTCTGCATTGTATTCTCAGGTTCTTCTAGACTCTGGGAGCGAGAGAAATTCAATTTTACAGCACAAGCAGCGAGCATTCCTGAATCCACACAGTGTCCAGACTTCCCAGTTGTAGTGGAAACCTCGCTGTGAGCCTCAGTTCCATGGAGATAGCTGTGGGCTGCATTATTTACAGTTTAAATTCCCTGGAGCTGCCAGAGTAATGTAGAGCTGCTATGTTTCCAGGTTTAGAAGACTGTCCGATGCACTGCTCCTAGCCCGAGAATCGCTGTCCTGCAAAAACAGAACAGCAACAACAAGCACAGTAACAATAAAACAGAAGGCATGCTAGTTTTAAAACATGTATATAATCTGGGTGTGTGTATGCCTATTATATAAGAAAGAAAGAAAGAAAGAAAAAGAAAGAAAGAAAGAAAGAAAGAAAGAAAGGGGAAACAAATGCATCTATTGTACATTTGTGTAATGATTTGTAAACCTCAAGAGATATTAATGTGCATTTCTAATCAGTTTTTTCATGTCTGATGAATTTTGTTTAATAAAATTAACTTTAGAGGTCTATTCTTGCTTTTCCCAATGTAAACCGGTTATTTGCTGTCAAGGGCTTCAGTGTTCTGCACAGAACAGGAAAAAAAACATTATAAAAGCTCTTGCATAACAAGCCAGCAGCTATTTCTTCAATTGAACTGGCAAATTAACCCAATCGAGCCTGTTTGTCATGGGGAGCTCAATCTGAACAATGGGTTTGTGCAGCTAAAAATAGCCATTATAAACAGGAACACTGTGATGAATTATTAAATAAGTATGTGAGCTATACAAAATAAATACATCACGTAAACATTTTCTGCTTGCTTTAACATAAACACCTAACAATTCAAAGAATCACTGACTTTGCATTTAGGGAGTGGCATGGAATGAAATACAAGATTGCATGATAAAAATCCCCCAGGAAAGCCGATTAACAGCACTGCTGTAAGAAGCTTATGAAGATTAAGAAACCAGATTGACTGATAAAGCTGTGCAGGATCATAGCCAGTCAGAGACGGTTAGTGGGCGATCAGGTCACATGTTTCCAGGAAAACAAAACTATGAAATCATATTGTAAATTAATGCGCAGGGCTTGTGTAGTCTCTTATTGTTATAGGAGATTGTGTGCAGTTTGGTTATAAGGATGTTTTTTGTTATAATAAAAAGACACCCCTACAGAAGATTGTACACAATAAAAAAGTGTAGTGGTAACATTATATAGATTTTTCTCAATGATATAGAAACATACCTTATGTAAATAATAAACTAAAAAATATATATTATTATTTATTATTATTATTAGTCTAAGTCTAAATATTATAAGTCTTATTATGATTAACAATAAAGAATCTGCTTTTCCTTATTTTTAGTCAATGATTTCATGCCAGTCAGTGGGAGTGCAGTAAGCTCTGTATAGCAGATCAGGCCTGTGCGGTGACATACCCGGCTGCTCTCGCTGCTGTTGTGACTTCGTGCCGTGCTAACGGGCTCCAGATTGGCACGCTCCAGATTGGCCACCATCTGCTTGGACTCCGCCAGCAATCGCTGGAGACGACTGGTTGTGGAGCACGGCTCCTCCTGTGATGACAGAGAGCGAGCACACACATGGATTTGATTTGATTTGATTTACCAGGGTTCACTCATGTCAAAGTCAAGCCTTTTTTTTATTTGTTAAGAATACATTTTATAGCAGTATTGTTGTTGTGCTTCTTGGTAGCGTAGTCTGTATAATAGACACTACTCACATTGTCAACAGCAGACTTGAGTCTTCGCTCTCCGTTTACAGTCACTGTCACTGGAGGATCCTCTGACCTGAGACAGTCATTTCCAATGACAGAGCTCCCTCTCTGCCCCTGTCCTCTTCTGACTGGAGAGGGAAAGGCAGAAACCATGGGGGAGTCCAAACAAAGAGAACTAAAGTCTAGCCTCCCTTCCCTGTAATAAAAGAAAAATAAAACAAAAACATGTAACGATATCGCAGTTCTGTGAAAATACAACCTCTGTACGTTTAATATGTACATGTTGCAGGATTCTTATAAGAAAATAATTCATAGTTTATTCATATTTCTATTGATTTCTTGATCTGTTTAATGTAAAATTCTTGTGTGTTATGATAAACCCCCCCCCCCCTTAGATGAGCCTTCTGATTATTTTTCAGGCTGTTTACATTCTCCTAAGGCAGTACTTTACTTGCTTGCATCTCTGTTTTAGCTCAGGATGCAAAACAGAAATGTATTATTCCCACGACCCTAATTGCTTTATCCCCCAATTCCCTTTAGGTAACAAATCTTTGAATCATGTAAGAAAATATTTTTGGAGCCTTATCAGGTGATACACCTTTAATGCCACTGTCTGTATTTTTTTAGGAAGTAAAGAAGTCAAAAGATGAACAGGTTTTTCGACCTTTCTATCCATCAAACTCTTAACCAAACTGAGCTTAATCCCTTCAGCTAGAATTCCCTTCTCAAGTCTGGCTACAGTACCTAGAATGCCCCGAAGCGGATGTGACCCCCAGACCAGCATCACACGAGAGCCACCACGACTCATCTACTCCTGGATCAGCCTTAAAGATCCCGACCCACTCCGCGTCGCTCACAGTGGGATCACATTCATCACCGCCAGTGGAAGCTCTTGTATTTCTCAGTGCAATGCTACAGTCAGTGCTGCACCCCACTGCGCGCTCGGGTCTTTGATAAGCGAGTCTAGCAGCATTTATCTGGTCCTTACAAGTCACATCAGATGGGACAGCCTCCTTTGATGCGAGGCTACAGGAATGTTCAACCTTTCCTTTACAGAAGCAAATTCCAGAACAAGCCTTAATGATGGAATTATTTTTCCTCCTTTCTCTTGCTAACCTGACGGGGGACCCTGCCCGCTGCACTGTCCTAGCGTCCACATATCGATTGTATTTAAATGATTCCTGCTTCACCTCGTCCTGGTGCACTGCCTCTAACCCTGTTGATTGAAAAGGGAACCTGTTTAATGAGCTACCCTCTAGTTGAGCGATCGCACTGTCCTTCAGTTCAGAGCTGGCAATCTTAGGCTCACTACGGCTGGATCCCTCAATCAAGTCTTCGTTTTGCACCATTTCCCCAGAACAGCTGGCATCACAGTTTGTCGGTACAGTGCAGCTGGCCCTGGGGGACAGCCCTGCATTCCTAGCTGCACCTCTGTCTTCTGTAGTTGGGGTGCTAAAGTATGTGGGACCTGCGCTCTCATCCCTCCCTGTAAATTCATCTATAGCATCAAAGGTGTCGGAAATGATTTGTTTCTTTGGAAAAAGCTGTCCGCTTTTCTCTGGTTCTTTCCTCCCTGCATCTTTACTCTTGCTGTAACTTTTAGATCTGAGGGCTGTCGGAGGGCTATCACCACTAGAATAGCAAAAGAAGCTGCAATTACTTACTCTACAAAATCAAATGTATTTGATCAAATAAAAGTGTGACTCTATTTTGGATAGAACGATCAGGCCTATTCATAAATGTTTAACTCATGAGTTATTTAAATACTGTTTTTTCAACAGAGGTATTCAACTATACTGTTCTAGGGTGTAAAACCAGCAACAGGTTGAACAGTTTTATGAATATCAAACTTTATTGAATCCATGAAAGGGTCCGTTATACCACAGTATACCATGCTATTAAATTTGGAAAGATCTTTTATTGGGGGACTACATTTCAACCTTTTAATTGAGTCAGTCCTGGTGAAGTTCTGTTAAGCTAGTGAAAACGTGCGCAATGATATCTCAGTTGTTTAACATTTGCTCAGTTTTTGATTATACAACTTAACCAGACATTTTTTTTAGTAACTGTATGGAGTTAAAATGTCAGGCTTAGCACTTAATAACAAAAGATGCAGCTGGATTCAACTGATGCTAAAGTGAAGAAAACGTAATGAATGCTGGCTGTTGAAGGCTCTGTATCAAATCGTTGTCTTATCTTTGCACTACTCCTGTATTTTCGAAGCAACATGCAGTTTACCCGGAGCTGTGGATTCTCTCCTCCTGCTCCTGCAGTCTCTCCTGTGAGCTCTCCAGGTTCAGATGAAGTAGCTGCAGGTCATTCTGCTGGTTTTCACAAACCTGTTTAATGCAGAGATTCATTTTATTAGTTTTATATCCTCTATAGTCCACTCGCAATCTTATTAAAAAGGGAATTTCCTGTTCTGCATCATCGTAATTCACAGTTCTGATCAAAACTGTTAATTGTGACCAATTGATCGCTATGGAATGAGCTGATATAATGCCCTCATTGCACACTGCTAAGGGTAGGCTCCTCAAAAAAACGGAACATGTTTGGGGTTCTAGAATTTACAGACTCTAAGAACAGGGGAACAGTAACACAGGTTTTAACTTTTGTGACAAAAACAATAACACAAATTATGTAAGAGATCAACTACAATGGAATTTGCACGACTGAAGATTACATCCCCCACTGTCTCTTCTGAAAGGAATTCAAAAGGCAAAGCAAGCAAGTTCCAAACAAGAGAAAACAAATAAAGAAAAATGTGGGTGATGTTTAGGTATGTCCAAAGGATAGTTCAACTCTGTTGATTCTGGGATCCAATTCAAAACAACCTTCTTTCTGGCTCGCAGCCAGACCTCACAATGCGGAAGCTGCACTAGTTTGTCAACTTGTATTTTTCCAAGGAAATAAAAAAACAAAATGCTCACTGAGCAATCGGAGTGACTGAAGACAGCGAATGAATACCTGACGGAGGCAGTATAACTCGGTCTCTGTTCGTTCTTTTTTAGATTTGGCCAGCTCCAGTAGTTCATCTTTTCTCCTCTCTCTTTCACCTGAATTTAAAAAAAAATACAGTTTGTTTGATTAACCCCACATAATGTATACAGGAGGATATGCTTGTAGTCAAACAAAATAAAAAGTGAGCACAGGAGAGTGACAGGGTAGGAGAATGCACAGAAAAAAAAAAATGCGCTAATGTCCTACGGTTAGGCCAATATACAGCATTTCATCCTTTAAATACACAAGCCTAAGGTCCTTAATTTGCATTTCAGGAATGCAGTCTGACCTGGATTTGCTTTTAAAATCATTTAGAAACCAGTGGGTGTGGACAAGGTTAAACACCTGATCATCCCACATGCTAAACAGGTTGCTTTACATTCCTTACAGGGAGGTGGCTGCTGACAACACAAGAGACACACCCACACATTACATGACGATGGGTATGCTGATGTTTTACTGTCCCATTTTTAGCATCCCTTACCTGCCAAAGCAAGCTCGTTATGTAGGTGCTGATTTTCTTGTTTCAGACGGATAAGATCTTCCCTTTGACTGTTGTTTTCTCCAGTCTTTTCATGTAAATCATCTAGAACAATAATAATAATAATAATAATAATAAGATATACATAACAAAAGCTATAGACTATTCTATAATTGTCTTATTTTGTTAAAAAATAACATCTTGTCGTGTGTAAAACTTCAAACTTAGCTGATTATGCCAATATAAGCATGTTTAGTTCTCTACCAATTCAACATGCAGGACAATGTGGAAGTATATTGTTAGTCAGTAAAAAATAATTGTTACCTTGTTTTTAGTTCAATTTTTTTTGCTTAAAATATATGGCTACTCTGTTTTTCTTCTACATAACATCTAGGATTAATTTAATTCCCTGAAAAAGGATAAACATTGGACACGTTATGAAACCACCAGATTTTTCCTTGCATTACAGGACCACATACATAAAAATGAAGCTCGCTGCCTCTCAGTTATGAAGCAATCCTTTAAGTGTGGCACATTTGCAATGCTATACCCTTGGCGGTGTGCTGACAGATGGCAACTGGTATTGTCTAAATGTGTCTGTTCTGGCTAAGGGCAGAATGTAATGTAAGCAGCAAAACAATCGATGCTGCCACCAAGCCCAAAGCGAGAATTTCTCTTGACCGTGCAATCAATATTTTATTACCTTTGAGCTTCCCCATTTCGTGCTTTACTTCCCTCAGCCGCTGCTTGATTTCCTGAGTCTCCTTTTTAGCTTTGACCTCCCTCAGCTCGCCATCTCTCTGGGCTGTTTCCAGTTTTTTGAACCGGGTCGTGAGGTCTATGATGTGGTCAGTGGCTTCCATCATGTCTTTGTCCTAACAACAAACAGGACATCTGATATCGAACCTTCAATTTCTTAATTTAATTTATATCCAGGGCCTCTTTCAAGATACTCTATTAAATGGCTTAAACTTCTGTGTCATATACTGTGTTTCCTGTGCTATTAATCTTTGACAAGCGAATACATTTTATTTGTTATAAGTTAACCCTTACACAGCCTTGTTTTACAACCTTGTCTACAGCTTTACAGGTGCAGTTCAGCTATCAATTACTGCACTAACTTGCTGTACACATACTTGCAGGCTTTATACTGACTGACTTTATACTGTATATTAAATACAAAAATAATTCATGTTAGATGCCATTTAAGCTTAGCTTCTGTAACAATAACTGCTGAGCTTTTTTTAGTTTATTAAAAAAAAAAAAAATGGGACAATTATTTCAGTCAATTTTACAAGCAACAGCAAAATGAAGACTTTCCTGAAGAAGTAAATCCCAATAACTTTTCAGATGCAACACCCTAAGAGGCCGATTTGATTCGAATATAACCCAGCCTGGAACTGCCACAGCAGTTTAGAGCACTGGAGAATCACCCTGGCTAGCATCAGCTACCTAATATAAATGGTTAAAGCAATTCTGGTGGATTTTCCCTGCAAAGTAAAAAAATAAATCCAGCTGCTGCTGATCCTGCCGGGGTACAGATTGATCAAATTAATCCCTGTTGCTGCAATCTCCAATCTCATTTTCTAAAATCAATACCTTCCTTCAAAGGAATTGGAATTGATATTTTAAACATAATTGATCAAGTCCTTTCATTTGAAGCCAAATTAACTGATATCATTGACTTCAATTCAAGTGATTTGTTGCCACTGTGAGAAGCTCATTTTAACAGAACACTGCTAATTGCAATTGTGATCAGTGATGTGTTGGAATTGATTAAAAGGGAATGAGAATTGGAATTGGGGATTGATTTTATAAAACATGAATTGACCCCAACCATGTAATTAACTCTTCTGAACTATGAAAACCTGTAGTCCTGTATTACCTTTAACTTCAGCATGGCAGCGAGTTCCTGCTCTCTGGCCTGCATCTGTCCAAAGTGGCTTGATAATTCTACTACAGAAGAATTAAGACTTTGGTTTTTTTCCTGTTCAACAACAAAAAAAAAAAAAATCATCATTTGTAATATCAGATGCAGTGGGGAGGACAATGACAGACAGATACTTCCATACCTCCAGATTCTGAAACTCACAATAATATTTTTTAACTTATTCTTTTACAACGTTTGTCACAACTGGATGAGTATGTCTCTAGATCTATGTAAAACTGCGTTCATAAACAGGAGTCAGTTTGCCTTGGGTCCACTTAAAAGGGTTGAGGCATTGGGATTCTTCTTGTATGATGTATTAGATACGATGTATAATGAAGACACTGTACCGCTAGATCCTGGCAGTGGCTTGAAGCCTCAAGTTCCCTGTGAAAGATCTCCTGAAGCTGTTCCTGGGTGCTTGTAAGAGCAGATTCACGATCCTTCTGCTGAGCTTCCAAGATCTTGATCTTTTTTGTCAGCGCCCGAATGATATCGTTTCTGTTATGGAGCTCGCCTATAATAAAAAAAAAAAAAGATGAAGAAGAACACGTTTACCTATTACATCATTAACATGTTTTATTGCATCACTATATCATTCTATCCAGCATGATTACTATAAGAGTTAGTATGTATTGGTCTAATTTTTCATAACTGCATAACAATAATGGATACTGTGGTACAATCAAAGCGGTATGCATGACAACTCTGAAATTAAAACTTACAATGGAAGGGGGTAGTTTAAGTATAAACATAGCACCATCATACACATCATGGGGAACAGCATTTCATAATAGATGCCCATGCTCATGCTCATCAAGCAGTTCCTAAGATATGGCCTCCACAGCCCAGCCAATCAAGTGTCAGTCCTTTGAAAACGCAGGTCACCATGTCAGTGTGATCAAGCCTGTCAGTGTCTGTGCACTTACTCTCTAATCTAGCACACCTCTGCTCCAGGGTGAGCACTCTCTGCCGATCCACCTCCCAGGCTACAAGCTGTTTCTGGTGAGCCAGCACCATATTGTTTAGCTCTTTATCTCTGTCTTTCAGCTCCGCAATCAACAGCTGCAGCTCTTTGCGTTGTTTCTGAATGGTCATGCTCTCTATGTCCGCTAGAGGCTTCTGTAAAGACCAGTTTTAAAGCATTAGGAAAGTACAGTAATGTATCAAAATGAATTAAAGTATTTCCCAAACGTTTAATGAGTGTATGGTAAGAGGTTTAAATAAAAATCAGGTGAAACATACTTTCTTGAAATTATATTTGAATGTTTATTCCATGAAACTGGACCTCCACATATTTTTATGACAGTCTACTACACAACTGCAAGTTTATATATATATATATATATATATATATAATGTATAATGTATATAAAATCATGAGGTCTACAACAGATCTCTCTGTTTAGGTATTGTATCCTTAAGTCAGGGGTCTCCAACCCTAGTCCTGGAGAGCTACTGGGTCTGCTGGTTTTCGTTGCAACTGCATTTTCAGTTACTTAACCTGACCAATTACTGGCTTCATTAATCAAGCTTACCATGTGTTCCAGATCTTTAGCCACTGATGATGTAAAGTCACCTATAAAACCTGCAGGACTGGGGCTCTCCAGGACCAGAGCTGGAGATCCCTGCCTTAGGTACACAGTGTTGCCATTACAATAATAGAGATAATAATGTACACTACTACAACAAGTATACTGCCACCTTTAGGCTAATATAACAAGTCACTTTGTCTGCAAAGCAGTTGTTTTTTTGTAATTTTCACATACTGAATTTCTACTTTGCCATATTAAGGGTTTGACTTTTTATTTAAACAATTCAGCTTGAACTGACTTTGTATATGTTGCAGTAGTTTTTACTGTAATGCTGAATCATAACAATGTAGTTAAAGTTTCATAAGTGAGCACATTACTAAATGTGCACAACCCTTTTTCTACATAGTGCAATGCTTTGTTTAAACAAACACACATGTATCTAAACCTTTCTGTCTGCATTACCCTTACCTGTACACGTTTACCACCAGAGACAGGTGCATGAATCCCTGTAGGTGTATGGCATGAATGTGCAGTAGAAGGAGTAGCTGTACTTGTTATAGCTGTGTTTCCAAAGTTTAACTGTGAGGCTGAAGATGGCTTTCCTTCTGAGGACTTGTAAATCTGCTGAAAACAGAGAAACAGTAGTTTCAAAAGCTGGTCCCAGTACTGTAGTTACTTAAAGTGCGGTCATCTATTAAATAAAGTTGCAAGACATTTACTACATCAGTTGGAATGAATTGATTTGATTTTTTTTTCTTCGATTTAATAAAGACTGTGGGTATTACGTTTAACATGAAAATGAAGTGATAAATGATGTACAAATGCAGCTTCATACCTTTTGTTTTGGTGTACTGTGCCATGGATCTGCTGAATGACCTCAAAGTAAACAAAGGAAATCAGATCAGATAATACATTGATGGTTTTAGATTTTGAGGTTTCGATGTATTTACTTCATCTTCTCAACAATTACATGATGGACCATTATTAAGTCGTTTTGCAATACAATATGGATTTTATTTGCTGTGATGAAGGTTACTAAGGACCTGCAGGGACTTTTAAATAAAAAGTGCTTATCAACATGATAACATTTTCTGACTATCAACACAATGAATGCTTACCTGTCTTTGACATGGTGGTGTAGGGAAGTGTTTGCGGAGTAGGTGTTGCATTTGTGCTATATGGCATCTTATCCTTTTCCATTTCATCATACCGATGCCTTCTCTTGCTATTAAAGAACAATTTATGTCACTGTCTGTAGCACAGAAATCCAATTAATCTGTCAAAAATCATTTTCTATGTAAATACAAATTAAGGACGATGATCGATCACCAGCCGTCTCTAATTCATGGTACTTAGCCGTAAGGATACTCGCATACTTCTGCTATATAGTATATATGTATAAGTATATTTTAGTTCACATTAATAATCTACTATTAATAATACAATCCACACTACTGACGCTTGCATTGATCATAATACTAACAGAGTACCACAAAATACATTTTAAGTGAATATTGTAATTTAAAACTAAATAAAACTGTTCTTAACTGTTGTTATCCACAAAATATCTAGTAAAGGCAGTACTGCCAGAGGAAAAAAAAAAACTTTTGACAACTTTTTTCAAGTCACGTTAATTTTGAATAGCGTTCACATTTCAAACTACAAAAATACAAAAATATCGCCGAGTTTCAAAACGTTAGCGTGATAACGTACTTAACTGCAGTATTGTTTCCTTGTTCTTGTCTTACAATTATTCAGGTTCTGCAATTCATTCATACTTTACATTTATTTTCAATCTGTACACAAAGTAAAAAAACAAATACAATTTTTTAAAAAATCCACAAACCACTAGGGGCCTTCTATCAAAACATAGGGGGCTACACAAAAAAAACAAAATAAACATACAATTTAATTTAAATACCAAGCTGCTGAAAGGTAATCATGAGAGATTTATCCTAAATCATATTTTTACATCACGCGTTTACCAAATCATTAAAAAAAATTAAAAGGTCAACCATTTTCTCTCAGGCAAGCCTGTGACTACCTAAAACAATGCCAAACGTATGTGTCCGTTTAAGAAGGCAGGACCCTGAGCAAGGCGTGAGGTGTGTTTATATTAGTGTTGAGTATATTTATATGTATTTAAAACAAAGAAAACAAAACATTTAGAAATATTTAAAAATGTTGACGTTTTCGGTTAGTAGTGTATAATGTGATGGTTGTATTTAAGGGATAGGTACAGCAATTTCAAAGGTATGACATACTTTTTCCTATTTTTGTCCCCCTAAGTTATATGATGGAAATGAATGGAGCCGTTTGGTCCTGAATCGTATTATCTTGCGCTTCTGGAAGCGAGCCTGGTCGTTATATTCATTAGCCAGCAGGCTGCGGTTCTTAACAATCTGTCTCTTCAGAGGACGGTATTTTATTTAAAGTCTGAAATGGCGACGTTCTTGCTGCATAGTGGTAGGCCGTTCTGTCAGGTCCTGTATTAACCGTCTGTCATTAGGAAGTCAGTAACTGAGTAAGACAAATATTAATATAAGTTATTATTGGTAGATACAAATTCAGCCCTAGGCTTTCCATTGTTTACAGCGGCGAGCCAGTGTTGTCATTAAGTTAATACTGCTAGATGTCAGACTACATAGATTAATGAGTTTCTAGTACATCATTGTGGACATGTGAAGCTACGGTTTCCAGTTTAAATTATAATCTTACATGTGTCGGGTGTCATATCTTTGCCTAATGTAATTTTAAGTAAATACAATTGGAGGTCTGGTTTTGACATTTTAGTGAATTGTTGTTTTTTTTTCTTCTGGAATCTAGTAATGTGGACGATGTTTACACTTCGTTCTGCTCCTAAAAGACATTGTAACATTATATGAATTTACACTGTTAAAAGAAAACGTGCATTTGTCTTTTGACCCCCTGAATCAGCAGATTGTGGCTCTCCTTAAAGCTGCAGTATCCAGAGTCATATCCATCAGCTGTCATCAGGTTTGGGGTCAATAGCTGTTTTTCAATTCCAATTCCTTTTTCAAATCAGTTCCCAATTCGAATTCTATACATAATTCACCCTATAATAAATTCCAACACGTCATTGATCGAACGATAGCAGTTGAACAATCGCAGCAATGATCTCTCTAAAATATAAATCCCGTTCTTTCATAGGAATGGGAATTGGGAATTGATTTTAAAAAGGAATTGATCCCACCCTTGGCTGCTGTAAGGCAAGGTTATTGGAAGTTGTAATTACTGTATTCCTTTATTTACCCAATTATGTTATTTAAAGGGTTAACAGTTAAGCTGGGACATCCCATTTGAAAAACTGAAATTGTGTTTAGTTTATTTTTTTTATTGTTAAGGAATGCTATTTAAAATATTTTTGGGGCGTCTTTTATGCAAAGCGACATAGAGACTAGGAGGTGAACTAAAGATGCCACATTTGTGAGATTATGATCCATAGACTGTGCAGCAGCTGCCTGATACAAGTCAGAGAAAGCTTTGCACAGGAAAATATTAATACAGTATAATTTCTGTTCTGCAAAACAGTTGCTGTCCCTCTCCTGTTCACCAGATGGCAGTAGTCTCATATATCTTGGTAGTGATATTTTTTCATTTCAAATTTAGTCACACAAGTCAAGGCTTTATTAAGATTGTACCTTTTTGTAAATCAAAGCAGAAATGTATATCCATGTATTAACCCTTGTGCAACAGTGAGGTAACATATTCTGAGGGTCTATGGAAGCGTTCTGACTGTCACTTTAAAGATTGTGAGCAGATGTTAATTACAAATGCAGATCATTGTTTTTTAAGAATAGTAGGTGCAAATGTTGTGTTTGCTGTTATTTGCCAGTTTGATTATGGTAATGTTGTTTTTGGTTTGTTTAAACTGTACCTTATGAATTACCAGTAAACAAATATGTTTGGCTTTTTGGATCTGTTAACTAAAACAAACAATTTGTGTGCATTTTGTGTAAATATAGCGTAGAACAAGTTGAAGTCTGGTAGGATTAAACAGTAAATTATTCAGTCTTGGTTGATTAAGGGGGGAAGGAAACTTGTGTGCAGCAATCTTTACAATATGTAAACAGGACTGTAAACAAAGTTATTTTGTAGTAGAATGGACAAAAGGCGAAACTTTAGGAGAATCTGGTATATATACCCCTATATAAAAAAATCTGAATCCCCTAAAACACTAATCATTTTAGCACAGTATAGTAAGACATTATTATATGGTATATACAATAGTACTGCAAAACAAGCTGATGGTTTAGTCCTTTTGAAAAAGATATTTGGTCAATACAATGATCAGGTAAGGACTTAGGCATGACAATTGTACTAAAATAATATCTTGTATCTTTCTAGATAAGAAAATAACATGGCTACTACTGAAAATGCAGAGTCAGCTTCACCAGAGACCAAAGTGGATCGCAGAAAAGCAAACTCTGACACAAAATACCCACTGAAAGTGCTCTACTGTGGAGGTACGTTGGCAGCGATCATATGCAATGTGTTAGAATTCCTCTAGGATCTCTGTCCCTGTCCACAGGGAGGAGAGTTGCAGGGGGACAGGTTAATGGTAACACTCTGGCGTACCAGCTCCTCAGAGAGAAGACATGATTGAGAGATCAGTTGAGGTCACAGGGGTGCTTTAAGTTTCAGAGTTTTAAAATAGTCACCAGAATGTGATGAGAAGAAAAAACTACATTTTCACAGTCGTACACTACCAAGTTGCGTTTAACATGTAATGTTTTTGGAGAGTCAGAATATCTGAATAACAAACAGGTGATTTCAGTTCCAAAATCAAACAATACATGAAAGAGAAGTAGATGTAAGTATACCTGGAACAATTTGTGATACTGTGTTATCTGTTCTGTTTTTGAAAAATGCTATTGTTTGTATGCAATTTTTAAACAAATGACAAATATGTGGAAGTATGTCTACTTGTGGCAAAACAAATGAGGAGAAATATATTTCTTAACAAAATAACCATATAAAGAGGAAGCAAATGTTTCCTTACTTGATAAAACTGAACAGTTTTATAATTCTTGTATTGTACTTTTTCAATTAGCTGGTGTGAACTCCCATGCAGTTTTTAAAAGTAAAAGATGAGTCACATTGGTTTTAGCACTATCTATTATTGTAGCTGTTTGGTTTTGAGGGTGTGATTTCTTTCACTTTTGTATGTGACCTTTATTTTTTTTTCATCTGCAGTTTGCTCCTTGCCTACAGAGGTATGTATACAACAAATAGGGACACGTGGACTATTTCTTCTTCTTTTTTTTAATTGGTTTCTTTTGGCTTTAGCACCATTTTCAATCAATTTTCAGTAAATTTGTTCTCCTTATTGCACCTACATGCCCCACAAAAAAATAATAAAATACTTGCATCTGGGTTGGCAGAGCAGCTATGCTTTGTTGTTTCAATTTCCAAAGCATTGCTTGTTCTTGTAAAAACTGACCCGCTGTGTGCAACCCACTTGAATTTCAACGCAGTAACTTCTAGTTAACCTTCCTACAAGTGAGGTGTGTGTTCTTACTATGAATTCTGTCTTCCTAGTACTGTGAATACATGCCTGAACCAGCAAAATGCAGGCAGTGGTTAGAGAAGACTTTTCCAGATGAATTTGCAAAGCTAAGTGTTGGTAAGTAAAAGGCTGGCTTTTTCATTTGGTTTTTTTTTTAACATTCACAGGAAAGAGGCCCGTCTATTATGCATCTTGTTTTTGCCCTGTCAGCAAACCCCTTTATTTCAGCATCTGCTTTTTAATTCAGATCCGCAGTATGTGTAGATCATGTTAGAATTGTTTACAAGATCACTATACCTTGTACCCATGTACACCTATACATGTTCAAGACTTCTCTTTGAAACATTAAGAATTAACTACGGTCCTACAAACGTCCTTTATATCTGAAAAACCCCAAATTCCATCCCACTACTGCTGCAATTCTCGTTATAAGACAGAACAAAAATAGCCATGGCCCCTGACTAAAGCATTATTAAAAGGGGGAGCACTGTGGTTTCCTTTTAGTCCTTTTACAGTTACAGTATATTGTTTAAAATCTAGTAGTGCCCCCATATAGTTAAAAAACAATCAATGTTGGAACTATCAACCGGTTTTTCCTGTAAAGTGTTACCAGTATAATAAAAAGATCTGGTGATTTTTAAATGGTGTGATTGTTGGCCTTGCAGGGAACTGTCCAAAACAAGACGCTGGAGGTGGTGAACCCCCAGCAGCTGGGGAGGAAGAAGAGAAGAAGAAGCAGAAGAGAGGTAACAGGACTGACTTGCTCAACGGGTTCTCTTCATAGTTCTATTTTTAAAAGAGCTAAAGGAAATTGATGATGACCTTCTGCATTCCGAAACTAGAATTTACATATGAATGTTAAGAATAGCAGTGGGACATGGGTCTTTTAACTTAGCATGGTTTGCAGATCTGACCTGTCCGCTGTTTTATCCAAGCAATAGTAAAGCTGAGATTGGTTAAGAGAACAGGATTTTAGGCATGTATCTCTCCTGTTGCTTGCGGACTCACTGAAACATGCTCCACAAGAAAGAATTAAGTTCCCAGTAAACCTGGAATGGTGCAAGGTGCACCTGTTGCTAGGAGGACAATATGACAAACTTACTTACTCAACATCACCAGATGTTATCAACAGGAAGTACAAAAAAAACATCCCTTGTGAAACTGTATTATCATTTACAGGACTACAAAATGTTTTGTTACTGAGAACATGTGTTTGCCATATGTGACTTGAACATTTTAGTTTCTGTTATAAACAAGTTAATTTGTGTATGTAAAATCTAGAAATGCCCTATATAGGATATATATAGTATATATATATATATATATATATATATAGAGTATAGTAACTGGCTGTAGCAAAACTATGTTTTAAGAATTAAGCCATTTGTAACAAACTTTATACAGTAGAGTCATGTCAGCTGGATGGTGTTTTTGTCCTTGTAATTTTTTTTTGGATAGACATTGTGTGCAGCCTTGGATAGCTGCATAATTATGGTATGATGCCCTGAATTGGCAGTGATAGCTCTGCATGTGTGCTCTATCCAGATTAAAACAATCCATTATTTTGGAGTGTACAGGATTTATCAGAACATGGTTTTATTTTCTCTTCTAGGAGGCAGAGGCCAAATTAAACAGAAGAAGAAGACAGTACCCCAAAAAATCACAATAGCCAAAATCCCAAGGGCAAAGAAGAAATATGTAACCCGAGTTTGTGGTCTTGCAACTTTTGGTAAGCGCTGTACCTGATGGTTATCTGCACAAGCTGCATGCGCACCCCACGTGCTGTGCTGTATACTTTTTCTTGATCAGTGGATTGATCTGAAAATGTGTGCACAGTTTCTAACGGCATGGAACACAACCAAAAACTGGTTCATCAATATAGGAACCCTGTTTGAACATGTTCCCCTCGCCTCATCTGCCCTCCTAGCTCAGTTTAACATAAACATCCACAGTGCATTCAGGTACCTTTTACCTGTGTCTCTCGTTTGAGATACAGAACTGTAAGTACCAGCATGCATGGCAATGCGACGGAGCAAAGCATTAATATGTGATGAAGGGGATTACCTCATGTGTTTGGCTTGGGTTGTCTTTGTGCCCTGTTGGCTGGTGGGGCATATCCTCCCATTGGCTTGAACAATCCCATGTTCCTGAGGACTGGCTTTGAGTTATTAATGACCTTGTCAATCAGCATGTCACAGATGAGAATGTATGCTCAGAGAGCGGAGCGGACATGTTGCAATATTCTTTTTTTTTAATTGTGGGGAAAATCAGAACAAGCGCCTGCCACATTCTCACGAATAACATGCCTGTTTTGTTTTTAATAGAAATTGACCTCAAAGAAGCGCAGAGGTTTTTCGCTCAGAAATTCTCCTGTGGAGCCTCAGCAACAGCAGAAGATGAAATAATCATTCAGGGAGATTTTACAGATGATATTATTGATGTGATTCAAGAGAAATGGCCCGAGGTAAAGTACACAAATGAAATGTTCTTGATAAGATGAAAAGTATGTGTTGATCGTGACAGTGGACCTAAAACAGTTACATGGGTGTAACAGACTAGACCAGGCACTGGTAACGATGTGATATCTGGGGTTTTAGACTACACCTAACTCGGGTAGAAGACTTTTAGCTACAGTAAAACTCACTACATCATTGAAGACACGTATAGTTTGTCAAAGAATTATACAAAGTTAATTTTAGTATTACTAAATATACAGCAACTAAATTGCACAGCAAGATAGGCTCAATTAAACTAGTTTTGGCGTTCCATTAATCGTGCAATAGAGTGTACTGTATCCAGCTGCAAAATATCTCAATATTGATAGTCTTGACGGATAATTGCATTGCATGAACCTTTCCAATCTGATTCTACTTAACAGATAGTTTGGGTGGATGCAGACAGGATACCCATGGTAAGACAATGCAATGTGCACCTAAATCCGTTAGATTTATCCTGGAGCTTCTAGGATGAATGTAACAGGTTTAGGTGCAGATTGCATTCCACTTGGCTATTGTCACATTGATATTTTAACCAGAACCATTGTTTCTTTCTTTCTTTCTTTTTAATGCAGGTGGACGATGACAGCATTGAAGATCTGGGAGAAGTAAAAAAGTGATGTCCCGCTCTGAACTTTTATTAAGGAACGCAATGCAAAAAAACAAAGATCTGGCCAAACACACCCACCAAGAGGCGTTTTATATCTGTTTTATTTACTCTATAGAAACTGTGGACTGGCCCCACTGTTGGCATTTTCATTTCTATATAGCTGCTTTTTTCTCTTGGTTGCCAAAGGTCTGATATCTTTGTGAATTGCTCCAAAACACTGCACTAAAGCAATCCTTTAGGTAAATAAATAATACATTTGGGTCTCCTTTGTTGATCTGCTGTTGCTTCTTTATTCATAGCACACGTTCCTGCTGTGTTAACTAGTCCTATTAATGCTTACATACTTTGTCCCTGTCTGGTGTGTGTTGGTTTGGTTTTTTGCTTTGTGGCACACATTCAAAACTATTTAGGTTGCTACAGTTTCTCACAATCAGCATTATGGGTTGTTTTGTGGTTGTTGTTGTTTCTCTAAGATACTGGTATTTTTTAACTCAATTAATAAAGAGCTATGTTAAGGTAGGTAAAGTGTCTTCATTGAAACCACACACAAGTAAATAACGTGATATCTTGTAACAATTGTGACCACCTGACCCAATTCGTATAAATGATCTCAGTAATCTTGAAAACAGTACCACAGTGGCCACCTTGTTTCACACAGTGATGTCCACCTAATAAATAAACATTTTTTGGAAAGATTTGTATGCAACATGTCAAAAATGTTCATGGTAAAAAGATGTTATAGTTATAAAAAATACGGGTGCCCACAGAGGTCAAACTTTGGCAGCAGCACCTATTTCCTGGTGAGTCCTGGAGTAATTAAACCTTGTTTTAAGGAATTGGACAGGCTTGATGTGTATTCAAACTTAACCATGACACCTGGGTTTAACCCCCCAGCTCATCAGCTCAGTATCCCATCACGACAGGAGCACCTCCAGCAGCACAGAGCTCTGTCACAGCATGCTGGGGCACGATTACTTTATTGCTGTACAATTACAGCATTGTCCACCTGTAATTTGCTTTGAGGATAGCGTTTCTAAAATGTGGCACTAGAATTCCTGTGCATCGGGATACGACAAATCCCTAAGTGGACCTTCCCTTCCCATAGATAACACATACTCATGGACTGAACCCTGAAATCTTGTGCAGAACTCAAAGCCAGCACGCTTATCAAATATGTGGAATTGAAAACTTATCACTGGCACTTCACAAACCCACGCTTCCTTTTTTAAACTGATAACGCCGAACCATGGCAATTACAATAGAAAATGGGCTATTGAGTTATAAAAGCATTACTGTAGGACCTTTCTGATAAAGCCATAGATTAGGCAGAAGTGATCACTGTAAAAGAAGGTCCTCCATCCATAGAAACGTGAATATGAGCTGCTTTTTTTTTTTTTTTTTTGTTAACAGTCATCTATTTATATACAAATAGCCATTTCCTGTTGCATGGTCTGAGTACATAGCTGATGAGCGGTTTTATCATTTCGACTTGTTAACTATTCAGCCGTGTGCATCTCACAAGCTGAGCCGCGCACCGCACCGCAGGAATCATGCCTCTGAGCTCGAATGAAGAGAAGGGTAACCTCAGCTGCTGTGTTTTTAACGGAGACCTGCTCTCCAGAGTTCTGCCTCCGCTTCTCATTGTGGAGTTCGTGCTGGGGGTGGTGGGCAATGGGATTGCGCTGTGGATTTTCTGTTTCCACTTCAAGCCCTGGAAAACCAGCACAGTCTTCCTGTTCAATCTGGCCCTAGCCGATTTCCTCCTGAACGTTATCCTTCCGTTCCGGACGGATTACTACTTGAGGAACAAAGACTGGATCTTCGGAGACGTGTTCTGCAGCATCTCCCTATTCATGCTGGCCATGAACCGAGCTGGAAGCATCCTGTTTCTGACTGCCGTTGCCGTGGATCGATACTTCAAAGTGGTCCATCCCCACCACCTAATAAACACCAAGTCTGTCACGAAGGCTGTGTACACTGCATGCGCTTTGTGGGTCCTTGCCATAGCATTGACTGTGTACCTCCTTACCAAATCTCACCTGTTTTCTAACGGAACTTGACACAGTGTGATAGCTTCACTATATGCCTGTCTTCTACGTCTGCTGGTAGTTGGCACAATGCTCTGTTTGTGCTCCAGTTTTGTGTTTCTCTGAGCATTGTACTGTACTGTTCTTGCTCTATAGCCTGGAAACTCAAAGTGAATCTAGACAAACAAGCCAGGATAAGGAAAGCTGTGAAGCTTGTAACAGTGGTGGTGGTCATATTTGTTGTCTGTTTTCTCCTAGTAATGTTACTAGAATACTGATCTGGATCAAAAGGGAAAACATATAAATGACTGTGCTGCTTATGAAGCTGGACAGCGGCTTCTACATAACCATCAGTCTGACTTACCTGAACAGCATGCTGGACCCACTTGTTTATTACTTTTCCAGCCCGGCATTCAAAAGTATTACATAGCTATCCTGAGTCTCAGGCTACACAAGAAAGAAGATCCATCGGCAGAGGGTACATCAGACAGAGATACAACTTCGCACTCGAGTGCAGACCGCTTGTGACAGGTCGCTGCAGCATAGCTTAGCTTAGTTTAAGCATAGTAGATCGCAATTAAGTAAACAGCCAGCATACATGAGTATCGTGAAGCTCAGCATTACGGAGAATGTTAATTTGGAAAAAAAAAAAGCTATTTTGCTGTATTGCTATTTTCATTTATTACTGTATTTAGTAAATTCCTAATAAAAACAGTCAAACTTAATTTAACAGGTTGACCAGAGGTAACTAGAAGGTGTTTAGTGCTTGGAAGACAGGAACGGGTCTGTGTTTTATAATGCAGTGAAATTACTGGCAGTAGTAAGGTATGCGCGAGACACTGCATGATAACTCTTACCATTCCACCCCAAAATAGAGACAACAAACATCCTTGAACAGTGACGCCATTGACAATTTACTGGAGTGGGAACACACGGTTTTGAATTACATGCAAATACTTGGATTATGCAATGGCAAATATTGTCATGCTATTTATTTCTCTATGCTGTGGGATGTCATAACTAAAGCCCTGCAAATCCTCAGATATTTGCTTTATATCCGCGGATGCTGGTGTGGCGTATTGGTTTACATCTTCGCGGATGGCGGATCGGATGCAGATATAATTTTTAATATTCGGCTTATAGAAGTTCAGGTATGTGTGAGACTGCATGATAATTCTTGCTATTCAACCCCAAAACAAAGGGACAACAATAAATATAATAAACACCCTGGAACAGTGACAGCATAGACAACTTCCTGGAGTGGGAATACATGGGTTTGAATAATATGCAAATACTTACTGTTTCTCATATACAATTGAAGTGTAGGAGACAAATTACATTATACAATAGCAAGAATAGTCATCCTCTATTTCAGTATGCGATGGGATGTCATAACCTTGGTGATATCTCAGGATCTCTTAAACATATGTTGTTTTTATTTCCAAATACCTCACAGGGCAGCAGACCCAACAGTATAATTATTAGTTTAGCAGTGCGTATCTGAGCTTATCTAACTAAAAATGTATAGAAGCATAATCAAAATAACATTTTTGCAATTGTACCATTATTGTATAGTGGATCCCTTTGTCAAATATAATGTTTTTAGTAACTGTACACTGTAAAATACTACCCATTGCAAAGCAAGCTACCAAAGGTACAAGACTCAGTATTTTTTGTATAAGGTGCTTGATAGAGAAGTACACATCTTGTGACCTTTCATGGCATATAAACATTAAATACAGATAATACATGAACAAGTATTTCATTTGGTAATAATATACAACAAGTAGTTTTAAACCAAGTAAACTTTTTGTAGTGAAACAGTATTGAACTTATCCTCCCCACCCATGTACATTAAAAATGAACATTGTAAACATGCCAGGACTAAATGATAAATATATCTTCACGGTTCTTTTGTGCTCATGCTTTGTTGTTGTTCTACAAACTCTCTAAGGTTTTAAACATGTATGCAAACAATGAGCAAACATGCAGAATATAAAGGGTTAAATACAGTACAATGGAAAGCACAGGACGTTTAAACATTTCAATAGAAATGTTATGTTTGAAAAAGAAGCTTGGTTACTCAAATCTTTAATTATTTACCAAGTATGCATTGCTACGGTAAACTGTGTGAAGCATTCAAGCTATATTGGGTATTAGTTTTCCATTATATAAATATACAGTGTGATTAAAATAATGTTGACAATCCAGCAGTCTTTTTTCATCACCAAAAATAAATCCATGAAATATAAACTAATACCATTAAAAAAAAAATCAAAACATGTGCAAGCTTCTCTTTGCTTTAAATAGACTTTCAAAAGGAACAATTTCTATTCCAAGTGGTTTTCATTTTACATCAGTGTAATAGGACTAAGACTGAGCACAAACAACGGTCTTATATCCACTATGCAAGAGAGCCGGACAGCACTGCCCGTTACATTAGGAATCCACATGAAACAGAAACTGCACATATAATATGCTTAGATTCTTTAGGGTTAAACATGGTACAATACTCAGAGCCTCAATTACTATTTTGTTCCTCATATACAACTAGAATGTTTAATATAGGGCTGTGTAGTGCTTTTTGGCTTTATAGTACTATAATACACACTCAAGAGGCTTACAGCTAATGAAAAATGTACACAAAGGGCATTCACATGCATACACGGTTTTGACAAATATTTGGGGAGAGGAGGAAACACATTGCTTAAAATTACCTTTAAAATGTCTGGAGTGGAAATGTTTGCAGGAAGAGGTTTCCCCTTGTGTCTCAGATATTCAGATACAAGAGAAGCTGCATCATCAAGGCTGGGAAGAAAAGGCGATCAGAATGAATTGAGGTTTTATTTTGTCCACAATACCAAGAGTACGTGTGGTGCTATATATCAAAGTTATATTGGTATAATCTTATTGTACTGCTTAACAATCTAGAACGTCAACAGCGATTTTAGTAAAAAAAAGAACTAAAGAAGAGCCACGATCAGACACGGTCGAATGCACACACATCAGGGAATTTTAGAAAACAAGGAACACCTGTGAGGTGATTCCCATTTCCATGAACCACTAATAGGTCTGTGCACATCTGCATACACACACAGTGCAGCATATAAAAGACTCCAGCAACAGAACTGTCAACCATAGACACAACACGCAGCTTCCCATTCAGCAGGCACAGGACAGCTCTGCAGGTACCATTTGCCTTAATTCAGTTCAGCGATGGAAAACCAGTCGTGCTGTGCATTTCCAGAGCCAATCTTAGACGTCACCCTGCCACCTGTGCTTATATTTGTGTTTGTATTTGGTACCATAGGCAATATAATTGGCTTGTGGATGTTCTTTTTCTAATGAAAACCTGGAAACCGAACAGCGTTTACCTGCTGAATCTGGCAGTGGCAGACACAGTCGTCATATTTTGCCTTCCCTTCCGCACCGATTACTACATGAGACTGAAGAACTGGATCTATGGAGATGCCCCTTGCAGGATACTGCTGTTCATGCTGGCTGCAAACAGGGCTGCCGGCATCTTCTTCCTTACTGCCGTTGCGGTGGACCGTTACCTAAAGATTGTCCACCCTCACAACAGAATCAACAAGATGACTTTGAGCTACGCGGTGTACGTTTCGTGTGGGCTGTGGGTGCTGATCGTCGCAATGACCGCTTACCTCCTCTTTGAACCGCACCTGTTTCTGCAGAACAACAGAACGCAATGCGAGAGCTTCAACATTTGCCCTGGCACTAACCCATCAGCAATCTGGCACAACACTTTCGTGCTCCAGTTCCTTGTGCCCGTGATGCGTTATCAGCGTACGCTACCGCCCGCATAACCTGGCAGCTGAGAAGCAAGACAATAGATAAGACTGGCAAAATCAAAAGAGCTGTACAATTTGTAATGGCTGTTGCCCTCGTTTTCACCATTTGCTTCATCCCCAGCAGTATGTCCAGAATAGCGGTTTTATCCTAAAGTCTCAATATTCAGAATGCAGTTATTTCAGGGAAGCCAACCTGGCTTTTTATACCACGGTTTGCTTCACTTACTTCAACAGCTTGCTGAACCCAGTGGTGTATTACTTCTCAAGCCCTGTATTCAGTGGGGAGTTTAAAAAAGCATTCAACAAACTCCTGGGTCGAACATCTGCAGAGGATGGTGATCAGTCAACAGAACCAGGGACCAACTCAACCTCAACTGAACATACCAGGCGTTAAATAGCAAGGATTCCTTCATAACGATGAAAGCGTTTGTGTGTGAACTGGGGTGTAGAGAATGTAATCCTTTTAATATAATTATTCTGAAGGTGCGTGTTTGTAGCACAATAAGGTAAAATAAGCTAGTAGGTTATTATGTGTTTTAATTTAAAAAATAAAGCGCATATTTTAATGTACTTGCTTTATTCTTATTTCTGGGTGGTTCTGATTTATAATAGTTTGTTATTTTCTCATTAAAGTTTTCTTTCCTGATAAATGTGTAGTAAAAAAATAGACATAAAAAGACCAACAGAAATGATTAAACCAATTGAAATGTAAGTTTATAGTGAATGCAATCTGTAGAATGATTGAAATAATAATTTAATAAAGATATAGAAATGTAGTAAATTGGAACATGTACTGTAACTCTTATTAAATTACTAAAGTACTTCAAAATGGGTCTTTTCTTGCAAATAGTGTAAAAATAATGGTCACGTAGACTTTGTTCAACAAAAAGCTTTAGTACAAAAGTGTAGTTATTAATTTAACAGTGCGTATCTGAAATCTAATTATTGAAACAATTACAAAAAGTAATTTTGATTTGTACCATTATTGTATAGTGAATCCCTTTGTCAAATGTTTTTTTTTTTTTTGTAACTGTACACTGTAAAATACCACCCATAGCAAAGCAAGTTACACAAAAAATACAGTCTGTGTCATTTGGTAAGTTATCTACTTGCTTAAAAAGCAGACAAGTACACACCTTCTGACGTAGTGAACAGGGCTATCAAACCCTTCCATTTTGTATCATAATATTTAATGGTATATAAACATTAAATACAGATAATACACAATTCTTCTTAAAAATAATTTACTAATATATAAATAGTAATTTTAAACCAAGTAAACGTGTTTCTGTGAAACTGTATTGAACTCCCCTATGTACAATTGCAAACGTTAAACATGCCAGGACTAAATGATAAATATATCTTCACGGTTCTTTTGTGATCATGCTTTTTGTTGTTCTACAAATTGTCTAAACATGTATGCAAACAATAAGCAAACATGCAGAATATAAAAGGTTAAATACAGTACAATGGAAAGCACAGGACATTTAAACATTTCAATAGAAATGTTATGTTTGAAAAAGACAAACAAAAAGCTTGATTATTCACATCTTTATTTTAATTATTTACCAGGTATGCATTGCTACAGTAAACTACGTGTGAAGCATTCAAATTACACTGGGTAGTTTGCATGCATGAATATTTGTTTTTCCAACACATAAATATAGAGTATGATTAAAATAAAAGTGTTACATATCTTGCCATGGGAAGATAAAATACAAAGCAGGGATTCTGTTTATGTAAAGCAATCCAACAGTCTTTTTTCATCACCAGCAAATTCCTGTGGAGAACCAAAAATAAATCCACTTTGCAAGAGAGCCGGACAGCACTGCCCGTTACATTAGGAATCCACATGAAACAGAAACTGTACATATAATATGCTTAGATTCTTAAACATGGTACAATACTCGGAGCCTCAATTACTATTTTGTTCCTCATATACGACTAGAATGTTTAATATAGGGCTGTGTAGTGCCTTTTGCCTTTACAGTACTGTAATACACACTCAAGAGGCTTGCAGCTAATGAAAAATGTACCCATAGGGCATTCACATGCATACACGGTTTTTGACAAATGTTTGGGGAGGGGGGAAAACACATTGCTTAAAATTACCTTTAAAATGTCTGGAGTGGAAATGTTTGCAGGAAGAGGTTTCCCCTTGTGTCTCAGATATTCAGATACAAGAGAAGCTGCATCATCAAGGCTGGGAAGAAAAGGCGATCAGAATGAATTGAGGTTTTTATTTTTTGGACCACAATACCAAGAGTATGCGTGGCGCTATCAAAATCTGTAGTCTCAAAAGGTTTGGTAAACCAGATGATTTCTTTTTTCCGGTATTTACAGAACTTGTTTTAATGACCCGTTCTCTATGGAGTTGCAAAGTTTATTGTAATGAACCTCCAGAGGGTTATTGCCCCTGGTACCTACCAGCTCTTGTTTACAAGGTAGTCCACAAGGCCCTTCACCTGGTTGGATTTAATCACATGCTGTCTCAGCAGAGGGAGGAGTTTGGTCTTGATTAGCTTCTCATACAGTTTATTGCTGTTAATAAAATCCAAGACCAACTCTTTTATCTGAAAGAAAAAGGGTACGATTATGAAAAGTGAAGTCAAATAGACAATTGTTTTGGTTAATGCCTTCATCAGTGTGTAAATCAAGCTACACACCCAAAAGGAGGCTGTTTGAAATCCAAAATGCTAAAAAAATCAAGAAGGATTCAAATCAGTGATCCTCAGGTAAAGTGAACAAAACAAATTAGTATCATTGAGGCCAGAAAATGAAGTCAAATGGGGAGGTCCTCATTACCTGTGCTGAAAACCCAGCAACTTCTCCTGTGTTCATATGTGCCTCAACTTGTTGAAGTACATTTACTAGATTACTAGTGGAAAGAAATCCCTGAAGAAAAAAAGCAAACAATTAAAACACTGAACTTGTTAGTCAAATGGTGTAAGCAAAGCTGCATGTGGCGGCCAAGAAATCACAAATGTTAATTCAGTACCAAAAGGGAGAAATCAGGCACTATCCTATTTTGTACTATAACTTTATTTTATATAGGTGTACCTTTTGACACTGCTTTTTGTAGTAAGATTAAAAACATTTTTATCATTTTAATTTATGCAATTTAAAGTGGTATTTTATCATCTCTATTTCTCAATGGTTCTGTATACTATTCATTTTGTTGCTGTTATCTGAAAAAGTGCTTTGAGGCGATTCATCACGCTATATATGAAATAAAGATTAATTGGTTAATTCATTATGATTACCTGAACTACAAACAGATGGAAACATTTGGCGGTTCTGTTATCGTGAAAGCAAACAGGCATTTGTTTCTCTTTCAAATGATACTTTTAAGCTGTATCTAGAGTTCAGATGAGCAATAAACATCGCAAAAGCAGTTTAATCCTATTTCAAATTGTTAAAGTCGTCTCCCTTCTGCATTCTTTGGTAAAATGAACGTACTTGAATTTGCTGTTCTTTTTTCTCCGATTGTGGGATTAGCAAAAGTGAGCCCAGTGTGAAGGCTGGCAGATCCAGCTGAGCGAACTGCTTAGCAATACCAATCATATCCAGATCTGCTAGGACTGGACACCTGCAGGGACACAAATGAAACCTGTGTTAAATAATGCAACTCTAGTGCAGAGTAGGCTTCGAAGAATTTTAACATAGTGCTTTTGAAGCTTCACACAAAATCACTACTTACTTAAGAAGAAGAACAAATGTCTCATAGCACGTTTCTAGTTGTTTTGGGCTGGGTGGATAAGAGGCTAAAACAGAAAGAACAGAGAACAGTTAATTTACTAACGAACCATTATCTACATCACAATAAAAAGACTACAACGTGTTTATTTAAACTGGGTCGGGAATGAACATTTGAGGCTACATTTTCAGAAAAGAAAAAAAAGGGCAATGGTTTGGATTAGAAGGAAATGCTCTAGAGGATTATAAAAACAGAATTATTAAAAGTGGTTGTCAACGGATCTTAAAATGACACATACCAGAAAGAAAAGGGGCAAGAATGACATTTCTCCAAGCTCTGATGAAATTAGGGATCTATAAAAACAATGTAAGAGAGAGAGAGAAAGTAACAAGTGCTAATCATTTTAAGATATGGATATAAGGCTTAAACCTATACAACATAATTGCTGTATCAACTTTGATTTGGTAATCAGAATTATATGATCCAATGGTTGTATTCTAGAACATCTTTCAGCTGAACAGTGCATTGCAGCAGGTACATCAGCTCCAATGATCAGGACTAAAAGGCATTTGCCTGACATTCATGTTGTATCCTCAATACTGAAAAGGTAAATGTATTCACTATACCTGCCACAAGGAGTGCACAGCAGTTATTGCCACCAAAACCTTCCTCATGTAACTGATCTGTGAAACGGAAACATCATTAAAAGAGCAAGTACAAATGGGAAGCTCGGAACGATTGCAAACACTAAACTGTACCGAGGAAATGCATGCTCAAAAGGGCTGTGCGACTTACCATGCTGAAGCTAAGCAGTTTTTGTAGCACACCATTCCAGAGCTGTGGGTCATACACTTGATATTCTAAACTGAGCTCAGTCACCAATCTTACAGCCTAGACAAGGAAGACAGTTTAGGAAAGCAACAGGTGGTGTTGAACAAATGAAAAATTAGTGTGAAACACTAAAGCATGATCTTTTAATTAGGATATGCAACGGATCGGAACAGTAAGGCTAAACATTTCTATTTGCAGCTATTTAAAAAAAAAAAAAGTATATCATGGAATAAGAGTGCTGTAACTGTGTTTTAATGGAATTCATAAATAGCACACAGTGGCTGCATTCATTTTGTGTTTTAGCCCAAAATGAATTGCCCCCAAAAACTTACCCTGGGCTCATGGCTATGATTCTTCCACAGACCCTTGATCATGCCCTCCTTTGGACTGTTGTGAAACGACTCCACAGTGTAGGGTATATTCAAGATTTCAAATTCAGCAAGATAAATGCAGCACTTCAGGTAATACCTGCAACAACAACAACAACAACAAAAAGATTTAAAAATGTATGATGTGTTTTACTATCCTCTGTTACACCATCCACCACACATACATTTAACACATTTTAAAAATGTCAGTAAATACTGTGGCAATGACACACACAACCATACAATGGCTAACCACACGAAAGGTGGTGAAAGACAGACTTACTTGACTTTCTCAATAGGCATCTTGATGAGCGAAACCACAGTTTCTTCATCAGCCACTTGGATTAGACACAGCAATGCACGACTTCTATGTGCAAATGTTAACCGAGCACCAGATGTGCTAATAGGCTGGAAATAAGGCAAAGGTGTTATTTAAAAACAAAACAATAGTAATTATTATACACACACACATATATACAGTACTGTGCAAAAGTTTTAGGCAGGTGTGAAAAAATGCTGTCAAAAGAATGCTTTCAAAAATAGACATGTTAATAGTTTATATTTATCAATTAACAAAATGCAAAGTGAGTAAACAGAAGAAAAATCTACATCAAATCAATATTTGGTGTGACCACCCTTGCCTTCAAAACAGCATCAATTCTTCTAGGTACACTTGCACACAGTTTTTGAAGGAACTCGGCAGGTAGGTTGGCCCAAACATCTTGGAGAACTAACCACAGTTCTTCTGTAGATTTAGGCAGCCTCAGTTGCTTCTCTCTCTTCATGTAATCCCAGACAGACTCGATGATGTTGAGATCAGGGCTCTGTGGGGCCATACCATCACTTCCAGGACTCCTTGTTCTTCTTTACGCTGAAGATAGTTCTTAATGACTTTCTCTGCATGTTTGGGGTCGTTGTCATGCTGCAGAATAAATTTGGGGCCAATCAGATGCCTCCCTGATGGTATTGCATGATGGATAAGTATCTGCCTGTACTTCTCAGCATTGAGGAGACCATTAATTCTGACCAAATCCCAACTCCATTTGCAGAAATGCAGCCCCAAACTTGCAAGGAACCTCCACCATGCTTCACTGTTGCCTGCAGACACTCATTCGTGTACCGCTCTCCAGCCCTTGGCCGAACAAACTGCCTTCTGCTACAGCCAAATATTTCAAATTTTGACTCATCAGTCCAGAGCACCTGCTGCCATTTTTCTGCACCCCAGTTCCTGTGTTTTCGTGCATAGTTGAGTCGCTTGGCCTTGTTTCCACGCCGGAGGTATGGCTTTTGGCCGCAAGTCTTCCATGAAGGCCACTTCTGACCAGACTTCTCGGACAGTAGATGGGTGTACCAGGGTCCCACTGTTTTCTGCCAATTCTGAGCTGATGGCACTGCTGGACATCTTCCGATTGAGAAGGGAAGTAAGCATGTGTCTTTCATCTGCTGCAGTAAGTTTCCTTGGCCGACCACTGCGTCTACGGTCCTCAACGTTGTCCGTTTCTTTGTGCTTCTTCAAAAGAGCTTGGACAGCACATCTGGAAACCCCTGTCTGCCTTGAAATTTCTGCCTGGGAGAGACCTTGCTGATGCAGTATAACTACCTTGTGTCTTGTTGCTGTGCTCAGTCTTGCCATGGTGTATGACTTTTGACAGTAAACTGTCTTCAGCAATCTCACCTTGTTAGCTGAGTTTGGCTGTTCCTCACCCAGTTTTATTCCTCCTACACAGCTGTTTCTGTTTCAGTTAATGATTGAGTTTCAACCTACATATTGAATTGATGATCATTAGCACCTGTTTGGTATAATTGTTTAATCATACACCTGACTATATGCCTACAAAATCCCTGACTTTGTGCAAGTGTACCTAGAAGAATTGATGCTGTTTTGAAGGCAAGGGTGGTCACACCAAATATGGATTTGATTTAGATTTTTCTTCTGTTCACTCACTTTGCATTTAGTTAATTGATAAATATAATCTATTAACATGTCTATTTTTGAAAGCATTCTTACTTTACAGCATTTTTTCACACCTGCCTAAAACTGTTGCACAGTGCTGTATATATATATATATATATATATATATATATATATATATATATATATATATATATATATATAAAAAGTTGATAAACTTACTGATGTTTCAGCAGTTGCAATTGTATAAAGCATTCTTGCACTGTGCTCCATAGTGTATGGCTGAAGCAGGTATATAACTCTAGGGGAAAAGAAAAAAAAAGAAAATATAGTCTCTGCTACTGTAGAATAAATTGGTACTGTACCTAAACTGATACATTGCAATGCAGTTTCTGTCTTTAAACCGAAGAACAGAATACTTAGTCAAACTGCAGTTAGTTTTATAGCTTTTCATACACGTGTGGATTATGGTCATCACTAGCACTTTGAAAAGTGTTGTAGGTAGTTGTTTAAACAAAGTACAGATACTAGGGGAGCTATTCACAAAGCGTTACCTATGGAGTTATTTTATGAATGTTTTTTTCTCAAATAAAAATACAGTTTTATATTCGTGTTCTCTAGACTGCTGTTGTTATCTTTAACAAAATTAAAAGTTTGGGGAATGTAAATGTACTCATTAAAAAGCATGCTTTAAAAAACTTCAAGCTCTTTAAAAAGGACCCTATATCTTTAAGCGTTACCTCATTAGTTCTGGGTCTTCTTGCATGTCAGTAAGAAACTCAAAGGTTTTATCTTCCTAAAAAATACCACGGGAGAATAGAAAATTGATATAAAAACAAGAACATGAAAGAGCATAAATCCTCTTGAGAAACAGCATCTAGTCAACAGGGATGTACTGAGGATGCAGTACTAATGGTCCAGATCTCCAGAGATTGGGAGAAATCTTTTTTTTTTTTTGCAAAAGTAAAGCTCTTGAGGTTATATAGTTTGGATGTTAATTTAAATCAGAGTCCCTCAAGAAGGAAAACCAAGGAGACGATTTTCATTTCTTGTTATGTTAAAAGACATTGCACTAAAAAACTCCCCAAATTACCACTATTTTTACCTTTTGACCCAGGAGGGATATGGTTCTGCAATAGATACCAGTGTGTAATATCTGACAATACTACAACGGGTCCATTCTGCCTATGGCTCATACCATTGCAGCTAACCTTGTGCTACCATTTAGACTTAGAACAAAACCAATACATTGTTATTGCAGTGCCGTCAGAATGCCATTGAAAGAACCGTATTATAAAGCTGTCTTCGATGCTCACAACATAACATTGGGGTCTATTCAATTGATCTAAAACAATACAGTATCTAAATACCACTATCATTTAAATAATTGAAATATGAACTTTTCTGAAATGCCCACTGTTTCTTTGTCCCAAAGGCCCATTATTAATTGGCACTAGAGAACAGACATATCCATGGGGATACACTGTGATTCATAATGAACAATTAAAACTCTTTGAAAAATAAGCATGCTCCCAGAATAGGTGTAAACATCTGCATGCCAAAGGGAATAATCTGATTTGGGTCTGTAAGGGTGATCTGGAGTGAACATAAATGTCACCAAGAGAAAAAATAAATAAATATGTAGACAGATTTTGCATAAAAAATTTCAAAACAATAAAAGGTGCTTGTACTCACATCAGTGGAGGGCTGAGAGTTCCGGCAAAGCCATTTCTCCAGCAAAACATCCCTGATCTTCGAGATGTCGATGTTGTTTATTTCTGCAATTTCTTTGGCTGCGGCATGTATATCTGCAAGAACAAGCATGCCAAAAATGATTTCTAAGCCAAATATTATACAGCCATTTCCATATCCTCTTGGCCCTACAGAATCTATTCTATATGTATATATCATGTGAGGGGGGCCTTTTGTAATATCGCGCAGTTGAAGTATTTCTATTACAATAAGCAACACCACACACACAGCCTGTTCACTTATTATGATTCACATAAACAGATTGTAATGAAGAACTCCTATTGAATATAAAAGGGAGTTGCTAACTTGTCATATGTTCTATACACAAGACAAGATGTACTGGGACGCTGACAAATCTTTAAGAGCGATTGTTTTATTTCTCATATGTGATTTATAATAGTTTGTCACAAAAAGGTTATTTCCTTTGCTTTTAAACAAATTAAAATGAAAAAATACTGTCCCTTCTTATTTTAATCTCAATATTTTAAACACTAGGATGCATGGATGGAATAAAGCCAAGTTTTTGCAAACTTGTCTTACCAGGGTAATCCTTTCCAGTTGGGTTTTGTATTCTTTGTTCAATGGAGTTATGCTCATACAAGGAAACAATAAGCTTAGCAGGAAGCCCAGTTAACTTTAAGTACTCAGGAGTGCTCAAGTTGAATGCGATCAGTATGTTTTCTGTGGCTGATCGCTGGTACTGCACTTTTAATTTCTCCAAAAACACCTCGGCTTTTGCATGAGTCTTATCCTGTGTAAGTGAGGGGAGAAACAGGACAGGATTACTAAACACCAAATAACTTTTTATCTGGTATGATTAAAACATAAAAGTGTTGTCTCTCAATTGTTTTTTCTTGGACTTCTGTCAAGTTTATTTATTATTTAATAACCGTGTGCTTGTTTCTTATATTGTTTATCAATAGCAACATGTTCAATCATGTTCAATGAATCTTCAAACCTCAGCACCAGTAGCCTTCAACCATTTTTCTGCGAGGTGCAAGCAGAATTTCAATGCACTTGTCTTGTCCGGACCTACAGTGAAAAGGAAAGACAAAGAATTCACACTTCTGTTCTGAACTGCTTTACTGACTTCTATCCATGCACATCGTAAACATGTTCTAGTTAAAAAAAGAAACCACTTCAATTCAAAAAGGAAATGGTCAAGTCTGGGAGTCTATACTATACCTGTCGGAAGCGCCTGTGCAATTCTGTGAGATGTAGCTGCAGCCCATTCCGGATTGGTAATTGAGAGAAGGTAGCCCTTGATCGTCTGCACAGTTTTTGCAGTTTCTTTGGTCATCAAGAAAGTGTGTCCCTCTTTCGACTGTTTTAGTGAGTTAGGCTTCAGGCTTTTTTCAAATACATGATTCACTGCCGACATATAAAGCTTATCTATGCAAACCTAAAGCAGAAGAATTTTTTATTATTACTTATGTATAACACGATTTCTTAATTCACAGTTTCACTCTAATCTCAGACAATCTAAACAAAGGTAACATTAGGTAACACAAAATGAGTGCTTATCGTGGTCTGTGAAAATAGCCATGAAATTAATACGTTGAAAATGGTAGAGAGAATAGAAAGCAAAATGCAGATATGTAAATTGAATGTTTTAACTTAGAATATGCATACATGTACATATACATTATAAGAGTTCTGAAATCTGATATTGCCCACGAACCCAGAGAATATATCCCATATAAAACAATCTGAAGTAAAATTAGCATTAGGTCCTTCCTAACACACAAAACAGTTGAACTTACTTTCATCAGTTTAGATATGAGAAGCAGCGTGGGAAAAGACTCTTCACAAAGTTCAACAGCTAATGAAAAAAAAATGTAAATAATGTTACAAACCATGTATGATTTAGCACATTCCTTAAAAGAAAAACAAAAAACCCTTCATTCCAATACAATGATGTTAAACCCAATCAAAAGTGGGGTCATGGTAAATCGCATAACACAGTACATGATTTAATGTATAGACAAATTGTCAGTAGTAATGTAGTTGAGAGCTTCCTTTGGGAAAAGATTATTTTCATACAGTAGTTTGAATCAAATTGTCTCTACAAAGACAAGGCTCAGTTCTGCAAATTGAACGTACATATAATCTTCCAGAAGCACTGAGTTGTTTGAAAGAAGATCAGATGGAACGGCAGTCTGCTCTGGGCGTAAGCTGAAACTTCAAGCGATTTCTCCAAAATGTAGTGGTGCTCCAAATCCACGGGAGGGGAGATTCGCCTGTAGGAATTCAGGTGCTGCAACAGTCCTATAGCCTATGGAAGAGGACAACAGCGTCACACATAAAGAGCAAAGTAAACATAAAGCGTTTAAGAAATACATTAACATTTTCTTCACATCGCTGTTGAAACAAACAGCGGTAGACAAGTCTTTTTTAAAAATATATATTTTTTTTACTACTGCCAGAAAGTGTGTTGTTACCTGTTCTATCTGTATGCTTGTGGTCTTTTCATCAGCGGTCTGTATGACCTTAAGGACACCATGTATCGTCTCATAATCATAAGGGCTAAGCTGCAACAAGAAAACATTTCAAAAGTTTAGTTGAACTAGCACGACATCACCGGTACAGGCCGGAAAACTAAATCCAATACACTGACATAGCAGCCACTTGAGCTGTCATATCTCACCTTGTGTATGGTTGCACTGAGACTGATCACCAGGTTACTGGTGCGGTTTAACAAAGGAATAATTTCAAGAGCTTTAGCCACATATTCACTGTGAGACAGTTTGGGGTTTTTTTCCAACGTAGGATCGTCTTCATTGTGAAGAATGTTTGTGCCATGGAGCAGAAGAGTCTCTATGTAGAGATGCAAGGCTGAATCGCTGTCCAGATCAAATGTACTAAAAAAAAAAAAAAAAAAATTCTAAATATATGTTCAGACAAGATAATAGCATGCATTGTCTAGCGCTGACTCACCTTATGAAATAGCCTAATGAATGTAATTGTCTAGGAATTCATTAATTTCTTAAAAAAATAAAAATAAATCAACAATACCATTTACATTTTGTAAGTATCAGTAGTGTAATTTTGCAATAAGCAAATGCATTCTGCTACTGGATTTACCGGCAGTATTTCAAGATTAGTTCTGAGTTCACATTCGGGTTCTTTACAAGAGTAGAGATCAGATCTTTTTTCCTTGCAGGGCACTGTCGAAATACAGACTGGAAAGAAATCTATAAACACAGAAAGAAGAAAGTTTTAAATCAGTACGTTATTTAAAACAGCAATTCTATTATACCATTTAAGTGGAACTTGACCACAGAAATAGCCAACTGGTAAGGAAGACCTTTGCTGGTCTTTAACTTCAAAATACTTTCATTCTAATTAAATCAGCTGCAAAATAAATAAATAAAAATGGACAATGTTATACATATAAAAAAAAACTTACACCCAGTTTTCCCAGGTGAATACCCCATTCAGCATCAGCAATTAAAGACTGGAATGTCTGTCTATGCTCCTCGTCCTTATATAAATCAGACAGATGAGCACCTACTACAGCTACAGCCTGAAACAAGAAACAAAACAAACTAGAACTCCAGAATTCAGTACAACAAAAGCATACTTTTACTGGCTTTGTGTACAATGAAACAGGATCTTGTTATGTACACAGCAATATTTTTTTTATTGTATTAAAAATCGACCTACCAAAACTTTGTTATAATTTTGCCATGTGTTGTTGATGACATGCCAGAGTTTTTCAAAGACATCTTTCTTTGGTAAGAGCGTGCAGTAACCCAATGCAAGATCACAGTCAATCACTCGACAGTTGAACACCTGAAACACATGCAGTCCACAACAGGGTGAAACTTATACACCAACCACAGTCAATGAAATGGTCCCGTTTCCACTTAAGGCGCTTCCTGGTTGTGCCACATTCACAAAAGAAGCGCAATCTAGAGACCAACTTGCTCTTTTAAAAAATAAAATGTATTAATTTATTTAAAATGAAATTTTCAGCAAAGAAAATCTCCATACCAAATGATCAACGCTATAAAAAAAAAAAGGTGCCAAGATCATTCGTTTTATTTAGTTTTGGCGACATCTGTTAAAAATCTCACCTTATGCAGTAGGGCTAAGGACACATCTTTAATAACTGAAACAGTTTTCTCTCCCATGGCAACAATGAAGTCTCTGTCTTCCACCAGGTTACGGCGGTCATAGAGCTGAAAAGTCAAGGTTTAGAAGAGAGCACAAACAAATACATGACTGTTACCTACTACCTCTCCCCATCCTCCACAACCCTATAGTATCAATGGAACTGTGCACCTGTTCAGTTGGGCGCAAGTGGATAAAGGGGAGGTGTATAGGTAGTTTTCTTTTTTTTAGAAAGCCCTTGAAACCGGATGTAAACTTAACAGCAATATTTGTGTAGGCAATCCCTCACAAAGTGAAAAAACAATGACATCAACATGAGCCTTATTGCAACTTTAGACATGTTCTCACCCTTTGGGCCATAAATGAAGAGCTTGTTATTTGCATGCACACACCTACCCTGGAACCCTTTTCTCCAGCTCATGTGGTTTACGTATCATTAATAACAAGTGGAGCACACACATCAACAGAATTTGGTCCGTTTGAGCTGGATGGGACCTTGTATTTTGGATACATAGGCTGCTTTAACAATATGAAACAGCTTTGGTCAAAAACGTTTTTTTCAGGGCAATTAGCCTTTTCCCTCCCCTATGTTATTAATGGTGGCAATAAATGATTTGTTCATGAACCAAAATACAGGCGAAGTAGTGTGAATTACAAGCTATTGAATAACCTGCAGTGTACCTTGGCACTAAGTGCCATATCCATATTGTTGGAAATCACATGCTGCAGACAGGTCCCGAAAGAGTTCACCACGAGCCTCAAGACCAGCTCCAGCTGACTGCACTCCTGCAGGTTCTGAAGCATGGAATTCATGGGCGACCTCATTGGCTTCAGGAAGTTTACCTCTATGAAATAAAGTCCAGTTAATACAACATTTCAGATTGTGCAAAAACAGCAGCATGTGTGGTATTGCTTTTTAGATTAATTTTATGATAAAATGATACATGTTAAACATACCTTCCACATATGGACAGTTTGTTAAGCAGGAGCAATCTAAAGGATAATGCTTTTTACCTAAAAAAAACCCAAAAAAAAACCAACATTAAGACACCATGAAATATGCACATAAGAGGAAACAAAAACATCCAGGGCACCCCACCTATTCACTAAAATACAGTGCTGAGCTTATTACCTGCAGTATAAGGTACAACATTGGTAGTTATTTCATAAAGAACAGGCAGAACCATCACTGGATCAAGAACTATCCCGTCCTCATTAAAGAAGTCCTCAAATGTCCATTCATCATAAGGGTCACGGTCAGCTCCCAAAGAGGATGTCTACAACAGAAAGGTTCTCGGATTAAAATAAAAATTGAACCAACAATGGTATTTTTTCATGGTTTCTCAACTTGCCACATGTTGGAAAAGATCATTACAAGTTTTTATTTATTTATTTATTTTTTTAAACTTACTTTTGCAATAAATCCATAGTCGTCTATTTGACACTGCCTGTAAACATCCATTGCCACAACTGTGTTTTTGCACAGTTCCTGGCAATCCAGTAAAAGATCTGTCAATATGCAACAAGGATGTTAGTCTTACAATATCATGGGAAAATAGCATCAGTTTTATTCTATGCATAACACCTATACTGTAGAATAGTACAGTATAGAGCAGGTGAAGACAACAGACAAAACACACTATCATAATGAAATGCATGCTGATAGCGGCTGTAGTAACCAAACTTCAATATAATTCTATGATGTGTCATTTACATAGGTCTCAGGTCAATAAAATAACACAATATACCTGTACTGCAGATAGTGGCTGCCTGACAGGCTAACTCATGAATTATAGCAGGCAGGTTCATTCCATCTGGAATTATCATGGGAGTATTTGTCTCCAACATCTGACAAAGCTTCTGCGCAGCATTTAAAAGAACTTGTCCAGTTTGTGTGTTACAGTGATGCTGATACAATTCGCTGCAAAAAGAAACACACACACACACATATATAATTTATACACACACAGTACATATTACAGCAAATGCTGGTGACAGGGTCAACCAAGACGAGTGTTGGCTAGGTTTCATCTCTTACCTGCATATCTTTAGGGCCTTTTCCACTTTGCCGACGGCCAGTGCTCTCATTGCCAGCTCCGCCCCCAGCTCCTGCTCTGTGAGCTGCAGAAGCAGAGCTAGCCTGTACAGCCCGGACTCCGTGGAAATTGTCTTCGTTTTTCCATCTTGTCCTTTGGCAACCACAGAGGCTTTTTCAGTCTTTGACCTGGATAGCGTGTTCTCATAGGTTTCAATGTGTTTTTCACGAAGTTGCGACAGCAAAGTACGGTTCTCGTAGTCTTCCAAAGATAGGAAGATATCAAAATCTTCCTACAAGTGACATGAAAGTGAACGAGTTATTAGAGTTATGTAGACCGCATACAACTCAAAATCAAATCTGCGAACCGTCTCCTCAAACTAAGCATTGTACCTACCTGTAAATTAGCAATAGCTTCAAACATGTTCAAGTTATTTTCACACTGCATTCTTTTTAAAGTACTGCCTGTAAAATGAACAAGAAGCAAAACGTCAAACCAATACAGGAACATTTAGGGGGGGAAAAAAATAATGTATATAATCTTGAAAGAGATCTCTACCTTTCTGGATGTCTTGCAGGAATTTCAGAATTTCAACCATTGTCCGAGCAACAGCCATTTGATGCTTTTTATGCTTAAAAAGAAAACAAATTTAAATCAGAGCCCTTTTACATAAGCTACTGTCATAAACTTTTGCTATGTTTTTTTCCCCTGCTAGTTGTATTTTCTATCTATCTGTCAGGGCATATTTTATTTTCCATTTTGGGTACATCCTTACCTCCTCAGAGGTGTCTCTCTGGTCATGCAGTTCCAGGCGAGCCCATATAGCCAGCCTCTCCGCTGTGCTCTCAGCCTCGTCAGATGGCAGTGTCTTGAGAAGCTTTAAACACTCATCTACCTGCAACGAAACGAAAGATGACTTTTGACCATGAAGCAAGCATCACGAGCATGCTTTTTCCCTCTGAGCTGACTGGCTTGCACACAAACCTTGTCTTGTCCAATGAGATAGACAACCCTGAGAATGCAGACTTCAACGGTGGGCAACATGTAGGCTTGAGCCACCTTTAAGGCATCCTCCAGGGATGAAGGCAAATCCTGCTTCAGGATGTATTTCACCAACTTCTGCAGAGTAAGCACATGAATTTAGACTTCAGGCTTAAATTTGAATCTATTTTAATATACATATTGCTTAGTAAACAGAACTGTATATATATATATTTGCATTACACTTCATATATACAGAACAGGTATTTATTTGATTATTATATCGTAAAATGTGGTTACAGCACAGTATCAGCTATCAGGCAGTAAAGATTGCCCCCCTGCCTCCCTCAATAATGCCATTGTACTATCATTCTCAATACTGGTATAAAGCAAAACATATAAAGCAGTCTCTTAACTACTGTGCAATACAGAGATAGCACTGTAACCAAATACTCTAAGATTCGTCATGATGTTTCTTACTAACCATAATCTGCTTGTCATCGGACAAGTTAAAGCTTCGTATTCCATATCCTCTAAGAAGCTTCTTCATCTCCATGAGTCTGTAACTTTCCTGCAGAAGTTTTACCCTGCAAACCACAAACAGCTCAGCACATTACAGTAGCACAAAACAGAACACTACCAATAACACAATGGAAGGTCCATCTTTTTCGATAAAACATACTTGGGATGCTCCATTTCCAAATGTTGTTTGACAAGTTGTTCAACTGCTTCACTCCAAGGTACAACAGCTCCGTACATGATCTGCAGCACAGCATCAAAGACCAGCTGGAGAGCACAAGGCAGTAAGAATAAGCTGTTACTTGTGTTTCCTCTATAGAGATCCTACTGGAACAATGCTAAGAAACAACACATGCAACGCATACATTGAATTCACCACACACACACACAAACACACTGACTGAAAAACACTTGTGCCATTTAATCAATTGGTATGGTCATTGAAAGTGGGAAAAGGTTGATGATGCTGATCCTTGTATGTGGCTGACATGCACAGCTGATTGTGATGCCATGGGAATTTGGAGAGGTGCCTCAGGTGTGATTTTTTTCAAGCAACGGACGTCAAGCATACCGATATTTAAATGATAGTACCATAGAAACTCAATATGGTACAGCGGATGTCATTAATGGCGTCTGTCTGTGTTGTGTCACGACAAACAGCAGGTGAAATTTGCACTGATTTACAGAAAGACCCACAGCAGTCTGCTTAATGTACTTACATCAGTGTCAGACATGCATCCCAGTACAGCCATAGCTTTGGCCTCCCATTCAGTTTCAAACAGGGAAGCAGACTGAGAACTGCATCGCTCCAGCAAATCCTGTTAAAACATATATGATTACTTAAACAAAAATCTGAAATATAAAAAAAATCACCCACACAAAATACTTTAGGACACGCAATAACTTATTTGCGGATACCAAAGCACTTCTGAAATAACCGGAGTTCACCTTCCCTTGGTTAAAAGAAGAGCAGGAAACACAATTATTATGCATAGCTCACACACCCTAGTCTCTGTAAGTCGCCTTGGATAAAGGCGTCTGCTAAATAAACTAATAATAATAATAATAATAATTTATAATTTTTTGTCGTCAACCTTTGTAAAGAATACAAAGTTTCTAAAAACAAGGACAGTAAAATGTTTGTTTATCTTCACTTCACTGGGTAAATGACACCATGTACCTTAATATATTGCAAGAGCAGTTCCTCCAACTGCAGATTATGCTCTTGAATATATGGGTTTTATAACTTTCTCCAGGGTGGGAGGAATGAGTTCCGGGGCCAAAACTTTATCCAGCATGCGGAACGCAATAGTAGTTTTATTTTCCTATTAAAAAAAAAAAAAAAAAAAGAGGAGAGAAAAAGTTACAAACTTTCATCTGTAACCTTAAGGTGTTACATAAATCCCTGCAGTGCTTACAAGAAAGACATTACTTTCTTTACCTTTGTTGTAGCTCATGTTTTCCATATCGCAGCATGGGGCAGCACGGGACACAGCAAAGGTAAAGTAATGTGTCTCTTGTACACCTTGCAGGGTGTTCTATAACACTTTAAAGCAGCCAATTTAAAAGAACACAGAAGTATATTTAACAAGGAAGTTTTACCTTTTCGAACTCTGAAAGCGGCAGTATGCATTTGTATTTTTTGTACAGGTCTAAAAGCTGCTGCAAGCTCCCCACAAGATTTTTTAACTGGTGCACTTCTTCACAGTCTCCATCCTCCTTCTATAAAACAAAGTATTTGTTTACTGAACAATAGACAACATGCTACACTTTTTTATATATATATATACACAATTTAATATACAGCATTGTTTCAAGTCCATTTAATCAATTTAAAAGTGGTATTGCAGCAGTTAATAGTAATTGTACTGTTACTGTATAGAAATATCTAGCTTGACCCAACTAAACAAGAATATAAGTATGTCACAAGCCCATTTGCAACAAAAACAGACTACCAGTAGTGTGGAAGTTTAGAAAAGGGGACGTACCAAAGGAATCCAAAGCCAGGAAGATGAAAGTCCTAACTCGTTTGGATTTCTTGATACAAAATACAGTTCGGCCATTTCCAGTCCATTTTCGGGCCAGTTCGACTACAGCAAACGTTTAGGGAAAACAAAAACAACAACAAAAATAAAATCTAAATATTTTTTGTACAGCTTAAGACAACCAAAACGTAGGGATGTACAGGGTCTGATGACTTTACCTTTTCTGTCAACTCAAGACTTCTCACCCTGTGTTCCAACCACCTTGCAAGTATTTTCTGTAGAAAAAACAGAACTCACATTCACTAATGATAGCAAAACAACAGTATCAATAGGTATTGTAGGGTTTTTAAAGAGATAACTTTTCTTTCTAGTTTTATATAGAATGAAAAATGTTCCCATAAAGTTGATTATATCCTTAATGAAATACAAACAAACAATGACCTGTCCCTTTGGCACAATTCTTCTAACAAATGGGATGATGACGCTTTTAAACCAGAGACAGAGTTCACGTGAAGGGATATCTGCTGGGATGATGTTCAGCAGCTTTTCCAACGCTTCCACATCAAACTGGATTTCAAACTCCGGCTGCAATACACAAAGAGAAAGGGATTCAGTACCAAGAAATATTAACAACTGATTGCACAGAGATTTCCATTTAGAAAATTGGGTTCTATGTTCTATGTATTGCAAAAAATTTTTTTTTTTATATATATATGTAAAATATTACTTGGTGTCTGAGCCACAGGTACTGAGCACACTTCAGGTTTCTTTCCTCCAGGTGCCAGAAGATGTCGCTTAAGACGTCTTTGTTGTTTAAGAACTCAATCCAGGAGATCCCACTGCCAATGGGGAAGGGGCATATTTTAGTTGCATGCTTGTAACAATCATAAATACATCATAAAGAATTACATTTGGAAATTAAAGTGAATTATGAAACTAACGGTATCATTGGCCCAGTATCAATATGCAGCACTGTACGTCTGCTAAATAAACCACAGCAGCAAGATGTTTTTTAACAGAACGAATTAAGGTAGTTAAAATTCTTGGATACAAAAAACTAAAAGCTAGACAAACCTAAATTTCTCAGGTCCGAAGGCACCATAAAAAGTCGAAAGCTTTGCAAGGGCACCCAAAATCTGTGGAAAGAATGAGACTTATATAAAGACAGTAATTGAGGAAATTAAATACAATTTAACACGAGGAAAAGTTTTTTTTTTTTTTTCCCAGGCACTAGCTAGTTGTTTACCTCAGTCAGTAAAATAGGCAGGTCCTCAAGAAAGGCAGCATTCTTCCGGTCATCTTTCTTCAAAATCTAATCGCAAATTTTGAATAGGTTGTAATTAATACTGCCGGTAAATAGTTAAATACACTTTTTGTATCTTTTGTAATATGTTATAGATAGAGGTTAAAATATTTAGATATATAAAGAGTCTGATAGTAAATAATAAATTAACTTACTCTGGATTTTGCATAATTTAACATCTCCTGTGCCGTTTCAAATGTTGGCCATGGTGCTTTTATGCAATACTGCACTATAAACTGGTCATCCTGAAGACAAAAAAGTATATATCATCGTTTTTATTTAAAGTACTTTACAACTATTTTTAGCATCGCACATTAGCATTAAATCATACCGGTATTTTATGCAAATTCTCCTTAGCTTCGTTAACAAGTTCTACCCATACAGTTTGCCCATAGCCCCCAATGGAGGCTGATGCAAGTCTCTCCAACACAAAGTTCAACTTCACTTTGTACACAAGCTGTATAGGAAAGAAAAAAAAAGAGGATGTACTGCAATTAGCCAACAATTGAACATGTTATTTAATAGGAAAAAAAGTACAGTAATGAATCATCACATTCAACTGAAATCTGTACACTTGTCAATAACGCCAGAGTAGACAACTCTTAATGCTTTTAAATTAAATTCAGATTGTGACGTAAATTAATTCCTAAGTGAGGTGCAGTGTTTTAACAGCAAAGAAAGTCGATATTTAAACTGAATCGTTACTTTCAAACCATAAATAAGATACAGAAAAAGCTGTGGTTTACTTCAAGCAAACTTTATTTGGCCGATCTGTTACATCCTGTTCAATTCTACAATCTTTGAAAGTGCAAAGATTACCTCAACGTCAAGTCCAAACTGGATTGCAAACCTTTCTGCTTCTTCAAATTTATGCTTGTAAAGAAGACGACTGAGCCTAAAAAGAATTTAAAAAAGCAGTCAAAATAATGTGCAAGCGTGGTACGAAGAAACAAGCACACAACAGAACTCTGTTTTCAAATACCTGTTTTCTGGCAGGGCTTCTGTTAAACATCTCAGCACTAAAGTAGACACTGTGACATCCAGTGACCTGTAAGACAGAACCAGTTAGGACAAGGATCTGAAAGACTAGTACAAAAACAAACAAATAAATAAAGAAACTTAAATCAGGAAACCTTAAACCAAAAACCAATGCAATTTAAGAACAACGCAATTTCCCACCCTATTTGTTTAACATACCTTTGCTGGTTTTCATAAATTCCTTCCAGTAAATATATTGTGTCCTGGAACAAAGAAACAGGCTTGATTTTAGTCATATATTTATGACCTAATTTACAGCACATGTCTTCATAAGGCAGATCTGTTTTTTTTGGAGATTTTTTTGATACTAGAACCCTGCTTCATTATGTATTTCAGTAATAAGCGTTCAAAGGGGTTTATTTTCAACATTTAGCAAGCAGATTTTGAGTAAAGGATGATCGGTATTGTTAATGGAGGAGATCCTGTCCACTTATCAAGTGCAATGCTACAGAAAAGAGCAAGCATGTACATTCTTTTTCATGATCGGCTTAGATTTTGTATTTTAACTAAAATTGTTCATATGCTTTGATAAGTTAAATGATAAATACACATAAAACATGACTGGCATTTTTTCTGAGTTCCAGAGCACCATAAGTTGCCATGCTTTGAAAATCCACTCCCATAGCATGTTATCAGTATGTTCATCACAAAGTGATATATTACCATGCTGACTCCAGTTTGAACCAGCGCGGAAACATCAGACACTTCCAAAGAATACAGCAGGTTCATTGTGGGAAGGGAATACACCATCAGGTTTCTTATCTGCAAATGCAAAAATAAAACACAAAAATAATTGTCTTTTATTATTGGAAGCTAATAAAACACAGAGGACAGTTTGAATAGATTAAATACAGCTAAAAGTTTAGGTAGTAACTCTTTCAGGACTAACCCTATGCTTAAATTTTAAGAAAGTAATGAATAACAAAAACTATGATAACTGCATCTAATTAATATAATGCTAACGCTTCATAAAATACCAAAAACCATCAGCTCCCTTTAATACAGACGTTATTTGGTACTTTACAAATGCAGCTATAAGGATATTTTAATCCTAGGATCAAGAACTTTACAGATAAATAACCCTGGGATAACTAAACATCTATTACATGCCTGAAGTACTGAAACTAAAGCTTGCTATTATAAATAAAAGTTAGTGACACAATCTTCACTTACAGTACTGTCATAAGAGAAACCTACAGTATTCACCTGTTTGTTGTCTTGAGTTGTCAGGGCAATAAGCTTTAAATTGGCACTTCCTTGCCTGTAAATATAAAGTAGATTAGAACAAAATGCAGGAGACAGAGATAGTTCGCACAAGTCAGTCTACAGGAGTGCTGTAAAAATCAGAACATCAAAGGCTTACATGGCAACAGAAGCAGACTCTCCTTCAGTAGTCAGCAGAAAGTCCTGAATACAAACAGTGGGCCAGTACCAAACCAGTACGAGGGTGTAGGCATCCCACATGCTCAGAATATTCTTAAAGCAAAAAACGACAATCAATCAGTTAGCATACTTGAGCCAGACTACTTCTTCTGTGTGTATGTGTTATCATTTACTTAATGACAGCTAAAAATCACTGTATGCACCTGTAAGTGTTATTATTATTATTATTATTTATTTATTTATTTATTTATTTCTTAGCAGACCATTATTCCCATTTAACTTACTTCATCATCCAAAACAAATATCAAATTATCCAGAATCTGGCATTTTCTCACACCTGTTAAAAATAAAAGGTAATATAAGTAAGTACAAAAGTCAAAATGATAAAGTTAATAATCTGATCACCCTTTAAATGAAACACCTGTTTGGGATCAATGAATGATGATGATCAAAGGCCTCCTATGAAGTGGTATGTGTCATTGTTAGATACATCAACTCACACCCCCAGAGTCAATTGTTATCAATACTTTTTTGATGTGGGTAAATTTTATGCTAAAAAAAAAAAAGTATCATAAATACAAATAAAAATACCTGTCAGTAAACTTGAATCCACAAGATTCTGTATAGATATGGTTTTCTGAACTGGATCCATGTTCCACTTTGAGAGCACACAGTCTCCACTACCCTGTAAAATTACAGTAGCATTAAAAGAAGAACAATGAGGCTGTGTGTTCCAGTGGTTAAAGAAACAGGCTTGTAACCAGGAGGTCCCCGGTTCAAATCCCACCTCAGCCACTGACTCATTGTGTGACCCTGAGCAAGTCACTTAACCTCCTTGTGCTCCGTCTTTCGGGTGAGATTTATTTGTAAGTGACTCTGCAGCTGATGCATAGTTCATACACCCTAGTCTCAGTAAGTCACCTTGGATAAAGGTGTCTGCTAAATAAACAAATAACTTACTACCAGAACTTGCCATAACATTAGGTTAAGCCACTGTGGCTTTACATGCAGGATTTAAGGTGAAAAAAATCCTCGAGTTAGAGCAGCTCGAGTTAGAGCGACATGAATACTATCTATGTCATATTTGTTTCTAGCACATGTCTCTGAGGTAAAACAAAATATCCTACCCCAATTATAAGCTGGATGTTATTTTTTAGGTCACCCATCTCAGCATGGTGACACCCAAGAGTGTGGCTGTCGTCAGTGGAAAAGAATGCCGTCTTGATTGGCATCTGAAGCTGAGAAATACAACAATACCAGGTCAAAATACAGACCACACGTTTCCTTTTACGCCAAAGTGGGGAAAACGCATTTGTAATTGTAACCCTGTATGCTGTCTCGCTCCCCCCACGCTCTTCGATAAAAGAACACAAAGCATGACTCAATCGCTATTCACAGGCAGGAGTGCCAGAGATGCTAAATGTTTGGAGCTATAAGTAAATGTAAGGAACGTCGTGCCTTATGGATTCCTAGAATTCTGGGACGTTGCCTTAACAGAAGGCTAAAAAATTAAGCCTGAAATCTGACTTTTGCATTGCCAGGTTACTGTACATGCATTGCAAAACTAAGGTTATTAAGAATTAATTAGAAATGAAGTTCAGATCATGTCAGATTAACACCACCACAATCATTCTAAAAGTAAACTACATTTCTTTACTAATTATAAACATTTATAGAACTAATAGATTTAATTCAAAACATATATTTATTTTTTAAAAAATACCTCTTTCAGAGCACCAAAGTCCATTTTTTCAATTGCTGCACAAAAAGAAACAATAACTGTATTAACTCTGTCAACACTGTAGAGATAACCCCATTCAAAACAGCAAACTGCTCAAGTAGTACAGCTAGTAAACTAATCTAATAGTTATCCCAGGACAGTCGTTCAATAAAGTTGCTGAAAGAGTTAAATTGGTTAAAAATAGATGTGTGTATTCATGAATAGCGACACTGCATTACATTACACAGAACAAATCATCACGTATCTTAATAAGCATTCAAACTTTCTGCACAGCTACTTGTCTGCTTTCACTTTATAGTGGCGATTTTAAATTCAAGAATGTTAAAGTACTTGGGATTTTGTGTCTTAAACTATTTTTTTTTACATGTTACTCTTTTTTTTCTCCTGCCCAAGGATATGATACGAAAACTTACCCTGTTGTATTTTTGCCAGCTGAAGGTTTGAAATGTGAAAGAAACCATCAGAAGTAAGGACAAACATGTGATAAGTTCCTAAGAAAAAAAAAATCCAACTAGTTAAGAGGCTTAGGCAAAAGACTCCAGTACAAAGCTATTAACACATACACCTCGCATTCACACTCTTGTGGATGGCTTATTGTCTGAAAAGTGGAGCACATACAGTAATTATCCCATACTGCATCAATTCAGCGTTTTATTGAACATATTTAAGCAGTCAGAGCATAATGAATTCAATATTCAAGTTATTTTTAAGGATAGTCCAATAACAATGCAAACTTTTATAAACAGGTCAGAAGAATGCAGAACAGCATTTGTAAAAGCATTGACTGCCTGAATCCCAATACTTCCACCACATGGCATTATGAAAGCACTACCTGGATCATCTTCCTGAATGATCAGGTTTCTGTACGTCTTCTGGTTTTCATTGTAAGGCTTCTGCACCAAAGCCTAAAGAAACAACCAAAATGTATGTACAGGTATAAGTATATTAGCATGCTGTGATGTAGATTGCAAGTTATTTAAACAGTCTTTATCCCCAGTCTTTAGCAGAAACCACGTGACTTACATTAGTCAAGACAGTTTTCTTTGATGGCACATGATGAAGATGAAGGTTTCCATTCCTCTCTGCAACCACTAGAAACCTTCCCTCCTGACACAAACCCACTCCGTCCACTTGGGTTTCTGAAGCCAGAGAATTCATATTTAACATTTTAAAATTATTTTAGAGGCGAAGTGTGTGTGTGTGTATATATATATATATATATATATATATATATATATATATATATATATATATATATATATATATAAGGGCAATGTAGGTACACAATAATGTGATAATTGACAAAGAATTAATTATACCAGGACATTTCAGCTGGAAGGCTCCTGTTGCATGGCAGTTTCACCTATTCCATGTTTTACTACAAGCTTGATTAGCCACAGTGCATAGGAATCAAGCTCAAGTGTGTCTTGCTAAACTCCCTAGAAAAACCAGAAATGCATCAAACTGCTATGCAATGGGAGTCTTATTTCCATCCCTGTAGTACTTTGAAATCTCTAAATTAAAGACATACCAAATTGAAGCTGCAGCAGGACAGACTGGCAGTTCTGGTCAAGAAGTATCACAGATTTATCAGCCACAACAACACAGCCATTGGAGCTGCTAGAGGCATAGAGGTTAGGATTTGACAGGACCTACAAAATAACACATTGAAGAAGGATGGTTAAAATAGGATTTAAAATTACACATTGTAATATATAAAACCAGAGAAAATGTGCATTTCAGTTCAGAATCATGCTTTACATCCTGTCAACATCACATACAGGACAGACTGGGAATAACCTTACCTTATCAGAGGAAGACACTTTAACTAAAGTATCTACTTGATAGAGGGCTGTGCCGCACTCATGTCTTGAATCGATACAAAGACGACCAGTGACGGTATCGTCATTTGTCGAGAGGTCTATGTCATTCCACATTTCATCCACAGTATGTTCAATCTGCTGAAGCATGCAGAGCCATTTTAATAAAATCTACACTGGAATTAAACCACACATAATTTTAACATTACAATACTGCACACAGCGTGTACACAACGGCACTGCTAAAACCATAGGAGCAGACACATACGGGTTAATACATTTTTGGAGGATATAAACCAGCTGGATAATCAAGTTTTCAAGGTCTGTTTTCAAATAAAGTAATGGGCACATAAGGCTAATAAACAATACATAATAAACAGACATAATAATGAATTAAATGTTGGCGTAAATTTGAAAATATGATTGAGTGACGCTCACCGCTTTAATTAAAGACAATGTTATTGGTACTTCAGAGAAATGCTTTTAAAATTCCCCAAACCCTACAGAACTAAAACAATACAACTCATGTATTTCATTAAAATAATTAAAAAGCAAAAATATTTCTTGCAAAAAGATTTACGGTGAACACTAGCTACCAAAAATGCGTTACTTATTGCATGAGCAGCTAATATTCTTGTTTAGTTTACAAAAACGAGAAACGTCCTCTGGTGCGGTGGATCAGACAAGACTCACCTTAGTCGTAGAATTAAAATCCCTAAAATATAATTTTGTAATTTAATTACAGTGCCATATTTACGTTTTTATATGACAGACATAAACTTTCAGAGAACATAATCGTCTTCTCTTCCCTAGTCTGAGGTGACGGGTTGAATTTGGCGGGAGGGGAACTGTGCAATCTAAATACTTCCGGTATGGATAAATCTCCTTGGAAACGAAACTGCGTGTATTGCCTGTGATAATAATGCACTATTACCAGCTCTCTGGGGTTTTATATATACATCATGTATCCAATGTCATTTCTGTAAAAGTGTTTTTTGTGTCTGCACTATGCTACCAACGGAAATCAGAATATTTTACAGTGCGTAGGCTAATAGAAGCTGAAATTGGAGGGTACACAATATTTTCATAAGAATTATAGTAATAGTAAAATTTACTGTTTTTACGTTTAATGTAAAATAAAAAATAAAAATACATCAAGCTGTCGATGGTCAGTCGCAGCCACTGCAAAAAAACGACACAGTTCTTTCTATATACTCTCGTACGCATGGCTTTTCCCCATGTTTCTCCTTTTATAATTTACTGACTAATCTTCCCATGTCATATTTATGGGCTGGTGTTTCAGTATATTTAATAATATTGGTCATTTTTTTAGTCTTTTGAATTGCTGCCAAAACACACATTTAGAATAGCAGGGCGTATTCCTGTGTGCAAAAGTAACCAATTTCCCATCATGCAGCAGCAGCTACACATCCGGCTATTCGCTTTCGCTGCTTTGAGCTCAGAGAAGGTGGAGCGGAGCAGAGAAAGCTCGGCTCTTACACATTTTATACCCCGCATAAAGCAAACATGGCGGTGAGTATATGGTACATGACACTGTGAAGCATATTAAAACGATAGTTCTAGTTCAATACGTGGTATTTTGCAGAGAAGAAAGGAGAATATCTATGTAAGACATCTCTGGCAAAGAAGATGGCGTCATGGCAGCCATGTCGAGAGCTTTGTTTTGTACATTACAGAGGCAGAAAGGCCGTTCTCGAACTTTCTGCGAAAAATCCTCCATAAATAAGGTTGAAACGGACAACGGAAGCGAGGATGTATTTGATTGCATTTTAAATGTTTTTAGATAAGGGTAGTTTTTAAATACATGAAGTGATCGTCATGATTAAAAAAAAAAAAACAACAACCCACAGGTGATTTCGGTTTGCCAGCACCTGCACCGGACACAATAACTAGTCGTTTTTTTTAGTTTCGGTTGCTTGTCAAACCTTTTCCTGTTTATCAATATCATTGTTTATTGTACCAGTGATCCTCCCATGTGTTTCAGAAGTGTTTGTTCCATTCTTAGATATTAAATACATGTTACTAGCCGCAGTGTACTATAAATAAATAAATAAATAAAGCTTTTGTGCTCGCTGATGCTAACGGTAAAACATGAAACGGCATAAACTGCTATGCATTTGGGAGTCTTTATTTCCATTGCTGTTTTAAAAGTCTTTATCTTCCACTTTCAAGTGGTCTGATTTTATTATCCACCAGAGAAAACACACGTGACCAATGGATAATAAATAAATCCATTTTATTTTTATTGATGTGTTTGTTTAATTATAAACTCAGGCAAGTGATACAGATCAGGAGAGGTCATCGGTGAAGAAATCAACCCCAGACTTGGATAAGAAGGACAGCACAGAATCCTCGAAGTATTCAAGAAATTCAAAGCATCACCATTCAAGATCTCGTTCACGATCAAGAGACAGGGACAGAAAGAGAAAGTCAAGTATGTGAATATAATAAACCACCAAATGTTTCATTCTTGATGTGTTATAAAATACAGTGATCAGAAATTGTTTTTGTATATGTTTTTTATAACTTTTAAGTAATCTTAAAGCAATCCATTGTACATCTGTATCTACATCTGTTCTGAATGGTCCTGCATTGGTTATAGATGTGTTCTAAAATAGTGACAGTATGATTTCTAATTCCATTCTACTTCTGTATTCTCTTCAGATGACAAGAAGCACAAGCGAAGCCACAGCAGGAGCAAAGAGGTAATTACATTTTTGTAACTTTAGGTTATGAAATAAGTCACTTAAGTTTGATTTCATTTTTACCTACCATATTTTAAATATCCTATCCAAGTCATGTAATATGTAAGTACATGGTAAGTACCAAACACAAATTTGAGACAAACTTTAGCATAAATAAAAAAAAATCTGGTAATTGGGGAATCAGGTAACACATGATTGCATTCACCAACATGAAGGTAAAGAGATTTATTTATTTTTGCTTTTTTATTTAGTTTTTATGATTTTTAAACATAAAAACCTCCCAATGTTCTTGTTAAATAACTGTAATGTTGAAAACCTAGAAAATGACGTCTTAGTTGGTGGTTAAGTATTTAGTATAGGAGCGTTTTTTGAAAAGTAACTATTGTGTATAGATCACATGATAACATTTCTGTAATAAATCATACTCAGCGTGCTAATGCACGAAGAGACACAGTGAACTGAAGACGCTGCAGACTCAGATAGCAAAATTATATGCCTACTTCCTGAAAAGGTAACTATCAGTCATTCAAACTCATATTTAACCTTCTTTGAAAAAGACCTTGGTTAAACATTGAAATCAGTGATGTTCTGGTAAATTTAAAGAGGTAAAACTGCTGTCTAACAAAACTCATTGGCCTACAACATTTGTTGTCAATCTTCCGTCATTATTACAGCAGGAACAGCCTTCTATATCATGTACCAGTATATGTGTATAATTACAGAAAAAGCAACTTGTGGCCATTAAAGAGGTACACAAGAAGCCAGAATATGCAGTAATTTATACAACCCTAACTCTGCCCCTCAAAAGAAAAAGAAAATGCTGTGAAAACTACAAGTACAATTGGAGCTGTTAGAATAAAGCTTGTACGTTGATGGGCTTCATGTACATGTTAGAATATTTCTGTGTTAATCTGACCATGTTGTTATTAATTCGTCATTTAGCAGACACTTTTATCCAAAGCGACTTAGAGACTGGGGGGGGTGAACTCTGCATCAACAACTGCTGCTGCAGAGTCACTTACAATAGGACCTCAGTTTTACGTCTCATCCGGAGGATTTTATGTGATTTGAACTTTAAACTATGTAACCCGTTAATATCTACTTAGTGGGGACACGTCACCAGTAATTTCTTCAAATCCACAAAAGCTACCAGTTTCTTTTGTGGTATAGTGGCATCACTTATCAAAAAATGGATCTGTTGGGACTCTGAAATAGGTACATACCAAATTTTACACAGTTTAAGATTTTTGTTCTTTATATAAAAAAAAAAGTCTGGACTAGATTAATAAAATGCCTATTACCGTCAAGATCTTATAGCTGTGTAAAATACTTTATATTAAAATAGAGACAGGACAGTGCACTGGTTTGGGGTATGTCGAACCAGTGTTTTTCATTTCAGATGTGTTTTTAATTATCATTTTTGTAAAAGAAACAAAATCGAGGTTTATTGGGTCAGGTGAAAATTGAAGGCAAATATAGTGGGCCAACCCAATGAGAGAGAGAAAAAAAACACCCTATTTTTGCACTTTAAAACATGTATAAGGGTAATTGAGGTTGTTTGAAACAATATTCACATCATACTAGTAAAAGCTTTCTTAAATCAAACATTGATTTGGGGGGTGGGGGGGGTACAGGGGAGTGACTTGATACTTCACTACATGCCTGAGTTGCTATTTTTCCATTTTCATACTAACTCTTTTTGTTGCACTATTTTCCTGAAAGAACCAAATTCTTCTTAACAGGCACGAAGAAAAGACTCTGAAGAGAAATCTTACAAATCGCACAAGTCTGAAGACCAACATGATAGGGAACACGTCACGGAGAAGGGACGGGAAAGGCTGAGTTCTGAAAACGGAGAAGACAGGCACAGGCGGAAAGAAAAGAAATTGTCAAGAGGTAGAAGCTTCTCCAGATCTAGATCAAGGGAAAGGCGAGTACAAGTTTAGGATCTGCAAGTTCATTGAGCTGCAAAATCATTGTTTTCTTTCTAACACTTCATAGGCATGCAAGCTATACATTTAACAAGTGGACCGTCAAGGAGCTTTAAAATGACATTTGCATTGAAAAAAAAACAAAAAAAAAAACACATTCTTGTCTATATGAATAGTTGTTCTTGATGATATACTGGTCACTGGGCAAGTGAAAATAAAGTTTGCTAATTGTACTTTGGTACAATCTTTACAGGAAAATTGAGGCAGACTGTAATTTTGTTTTGCAAATCTTTTAGACGGCATCGCAGCAGAAGTCGAGACAGGAAGAAATCCCGGTCCAGAAGCAGGGAGAAGCGATCAAGAAGTAGAGACCGAAAACGGCGTGTCAAGTCACGCTCGCGGTCCCGATCCAAACACAGGCACAGAAGCAGAAGCAAGAGCAAAAGCCGGTGAGTTTAAAGCTGCATTTTAAGTTGCATTTTGCTTCATAAAGAAATAAATATCTCAATCAGTGCACTTCCATTATACTATGGCTGTTTTTATTGTTAACACTTTTACTTGCTACAACTTCATTGTTTGAATAATGTTTACATGCTGCTTTAATATTGCAGAGAGAGGAAGAAAAGAACCGAAAAAGTACGTAGATACAGCAGGAGTCGGAGTAGGACTGCAAGTCCACCTGCTTTCAGAGGCCGTAACACTGCAATGGATGCACAGGAAGCACTAGCTAGAAGGTACTGCAATTTAGATTGTGTTATGTAGGATGTTTTGTGTTTTGTTTTTTTTGATTTGTAAGAAGTTTGATTCCTGCTTTTTTGAAGACATGTGTTTATTTTAAACTATAAATATCGTAAGTAGGCAGTACATGAACATTATCAGCCAAGAAGACTAATGTGCTTTAAAAAATATTTATTTATTTATTTATTTATTTTTTAAACAAAACTGGTTTTGTAGGTTGGAAAGAGCCAAAAAATTACAAGAACAGAAGGAGAAGGAAATGGTAGAGAAACAAGAGATTGTTGCCGGTAAGAAATTATTTTTCTATAGTGTGTATTTGACCGCTTTATCTGGTCATGTTGTACAGACTTGCTGTATAATAATTAAAAAGGGATTGATAAAGTGTATTTAAATTCCAGATTGCTTTTTCAAGTAATCACTTAGTCATAATAGTGGTCAAGTTCCATTACTGGTATTGTCCATTAAAAATGAACTGCCACATTGTTTTAACTTCTGGCCACTTCAAATATCCATCAGTTTTGATGCAGTGCAGTACCATTGTTTACAGTTTAACTGCGTACATGCTAGAAGTTGATCTTTTGTATGTGTTTCCGTTTATAGCAGTAGCTACTGGAGGATCTGTTCTGAACGTCGCAGCACTCCTTGCTTCTGGAACTCAGGTGACTCCTCAAATAGCAATGGCTGCACAGATGGCAGCACTGCAGGCCAAAACACTGGCTGAGACTGGAATAGCTGTTCCTAGCTACTATAACCCAACAGCAGTTAACCCAATGAAGTTTGCTGAGCAAGAAAAGAAAAGGAAAAAGCTGTGGCAAGGAAAAAAAGAAGGGGTTTGTAATATACTACTGTTATCTTGTGACTTAAAATAAAGCACTGTATTTGAATAAATGCCAGGTAGATGCCAAAATGCGGTTTAAAGTTATTCACTTTCAGCAGTGAAAACAAAAAAGTAGTTCAGTGATAAATCTTTCAACACTACTTGTATAATCTAAATGATACAAATCAAGGTGAGGACATCTGCATTTGCAGGTTTTGTGTTTTTGCTAATTTTGTCATTTTAGTTTTTGTTTGCCCTTAAGACAAATTAATCGATGTTATTTTTGTCTTTTTAGGACAAATCGCAGACTGCTGAGTTGTGGGAAAAGCTTAACTTTGGGAACAAGGACCAAAATGTTAAATTCCGAAAGCTCATGGGCATAAAAGTAAGTATTGTGGTTGCTGAAAGGGTGAATCTACCCTTCTGGTTAAATTTCATGTTTTTGTGTTGCATGTGTTTTAAATTGCTACTGTTTTAACAGTTTCTAACTATGAAAAGGATTATTATTAGTCTTCCATTCATAACTACACATGGTAGAGAAATGCATTTTTTGCCCCTCCCAGTGTGCTTTGCTTAATTGCATGGATTGTAAATCAGAAACATTTTCAATTTACAAGCTTAAATTGTATATCTCTGTTTGTGTTGCCTTTGCCAAATCATTGTAGCTTAATATTTAGCAGTATGACTAATTTTGTTGATTTTTGTGCGGAATTCGCAGGGTGAAGATGAAATTCCAGCTCCAACCATAACTGACGAAGGTTTAAGAACGCTGAAGCAACAGGAGGAAGTTTTCAGGAATCTGGATGTGCAGTACGAAATGGCACGCTCACAAACGCACACACAGAGAGGAATGGGACTAGGTTTTGGGTCTTCAATGAGAGGAATGGATGCAGTTTAATACCTTTGCATAGCTTTTTGACAATGCTGGAAACTTTGTAAAAGCTTTGTGTTCTGATGTAAAGTCCTAGTTTACTGAAAAAGCTAGTAGCCTAGCTTGCATGGTTGTTGGGTATGTAATTTATTGAAGAAAAAATACACATTAACATTCATTTGTAAATAACTTGTCTGCGATGTTGGTATCAACTCAGCAACCAGTTTCTGTACATCTTTTAAAAATTATGCAATGGTTGTTTAAAAATATCCACTTAGAGGAGGAGGAGATAGCAATAGAGCTTTGAAAATCCTTGTGTTTCCTACATTGTCTCTCTGCTTTTTTGTACTAAAACTTGTACAGATAGTTTCATTTGTTGAAATGTGAATGAAACATTGTGGCAATGTAAAGTTTAATGGTTCAGTCAAAATTACTGTTTGAACTGCCAAATGGCACGTTATCCAGCTTGAATCCTTCTGGGTAATAAAACAAGTGATTATTTTATTTTTTGTAGTTTGTGGAGTATTTGTACAAATGTACAGTATTTAAGGAACATCTCCAGTCTGGAGGAGATTAAACCTGGGACATAATCAAATGTAAACCAGAGCTCCAAACCTTTGATCAAGTAGCATTCTGGTGCTAAATTTACTCTTGATGGTGGGAGTTAGAAATGTACAAAAAAGTTAAGCAAATGCATGATAATAGCTCTTGTTGTAAATAGTGTTTTAAGTATAATTTCAGAATACCAAACTTTCTGTTTCAATTGATGTTATGGCCTCTGTGTGTGCAATTGTCTTCAGAACTGAATATGTCTCACCCTGTAGTTTTAACTTTTTATACATTTTTGGGGGAATTCATTCTGTTATTGTTTCGTTATTTTAAAACCAAGCCACTTGTTAATCTGAAAATAAACGCTACGTTGCCAGGACTTGAATGTCTTTGATGTCACCTTAAGTCAGTTGGATATTGCTTGTGATACTTGGAAGTATTTAAAAATAGATTGCCCTATTAGTATAGTATATATTTTAAACCTTTTAGAAGATCTTGCTGATTCCATTCTCAAGTACGGTGCTTGTAAGGCTTTTAAGTGGTCAGCCAATAAACGGGCTTCAAAGGAGGGTGTATTTTTTTTCTCTGTAATCTTAGTGAAGTGGGATTTTAGAATATAAAATGGGCCTACATAAAACTACACCAGTAAAATAATAAATGTTTTACATCTCAATATTGCTTTATTAAAAAAGTACTGTTCATTTTTGGTTTGGTCATAAAACATTACATCTTTAAAACAGAACATCTGTTACATCTTTAAAACAGAAAGTCTATAACTTAAGCATCTATAGTATGTGCCACCTTATACACCTGATATCAGATTTGAGTAACAGGCACTTACATATTTGAGTGGTTATAGAAAAACCTTAAATGGAATATATATATATATATATATATATATATATATATATATATATATATATATATATATATATATATATATATATATTAGTAACAAAGCTGCACTCACTCTCACGTTCGTTTGCCCCTTTAAAAACACTGACCCAACACAAGATTTAAGTTTTTCAGTGCGTTTGCAGTCTTTATTATTTACAAAAACAAATAAAACCTAACTCCCGTCTTGGAGCACTAACTAAACTTTTGTGGTTTCCTAAACGAAACACTGGACGGCTAAGTTGTATCCCAGTTACAAAAACAATTCTTCCAACACACAAACAAAAAGGTTTGCACACTACCTTTTCATCACTCCACACAGGAACACAGCTTCCCTCAGCCTGGCACACAGCCCTGACTGCAGGGTTTCATTACCCTGATGGGAGCCAGATGTACCACCTCCTGGCTCACTTCAGTGGCATTCTGGGAGATGTAGTCCTTTAACCGCTCCTGGACTTTCTTCTCCCCCTAGTCTGCCACTATCAAATTATATATATATATATATATATATATATATATATATATATAAAAATATTTTGCTAAACATTGTTGGGGGTGGGGGGGGTTCACAAAACACCATTACTTTACATGCGTTTATTTGCATATTAGACTAGAATATAATACATGTGCAAGCAGTATGGGATATTCACTGTGCCGTTTCCATGAAGCAGAGTCATCGCTTAGACCCATCCAGTTCATTAATAGTACCCTCATGGACTCAGGAAACAACTTGCTAACCAGTTCCTCCGCTGGTGGCAGATCTGTAATCCTGTCTATGTGGTTTACTTTGAACTCCTCAATTTGTTTGCTAATGCAGGCATTCACAGAACTGAACTGCTGTCCTAGCCAGCTGCTAACTGTATGAAGCAAGGGACTGTTGTAAACCGAAGTAACGTTGGTTTCAGGGTTTTGCTCTTGGTGTAATTTATATGTCGCCTCTAAAATTTGCAAAATAATAGCTGACACTTTCTCTTCATTGGTGACTCTGCTTATTAGTTGATCTATATAGTCCAGCAAAAGCAGGACAACTCCAGATTTTTCTTTCTGCATATCTGTAACTGAGTTCTGTAACAAACGTTCTAACGTTTTGATTTTTCGTGAAACCTGATGTTGGGGGCTCGAAGATTTTTCAGCATCACCATCTTCTGGCCTGCAGTAGGTATGGTCAACCTTAAACTGAGTGTAATTCGAGAGAGATGCTGTCACTTCGCTTGAAACGATGGGATCAGTCTCAATTGCTGGGTCGTCTTCTATTAAGTTTGAATTTAGTTCTGAAACGTTTTCTATCTGTAATCTGGTCAAACACTCCTGGTTGTAGTGTCCAACAACATCTTGCGTTTGAATCCCACCCAACAGTAACTCCATGTTGTACGACTGATTGAGAAGACCATCATTTATTCTAGATCTCCATAGCTACTAGCGGAGAGAAAAAATATTAGGGATGTGTTAAGAATATCTTCACTAAAACAGCCATACCATTTTAAGTTTGTTGAACAATTTTTCATATGGTATAAAAAATGCATGCTGATGTTAATATAGTTCTCAGACTGCCATACTACCATCCACACAAAATCAAATACAGTACCTGGAAGTTTTCTAAGACCAGCAGCTGTTCCTCTTTGCTGTACATTTCAAAAGCAACACGGAACAACCCCTGAATACTGTAAAACCATAAGCTGTTAATTCCACTCGCTAGCCTCAATCCATGAACTCGGAAGTCTGAAAGGCAAGAGGACCATGCAGAATGTCAATTGCTGGCAAGCAGTTACTGCTTACAACTTACTCCGAGATAAACGATGTAAAGGACCTGGTGACAAAACTGGAACCACCCAAAATTCACCAAACAGAGAACCATGAAACTGTTTTCACAGTGTTAGTTTATGAATGTCACATTCATAAAATACATTTTAGTCAAGCATACATTAGGAAATAAAAGGAGACGTTGGATATTTACCAGCAGAAAAAATAAGTTTAGTAGCTAATCCCTTCTTTGCAAATTTTGCATGAAACCTTGGGTGATTCTCTGTGCGGATTCCTGTTTTTGAGAATAAATCAGCGCCAAGAAAAAGTGGGACCATGTTCTCCTGAAAAAAAAAGAAAACGTTTACAAATGACCAACTGAAGAATCAAGGTGTACTTAATAATAATAATAATAATAATAATAATAATAATAATAATAATAATAATAACAGTGTCTTGGCACCACATCTTCAGCTGCAGTCTTCTATAATTATGTTTTTACTGTGCATGTCTGTTAAGACCTCGTCTAAGGTCACATACAAAATATTTGTGCTAGTTTTGGACAAAACAGTAAGTGGAAAAAAAAAAACTTGTTATTGTTGAACATGCTTTTCTTTGAAATAATCATTTTACACGCTCTGTAAAGATTTGATTCTTTATAAATTGCAACAGCAACACAGCGTGTGCGGTAAAAAGAAAGGTGCAATAAGTTGCAACAAAAGACAGAGCATACCTCTGCATCAGACGTCTTACACACTTTAAAAGCATTGGCGGCCGACAGATATAAACACCGAATGCTCATTAAGCCAGTGCTCCACTGTGGCAAATACAAGGTGGTGACTTTCGAGGTCATTTTGGGAAGAAGCAATCCTCTCTCTCTCTCTCTCCCTCCCTCCCTCTCTTACTGTGAAAGTCTCCGGCCCTTCATCCTAGTTTGTAAACACAAAATGTAAAGTTATTTGTAGCTGCGTTTTTTAAAAAACGATGTTGTTTAATTTCAGAGTAACGTGATAATACACATCACAAATTATTTAAAACTTAACAGTATAGATTATTTTTGAGACAACCAGAGCAGTACTTACCCCTGTTATCCCCGTCAGTCTGCCTTCACTCCGCGTCCACAAAACAGAAACCTATCGCTTCTCCTGTTCACCAGTTGGACCCATCAGCCAATCAGCGACATTCCGCTGCTAACTTTGACCCTCTCAACTCTAACCCACAGAAAGACAAAGATGGCGGAGGTGGATTTTGGGGGCAGCGAGCTTTTCCAGCAACTCGATGAAGACAAACCGGCAGCAACTCACATTCGGTTCGAAGATGCCCGGGAAAGTGAAGACGAAAGGCGAGGACTGCGAGAGAGGCTGGAGGAATGCGAGGAGACGGTGGCCCGCTTGAAAGAGGAGAATATCCTTTCTCGGCGAAACGGAACACAACAAACAAGCCAGCAGGGCCTACACAAGACTAGGAGTATGAAAAGGGAAATCAAATCCTACCGCCCACTGAACCATTGGTCTGTTTCTCGTACCGTTTAGCATGGCATAGAAGCAACCCATAAACACATCATAATTTAAATAAGAAACAACTGCTTTTTTTAATGCTTGTTCCATTTTGCGTCATGTCATATCTCATGTTATGTAAACCAGGTGCAATTGATGTTATTATTATTTGTTTTATTTAGCAGACGCCTTTATCCAAGGCGACTTACAGAGACTAGGGTGTGTGAACTATGCATCAGCTGCAGAGTCACTTACAACTACATCTCACCCGAAAGACGGAGCACAAGGAGGTTAAGTGACTCGCTCAGGGTCACACAGTGAGTCAGTGGCTGAGGTGGGATTTGAACCGGGGACCTCCTGGTTACAAGCCCGTTTCTTTAACCACTGGACCCACTGCCTTGATGTCAAGCGTTGTCAGGGCTAGAATGATATTGTAATGTTTTACTGTAGTCTGCCATATATTTAGCCTGATTTTTATCAACTGTATGTATATTAAGTAGACCAGTTTTTTTCCAGCGGGAGTCGAACGTTGTTGTTTATATAACAGCTTTTTAGTTTATTACAGTAATATCAATAAACAGATTCTTTGTAATCTATAATATAGTCATGTACCCTCTTATTGTTTCTGAGACCTTATAGTATCCACCTGGATTTGTACTGTCATTCCTATTCAATTCATAGATCTAAAATGTTCAAAGAAATAGAAGATTCTGTGAGCACTGTATTTATTTCTACATAGTGTTAGTAATTCAAGTTTGCACATTACATTTGAGAAAGTAAGGTAGTAGCTTAGTTACTTGGTTAGAACACACTAGTGTTCACCATGCCAACATAAAACCATTCCTTAACGGCCAGTTTACACCAGGAACTGAAGAGAAAATTGAACATTTTGACCAGACCAAGGTAAGTCCAATATCTGACACTTAATAAAGTAATTTAACACCGTTTCTTCAGCCTGCATATTTTCAGTTACAATTAAGACATATTTTTATAAGTAAATAAACCCAACCATATATATATATATATATATATATATATATATATCTATATCTATCTATATATATATATATATATATATATAGATAGATAGATAGATAGATAGATAGATAGATAGATAGATAGATATAATAGAGAGAGATATAAATAGATTTTTAAAATGTACCTTCTCTTCCCATTAGTTACACTATGTACAATCTGGGCTAGTTTTAGTATATGTTTATTTTCCTATGCACTTGTGTGACTGCTCCCTGTTGGTTGAAATTCTTGTCATTTTCTTTAAGTGGAATTGAAGTGGAAGAATCCAGACTTGATGGACCTCTACTACAGATTTTATTTACCAACAATGCAATCTCCAAGTAAGTTTTTTATTTTTGCTTTAACTAAAATAATGTGTGCATTCTAATGGTTATGTACAGTATATACATAATTTTAGACTTTTAACTACAGTATATTTGCAACTATTTAATGCAGAAGCATCACATGAAGGACATTCATTTCACAGCCATAATGACAGTACACAGGCCAAGATTGCATTCAATATTTGTTATTCTTAATGTTTTGGCGATACTTGAACGTTTTTACTTAATGTTTTTGTTTTCAGACAATACCACCAAGAAATTGAAGACTGTATTTTCAGTTTAGTTCAGAAGTATCAGGAACAGTCAAAAAATGACACAGAAAAAGCTTCCTTTGATGTCAAACCTCAGGTACCTGTAATGTATCGCTTGCTAATGGAGGTTGTGTTAAGCATCCATGCACCTTGTGACGTGGATCAATAATAAGGGAATGCTAAAAGATCTTTCTTCTTCTAGCCATCAAGTTTTATTTTGGAAGAGAACCATAAAGTGAAAACCGCAAATACAGTCAAGAAAATCAAAGATGCTTTTAGTGTAAGTTGATGCCATATTGCGCATGTGGACACCGTCAGATGTAATTGCTATTCGTGCGCTTTTAAAACTTTTTTGTTCATTTTGTTTTGCAGGTAGTGGGAAGTGTTCTTTATTTTACCAATTTTTGTCTTGACAAACTTGGGCAGCCTTTGTTGAGTGAGAATCCACAACTGACAGACGGATGGGAAATACCCAAGTATCCTATAATAAGTGTAGACTTGCATCTGCACTCCTTTTTAATTTTTTTGCAGGTCTCTCTTTCCATTAAACAAACAAACAAATAAATAAAATACTGACCATTCAAGTTAAGTTGCAGAACAGGCCCATTCTTAAGTCTCAGTCCTGTAGAACATTATACAGTCATTATTTTTCACTAACTGTTTTCTAATTAAGTGCTTAAGATACATACCATACTTTTGCAAGATTTAAATAAAAACATCTTTCAGTAATATGTGCCATTGTCATAAAATAAATTATACTCACCACACGTTCCTGAATGTGCACTGCAAAGATACCAGCAAGTCTTCAGTCAGGTTATTTCCGTAGATGGACAGGAGGTGCAAATAAAGGATAAAAGGTAATTTAATTGTCTTTAGTCGAACTGAACTGTTTAATTTACTTTATGAAAGTATAGTGTGGTTAGCGGTAGTGGATGTTGCATCAACATCATTGAGGCTACGAAATGCTTTAAAACATCATTTGTGTCTGATGTCACAGACCTAGATTAGCAGTGTCGAATTTGTGAGATATAGCATGCAGTACTGTTTTGTAAATTCTCTCTCTTTATGCTGCAGACCCAAGCCTTGTTGCTTCAACTGTGGTTCAGACTTGCACCAGTTAAAGGACTGTCCAAAGGTAAAGTCCTTGGAACAATCTATACTCCTTTACCATTTTAAAGATGTCTAATTCTGTAAGATGTAATTAAGGTTTTGTTTTGCCTGTTTTATGAGTTAATACAAATGTAAAGTTAAGGTTTAAAAATACTGTAGACAGAATATATATTTGATAGACTTTCTGTTGTGAACACAGTAATAAAAGTTTGTTTTTGTAAGCCGAGGGACTTTGCCCGAATCAGTGAAAAAAGGAAGGAGTTATCTCAAAACAGCAATCAAAACAGTTACCAGCGGTATCATGCTGATGAAGAGAGATTTGGAAAATACAAAGCAGGAACAATAAGGTAAAGAGTGAAGCTTCACTGAGGAATGTGTGTGCACTGTTTATATTCTAGTACCTTTTACAAACCGTTTTAAGATGTTGTGCAACAGTCTGGTAGAAATGTCAGTGTGTTCTGTTGAGGACCAGTCCTGCAAAGTAAATCATTCTCTGGAACTAAAATATATAAATAAAATCAGTTTTCCATACGGCAACAGAACATTGACTTTTAAGTTGAAAAACAAAATCACAGCAGGTTTATACTTTAGTAAATTTACTTAACATCCATTAAAATATCAGGTCTTGTAAAAAAGTTCATTTTTGTACTTGCAGTGAAGAACTGCAAACTGCCCTGGGTATTCCTGAAAACTCCCTCCCTCCATTCATATACCGCATGCGTCAGCTGGGATATCCTCCAGGGTGGCTGAAGGAAGCAGAGATGGAGAATTCTGGACTAGCTTTGTATGATGGAAAAGGTCATTGCTTTTGGTAGTTTTATTACTAGTAACAGTGTGCGTGTGTATGTGTGTGTGTGTGTGTGTGTATATATATATATATATATATATATATATATATATATATATGTATATATATATATATATATATATATATATATATAGATATAGATATAGATAGATATATATATAAACAATATTGATGAATGCGATTTGGTCTATTTCATACTGTTGTTTTTATTTTACCTTTTTTATTTTTTTATATATAGATGATGGAGGAATGGACAAGGATAAAAATGACCAGAGCAGACAAGTCTCTTATGATGTCTCTAAGCTGATAGATTTCCCTGGATTCAATGTTCCAGCTCCAAAACGAATGCTTGATGTTAGTAGTAGTTTTTTCTTTCTTTTTATCTCCCTAAATGTGTTTCAAGCCCATAAACAAAACCTGTAAGAGTTGGGTGTGGATGTTATACTTTTGAATGTTCTCAGTAAGCATTCCATGTATTGCGAGGTTATTTGGAGAGTGAACCACTATGAAATATATAGTGACACCTTTTAAAATGTAAATTCAAACAAAATATTTTCTATGCTATGTTCTAGGAATGGAGTTCATACAATTCAATCCCTATGCAGCATAATCATTTGAAGGAATGCTTTGCAACCTACCTGTCTAGTAACTATCCAGAGGTAAATGGTGCTCCATTAATATTACATGTTTTGTGTAAACTTTAACTGCTTTGAAACCAGCTATGTGTTGTTCCTGCAGTTTGTTCTGTGCTTGCAGTCATTTTTTTGCTGTCAATTGTATTCCAATGTGCATAGTTGTGGGAAATCCAAGTTATGGTCATGTTTTAAAATGCCTCTGTAAACTCAAGCCTTAATTTGTGTTTTCTACAGCCTGGTTCAAGTTCCAACAAAAGAGCTTATGAATCAGATTCAACCCCTTGCAACCCAAAAAAGCGAAGATCAGATATAAATGAGACAGTAATGTGTTTGGACATGGACGTTGATTCAGGTATTTATTTCACTGTAACATAAGAACTGTCAAATGTTCTATTCTGTAGCAAGCATTATACAAATATAATTAACATGTTTACAGACTGTTTTTGCATAATACATTAACCAGACTATTCCCACAGTGTCTTGTGATGGTGCTTTATTCTGTTACATTTCTGTATGTTAACTTCTAGCTTCTATCTCTACAGGCTCTGAAACGCCTCATAGTTCCCAGGGCTACGACAATTTCCGTTTTCAGCCCCCACTCCCCCCCGGGTCTCCAGCAATGAGTACCCTGCCCCCTCTGCCCCGCGGAACACCTCCTGGCACCCCTCCTAACTTCGTTCCTCCTCCGCCCCTCACCCCCACCCCTCCCCCGCTTCCCAAGGGCACTCCGCCCCGCACCCCCACCAGCGGCTCCCCGGCAGTGCAGCCACACGTGGTGGACGACTCTACGGATGCAGACGCCTTGACCCTGGAGGAGCTGGAGGAGCAGCAGAGGCTCATCTGGGCTGCGCTTGAGAACTCAGAGACCACCACCAACAGCGACTCGGAGACCCTCGCAGACACCCCCCTCACCGGCACGTCGCAAACCTCCTCGCCTTCCAACAACGACACCGAGGCAGTCGCTCGGGAGGCAGGAGAACTGAAATTGGAGGCTGCCGATACTACTGCCAACAATGGGGACAAGGAATTGGAGAAGCCAGTACCTGCAGTTGAAAGTATCAGCTCTGTGGTTGCTGACAGCACCAGCAACTCCACTGACAATGACGAGGTCCCAATGGAAATAAAGGAAGCGCCAGTGTGCATAGGAACTTCGGAGTCCCCGAGCAGCAGCACAGCACTTGAGGCAGGCAATAGGACTGATGAGGAGGCCAGAGATGGCTCTGAGATAGTTGGGTTTGTCCCTCACAGGAGTAATTTTGCTGCTGGAATAACCCCCTTTGAAGACACTGGGGAATATACTAATGTTGCTAAAACCACAGGAGTCTACCTCAAACTAAGAGACTTGCTGAAAAGTTCCCCAAGAAACCAAACAAAAGCAAAAAATTAACATCTTAAAATTGGCAAAACGAGTGAGCAGCTGAATGCAGAAATCCAGGGATTTGTAATAAATAAATCCTTGTGTGTTGGGCTTTTTTTATTTTTTATGGGCCATTTCAAACTTTGTTTTAATTTTCTATTATTATTATGTAAGGCTTGTGGTTTAGAATTAATCTGCAGTTAACAGATGATCGCAGTAACAAAAAAAACTAAAAAGGACATAAGATTGGTGTTTATTGACTAAGATTCCACTGTCAAGAAGACGTGTTATAGTAAATTAAACGTCCCTTACTTTTTTGTAAACATCTAAATGTCTTTTCAGATTGCCAGAAGTTCACTATCTGATCACCAATGTTATGGTATGTGTAAGTACCTTTCTTTTTGAAATTGCTGAGTAATGATGACCTCCATTTGTTAGGCAAATAGCAGCGTTTTATATGCTTGCTGTTGATTCTGGCTTTATACAATTATCTAGATACGATGTTCTGTGGATATGGTGTTTAACGGTATGTTTTAAATGTTACACATTTTTAAAACTTTTTTTTTTTCCTATTTTCCACTCAATTAAAAAAAAATATCAGGGATTTCTAACACTGACTCTCTGTCCTTCAGGTATTTTTAAATCTTTTCACAAAGGCCCTTTTTAATGTCCCTCTTGACTTTGTAAATTGTACTCTTCCATGGTACAATGTTTAATAAACTTTTTTTATATATATATATGCAAGATTATGCTGACACATGCTTTGTTTGAAACAGCCAGAGAAGGTGTGCTTCATGTAAATTCTAGTCTCGAGTATGAGCACTGAGTCTGGTAGGCACATGTGCTGCCACAATACTCAGTACGTTAGTCTATAGCTTGAGTAGAATTGAACAATAAATCTGATTGAGCATAAACATAGTGACAAGTCCATGAATGTGTTTTTTTTTTCATAAGATTGAGATACTATAATTTACACATAGCGTGGCCTTGTATTAATTACAGCATGACAATATTAAGTAGATCACTGTAGGATACAAGAAGGCAGAAGAGGGTGCCAGATCTCTCCGCAGAACACAATAATACCTAGCATGTACTTTAGGGTTAGGTCATTGTTAGGTAATAATTGTGGGGATCAGGGTTAAGGTGAATTCCTGTTTTTCAATTCCTTTTTTAAATCAATTCCAATTCTCATTCCCTTTTAATCCATTCCAACACATTGGATCAAAATTGCAATGAGCAGTATTTTGTTAAAATGAGCTTCTTACAGTGGCAACACATTACTTGAATTGAAGTCACTATTGGTTAATTTAAATTGGCTTCAAGTGAGAGCAATTGAACAATCCCAACAATTATTCTGTCTCTAAAATATGAATTTCAGTTCCTTTGCTGGAATTGGAATTGACCCCCACACTGTTGGGGATAGTTAAACGCCTGTGGCCTTTAAGATGGGGAGGCAATGTTTAAATTTGGTATATGCAGATATTGCAAAGACAAGGCCATAACTGACCAGTTTTTGCTGCTTCCTTGTTCTAAATGACTTCCTGTCCTGCAGTTCAGACTCGCTGTAATCGGACCAAATGATCTCCTGTGAATAAAATGTTTAAGCACTTAAAATGTTTATTATCTCGGTGGATCTAACCCCCATAATCTTCATCATCTGGTGGGTGTGGTGGACAGAACAGCAGACTATCACCACCTGCTGTCTCTGATGAAAAGCTGCTGCCTGAGGACGGGTAGGCTGGATATTCACACACTGAGGGTGTCTGAAAGTCCCTTTAGAAGCAAAAAGTGTGGATAAAGATATAACTTGTCCCAGAGCAATCTTTTATAGTAGTACGTAGGAGGTTTAAAAGGCTGGATTTTTTGATTGACCTAAGTGAGTGAGCTTTGTCTGTATGTAATGTCTCATGCTGTTTGGAGACTGGTGAATTTGACTTTAAATCTACAGTGGGATCTTGGAAGAAATTGTGTCGCTGCCTTTGAAAGTATATGGGACAAGGTGTTATATACATTTAAAAAAAGAAAAACTGCTGAGTACCGAAGGGTGCAAAATCAAAAAGAAAAAGGTAATGTAGGTACACAAATGTGAATAATTGATTTTAAAAAAATCAATTATATCAGGAACGTTTCAGCTGGATGGAAAAAGTGTGTGTCTGTGTTTAGAAAGTTTTATTCAGTCTCAATAAGAAACATTGTCTCTGGCATGTACACCTAATGGAAGTTTTTTTTAAAAAAGTACTTTTCTGTATAAGATTGATTTTCCCTTTACCAGTAATACAGTAACTTACAGTAGTGGGTATTTCAGGATGCTGTGGCTTTCCAGCGGTCGCCTGGAGTGTTCTGTCAGTGATAAATTGTTTACATTTTCTTACTGCTTTTATGAAGAAACTTTTTTTAATTGAATGAAATGTATCATTTTACTGTTTTGGAGAACAAAACATTAAGCATCAGGTATCAAAAGCAAATAGCCTGATTGGTGGGTATTTTCTTTTCATGTACATTGTAACTTGAATACAGGGAAATTAAAGCAGAGAGAGAGCTGTGAGCTAAAAGAGAAGTGAAGTTTTAAAGGTTCTGTTATAACAGCTTTTATGTTAGTTTGATTCCTGAGTGTTGTTTTTCTTTTTTCTTTGTTAATTAAAATATCTTGCAAAAAGTGGTATGTTTTTTAATAAGATTAATGAAGCAATGTAATTTAATTTGATCAATGTTAATTTGAATCCATGCACCACATTTATATTATTCACCGCCTAATGAATTGGGTCCCAAGTCAGATTAGAGAATAAAGACAAGCACTTCAATTATGTTGAGCTACAACACTGCTCTTCCAGAAAGGGAAGGGAGCCAAATTTTGGTACAATGGAGGTAAATGTGCACTTGTGGGAACAGAGCCCCATATTAAACTTGGCAGCGCTGAATGCATCATTTCAGCTTTGTTGAGAGGCATTGTCTTGGTTGCTCAATAAAAGAAAGAAGTCGCTCTGTGTAATGCTTATATTTCTGTTTCATTTTCACTGCTTGGAAAGAGGATCTGATGGCACATTAGGTCAGCCCAATGTCACATCACCAACCCATTTAGCATACAGGATTTTTACACACACAGTTCCTGTAATAGGAAATGCTGAGAGCCGTGCTGCAGATTTTGCATTATCGCTTGGTTTAGTGGCACTATTTTGATTACTATTTACAGTCAAAGTAAACCTAGAGCAAAGTGAAATTTACACATATCCTTTTAACTATGAATCATTCCCAATGAAACTAAATGAAAATAAAACCTACACTTATGTTCCACAGTTGACTGTCTGTCTCCCTTTATGTTCCCTTGTGGAAATAGAAGACGGAATTACAATAAAACTCCCTCAGCTTTTTAAAGGCATGTAGCGAGAGCTGATTATACAAACTCAATTTCTAATTCCGTACTATCCATCTACAGTATATAAAAGCATCACTTAGTGTCTCTGCTTATACGTCAATAACGTTATGTCTCAAATACTAAAGGGAATTCATTTTTCCATAGAATTGTGATCCCCTTAAATAATTAGCTTAAGTAGTGCTGCTAAAAATAACCCACTGTCTAATAATAGCAAGTGTTACCTCACTGTGGTGTTATGATGTAGTTGTCAGACTGCTGTTTCCTTCTTTCAATATGCATATGCATAAAATGTCAGTCAGGGAAGAATTGGATAGGCCATATTTTGCTTTTCCAGTTAAATACTACTAATGTGTGGTTTCCTGTTACATGAATGCCACTTTTAACCATTTAAACAGCAGCTCTTTTTAAAACTCGGAAGTTTAAAGCACCTCTGGCTCTCAAACATGTCTCTTTTTATTACAGCTGGTGCACAACCATTATCCTGCAACACTGCCCCTAGTGGATGTAAGCAATACCACATAGAGCAAAGGTGGTATTTCTTATATCCACTAGGGAGGAGGTGTTGCAGAGGGTCAGGTTAATAGAAAGACCGCTGTACCAGAGGCTACTGGTAATTCAGACACATTCCATGTCTATCTTTAGGTTGTTCCTGATGTTTATGTAAAATGTTATCAAAACAAGACAAACATTGTTATTTGTTTATTTAACAGACACCTTTGTCCAAGACGACTTACAGAGACTAGGGTGTGTGAACTATGCAGAGTCATTTACAACAATGTTTCACCTGAAAGACGGAGCACAAGGAGGTTAAGCGACTTGCTCAGGGTCACACAGTGAGTCAGCATTTGAGCTGGGGACCTCCTGGTTACAAGCCCCTTTTTCTTTAACCGCTGGACCACACAGCCTCCTATATCATATAGAGAGAAAAGGAAACAATTTGTGTTTTTGATGCAGTAGCTGTAGCAGAGATTGAAGATGTAATTTATACTTCTGCTTAGAACCGGGAGCATGTGTGTACTGAACAAGAAAGTCACGTTCTGTGAAATTGATGGACCACAGCAGCTTTAATTACTATTCGAAATATCCTGTAACGCAGAAACGCCACAGATTTATCAATGTGTAGGCAGCAATGTTAGAGTGTTAAAGTGAGGCAGGAAACCTCTTGTAGTAGTGGAGTTTATTATCCAGAACACAAGGAATGGTTATAAAGCTACAGGCCATGTTGTGCCACAACCCACACAGTTTATGAACACTTCTGTGATCTATTTCTGATTAGTACCGTAGTATAGTATTGTCGGAGATGAAATGACTAAAATCCCACAGCCGCCCCATAGTATTGCTGTATGTTCACACGAATGCTCCTGTGATCTCCCTAAGATTGTCCTTGAATGCCACAAGCTACTTACTGCTGTACATTTCACATGCCATGCATGGGCTTGCTTGACCTGTTTCCCTTGATGATTTTAGACACCATTCAGCAGACATGTACTATAGGTAAGTAATGGAGTCTGGCCCCACTGCACAAACAGTACTACAGAATGATTGTAGGTGTGGTTGCACATTGTGCTATAATGGCCTGTGTAAGGTACAGTAACATGCAGGGAGAAGCAGTAGACTCAGAATGCAAGCTGCCCAAACCAGGACAACAGCTGTATGGAAAGTAGTTCACAAGACCATTTAAAAATAGAATACAGGAGGTGATGCTGCAGCGGCTGCACAAAGTCACCCAGGTGCACACATCTGAGAAACACTACAGCTGAGCCAGCTGTCTATAAAACACATGGAGCGTTTTTATACTCAAAGCTGAATCCATCAAAGAGCAGCTGTAGTTCGCTTAATTACATACAATGTATAAAAATGCCTCTGGTATGAAGTAGTGGACTCTCCGATACAGCCTCACAGTTCATAGTGCGTTTACTAAAGTGTAAATAAAGTGTAAAAATAACTGTGCATTATCAAGTCAGTTTTCATACAAACAAGATCATGCTGTAGGATTCTGGAGAACACATTTGAATACTTCTAATTATTAATTACATTTGCTAGCCTAGAAATATAACCCGAAATGCATAGAGGAACCCTTACAGAAAGCATGGTGCTGTAAACTGTGGAATAATGCAGCACAGGAGGGTTACTTTCATAGAAGGAAATTGTTTTCTTAAAATCCATTAGCCCGCGTCTCTCTGTTATGTGATGCCAATTACTAATGGCTGCAGTAATGAGGGATGGAATGGCTAAGTGTTTTTATTACATTTTAAATGATCCACAGTTTAATTGAATCATCTTTATCTAAACTGGAAACACCAACTCAAGCGTTTTCTCTACTGGACTTAAGGGTTGACTTGATCAAAATCAAAAGCTACAACTGTATTTTTTTAAAGAATATTTTTCTTTACCAGTGAATCCACTTGGATTTCAACCATTACTTTTTTTTAATTTTTTTTTTTTTAGGGACAGTCAGTTGTGGCTTATCTCATCAGGGTATGGGTTGATGAAATCTGGTTAAGTATTTTTTTTGTAATAATGGCTGGGGAAGGCGTATGTACATCATAAATGCATTTTTTTTTTCACTTGGTCTTTGCTTGGTCCCTAGGGCTTGTCGTCTTTGAACGTCACTGGGAGGCAAACACATTGACAGGCATTATTATGACATCCCTCAGCAGATCACGCTTTTTTTTTTGTTAGAATATTATGACGTCTGGGTAGTGAGCGGCCATATATTTGAAACTACTATACTAACTTCCAGTTTTGTGCAGTTTTTAAATAAATGAATAAATAAAACAATATAAAAAAAAATAATAAAAAGATGCGAATATAGCAAACGTCTGCAGTTGCCCAAACAGCCAGCCAGAGAGAGGCGAGTGAGGGAGCAGTCTGGTGACGTCACCGCGCAGCCTGCGAGAGCGGCTCATGTTGAAGCCGCTATATTCATCGTAAACCTGAGGTAGCAAGACGGGCAGAGGTGGGAGCTGCCTGGGGGAAAAAATACAGCCGAATACACTGATCGATACCAGGTAAGCGGTGCGGCCACTTCCTGGGACGTTAATTTTACTTTACAGCTTGTAGCGTAGCTGAAAAGTACGATCGTTGCGCAAAAACACAAATGCTGTAATACACAGCCCAAAAGAAGGGGAAGGAGTTGCTTGCGACTGACAGTGTGGACGCGCAGCGCGTATTCTGCGGGCCTCCTTGCCAGACACACACAGTACGGAAGGGCCTTCTGCAAGATTAAGGGAGGGAAATCACTTTGTTAGTTGGGGACAAGCATAAACGGGCGCTTAAGAGTATTTCTGGGTGTTTCCCGAACCCAGTACGCTGTTACCAGGTCTTGACATCGAATTGAAAACGACAGGCGCTCTCTCATTTCGGATTTGAAGGTGGGTAGACTTTGGAATTTTCCGCCGTTGTTTTTAAAGCTGAAATTCCGGACTCGGACTGTGTCTCTCTCAGTTTCGCATGACTGATGATGTGTGTGTGTGTTTTTTTATTGTAACACGAACCCTGCTGTCAGAAGAATGCTGCAGTAGTTTTGCCATTGTGTGATTGACATTTTCTTTGTAATTTGACATCAGTTTGTTGAATCTACGAGATGAGATTAATGTTAGCTTTACACACAGTCAGTAGTAGAATGTGTTAGCTGGATGGCACAGATGTGCCACCTTACCTGTGGTTGAATGTTGTGAAATCCGAGTAATGACAGATGCTAGTTAACCCCTACAGTACAGACAGTAGTGTGGTAATGTCAAAGTCTAACACTTGTTGCAAAAAAGAAAAACAACCTCTCTAGGTAGTATCCTTACCTAGATCTCGTTTGTGTTTGTGTCTTCTCTAGTGTGGGTCCACATCGACTTTTCCGTCGTTTATCATATAAACTGTTGTTTAGAGAGTCGTGGCTGGCAAATTTGTGCAACCAGGGGGTGCTGGCTACTGAGCAAGGATATCCAGCTGTGCAGAAACTTGCAGTTAAGCATAAGTGATGATTAGTGGGTTAATGTCCAGCCAACACACCATTTCCTGCGTGTTCATCCGGGATCAATATAAATCATTTAATTCTCGGAGCACTGCCCATAAACGCCTCTCTTTCAGAAATATGTCCAGCAGCAAAGCGTTCAGATGGGTAGTGCTCTTAATTTGTACTGGTAGCAGGGTTAGGTGTAATGTTTTGTTTTTGGAAAGCAACTGAATGTGACGGAATGTATGTCAAGTGTAAAGCATCAACTTTCTCTTAAAGTAATTTAACTAGACACGCAAATTAACAAAAAAAAAAAGTAATAATAATAATGCTTCAATCGTGATGCAACTTGTGATGGCACACCTTGCAGCTCCATGGAAACCGTTTCAAACAATGATGTCACTGCCCCATGTTGCATGTGATAGAATGAGATTGCATCATCACACATTGAGTGTGTTCAACTAATATGTGGGCATTGTTGAAAGTCCATGAGTAACAAGGCCGAATTGTTTCAGTGGTGATGCACGTACGCAAGCCTGTCCTGTACGTCGCAGATTCTTATGATCACAATGATGTCTGTGACCTGAAAATGTCTCATTAAATATTTTCATGCAAGAGCTGTACGGTTGTGTCCGACGTTGCAATCCTCTGCGTGTTTGCCATGAACGTGATCATGCTGCGCACCAGCTCAGACTTTTACATTTTGTTTTCTGTCTGTTCCTGATCAAAGAAAAGCAAAAGTCTGGCAACAAAGTCCAGAATGAATCTGACCCTAAGTAGGTAGTTTTCAGGTACTGTGCTGCGTGACCCACTGCTTTAGAGTCACAGCACACAAACGAAGAGGTCACATGAAAGTGTGTGGCAGCTGAACCATATTGTATAGCTGATGTAATCTGGTCATGTCCAGAAGCTAGTACAACATTTAAATGTCTATGGTTGTTTGGGTGCTGCTGTTGCCAGCCATTAATGTAACCCTGTAATCCTTAGCTGTTTGTTTAATTTTATATTTTGATATGCCAGCTAGAACATTAATGAGCTAATCTACTTTAGATTTGGCACAATACGTGGAGGCTGTGTGGTCCAGTGGTTAAAGAAAAGGGCTTGTAACCAGGAGGTCCCCGGTTCAAATCCCACCTCAGCCACTGACTCATTGTGTGACCCTGAGCAAGTCACTTAACCTCCTTGTGCTCCATCTTTCGGGTGAGACGTAATTGTAAGTGACTGTGCAGCTGATGCATAGTTCACACACCCTAGTCTCTGTAAGTCGCCTTGGATAAAGGCGTCTGCTAAATAAACAAATAATAATAAATAATTACATCCTCTCTCTAAACCCTGCTTGGATTCTGTAATGGTTTCCATGGCAAACGTAAACAAACTCTGACCCAGGAAACGGTTCTCTCTTTCTTGTTCAGTGTCACCCCAGAGCCATGAAACCACAGATTCCAGAGAGACGGAATTAGAAAGATTGCTTTTCAGAGTGCCAATTTATACGAAAGATGTCTCTGGATAATGGGACAGAAAAAAAGTGGGAAACCTGCGCTTTCTGGGACGGTGGGTTTCATGTAAGCCGTAGTTTCAGAAAGGGGTTTGTTAAAGTGTAAGAGCAATAGGATTTAAAGGGTTACAATTACATCACAATGTGCAATAATCCAAGCTGTTAGTTTCACAGAAAGCCCTACGGCGTCACTTTGAACCTAAAAACTTTACTTGAGTTCAACAAATTCATTTCTGTATATATCAAGTTTACCACAATCATCTTGTCATGTCACAAGCTGTTAACTAAGTTTCTGTACAGGAAAAGGGTAACTCAGGGGAGGATTTGATTTGCTTGTTGATGATCGCTTTGGAGGCACTGCCCGTTAGATTGATATCGGTTTCCTTGCAACAAGAAACAGAACCCGACTCCCAAGGACAGCATGCCCTTCTCCTGCCTCGGGACGGCACAGTCACCGGTCACATGACCGGCAGCTCCAGTTTAAAAGTGGAGCTGTGTGGCTGATAATGTACCGACTCGCTCGTTAGGAGCCAAGCTTGTTACCCACGAGGATGCTCCCTGTGGGTGCCAAGTTCTAAAAGCTTTGTGTCAAAGATGCAGTTCCTGCACACACAATTAGAACTGGAATTAGACCCGTGTGTTCCACTCTGCTGCAGTAACCCCTTTACCTGCTTCACTGTGGCTCTGATGCACACGGAGAGACCCTGCTACCATAACCTTCATTGCCCTAACTAAAATGAGCAAGTCTGCAGAATCTAATGGCTGCTATGGTGTTTTTTTTAATCTTGTGGTCTACCCTCTCCAGGTAAAGCCCTTAATCACTTCCCTGGTTGGCTACAGTAGTACTTTGCAATATGGTTGCTCATGGTTTTGGACTTACACTGTGTGCCTAGGAAGCAGGATTGACTGTCGTGCTGCTTATCCTTATGAAATATTGACACCATGTCATGTAGCTCAGTGGGTTGAAAAATGGGACATCTATTCTATTTGAAAGCGGCTGTGCATTCTCCTATTCTGAACCTTCACCCACATGTCTACATTTCTCTGGCGGAGGTAATCAAGGGACCGAACAAATAAAAGACTCTCTGCTGGTCTTTTAAACAAATCTACCACTACCAGATACAGTGTGTGTGTTTGTACTGTACCTGATCATGCTCATGCAAAAGCTGTAATACAGTAGCGTGCAACAAGCTATGGCGCTTGCTAACTCATGTACAGTTGTACCCTTAATTTAAGTTAATTTGAAATTTTGTTCGACTTCAAATCAGTGCTCAAGAATTGCATAGCACTTTTGAAATGGTGCCACAAAAACCAACTTTAAAAATCAATATTTTACTACAAAGGCTTTGGAGTAGCCTGTGGGAATCTCATTAGTCTACTGTAATTCCAAAAGCGGCTGGAATCATTTTGTGCAAAAGTCATTAGTCGTAAGACTTTGAAACTCAATATAAAATAAGCGACTCAATCAATCTGCACCGTCATCCAGATTACTTTGAAAACAATCATTCCTGAATCCAGACCATTTGTGAAAGTAATAAAAAAGACTGAAATTCCAGAAACCCAAAGAAAGTGAAGCCAGAGAAAGAGGACTGTTCTCTCTCTCTCTCTCTCTCTCGCTCTCTCTCTCTCTCTCTCGAATTTAGAAGATCACTATTATTATTGAGTAATGATGTCCTTTCATTGAAGTTGTCAGCACAAACTCAGCTTTGTAATTCTGCGTGTTCTGTTTGAAATGACACGATTCCAAAAATAGTTTGTGATCATAAGTCTTTATACTGAGGCAGAAAAACACCCTTGCTTATTTTATTTTGTTACCAATTCATGTTTCTTTATATGTTGATTAATCTTTAATCTAGACAAAAACAAAAAACAAGAACAGCGTGGCCTGTATTCGTTTGATTTATATTGCTGGGGGTTTCTGTGTTGAGGAGAAGCAGCAATCCACAGATACACAATCATTTCAGTTTCTCAACTAGGCTAAACACCACTTTGCTTGCCAGAATATTGCTTCTCCAAATAGGAGAGCGAAAAACCTTCCGTCATGCAGGGAAGGTAAAGCCTGGGGAGATGCATCTTCATCCCTCTTCTCCGTGAAGCTGTGATCTGCTATTTATAAGTTCTGTCTTTTACATTCAGGTCACAGTGTTTAATTGGGGATGAGGTGGTGGTTCCCATTTTGCTTAAGGAAGCTATTTTTGTAAGTGAGCTCTTGAAACTCCAGCCAGACAAGGAGTCTGCATACTGCATGGCAGCCACTTCGTTTTGCATGTTCCAGCAGCATGCTGAAAATGGATTCTCGTCCTCCCATTTCCTGTTTTTATCATCTTCTTTCCTCCTTCCTGTGCGGTCAGTCTTGCGCTGTTCTGTTTCTTCTGTAGTGTTTCTTGTGACCCTGCCTGTTGCCTCTCCTTTCTTGCAGGAGAGCTGTTCACTCCCCAGTCGTCTTGTTGTCCCACATACTGGACCCCCTCAAGGTTGAGACATTGCGCTTCATTCTTTTAACATGTAGTCTACATCCGTTTGAGGCTACAATTCCAATCGCTGCCCTGCTGTATTTCTGTTTCCAATCGCTGCCCTTATTACTGTTTGCACTGCCGGCTAATTTTGTGGCTTAATGGCCTCTGCAGAGAGAGAAAAAAAAAAAACCCTGACCCTCTTTCCATTGAGGAGAAGAGTTGGAGCAATTAAAAACATGGTTTGTGTTTTTGAAACGGAATCATAAGAACATGTAGGCATTCCGATAAATTACATTTTTATTAGGAATACAGAACTGTGATCTGCGTACTGGGAAAGGGAGGCACTGTGTACAGTAGCAGGGGTGGTGTGGCTTATCTACATAGTGTGCAAGGTAAGTGATTTGCTTCCTTCTTGCATCTATCGGTAGCATAGCATCTACTTCTCTTTTTGGAGTTCCTGCTAAAACCATTAAATGGGAGTTAAGGAGCATAACGTTTACGAACGAGAGGAGGCCGTTCGGCCCGTCTAAGCTGGTCCGGTTCCTAGTAGCTGATTGATCTCAGAATGATGTCAAGTTGGGTCTTGAAGGATCCAAGTGATTCTGCCTCAACACCATGACTGGGCAGCCCATTCCATACCCTCCCCGCTCTCTCTGTGAAGCAGTGTCTCCTTCCCTCTGTCCTGTCTATCTCATACTGTACATACTTACTGCTGTTTGCACTGAGATGTCCAGCTCGTGAACTTCTTTTAAGATTCTGTTGTTTTGAGGAAGTACTGTCTGCACAATCTGTGCTAATGAACGCAGTATGTGTGAGAGGATGAGAGTGCCTGTGGGTCTAGTTATATTCCTGCGTAGAATGCAGCATGAGCCAAAGAGTTGCTGTATCGGCACATCCTTTTCTCAGCAGCACTGATGGGCTGGAAACTCAACTCAGACAGAAGCAATTTCAACAATTAAAGCATCTGCACTGTGTTAAATAACGCTTAGGATTAGACGGTGCTTCTTATGATCTTATTCTTGTGGATAAAGAATATATTACTTTGGTAGTAAAAAGAAACAATGCAGGCACAATTTTGGAAGTGTTTGTCGAACATATTGTGCTGTCAAACTAGAAGTGTATAAAAATGATGGATCATAAATCAAGAGAGAATATTTCTTTATTTTGTCTTTTTAAGCAAAAAGTCATTTTTAGACATTGGATTTCTAGGGCTCTGGCATGCATTTTGTGTACAGTATATTGGGGGTTGCACACACAGCAAACATATTTACATTATAATTCTCTTGAGAATTATTGTTATTTGCTTGTCATAAAAGCTGAATTAGAACTTAGAACACTGCTGATGCATTCTAAACAGTGGAAGTTCTCTGCTTTGTTTCCATTACGTTATTTTGATTTTTTTTTTTTTAGGGAAATGGAACCAAAAAATGACAGTAATGAAGCAGTGATTTTGTATTTTTTTTTTCTACTGAAGCTTGCATTTTGGTTGCATTTCAGGGATGGAAATAAGACTCCTTGTGCATAGCAGTTTCACCCATTCCAGGTTTCACTACGAGTTTGATTCGCCGCTAGGGTTGTGCTGTTACTCGCACTCGGAATTGCTTTTAAGAAGTGTTTATCAGTAGGTCTTCAATAAATCCATTCATTAACATGTTGATTTCAAAACAGGAAGAAACTGTCCTTCCCTCAGTTTACAACAGAGTACCATACAGCCTTTGTATGCCAGTACAGCAGTAATAGTCCATGCCATTGATTGGTACTCGGTTGTAAACAGAGGGAAGGCCATTTTGTATTGTTTGGAAATCAACATGTTAACAAATGGATTTATTGAATACCTGCCGATAACTTTAAAAAGTACTAACCTTAAGAGTACCAGCATACCCCTATTAGCCACAGTGTATAGGTAACAAGTTCAGGTGTGTCTAATTAAACCCATAGTAAAACCAGGAATGGATCACACTGCTGTGCAGTGGGAGTCTTATTCCCATCCGTGTGTTTTGTAACCAGACTCTTGGTATGAAGCAATGCCCCAGGTACAGTTTCATTGTCATCCTCTCAATAAAGGCAAAAGAAGCTTCTCCAGTTTCCTGTGCTTTGTGTCAGCTGTACTGCTGAGAGGATTTGGTGCCTCGGCTTCAGAGAAAGGTTGCTGTGATCTCTCTGACTTTAGAAGTGAAAGGGGGCCTGACTAATAAGCTGTTTGCCATTTCATTCAAAGTGACGTAACTGGGATTGTAAGAGATTTATTTTTTTTGATCATAAGGTAACGCTGAAAAGAGAAGTGAAGCCTTACTTTTTCAATAATGATCGGGCTATTTCATTTCTATACATCCCACGCAGTGAACGGTATGGTTCTGGGGAATGTGTTATTTGAATGCGTTTTGCACAGATAAATGTCTTCCAGTAACGTCAGGCTTTTTTAAAATGAAATCTCATTACATACTAGACCCAATCGGAGAGTCCATGCATTGTGTAAAATGTAGTGCTCTTAGGAGTCCATGCATTGTGTAAAATGTAGTGCTCTTGGGAGTCCATGCATTGTGTAAAATGTAGTGCTCTTGGGAGTCCATGCATTGTGTAAAATGTAGTGCTCTTGGGAGTCCATGCATTGTGTAAAATGTAGTGCTCTTGGGAGTCCATGCATTGTGTAAAATGTAGTGCTCTTGGGAGTCCATGCATTGTGTAAAATGTAGTGCTCTTGGGAGTCCATGCATTGTGTAAAATGTAGTGCTCTTAGGAGTCCATGCATTGTGTAAAATGTACTGCTCTTAGGAGTCCATGCATTGTGTAAAATGTAGCTGCTTCTGTTTCACAGTGGGGTCGCAGTTCAAATGAAATTCCATTACGACAGTATGAGATATACTGTATTGATGTGAAGTGCCGTAGGTTTTCAGTGTGTCATAATGTATCTTTGAAGGTGTAATATTTGCATGGCTGTGGCACTACTGTTAATGAGTAAAGAACCATTTGTAAAATGGATATTTTAATTGTGCAATGTTTCCTCATTTTCATTACTGTGTCTCCACTGTTTTCGAGCGTTAGTGTCACTGCATGGTTCTTTCAGTTTTGCGGCTATGATATCGTTTCACATACTTCATCAGTTGTTTTACAATGCTGGATATTCATTAACTTGCCCCTTCTTTCTGTCTCGGCTGGGTTTTAAACACTTCCCAGATGTACCACAGGGAAGCCTTTTTGTCTATTAAAACACAAGCTAATTGTTTTGATGAACAGCTGTCGTGCGTTACTGCAAAGTGTTCATTATGATTTGCCCACAGTCCTCGGAGGAACACATTTAAAGAAACTCTAAACAATGTTCCCTTGAGTTTGTCGTTCCATCGTGGAGAGATTCATCTTGAAAAGCTTCCGTGTTTTAGCTGTTGTCCAGAGGGATTCCTCACTCTGTTTATATTGCATGTCTCCTGACACGTTGCTTGTTGCTGCAGTACAGCACGGTATGTGCTAACTTGGAAGCTGAAGTGCTGGTTTATTTTACAAACTGCCAGCTAGTGGCTGAAGCTGTGCAGGATAGGTGGCGTTGGTACATGAGACACATCTGTGTGCGGATTCAGAGAAATCTGGGGCCACCCTGTCTAAGTGCCTCGGCTCGGAGCCCAAATACAGCTTCAGAGGAAAAGCAAGTGACACAGGAGACTGTTTAAACCAGCCTGTTTGTTATGGGAGCACAGGGGAGTGTTATTTACAGTAATGTGCTGTGAAGGGCATTGAACAAACTCCAGGGCGGTTCTGAACAGGATAAAGTGCAAGCAGCCTGTATAGTATAGAGAGTTTACACCACCAGAATCTCAGAGCACTGCAGAACTCTCCTTCATTTGTCAGACAGCTGCTTGAGCGCTCTCCTTTTTTGTCCCACAGTGTATTAGATAAAGATGGCTTGGAATGGATCCAGCCTTTCTGTATGAATGATTGTTTGCAAACCAAAGGTTTCCTCCCTTGGTGTGAATTAGACAGAGCTTTTTATTTGAGTGGAGCTTGTCTCTCTCCCCACAAAGAGACTCTTAGCCAGTGACACCTCAGGGCTCAGGGATGGAAATAAGACACCTATTGCATAGCCATTCCTGGTTTTAATACAAGCTTGATTAGCTACGGTTACAGTGTATAGGTAACAAGCTCAGGTGTGTCTCTTTAAACTCAGAGTAAAACCAGGAATGGATCAGACTGCTACGCAATGGGAGTCTTGCAGTATTTCCTTCCCTGCACCTGGATTTCATACAGACCGACTCCACCTCTTCTCTTTAATGAAAGGACCTCTACGACAGTCAGTCCCAGGTTAACATACAGCAGTGGTGAGAAATTCCACATGGACGCACTGCTTTGAAGTAATTGTTATTAAACCTTTCAATGAAGAACACATTTTGAACACAGTAATGGTTAAACAAGGTTATGAAAATTGCACTGGAAATTATAGCCATGATAATTCTGTTGATTTGATATACAGTAAATAGGGATGGAAATAAGACTCCCATTTCATTGCAGTTTGATCCAGTAAAACCTGGAGTGGATGAAACAGCTATGCAATAAGAGCCTTATTTCCATCCCTGTATTATAATCTTAATCAGAATAATTGGGATCAGGCATTAAATACTACCACAGAGGCACAAGGGCAGGGGGGGGTTCCACAAATGATGAGTAGAGCCAGAGATGTGACCCTCTTTAACAGAGATCTTTGTGGAGAGGCGCAATGCGGAGAAGCCAGCGTGTGTCCTGCCACTATGACTGGGTCTCCTGATCAGTGTCAGTAAGCCGCTCAGCTGCTGGACTGGGGCCCTGTGATCTGGAAGCCTCTCTTCCATTGTGCCTCTGCTGTCAGGAACAAAGCTGCACTTCCACAGAGCAGTCTGGTCCTCGCAAGCACACGGCCCAGCTGCTGCTTCGTTGAAAGCACCTCTCGCCAGTGTGACGGCTCCCTGCATCCCGCGATCTTGCGCATGTCTTGGAAGAAGCTGCTTATATAACCAGCACGCCCAACGCTCACCGTGTCGTCAGAATCGGTCTGATTGTGAAGGCGTGACTAGTAACAGCTGGTAATCTTGACCCTGCAACTCTTCTGAAAACGTTCCGCAATGTGATGATGCCCACAGTGTGTCCAAGTGAAGGGTCGTGTGGAGAAGCAGAGCATCTCTGAATCTGGGGATCGCTGGGGATGTATCCACAAGACCAGCTGGCATCAAGTATCCAGCAGCTTCCCAGACACGGCTATATGAGGAGCTGTTGAGATGCTTCTACAAAACTGGAGGTACCGTGTGGATGCAGCATGACTCTAAAGCTGGAAACTATGCTGCAGTGTAACATTTAAAGCCGTGGTGTGTCTCTTGCCGAGTTTCAACCCCTTAGATCTGCAGAGGTTGTTGCTCAAGCCACGTGGACGGCACTTGATCCTGATCTGGCGCGCTGATAAACACAGCTGTCAACACAGCTGTCAACACGATTTATATTGGGCAGCAGGGTTTGTTTTTTTTCAGGACTCTTTCAGCTGGGTTTTCGATTTGCTTTTATCAAGTAATAAGAAGTGGTTATGTATAACTTAACAAAAAAAAAACAAAGCGATGTACAGAACAGCAGTTAAAAATGTGTGTCTGCGTCGCGTGAAGAGCTGCTTTGGTTTTTCAAACAGACGATGCAAAAAACATCTGTCTTTGAATGGGAGCCAAACTGGATTAACGTGCTTATGTTCTCATTAAATTAAATACAATAATAACCTAGAACAAAAAGCTTGGCTTTGCATCCTGAAGGCAGCTCTCCTAGTGAAATGTATCTTATATCAAAATGTAAACCTAGGAATGAAACTGGAGTCCTTCAACAGCCATCTAATAGCCATGCTGTTCCTGGAAATGCTGCATCCGAAACAAGAGTACGAAGGGGATAGGGTGCTTAGTATCTGAACAGTTAAAAGCTGCGCTATTGGAAGTTGTGGCTTGAAGGAATTCTGCAGTATCCGGAATGGGCCGCGTCACTTTAGAACCATGTGAAAGAGGCGGAATGTTTCAGGGTTGTCATGACAGCCTCACGGAGCACACAAAGAACTCTGTGACCTTTAGGGTTAACAGTTCATTTAGGCTGAGCAAGCCCAAGGCTTGAATCTTCACTGTGTTTGAATATGAGTTATCCCATACGTTTCTGTGTGACCTTTGACAAAAGACCCATTTGAACAGCTCTGTGTCTCAGTCGGGCTATCATTACTTCCCACATATTCTCCGTGTCTGTAATGTAAAGTCGTATAGGGGGAATACATTGGACACAGGATATCAGTGAGGATCGTAATGTGTCAGACCAGATTCGCCTTTTCTCTTTATTTCGGTGCAAATTGAGAGTGGGATTAATTTGAATGGTATAAAACCTGCAATAAATAGATCTGATAATGTTGTTCCACTACCATTTTCATTCCTCTCATAAAATGTGCCTTTTCTCTCTTGCTTCCAAATAGGGCCCCTAGACTTCAGTGTTCTGTTCATAAATTCAATTCCAAGCAGCAAACCTTTAACTTCAATAAAAATGAAAAACGGTTGCAGCCAGAATAGTATTTGCAGACACACTGCGGTATGTTATTGCTTTAACTGCTTGTTAGTAAATGCAATGGTTTTGTTTAATCCACGGAGAGTGTAACTGAGGGCAGAACACAGAGTGGAAAGTGATCTATTACAGCTCCCTAGTGACCTGCAAACCCTCAAGAGTTCAATTTTATTTAACAATCGGCAGCTAATGAAACCTAGCCCTCGCTCTCATTCTCGCATTGCTGAGCACATTCTGCACCTGCAAAGCACGCGTGCCTAATTGATTTTGTTTGTTAAAAAAATAATCATTTTCAAGAGTGACCCAGAGGATCACGAATGCTGAATAACACTGAAGACCCACAAAGGTCAGTTAACACTAAAGTATTGATGTATTCACCTTTGTTAACTGTGAAGGCGCCTGTTGCACCAAATCACCTAATTACAGTTCAGTCCTTGGTTGTGTAGCCTCCTCAGTCAGTACTCTCTCGCATGCTTACCACATAGACCCTCCTGTCTGCCACAACATTGACATGTGTTTCATATTCACTTGTAAACCGTAAGCAAATGGATTATTCTTCGTAATACTATACAGTAGAGCACTCTTACTGTGTACTGTGTTTATATGTTCGTGTTGCAGATGATGCACTGAAGTTTACCCTGCACTGAGAACACTTTGCGAGAGCAGTCATGAGAGCAGCCTGCTCATTTAGAGCACTGGCCAGTGCTGTGTTTTGAACAATGGGAAAACCAAATTGAGCTCCAGGGCTTCCAACACTGTTTATCTAACTATGTGAGATATGTATTGTATTGTATCTTCATTTAATCTACTTCATCTTTTTCTTTATCCAAAAGGGACCAATTTCCAGTACTTGTGTTTTGTTTTCGTCACTGCCAGTGCAAAGTTTGTCAATATTTTCTGAAAGACACATTTGAGTATTAATGTTTAAAAACATTCGGGAACATTACCTACAGTAAGAATTAAAGAGATAACTTTTGTAAAAAACGTAATCTTGTCAAAGCTCTGGCAATGGGAATTGGAATTGAAAAACAGGAATTGACCCCCAACCCTGTTTGGGACATGATTAAAGATTTCCTGACACTCTGCTCCTGAAATGCACACCTTGCTTGCATAGTAAGTTTGTACACTCGCACCACCTTTTACACAACCTGCTGGTGTCTGTCACTCGCAGGGCAGAGAGGCACTCGCAAGCTATGAAGGTTAAATTAGATTGGTGATGTCAGCTGCCTTGGCCGCTCTGCACGTCGGATCGCTTGTGACCCGGTATTTTTAGAGGATGAAGCCATGCAGTGTTGGGAAGTGTGCACAGCTCCACAAAGACAGACTGGAAATTAGAGTTCTGGGACCAAATAAATGATCTGAAGCTGCTGAGTGGTGCATCCGGTAAAGGCGCTGTGTGGAGTGCAGGATGCGCCCTATAGCCTGGAGGTCCTCGGATCACCGCGCAACAGCGACCCCTGTAGACTGGCAGGGCGCCTGCGGGTTTGTAAGCTGCCCACAGCTGTGTTGTCCTTCGACGCTGAAGCTCTGAGGTGGCTGCATGACTGGCCTGCAGAGTGAAAAAAAGTGGTTGGCTGACGGCGTGTGTTCGTCTTCACCGCTCCCGGGTCAGCGCAGGGGTGGTAGCGGTGATCTGAGCCTAAAAATACAATTGGACATTTCAAATTGGGAGAAAAATTGGGTAAAAATAATTGCAGACTACTAAATTAAAACAAAGCAAAACAAACAAACAAACAAAAAAAACTGAATGTCTCGTGGGCTTCATTGTATTTGAAATAAAGGGATATTTTAGACCGACATCATCATCATCATCATCATCATCATCTTGTTCTCAAAACTATACTTTGACGGCAATGTAACGGATGTAAGAATTGTTACATTGAGTGTCATTGAGTGTCATTGAGTCAGTCCTGCTTTCTGCTAGCCTGAGATCAGAGCGATTCTTTAATGCACTTAGCCATTCTGTCCTGCATTGGGTAATCTTGTTAAGAGTAGAGGTTCTCAAAGGGCTTCACCTTTTAGGCTTTGAAATGACCTGGGACTGTATTGAAGAGAGGTGCGTCTATACTACACACTAGTTAACAGTTTAATAGCATTGTAATGGTGTTGCGCAATAATCAATATTCTGATCCACATTCTTTAGTACAGTGACGCAGAAAGAAATCTTAAACGATGTAGGTGCCATTTGAACTTGTAATGCCGATACACCCGTCTGCTTATTGCTAGATGTGCACTTTAACTTCATTTGTTCTTGAAATCAGTTTGAATTTGAAAAAGAATGAGTTCTCGGAGACACTAGTGTTGTGTGAGTGGTGAGTAAAAGAGAATACAAATGATCTGTCGGCAGCTAATATATTTAACCCAGAACTCCCTGCTTTTAGAATCCCCTGCCAGGAAAGACATTCTTGGTTTGAACTTCCCAAGAGCTTTGTAATGTTCCTTTTTAATGTGCGCACTCCTAACAAAGCCCTGGCAATGTGAGGGTGGTGGTGCAGTGGGTTATTGCACATACATGGAGACTGCATTTCTCCCCAGGCACACATTGGCACAGCTGCTACACCCTGCTCTGTGCTGTTGGTAATCATTCATTTTGTAGTCTATGGTATATGTGGTACAAAAAGGACCCTTTTTATGTTTTAGCATTTCAGGCTAGTACTGTATTCAAAGCATGTTTTTATTGCATGCCGTGCTGCTCAGCCATGCCAAGGAAGAAAGCACATGAGGGACACTTTTATGTAAATCACTGCATTCTGATTTCAGATGCACGGTGTATGGAAAAGACATTAAGTGTAACTATGACATGCATGCATTATTTAAAGGATCTGGAGAAACAAAATGCAGTCGCTTTCCTTGGATTTGATTCATGGGCACAAACACTAGATGCAACACGCCTTGTTTTGAGGGTGGAATAATCCTACATCTCCAAATTAGCCTCCTTAATCTTATTTGTTTTGATCAGATTGGAACGCAGAATGCATTTCTGCAGTTTGTAAGCAATTTTGCTTTTGAATGGCAGCCCCATTACAGCATTAATCCTCAGTAAAAAAGTCTAGATAACTGGCTGATTTATTGTCCGCTACTAAAGAGATGATATTAATAATGCATGCGGCACTGAATTCAATAGAAGTGCTTCTGTCATTGTGCTTTATTACTTTTATCACGATGGGAGCTTTAGCTATAAATTGCCTGGGTGAAAAACGGAATGTTTTTATAGTGTTGACTTTAGTGGGGTTCAATTAAAACTGTCTATGACTGTACTTTGTGATGATCTTAAACCTTAGGCATTTGATGTTCAAGCTCTTTTGTAACATACAGTACCATCAATTTAATTTGGCTTTGAAGTGCTTTTATTTCTGAAAAGACCTGCTTTATTTGTTTTTAAGGACTGTCAGCATACATCTCTCCTCCCTGGCATCTGTTTGTGTTGTCTCTTAGGACACAATATCAGTCTTTTGAACTCTTTGTGCCATTAAATTATTCTGTGTATTGCTGTGTGTGTAATTTAGCATATTGGTATAATGTGTCTGGAATAATCCTAGTGTTTAAACATTTTGGAAATTAAACTGAATCGGTCATCCCTTTATGATGAAGAGTTTTGTTTGTAATCCTGAGTTGTTGTTTTTTTGCACCTGTTTGAAATCAGTTGGAGTAAAAATAAATTTCTGTTTTTTTTTTTTGTTTTTTTTTTGCATATTCATGGCAAACAACAATATGTATTTAAAAGATTAACAACGTAATTCCACTAACATTTTCTTTAACATTCAAATCAACCTTTAAACACGGCTGTGTGTGTGTGTGTGTGTGTGCGTGCGTGTGTGTCCGCGCACACGCGCTTGTGTTCTTGCATAGCGCTGCATGTTCATATTGTAACCCAACAGCCTTTGATCCTCCCTATTGTGTGCCTAGCCTACCCTATCATGTCATTATTCTTTTGAGGGTGCCCGCCCGGCTCTCTTCTCTTACAGCTCGCTCTTCTTTTCCTGCAGGTTTTGCCAGAGACAGACAGCACATCAAAGCCGAGTCGCTTAATCGATGGTTGGGAAGGGCTAGCCACCAGTGACAGACAAAGACCAGCAGACACCCCGAGCACAAAGGAAGAATGAGCATGCTTAAACCAAGCGGGCTGAAAGCTCCCAGCAAGATCAGTAAAGCAGCAGCCACAGCAACCAAAACCAGCACAGCTGCTGGTAAGAGAGGAGCAGGCCTGTCCGTGATGGGGCCGGGGAGAACCCGCTGGAATTGTTAGATTTTATAAGACTGCTTTGTATTATTATTGATCGTAGTTACAGGCCATATAGTGAATATAACAATGCACAGTCCTTGTATGTATTTTTTATTTTTTTTTGCATTGCTTGAGTCTGAAACATCTAAAGATGTATACAGAAATTATATTATTTTCAAAGTGCAAAAAAAACATGTTAGCTATTATTTTTTTTTATAATGGGCCAGTTTATTGGTGCACATATGGAATTATCCATCTGCCTGATTGTGCCAGTGCAGCGGTGCTGCGTTAGGGGTGCAGATAGAGGGAAGCGGGTTTAAGTGAATAGTGGTGTTTGGAAATGAAGATTGCAAGATGAATATATGTGTCTCATGATACTGTGTTCCACCTGCTCATTGAAAAGCTCCTAACCATACAGCATGTGATCTTTATGGTTATGTGACTATAACAGAGAGGATCACACATTTATTTTAGCTTAGTTTAGATAGGAGATGGAGAGATAACAGTATGCTAATTATCAGTACTTAAATCCACTATTCTAATGTCACCTCTAGATCCTATTTACCTGCAGGTATAATTTTTATAGATTCATATTTCGTAATGGGACTGTGATGTTAAACCTTTGTGTGTTGGACTTGGTATCCTTTTCAGGTTCACCGTCTTCGTTACATTTAGAGAGATGTCCTTGCAATGTATTTTACTACAGCAGATAATGCTTCACATTATGCAGAACGTCCATCTTTTCCTGTTTTTGAATGGTCAGTGTGTAAATACAAGAATGCCCTTTTAGTATCCCCTGCTTGGGATGCTTACTGTATCTTGGGACAGGAAAAAAAAAAAAAGTAGATATTCCTGGTTTTCCACTTGCTGGCTGCTGGTAGCAGACTTCAGTAGCGATCTTGTTCTCTGTTTTGCTCCTGCAGCTCCAGCGAAACAAGCCTCCATAGACAAGACCTCCTCAAGCCCGGCGTCGGCGTCTCAGGAGGACTTTGTGGATGATTTTCACGTCGGCGAGCGAGTCTGGGTCAATGGAAACAAACCCGGATTCATTCAGTTCCTGGGGGAGACTCAGTTCGCCCCTGGCCAGTGGGCAGGAATTGTTTTGGATGAATCGATAGGGAAAAACGATGGGTCGGTGGGCGGGGTGCGATACTTTCAGTGCGAAGCCCAGCGAGGCATATTTACCCGGCCGTCCAAGCTATCCCGCAATCCCCTAGCGGATGGCGAGGCCAACGGCATGCAGACAGCCCCCCAGTCTAGAAGCACGTCCCCCGCATGCGACTCTGCCAGCGTGTCCTTGCCGCCACCAGCATCTTCCGCCTCTGCTGCTCAAAAGACATCAACCACCCCGGCCACTCCCACCACCCCAGTGACCAACCTCACAAGGACTGCCAGCGAGTCCGTATCAAACCTGTCTGAGGCGGGCTCCGTAAAGAAAGGGGAACGGGAGTTGAAATTCGGGGATCGTGTCCTGGTAAGGTTGATTCATACAATTCTAAAAATCTCACCACTTAACGTTATGGTAACGTTATGCATCACAATAGGGTGGTGTTTTTGTATGGATGTGTAAACCAAAACATTTTAAAAATGTAGATGTCCATTTAACCTGGACTGATTTTTGAGATTGTTTTCAGTCCCAGTTGCAGGTGCTAATGTAAAACTATGCAGAAACTAAGACAAGTATGCCAATGTTTTGGCTCTCATCATGTAGAAATGTGATATGAGAAGGAAGTCTGCAGGATTGCACATGTTGTGACCACAATATTAACAGTCATGTTAAAAGCTCATACTGACGGCAGGTTACTGTTTGTCACGGTTTAGTATCTAATCGGTATCACAGAAGCCACAGATATTCATAAAACAGATCTGTGAAAAATAACTTAAAAAGCATTGTGCAGCCTAATGATGTTACATCATTTGAAACCGAAATTGAATAAGTGAAGTCACATACACTAGAGCTGCTGTTTTTATATCTGCCATTCTTTTCTGTTTAGATTTGTAAAATTCATACATGAATCCTCTCAAGCATTACTACTAAGGCTGGCTGGCTGTTTTGCTTGAATGCTCATGGAAAAGCCAAGTGCTGGTTTTTGTAATTGAATTTAGACAGACTGGTTAACCTTATGTAGCAGGGATGAAAATAAAACTCCTATATTGCATAAGTTTCACCCGCTCCAGGTTTCAATAAAAGCTTGATTTGCCACGGTGTGTAGGTAGCAAGCTCAGGTGTGTCTTATTAAACTCTCAGTAAAACCAGGAATGGATCAAACTGCAATGCAATGGGAGTCTTACTTCCATCCCTGTGTAGATGTACACATATGGTTTGGGATCTTGCAAGAGGCATTCTGTTTACTATAGCTGTGTAAGGCTCCGGGAATGCTGGCATGCAGCAAGGAAACATTGTGTCAAGGGCTCCAGCCCCTGTGATGACATCCAATTCCTGCCTGTGTGCTTCTTCCCACGCCTACTAAGACTCTATTCAACACATGCCTTTAACATTTAGGTTCTGACTCCTGCTTTGTGAATACATTTATTTTTTCGACTTCTATTTCAAATCTATTTGAAGTTGTATGTCTGTAGCAGGGGATTATGTTAAAGAGATGCGTTTTGTTATGTCCCTATATTCTGGCTCTTGTCTTGAGTACGTCTCAGTGTTCTAATCGCATAAAACTTGTCATGTTATGTTACAGAAACCGTTTTCAGTTTTTAGAGCTTTATTAGCCACATATAGGTAGCAAGCTCAGGTGTCTTCTATTAAACTCTTAGTAAAACTAGGAATGGCTCAAACTGCTATGCAATGGGAGTCTTATTTCCATCCCTGTTATTTCAACATAGAAATGTAGCCTAATTCTTTAAGATGCAGAAGTCTTTATTTGAGTGGTTTTAAATGGTGTGTTTGCAGTGTCTAGAGTAGGGTATTGTGAATGTCTCACGATGACTACTTATCATCTCAAGCAGCGATACACTTCTCCTGTTCTCTTGCACTGTTTTTGTACATATGGAATTTAAAGATGGCGTATGCCCATATTAACTTGGCTAGTCAATTCGCATTCTATAAAAACCCTTCCATCAGCTTGCCTTGGCAATGTTATGTTGCTTCACATGTGCTTTTAAGTAGACACTAATGCAGGTTTTATAAACTTCCAGTAGGTCCTGAACTTGTTTACCCTTCACTATTAATTTAGATTCTGAATCAGGCAAGTGTTTCATATGCAGCACTGCCAAACCTGTATAAAAGACCAGTATAGAATGACTGTCGCCCTACAGCGTGTTGAATTACATGTTATTTCCCACTGTTAAATCACCTAAGACCACAACCTTTGTAAATGGTCCATTGAGCTGCCAGTTAAAGCAGCTGTGGCTACTTCATTAACCCCTGACGGATTGCGCTGTGCTTGTTTCTCAAGCAGCTATTCTGCACTTGCGGTTCTTCTGGCCTAGTGCAATTATCCTGTTTGCAGCCACCCAGTTTTTACAGCAGTCCTGGTACGGAACTGTCAGGGGTTTTGTGGAATGCTGTGGGTTGGAATTCTGATTCCATGACATCAGCCCTGCAGTAGTGAAATGCTCTATACCGGTACACTAGCAGTGAGGCTGATGTCTTTTACTTGAAAGAAACCCAGCTGAGAAGGAGACCGGTGTGCATTATTGAGCTGAGCAGCACTCCTTACACTTTTCGGATGCTAGGAATTTGTAGTACCTGCTCCTGTGATGCATATTAACGTGATGGTGGTACAGCGCTTGCTTTGCTAAGTTATTATTCCATTTGTATTTGAATGCATCTGTTATGTTCTCACTGTGTAGGTTGGGGGTACGAAGGCTGGAGTGGTGAGATTCCTAGGAGATACAGACTTTGCGAAGGGAGAGTGGTGTGGAGTCGAGCTTGATGAGCCTTTGGGAAAGAATGATGGGGCCGTGGCTGGAACCAGGTATTCTATTTCCTGTGTTTTATTTTTTATTACACGCCTACAACTTACTCACCTTACTTCTTAATCACTTATATTGTGGAATGGATCTTCCACACCTCTCAATTGCTGGGGGGAAAAAGGTAGAGCAGTTTAACAACTTTAAGCAATGCTTCAATTAAATATTCTTTGAATATCCGTTCAGCCCTGAGGTCTAGGAGTGGGACGACTGCTTTTACGATTTAAAGTGGCAACAATTTAATTTGCCAATTTATTGCAATTAAATTATACTGTACCCGTGACTAAAAAGCATTACTCTTCAGCTACAAATTATGATTTCACCTTGAGTGTGCTTTTAGTTCTGGTCTGTAACAACCTCTTGTTTTGTATTTGATTATTATTATTTTTTTTTTTTAAATAGGTACTTCCAGTGCCAGCCCAAATATGGGTTATTTGCACCAGTCCATAAAGTAACAAAGATTGGATTTCCATCTACAACGCCAGCCAAGTCAAAAACACCGGCACGGAAAGTGCTACCTACCCCGTCAGGCCTGAAACGAAGCCCCAGCGCCTCCTCCATCAGCTCCCTCAGCTCAGTTGCTTCTTCAGTGGGCGGCAAACCCAGCCGCACTGGCCTGGTAAGAGTGTGTGCATTCAGATACTGGAGCCTGACAGCATTACACACCACTGTAGGGCCCTACCTTCGTGTGGCTAATCCTTTGCTTGCTGAGCTCAGTAGACCTGTCCATTCTTATATTCTGATGTTACCATTGACGTATGTTCTTATTAGTTTAATTACGGTATATGAAAATGATATTGCAAGAGTCTACTGGGAGCCATAATAGTAGTACAGTGTTTCATGTTAGATTTTGAAATGTCACGTTTTTTCAATAAGTATATGGAAAACTACAAAGCAGTATGTAATCCAATATGTTAACTCGGCAGGTTTCATTCGACCTCATGAATCAAAGTTAGTTCATGCTATAGGGTGCTGCTAAAACTCGTTGTTTTTCCACGCGCTGCACGTATCTCATTGTATTTGATCTGTGTGTGTAACCCCCGCGCTGCAGCTCACAGAGACCTCCTCCCGCTATGCAAGGAAGATCTCGGGCACCACAGCCCTGCAGGAGGCCCTGAAGGAGAAGCAGCAACACATCGAGCAGCTCCTGGCCGAGCGGGATGTGGAGAGAGGCGAGGTCGCCAAGGCAACCAGCCACGTGGGAGAGATCGAGCAGGAGCTCTCGCTGCTCCGATCAGGCCATGAACAGGTTACATTCATGCACCCCAGTCCTCAGCAGGGCTTTATTTCATCTTGTTTAAGCAGCAGTAACGGCAGTATTCTAGCTGGGGTTTTAAGAAGTATACAATATAAATAGGGGTTATTATTCATTTCTGGTCACTATTAAATGAAATAACAATTGCAGTCCTCACCAGATCGTCTGACTTGCAGAAGTAAAGCACTCAGCCACACCACATTTGCAGGCAGTTCTGTTCAAGTTCTGCTATAATTAATTGAATGAATTAACACTGATTTTAATGAATTTAACTTCGCCTGTTGGAGTGTATCGACCGTTCTTGGGTCTTGAACATTATTTTGTCGAGTCGCACTAAGTTTTTAGTTTTTTGTTCAATCAGTATGTGTTGGAAATGGAGTCTAAGATGGACCAGCTGCGCACGCTGGTGGAGGGTGCGGACAAGGATAAAGTGGACCTGGTCAACCAGCTGGAAGAGGAGAAGAGGTAAGGGACCATCAGTGTGCTGTCAGCCATTAACACTTCATACCGTTTCTGAGGAATTAGTTTGATGTTAAAGAAGCCAACAGCAGATGCCACTGTGCATTTCTTTAAATGTGTGTAATTCACCAGACCAGCATGCTTAAAATGTTTCCTGCTGTAGCGAACCATCGCCTAGTGCTCCAGAGTGGATCTGGACCCTGGACTGGTTATGTAAATGGAAGAAGCTTGCATTGCAGTACCCAAAGCTTGCAGACAACTGGGCGTCTTGACTGTGATCTCTCCTCCTAACAGGAAGGTAGAGGACCTGCAGTTCCGGGTGGAGGAGGCTTGCATTACCAAAGGAGATCTGGAGGTAAACATGCCTCTGCATTGCCGACCCCCAGCTGTTCTAGAACACATAGCACACACCAAATGGAAGAGATCTATAGGGAATTGCATAAGAAATTACAAAGCGAAATCAACGTCCGTTCCAGAAAACAAAAGCGTCTTTACTGAGCTTGGAGCCTAGAGCTGAGAGGCTGCAGGGAGGGCAACCCTTCTAATCCCTGTTAACGATTCCTTTTTACCACTTGAATGAGAAAACAACTAAATCTTGCTTTGCTTTTTTAATACCTAATTTCCAATGAACATCGCAGTTATTAAAATTAACTGAGGATCTTGAACTTCAAAACTGGCAGTTTTTGGTTTTTACGGTAAGAGACACTGTTTTTCGAGGGCAAAGAAAGTGTTTTGCAAGTAAACCCCATTTTGAATTTGTTAGTAAAATTGTTCATAGTGTATAACTGAAAGTGAGAATTAGAAAAGTGTAAAGCAAATTTGACTACCTTTAGTAATTCAGAATCAAAATCTGCTGCTAATTTGTTAAGCAAACAGTGCTTATCATTTCCATAAAGATTTCTAAAATATTTATAATTTCACCAGCATTATTACTTTTCTGAATATTGTTCAAGCTCTCAAATACCGTTTTGCACTCTTTTTACACAAATCATTTAAGGAAATTACACTCAGAGACACACGCAAAATAAAAGCATCTCCAGGTCCTTAAGGTATGTAAGGCAAAAGTAACACATAACATATGATGGTACAACATATTACACAGATTTGCTGATGAGCTCAGAAAATAGCCAGGATTGCTCCCCTAAAGGTCTGCGAAAGGAACACACTAGCACTTGTTGGACGTTGGCTGTTAGGTTAGCAAACAAACGAGAGAAATGAGATGTTTTAAAAGAGCCAAACTCTGCCAGTTTTATCAGCAACGTTGGATGTCTTCTATTGACCTGAACAATAGTTGCTGAAAGAGGTACTCTGTGGCATAAACACCAATACGAACACAAAGAACCATGGCCTTAACCAATAGCTGATCTATTTATCCTCTTTAAACACTCAACCCAGAAGATTATATAAAAGTAACATCATTGATAAACCTTTCAATGAGAATTCAATACGAGTGCCTTCATCATCCACTTACATTGAAACTCATTTGAACTTTTGTTTTTTCTGCAGAATAGAATTTGCTTTTGTGGTGTTCATTTTGTTTTTATATTGCCCAATAATACAATAATAGGAGATCAGGAGCCTGCTTTTTTATAAACTTGCTGATCCCAATAACTTCAGATCCCGATGCTATTTTTTATAATCCGCTAAAAGTATTAATCTTGTTAGTTTAAAAAAAAAAAAAAAAAAATCTGTATTGGGTACTGTTAGTTTTTAAATCACATATACTTTTAAAATATTTCTGCAGTATGCCACAGGACCATTCTTTCAAAGACATCCTACGTTGAAAAACCAATTTATAATGCAAGACAAATTCTCATTAATATTATTACAAGACTAACTGCACAGTCAGTTCTTTCAGTATTCACTTTATTCATTGTGTGCATGTTGCTTTAAAAGCTCTGAGAAGATTCTAGCACAATGTATACGTAATAACTCAATGATGTGTGCCCCTCCTTCAATGAAAGTAATACTTTATTACAATTTCTATCATGGTATTTACATTTTGTAATGAATGATTGGCCATGTGTATATCAAGGCATAGTGTGCTGTAAGTGGAATACCATATCATGTCATTTAACAATTGAAAAAAAAATCCAGATTCATTTTTTTTTGGTTATTTTTTTAAATTAAGTTAGCATTTTTTTAAAATTTATTATTGAACGCATGCATTTTTTCTGATTTATTTAAATGTGAGGGTTCATGGTATTTTTTATATTAACTACTATTCTAATTGAAACTCAGCAAAATAAGGTTTTGGTAATACTTTACAGCAAGTGTCGGTTCATATGAATAAAGCATTGTAACAATGCTGTTCATATGTATATGGGATGTATTGTGAATTAACGATCATTTCATTGGAATTAGCAATATGGGTTTATAATATACATCGGAATTGCAGACACTTTGTAAAGTGCTATCACTTACTGCATGATTCCACCTTTGTCGTTTTCCTTTTTTTTTATTCTTCTATCTTGCAATCATCCCATTTGCTCACTTATGCCAAACCAATCCGTTCCTCAAAGCATCTCCCTTTACCCCTCCATCTCGCCCGCTCCCCCACTGCATCCCCTCTCCTCCTCCCGTGTGGAAGGCGCTGGCGACACGGCCTGCATGTGGCTGCTGCTGCCTCCTGTCGTGCTGGCATGTGATGGTGGCACTGGTGTGTTCTCTTCCTCTTCCTCTTTACTAACAGACGCAGACCAAACTGGAGCATGCCCACATTAAGGAGCTTGAACAGAGCCTGCTCTTTGAAAAGACCAAAGCTGACAAACTCCAGAGAGAGTTAGAAGACACTAGGGTAATGGATTTTGCTCTGTAAATCTGGTGGTCCGATCTTTCAGGTCCTCATGGGATGCCCCCTCATCAGGTGAAAGTGGATTGTGGAGAAAACCTCTTTCGAATGGGGAAGGGACTCCCTGTGCTGTCTTGAAAGCTTGCAAGCTTAAAATCTGATTTGAAAATGATCGTAAAACACTTGGATCCTTTGAGTAACGTAGATCTGCTCTAATTTTCGCAGTAGGTTTTCAAGACTGACCTGGGACTCCCATCATCAAGTTGATTGTGGATTGTGCAAATCTACTTCTTAACTGATGAAAGAGGGACCTGGGTTTTTCGGAACGCTTACAATTGTCCCCTTTCTACATTGCTTTCTTGGATTCTTGTGACCAACGTGGCACAACTACCCCGAAAAACAAAGAAACAAACGATATCAGCGTAAGCTTCAGTTTCATATACAGTGCGATCAAATACCTTTTTTGAATATGTTGAGGAAATATTAATGGAAGTCTACACAAAAAATGAATATATAGTGTTTGTTAATGTTGCTTTTCAACTAAAGTAAATGTTTGAAACAGGGTAGGGTGTCTTTATGAAATGACTCAAGGCCCAGCTCAGGTAGTCCCTCAGATCAATGAATAATAAAAATGCACATGCTGAGGGGAGCTGCTAACGTTTGGTGAAGTGTGCGCCAATAACTTCCAAGAAGACGGGTACTTGTCCTAATGGCATCAGTTGAAAGAGGCGCTCAAGGTGAGCATTGAAATGAAATCTAAACTTCATTACGCCAAAAAAGGACTTCAATTCAGAGGCTTAGGCAAAAGATATAGGTCAAGAAACAGTTTAGCGATGCCTGCTATAGAACCGAATGGGCATTCTGTAGTCCTAACGCATACAAATGAAAGCAAAGCACTTGCTCGTGTAATTCTGTATTTCAGTTGTGAAAGGCGTTCTCTGCAGAGGTTTGAGCGAGGAGCTCAAACCAGTGGTAGGTTTCTGTCTGCTTCCGATTTTGGAGAGTCTGAGTTGGGATTTAGTATTTTTTTTTATTTCTGAATTCATGTATTGATTTATTTCTTTATTATTTAAAAATAACGTAAGACTACTTTTATAGACTTTCTGTCGGGTGTCAAACTCAAGCGCCAACGGGCCATCTAAAATGACAAATGAAACCAAACACGTGATGTCACAGCCACCCATTTATCTTAGTCTTGTTGCAACATGGTTCTAAACAAACTTGTGTTTACATTGTAAACACATGTGTCTGATCTGGATCTAGTATCAAATAGCAATAAATAAATACATTTAAACAAAGTGTTAACTACAGCCCTCTTATCATACAGGTTTCAACCATTGTGTGTAAAGTAAAATGCTGTATAAAACAATAGCTACATACAGGTATCCTGAAATGACTGACTGCAGGAATCTGTACACTGACTTTCTCTTCTCTGTACGGAGCAATCAGTGGCAAAGAAGTGAACCATTGATATATTTAGTCTGTATGTAAATGAATATGGTAAATAACCTGTGCAGTTATTTGATACCCTTTTTTAAGTAAAAAGTAATTTCATAAGTAAAAATAGCTATAAATATAATGTTTGTGCTAGATCTACACATATACATTATTATCTGTGCAATACATTGGAAATTAGAAAAATAAATCGCATAAGTCTGCAAATTTTGCAAAGCGGACTGAGGTACAAATTCTTGTGGTGTGACTGTTTGAAGCCGCCTTCTCGAACCCGTTTCCCACTGATCCCTGGTGCCTTGCCGCCTGCTTTGAACCTGCTTCGCTCTCCTTAGTTGCCCATCAGATTCTGTCCTTTGCCCAGCAGCTTACTCCTCGCTTTTCAGTAGCCTTGACTTCATTTGAGCTCCAGGTCTCCGTGCCTGTGTCTCTTCTTCTTTTAGTCCTGTTTGCAGTGGTGTCTAGTTAACAAGTCTAAGCAGATTGGTGGGGGTACTCAGGGTATTGGGTTTTTTTTTAATCTATGATGTTTCAATGCCTTGACATTTTATATTGTAATTCATTTCTCTAACTTAATTTCTCTTCAAATACTAAGTCCTTCTCTAGGACTGTTGTTGCACTTTTAGATTTAGCCATCCTAGTCCTGTGGGAACTTCTACAAAGGCTTCTGTGTGGCATTGTTTCCAACCTAAGCCGTTGCCTGTTTTATAGCAGGGAGGCCTGTTTTGGAACAAAAAGCTAAACTGGGATGGCCCATTGAGACATGACTTTGACACCCTAAATGCGTATACCCCTTTCCAAAAAATCTTTTCTGTAACAAAAAAAAAATTACAATGTTCTGTAGGTAGCCACTGTATCGGAGAAGTCCCGCATCATGGAGCTAGAGAGAGATCTGAGGTCCCAAGTGAGAGAGGTGTCTGAGCTCCGTCACAGACTGGAGGCTTCCAAGGGGTCGGGCGAGTCCGACACTGCTGCTCCGCTGCTCGAGGAACTGAGCTCTTTGAGAGACCAGCTTGCCTCCATAAGCAAAGATCACCAAATGGAACTCCATGCCTTAAAAGAAAAACTTAGAAGTTCAGAGCAGGCGCGTGAAGCGGAGCTGTCCCAGCTCCAGGCTGACAGTGATAAACTCTCCAAAGAGAACGCATCCTTGAAGACCAAACTAAACCAGGCCAGCCAGGAGAACTCGGACATCATTGAACTGTGGCGTTCGAAGCTGGAATCCGCCGGCGCTTCACACCAGCAAACCATGGAAGAGCTCAAAATGTCCTTCAGCAAAGGGGCCAGCGGGCAGGCCACAGAGCTCATCGAGCTGAAGAGCAGCGTGGAGAAGCTGAAGCTGGACCAGAAAATGAAACTTGAAAATATCAGAGCGAAACACGTCGCGGAGAACTCTGTGTGCTTCAGAGAGATCGAGGACCTGAAGACCAAGCTGCTGGAGGTCACTGAGGAGAAGGAGAAGCTGGTGGAGAACCTCAAGACCAATCTGGAGGACATAGAGGAGCAGCACCTGGTGGAGATGGAAGACGCCCTGAACAAGCTGCACAACGCGGAAGAGAAGGTAAAAGAGCTGGAGGCGTTTGAGGCAAAGGCCAGTGAGCAAACAAAGGCCATTGAGACCCTGAAGCAGGAGCTGAGGGCTGCAGAAGACAAGCTGAAGGATCTGGACTTGCTGAAGAAAGCAGAGGAGGCAGGTATGGTGGAGATCAGGAGCCTGGAGGAAAAGCTGGAGACGGCTGAAGCCTTGGCAGCTTCTCAGGGCAGCAAGGTTTGTACCATCATCTCATCATATGTTGCCATCTTTGTTTTCCTGACCGGTTCCAATATGTTCATTAAATTTTTGATTTGATCATTTTTGTGTTATGTTGTGTTTCTGTTTAATTTTTTTTTTTTAAATTTTGTTCTTGTTGATTTTTATTTATTTTTTTTTCATTTTGCAATGTTCTTCCATTCGATCTACCCATTACACATCAGGCTAATAACTTTGCCAAAGAGCTTGAGGGAAAAGATGAGAAACTTTCCAGTCTCGAGCAGAGCCTGGCAGCATTGAGCCAAGACAAGGCCTCTTTGGAACAGCAGCTGCAGACTTTGGTAAGTAAAGTTGGCACGGTTTACATTCGTCAATGAGGTCATTGAAACGTATTGGTAAGTCCTTATAAAAAAATAAATAATGGGTCTCTATATGAATGTAAATGATAATTGCAGATATATTCTTCAAATCTGCAAGCTGTGTATCGCTATCTATTTATTTTGACTCTACAGGTTTGTGTCTTTCTCACAAACAGTACTCATTTTAAAATCTCCTCAATTTGTAGCAAAGAAAAAAAAAAATCTCATACCCAGTCTTTAATTAGTAGTGTTTTCTTTTATAGGACGCAGAGACAGCTTAACAACAACTACTAATTAACATTTAAAGTGAGGTAGAGCTTTAGAAAATAAAAACTGAGAAGTTCAAGCCCTAAATGCAAGTGTTGCTTTTTTAAAAAAAAAAGTATTTATTTAATTCTAGCCTTTGTAAAGAGAAATACTGTTAAACCACTAGGTGGAGATGTTTCCTTTCTAGTTTTATTTTATGCATTCAGCCAAGCTGTTTACTGTACAAATTGAACCAAGTCATTCAAATTAAGTAAGTCTATTCCCTATATGGCAGTTTTAAATAACTGAATACTTATTGAGACTCGATTCTTATGTAGGACCCCTCGACTGTCTGGAATTTTAGTTGTGATTTTGACTGGCTTTACATAAAAGAAAACAGCACAAATATTTGCTTCTGAACCTTTTGTATCGTTTATAGAAACAGAACCTTGATGGCACAGCAGACGATCACAAGAAAGTCCAACAAACTATGCAAGGTAATTTTATTATGTATGTTTCGTTTAGTGTGCTAGTACAGTACTGTGGATTAGTATTAGGAGTTTGCAGTTAAAGTACAACCAAATACAAACAGTCATTGTGTCAGTTACGTCTAGAGTCTAAAATCATTTCACAGAAATGTAATTCTAAATTTACAAAACTTTCTTTTTCTTTCAGCATTACTTGAAAAGCTCAGTAAAAAAGATGAACAGTGCTCGTCCCTGTCTAACGAGGTGGAGGCCTTGAAAACTAAACTTGGAGGTGGGTACTGCTTTTGTTCTGGTCTTATTCAGTAGGGGTTTACTGATACTCGTAATTGCTTTATTGTAAATTATCAGTGATTCCCCAGTTAAACTCTGGACTAGATAAACACAAAAGTTTATATTTTATGCTGATTTTTTTTTTTCTTTTTTAAGGTGTATCTAAAACACAATTTTTTTCATTCCATCTGTGTGGCCTCGTGTTCTCTCTGTCTTTTAGAACTGGAACGGAAAATGAAGTCCAGCGAGGAGAGAGCGGAACAGCTGACCAAAGACAAGGCGAGACTGGAGAGTGACATCACCGAAACGATGAAGTCATCAGGGGACAGCTCCGCCCAGCTCACGAAAATGAACGACGAACTTAACCAGAAAGAAAGGTACAAAGGAAATGGGCTACAGCAAAAATTAAAAAAAAGGATCTGAATACAACAAATGCCTTTTAAATAGATTTTAATCTCAGAAAACTTGTCAGCCCAGTCCTAAGGTCTGGGGCTAATCTTTATTCCATGTTAAATAAATGGATTTCAAACTCCCTTCTGGCTCAGAAAGACTGTCCCCTAAGTATTTACATGTCTGCCTGCTTTGCTTTGATGATCCAACACCTTTTGATCAGTGCATCTTGTTTTCATGCTGCAGAAAGCTAGAGCAGCTGCAGACCCGGCTTTCAGAGGCCAATGAAAAGGCAGCCCAGATGGAGGAGAGCCTCAAGCAGGCGACGTGCAGAGCAGAGCAGGTCCAGCTGGAGACGAACGGGAAGCACCAGGCAGAAATGAAATCCATGCAGCAGAGACTGGGAGAGATGGTAAGACTATAGAAGCGCAGCGGAAGACGTGTGAGATCTAACCCACTGCCCTATACCTGTATCCACGAGGGTTCTGATTCCTGTGCAAGTAGACACTGCATGAGTGAGTAAACTCCTGAGGCTCATACTGTACCAAGCTCTTATGTATATTTTATTATATTGGTTACTTTTGCCAATGGCTGGACAGTTGGTTTCTTAATTGCAATCACCATACAAGACTCAAGGAATTGCAGTTACACCTGGAATTGCTATTATGAGATGCATCATTAAGTGCAGTAGACAAGTAGTCACTCTTGTCCTTTTTTTTACCTACATGCTAATGGATGAGTTGCAAAAGGGGTACATTACTTGTTTCCCCACAGGAACAGAAAGTCGAGAAGAGCATTGCCCAGAACAAGGACTTGCAGGCCACTCATGAGAAGACCCTTGCAGAAGTGACTGTGAAGAACAAGCAGTTTGTGGACGAGCTGAAGCAGAAGGCCCAGCAGAGTGATCAAGCGCTGGCGAGCGCGCAGGAGAGGATCAGCGAAATGGAGGCAGTGATCACCGAACTCAAACAGTACAAGGAGCAAGCTGCGGTAAGTCCTGTGCTTTTGATTCTCAGTCAGTTGAAGTCGCGTTTAGTGAAGTTTAAGGACTAGTTAGAAGCAATCATAATTGGTCTTCACGGATCGGAGTGAAAATGTTATCACAGTGCTATATAGATTTATGAGTGAATGAATACCGTTGTTACTGTTTTAGTTTTTTCTGTAGTGATGATTATTTTTATTTAACTGGCTGGATTATCTTCTGGGGCTATCATTTCTGGTTATATATTCCAGTTGATCACATTTATTTGGCTGTGCTGTTACATTCACTGTATGCATTGACACACATAAGGTCTGATGATTTGTAGCTAGTTAATGGTGTTTAAACCATCAGCCTCTGTGTTGTTATCCCCTATTAAAGGGTAAGTAGTGGGGTTCTGAAAAACCTAGCGTTACACGTCCCCACGTGTTGCTACAACTGTTTAAATAACGTACCTGTCATTTCTTTACATTGTTAATATCCTGACGAATGTAATAACTTTTGAAGTCTGTTTTAAAGTTATTTTCAAAATTGTCGCTTAGTGCACTGGAGTTTGAGATCTGTCCTCTAAATCACTGCAGGATAAGCGATAAGTTTAAAAAACAAACAAAAAAAAACACTAGGGCTCTGGCTATTCTGTTCTGTACCACATCATGGATCATTATTGCCATGTTAATTGTTTGACAATATGGGCAATAATTCTTACACTATCAGAGCACTAGAGCGGCCATTTTAAAAACTGTTTTGAAACACACTTTAAAGTTATAAGTGGAAGTCTAACGCTATATTTTTCAGAACCCCAATACTTCCTCTAAGTGCAGGTGGTTTTAGAATTGATTCTGCATTCGGTTATAAGTTACTTGCTTTGGTGTGTGTGTGTGTGTGCGTGCTTGCGCATCAGTGACTGTAACCCATCCTGTTTTCGTTTTTCTGCTTAACTTCATATTTATTTGACCTTCCCCGTCCCTTTCCTCTCCTGTCTTTACTTTTTATTTCTTTAGTCTGTAACTTCTGAGCTAGCATCAGCCAAAGCTGTGGTTGAGCAATTAACAGAGGACGTGAGAGAGCTGAACTCTGAAAAAAACAAGTTCATGCTAGAAGGAGAGAAGCTCGGGTCTGAAAGAGACTTGCTCGTGGAGAGAATATCGGATGTGGAAATGAAATATTCCGCCCTGGAAAAGAAGCACCAGAGCCAGCTATCACAAAGCGAAGAGCTGCGAGTGGAAAAGGAAGGACTGCTCAAAGAAAAGGAGGAATTTCAGTCAAGAAACCAGCAGCTCGAACAAGAGAAGGGAGCTCTGACATCAGATAAAGAGCAGCTTGATCAGGAGGTAGAGCATCTGAAAGCAGAGATTGAAAAGTCAGCTGCGGAGACGGTGAGCCTTCAGACCTCCAAGCTGGAACTGACGAGCAAACTGGAGGAACTTCAGAAATCCATCGAGGCCAGAAAGGTTGATCTTCTGAAATATCAACAGGAGATTATGCATGAGAACTCTGCTAGGCAGAATCTGTTGGCAGAAAATGAGGAGATCATCAAACAGAAGGACGACATCCTTGAGGAGCTGAAACAGACTCAAGAAAAAGCATCACAAGAGCACAAGAAGCTTTTGGAGCAAAGGGAAGCAGTGGAAGGCCAGAAGAAGGTGCTGGAGGTCGCACATTCTGAGCTTCAAGTTCGACACAGCGCTTTAGAAACGGAGAGGGAACATCTGGCTCAAATGAACTCCAAGCTGCTCTTAGAAAAAGAGAAACTAGAGAAAGACAAAGCAGAACTTGACTCAAATCTGCAGAAGACTGTCTTGGAGAAAGACGCCTCAGCAGCCAAAAAAGAAGAGCTTCAGAGCCAACTGAACAGCGTCAAGAAGGACCTGGACAAGTCGGTCCGCGATACTGTTGAACTCCTAGCCTCCAAAGAAAGCTTGGCTAAACTCCTGGAAGAAATTAAGACTAGTAGGGAGGTGACGGATTCCGAGCGGGTTCATCTGCTCCAGGAAAAAGAAGACCTGCTTACAGCTCAGAGGAGGGTGTGTGCTGAGAAGGAGGAGCTTCTGAGAGAGAGGGAGGAGACTTCAGAGAAGCTCCGTCTGTTGGGTGAGGAGGCAGACACCACTCAAGAGAAGTTCCGGCAGGAGAAAGAAGCCTTCGGAAGAGAGAAAGAGGCTCTCCATCAGAAGTGGGTTGAACTTGAGAACAGGTTCCAGACACTGCTGGAAGAAAAGAAAGCCCTGGAATCCAAAATTGAGTCTGAAAAGGATTCCTACATGAAGGAAAGAGAAGATCTGACAGAGAAGCATGAGAAGGAGCTCTCGGAGAAGGCAGCCTTGGCTCTTGAGAGGGACCAGCTTGCAGTCAATGTCAAGAGCGTAAAAGGGGAACTTGAAAAAACGGCCCGAGAAAACGCCGACCTGCAAGCCGCGAAATCCAGCCTGTCTTCTCTCTTGGACCAGCTTCAGCAAGGTAAGGAGGCTGTTGAATCGGTGCATGCTTTCCTCCAGCGGGAAAAAGACGAACTAAAAGCACAGCTTCAGAAGGAATGCATGGAAAAAGAATCCCTTGTGAAAGAGAAGGTGGACCTGGAAGAGAAGTGTCAAAAACTAGAAGCAGCAGCCATTCATGTGCAGGGTGAGTGGACTCTCGAAAGGGATGCTGTTCAAATGGAAAAGGATTCCCTCACGGCCCAGCAGTTGGAGCTTAGGGACAAATTGCAGTCGTTGCAGAAGGAGAAAGATGATCTTGCTGTTCAGTATAAAGACCTGCTGTTGAAGAAAGAGTCCATTCTTAAAGAGAAGGAAGAACTGGAGTCCCAACAGAAGCACAGTGCTGATGAGAAACAAAGTCTGCTGGCTGAGAAGGATGGGCTGGTGTCCAAGATTGAGGAGCTGCAGAAAGAGGATGAAGCTTTGTCTCAAGAGAATGCTGAGCTGCATGCTTCAGAGTCCAGCCTCTTGAAAGACTTGGATGCCCTACGCAGTAGCCAAGAGGCGACAGACTCTGATTGCACCAAACTGCTGCAGGAGAAGGAAGACCTGAAGGCTGCTCATGCAAAACTGCTCTCCAAGAATCAGGAGCTTCTCCACGAGAAGCAGCAATTGGAGCAGGCGCACAAGGACTTGTGTGAAGAAGCCGCCGCTACCACCAAGGACAAAGAAGAGATTTCAGCCAGGCTGAGTGACGTGAGCAATGAGAAAGAAGCCTTGATTAAAGGGAAAGAAGACTTGGAGTCCCAGCTAAAGCGCAGTGGGGATGAGAAACAAGACCTTGTTGCCGAGAAGGACGGTCTGGCTTCCAAGATTGAGGAGCTGAAGCATGAAGTGGAGGCTTTGGCTACGGAGAAGGCTGGGCTGCAGGCCTCGGAGTCCAGCCTCCTTAGGAAGCTGGAAGCCCTCTGTAGCAGCCAGCAGGTGACGGACTCTGATCGTACCAGACTGCTGCAGGAGAAAGAAGACCTTCAGGCAGCTCATGCGAAACTGCTCTCCGAAAACCATGAGCTTCTCAAGGACAAGAAACAGCTGGAGCTGATTTACAAGAACTCGTGCGAGCAATCTGCTGTCACTGCACAGGAGAAAGGAGAGTTCGCAAGCAGGCTGGAAGAAATGAAGACCGAGAGAGAGACCCTGCTCAAAGAGAAGAGGGAAGGGACTGTGAAATTAACAGAACTTGAGGCTCTTCACAAAAGTGCTATTTCAGAGAAGCTTGAGGTATTCAGTAACCGCTACTAACTGACCCACTAACATGAAATGGCTTTGAGGTTCTGAACTTTCACTGCATGGTTTGTTTTACTAACTGCGACTGCACTGTTGCTTTTAATCTTCTGCAGATGGATGGTATAAAATGCCTAGATCACAGTGGGCTAATTATCACCATAATTCAGGGCAGAGGACAGAAACGCAGTGTTACCTTCATCATCTTTGTGATTTCTATTAACATGTTATTAATGACATCAGTTGAAAATGTTTGTGGATAAAAGAAGATTTTTATGAGCAGAAACAAAGATAGTTATAGGTATACATTAGTATTGTTTTTCCTTTTTATGAGAATGGATTTAAACAATATTTTCAGCCCACAGAATATATATTTTTTTTATCCACAGTTACTGATGGGTTCATTGCCCCTAGCAGACAAGCATAGCATAATTAAGAAGCCTCTTTAATGAGCTTTAATGGGATTGTAGATGTTTTTTGCCCTCATTATTTTAATCCTCTGTTTTTTATTGCTATATAATGTAAATAAAACATATTTGAAAAAAACGGTACCTTTTGTACATACCAGCTATGTCTGTCTGCTAGTAATGAACTACAATAACAAACGCCAAGTGTTTTTCGAAGGCATTGCATTAAACCTTAATCTAGTTTGTACTGGTTCATAATTTGGCATGTGATTAATCAGTGCTTGCAAAACAAAGACTAGTTCCAAATACTTTTTGTGCAGGAACAAACGCTGTATGAGAAAATAAAAATATGATGAACTATAAAATATTAATCATTTGATGCAAGGCTTCTTTAAAAAGGACATGATTTTTGAAAACCTGAAGAAATCCCCAGTGTCTTCTTTTGAACGTGATGGAGGGGAAGCTCTTTGGCAACATGTTTTATTAACAACACGTTTCTTTTGCGCGCAGGGTGCAAAAACAGCTGAAGAGGCTCTGCGCTCCCTGGACCAGATAACCAAGGAGAAGAACGATACCCAGACCTCACTAGAGGAGACCAAGCAAACAAACCAGAAACTGCAGTGTGAGGTAAGAAACCCTTTGTACTGCGCGCTATGGGAAATATATTCTGCACCACTCTGTGTCCTTCACTCACACTACAACCCCTGCGGTTTGGCTAAAGCGAACAGTCTGACTTTCTTAGTTTTTACGCCTTTAAATTCCGAGACTTTATTACATTGAAACACTGAAGTGCTAAAGGCATCGTGAAACTACAGTATAGAGAGCGGAAAATGAATGGAAAAATAAATCACTTCTTAAAACCTGGATTTGTGAAGCTAAACATTTAAGTCTTCATTTCTAATGTGCTTTCAGCTGGTTTCACAGACCCTGATTAGCTCTCTTCTTGCAGTAAGGTAGTCCAAGATCATCTGAGCCTGTCAAAAAAATGTGTAAGATATACAACACCAGAATTATCCTTTAACTGTACGCCAGTGTGTAGTGAATATTACCCTTGTATATTTTTGCACAGTATTTTTGCAAGTTTCCCTATGGTTATACTATGCATTTACCCTGGTTTGCCAAGTTTCACCATACCTTGCTATTCTTTACAATGCTTACCTTTGCTTTACCATGCTTTCACTATATTTATTACACTTTGCAATGCTTTTACTAGGGGAACCATTTTAGGTTACTACCAGCCTCCATGTGAAAATAAAAATAAATACAGTTACATAGTATTACTGTACATACTGTTGCAAATCTGAGGACTCTTCAGCATAAAAAAAAAATTTCAGATGCTATCCTTCAGGCTTTGCTTGCAGAAGAGTTAAAATAGCTGCTGTTAATAACGCAGAGCCTGGGGTTGTTATTCACAGTGGGGATTGCATTTGTAGGATTACTGGCAGTGTGTTTTCACATGAGCCATTAAACGAAGGCATGCTTCATTATTTTTAGCCTCTGTCAAAGGTCAGGTATATGAAATGGTGTGTGTGTGCTTCTTGCTTGCTTCAAGACAGATGGTGGTTTCAGTGATGTAATAGGGAAAGCAGATTGGGGATTAGATGCAAGCCAATGATAAGAACTGTATCCTGCAGCATCGCATACACTGGATGCTGCCGGGTTTTATCTTTGATTTATGCTATATCAAAAACTTTTCTATTAAAACTTATAACCATCCTAACAGATGGCACCAATTAGCACTTGGTGATTTAGCTGCCATGAAATGGATCTGTCTGATGGATGCGATGCTGAGGTATAAAAAAGGATTACTTCAGCTGAGAAGAGCTGAGCTCTGGCAAAGTCATTTCCAGCAACATCCCTAGCGCACGTTTTTTGGCAGATGTCTTGCATCCAAGTCACTCTCCAGTCCCTCTTCTGCCAACCTGATGTGTTAGGCTGAGTCTACACACAATTATGGTTGCTATGTCTCCCAATATCAGTCACCAGGGATAGAAGTAAGGCTTCCTATTACATAGCAGCTTGATCCATTCCTGGTTTTACTAAGGGACACCTGAGCTTGTTACCTATACATTGCGGCTCATCAATAATGAATAGACACCACTACGTGTTATAAATGCACTTGCTGGTCTAAAAAAAAAAAAAAAAGTTATCTACTTTTGTGGTGTTATAATAAAGGTTTAAATATGTTCATGCAAATAAGCTCTATCGCAATGCTGACATAGGCAGTGCGAAATCTGCTTTGTTTACCAAAGAATCGGCAGGCTGCTGTCATTTTTAATTATTTTTCATGCATCCATTTTAATTGCCACCTATAATAAGATTTCAAATATAATGCTTAAAGGCAGTTATGCCAGTAGCTGCTAATTGTAAAATTAAAATGTTTCTAAGAATATCTGTGGATTGTCTGGACCTACACAATCCGTGGGTTCTGCTAATTACTGATTAAGCTGAATCCATTTCTTACTGCATTCGTGCATCTGTAATAATTGGAAAGCAGTGTTTTGATGGGAATTGAACCTGACGGCTACCAAGTAATCACTGAAAGTGAAGTGGGCAGCAGTGTTCTTAATGCTGGCAGCTGATTGGCTGAGGGAGAGACCAGAGTCTGTTGGCTGCTAATAGTATTGGCGGGCTTGACTCTCATCAGCTGGGGACTGAACAGAAGCTATGTAAAGCAGTGCTGGAGTGCTTGTGTTCTCAGGCGAGTGAAAAAGCAGAGGCTGAGCGCTTGCTTGTACATATAGCACAAGGCATTCCTCTAGGGCGCTCTTGTATTATTCATAATAGTATTGCTTTACTTGAGAAATGGACATTACAACTTTGCAGCAAAGATATTCCAGCTTGCATCTCTCACATTGTAAGGTACTGTATGAGTATTACTTTTTGTTACAGTTTATGAATCTATTTCAAGCTTGGATGTGTGCTTTAAGAAATAGAAGAACATTTTAAAATAATGCAAAAAAAAGCAGTGTTCTGGATTAAAATATATAAAGTTGGTACTGAATATACAGTATTTGTAATCATGACTTTATTTTCATCTGCTGCTGTAGATCAGGTGATGTACTTCAGTACATTAGTTGTCACAATAAAAATGTAATAAGCAGTTTTAAACTTGAACGCTGCACTGGTTGGTATTAAAATGTGCAATGGTAGTGTTAATCCACACCCACAATAAAACACTCCAGGGTGGTGTATGTAGAAATACTAAAATAACCTTGAAAAATGAAATGGCAAACGGTTCGACTAGGATTTCTAAATGTCTTCCAGGCATTCATATTTGATCAGTTTCTTTTGAGTATTGCTAGTGTTAAATTAAACATTCTGTACAGTGTGTAACCAATTCATGCATCGCTGTATTAATTTAGGGTTGCTGTTTTATAGTTTGATTTTTTAAATAAAGTAATCCTGTGCATTGAGAAACATTTTTTAGTAGGTATTGCAGACAAGTGACGTCCAGTTCTATTTAATGCTATTTAAATCTTCCAGATACACACTGCTCTAGTCGGTCAAGATTTGATTTGCAGATCAGTACAAGCAATATGGCTCCACGTTGACCTTTTTTTTCTTTAAAGGGTAAATGCCAGTTTCAGTGTATTTGTACAGAAATCTTGTTTTACTTCTTACAATAATGAGAACAACTCTACAGGCTGGATCTGTGAGGTTCATGTGTTTGCACAGATCACCTGCTCCCAATCCTATGAGAACTGTTTCAAGAAAAAAAAAAAAAAGTATGAATGTGTTTGTGGCAAATGTACAATTAAAGCTCCATTTTTAACTTTTAGAAATCATTAATGTGAATTCTGTACCATCATTTAGGAGGCTGTGTGGTCCAGTGGTTAAAGAAAAGGGCTTATAACCAGGAGGTTCCCGGTTCTAATCCCACTTCAGCCACTAACTCATTGTGTGACCCTGAGCAAGTCACTTAACCTCCTTGTGCTCCGTCTTTCGGGTGAGACGTAATTGTAAGTGACTCTGCAGTTGATGCATAGTTCACACACCCTAGTCTCTGTAAGTCGCCTTGGATAAAGGTGTCTGCTAAATAAACAAATAATAATAATAATCATTTAGATTGTTAAGCTGTTTTTTGGTTTTAATCGCACACTCTAATTGTCATATGCTAACAGTTTCCATGTGATCAGTGATACTGTGTTTATCCCTCTTTTGTTTTTAGCTTGATGCATTAAAACAACAGAACTCAAGGTTTCAAGAGGAACTTAATCTGTCGAAAGAGCAACTCACATCAGAGAACAAGAGGATAGACGGCCTCAGCAAGGAAATGTCAGTACAGTGCTTCCTCGTTCATGAAATATCACCATCATCTGTTCTTGCACCTCTACATCTTTTTTTGTCTGCCCAGAAAGAGCTTGAATATGTAATTCTCACCTCATTTGCAACTGCAGCAAGCAGTTTGTTTGTGTTTGTGTCTGTGTGTGTATGTATGTATAACGATGTAGTAAATGACATCACAAACACATTAATAGATTTTAATAGAAATGAGTGTAGTTGCCATGGCATCAAAAGCCTTTACTGTTTGTTTTCAAACACACTTTCCCTTGACATAGGTATGTTAAACATACCGAAACGTTGGTAAGTTTGCTCTTTTGAGCAAAAACTTCATTTAGATATAGCTATAGCTATACACACACACACATCCTTCAGCTACGATGTGTATAATTGTACCAAGTTAAGTTGATATGTTCTACACTTTATAATGCATGTGTTCACAGAGCAGCTTCTTAATTAAATTCAAGGCAACAGCCATGGCAGAATGTAGTTTATGCCCGCCGGTGAAGTACCTGAAATGGAAACTGCCTTTTTGTTGTATTCCTGTAGACCTGGTACAGTAGGATGCTCTGTGCTGCAGCCTGCACATCAGTGATGCCAGCTGGGGCAGATTCTGCCAACATGCATACCCATTTGCTGTGAAGTAGAAGATTATAATGGGAGGCCCATTTAAGAGGCTGTATTGATATGCAGTAAGAGGGCCATTGCAGTTGCTATAGAAGATGTTGCTTTCAGATGGTGTTGATGGTTTGCTCTTGCTGTAGCTGGATGGTTCATCCCACTCACGTTGGGCTAAAATGTGTTCCTTTTCTCTTTACTATTTTCAGTTGAATTGCATCAGTTCAATTAGACAATCACTAATTTGCTTATTTTGACAATTTTCCAAGATTTTCAGTTAGTGGTTTGATTTCATACGCACAACAAATCATAACTACAGAAGCAATGGTGTGTAATAATACATTAGCACAATTCAGTAGGTGCTCCCTGTTCGTGCAAACAGTTTGCAAAAAGCACTAATGCAGTGATGTGCAGTTTTTATATGTTATTTTACTGCAGGCATGTTGAAGCATTCATCTGCTTAAATACTTCTGGTTATTCATTCTTCTGCCTTTCAATTACTTTACATGCCTGTCATGAGACAAGCACTTTGAGTCTTTTTAGAAAGGCTCTTTGCACTTTTCCCAGTGGCGGGTCCCTGAGCATTTATAGAACTGCAGCGGGTTTGTAATTACTGTGTTTTTTTTCCTGAGCAAGGTAGCATCTAGAGCAGCTGCTGATTTTATGGTGCTTGGTGTATCTTCATTATGAAGTAGAGATCTGTGTGTGATGTTGTATGTGTACCAGGTTCTCTCTCTATGCTTTAGTAAGCATGGTGTCAGTTTAGTAGCACGGGCATGTTTCAGGCATATTGAATTCTGTAAATCTAATTATGCGTTTTCAGATTCTGGAAGTTGAAAAGCACAATGTATAAGCGTAATGTTCTAAAAGTGTGCCACATGTGGTCATGGCTACTTTAATTAGTGTTCTGCCTGTTTCCATGGTACTTCAGAATGGGAGAGAGTCTTCAGGGAAACTCCAAGATTTTTTTTTTTGTCTGATTGCCTGAGTTTTTTGCATTCAGGCCAGCTGGTGGAAGTTTTGTGTTGATCAATCAGAGGTCATCCACACAGACTAGCTCCAGTCCTCTCCGCTACTTCAGCTGTGCATATGCATGCAGACACTTTGCTCCACTTGACTTCATTAAAAGCATGTTAAACCAATGCAGAACCTTGCTGAGATGAAGCCTCCACGGCACTAAATGGCAGAACTGCAGCCGAGAATAAATACGTACACTGGATGAGAACTCATTTAGCTGAACTCGTTCTGCTTTGTGGAGGGGTGATTTTAAAAGCTGTTACAGAGTGTGAAAGGGCAGATTTAAATGAAGAGGAATAAGTGTTCATTTAAACAGCTGATTTCTCCCCTGGGGAAGGATTCCAGATGGAATTGCAGCATATGAGATCCCAGCGTTGGCTCACATGCAGGAATGCAGGTGCACATACTGTAGACAGTAATGCTGGATAATTGATCTTTGGCTCTGGGCTGTTATGTACTTGCAGGATTTTCCAACTCCCTTCATGTTTTTTGATGGTTTGTTTATCTTTTAGCTTTTTCATTTCCTCGGCCCGTGAGGCTGATGCTTTTTGAACTGTGTCCTAGCTTTTTAATCTCCTCTAAAGGTGTGACTATCGGCTTCGGAAAGGGAATTTTTGAGTCGCTCATGCAGTGAGCTCTGGTGTGCCCTGTGGACGTTATTTATTAAACTCAACATTTCATATTAACCTGGGAACCTCCATTTCCGTTCATAGCATCTATATTCATAATTCCTCTCTCTTTTTCGCTTTGTAAGATAATGCTGTGAATGTGTCTTAAAGATTACATTTAACATCCGATTTGCATGTGTTGACCTAGATAAGTGCAGTTGTTTCCTTCCCAGCTGTGACACCGATCGTCTCCCCTCTCTTTTCCTTGGCTGTGTGTGGCTGGTTTCTATAGTAACCGTGGCCTCACTTGTCTTTCCAGCGAGGAGCTGAAGCTGGCAGCGGTTCAGAAGTCCCAGCATCTCTCAGCTCTGCAAGAGGAGAACGTGAAACTGTGTGCGGAGCTGGGCTCGAGTCGAGAGGAAGTCAGCAGCCATCAGAAGGTACGCGTGCTTCAGCCTTTCAATGCGGGAGACTATGTACAGTACAGTCTAGGGACCACGAGTAACACAATATAGATGTGAGAGGGGTGTGTGTTCTAAACCATTCAAATCCCTTTGTGGACTTGTATAATATGATGTGTGTGTGTGTGTAGACGTTTACATGGACAGGCAGCAACGAGGCACACACTTTATTTAAAGCAATGCGTCTGACTAACTGGAAACATTTTATAGTGCAGTTTGTGTGTGTATAGGTTTGTAGTCTGCAGCCTAATTAATACACTTTAATATTTTGCTTTTGTTATTTTAACACCTCAAATACAGTTTCTAGGCAGTGATTTTTAAGATCCGCCTCTGTTTAGCTCATTTTAAAGTATCTTTGTGTGGTGTTGACTTCAATTCAGATGTAGTTTTAACTTGATCTGATACATATCGTTTTCCACCTCTATCCTGCACAAGCTGCATATTTGACAGAGCAAGTAAGGGAACACTAATAAAGAATCACAGTGCATTGGATAACCTTAGAGTGACTGCCGCTGGCGTGCCAGCTGCACAGGTGGCACATTTGCTGCCACGTTAGATGAACAGTGTTGTTTTTTTTAAATTTCAGAAAAGATGCTCCATTTAATACTGTTGTACTGAATTTTGCATCAAATTGCATAAGGATGTTGTTCTAGCTTGTAAAGTTGTAGTTCCGTGTGAAACAGCCAGATGTGGTTACACTCAGACTTGTAGAAAAGTTATTAGTAGATTATTAGTGTTTAGTCCTTGCCAGAATGAGAACTGGCAGTGAAGTACCCAGATATAAGCTGAGGCAGAGCAGTGCTATCTGTTGAAGTGACGGGTGAGTTGAGCTGTAATGTACTGTGAGTGACTGATCTGCCCTGGTCGGGGACGGACTGGGAAATGCTCATGTTGTTTGGATAGACACCTGTGGTTATTTAACCTTTCCACAGGACCAAACTTCAATATCCGGCAGTGAAGTCATTGGCTTGAAAAAAACATTTTTTTCGTTGTCGGTGCCACCTTGTGAAAATACTCGGTGCCAGGTTTAGGGCGTTTTAGTGTTTATTAAGATATACACTATATATATATATATATATAATTTTTTTTTTTTTACCAAATCTGTAGCTAAGGACCATTTTGATAAATGCATTAGATGCTTTCTGATTATTTAATACTGTGCCCCAATTGAACGAGCAACAGCATAATTACAGGGTAAATTTGATCTATACTCATCATGTCTGTGACGAACATTGCATATTGACTTGAGCCTGTTCCAGTCAGTAATAAGAGCATTGCAGATCAGCCCCGTGTTTAAATGAAACAGAAAAAACACATTGGAAATGGCATCAGCCACAGCAGGTGCTTGCAGAAAAAAGAAATCAAAGAATCATTCTCTAATTAATTACACTGAGTCTGTCATTGAAGCACATTGCATAGGCTTTTCCTTGGCAGGTTTAAAATGCTGTTGTGTTTTTGTTCATTTCTCATCTTTCTTAGCTTGAAGAAGAGCGATCTGCCCTTAATAATCAGCTACTAGAAATGAAAAAGAGGTAAGAGGAGTCTGTGAGCAATAACTAGCATAACTGTGCCTGTAATTATATGCAGTAACCAGGATAATTGCACTTCAATTTGTGTCTTAAGATTTCTTTATGCGAAAGATTCTGACATGGTAGAAAATGAAAGCGACATATAAAGATGTGGAAATGCTGTAAATGTTGACCCTGATGTATGCAGTGATTGCAGCTACACTTTTAAATGCATTTATTTTGAGTGGGCTTTTTTATAACATTTAAAATGAAGATTTCAGATACATAAGCAAGAAACACTGACAGCATTTCTGCGATTTATATAAATCGACTGAAATAAAGTGTGTTTAGCTCAGGAGGAAAAAAATATCTAATTCATCAAGTATTCTAAAGATCAGTAAAGTATTAGCTGTGTTTTCATGCCTGAAGAGGTTTAGCCTTTTGTTCTAAAGCTAATTTGTCAAATAAAATCACTCCTTTTTTGTATAAAGATAGAAAGTACTCCATTAACCTTCCATCACTCCCTTTTTTTTCCTTGGCTTCATTATTTTGTTCCATCCTGAAAAAAATAAGTAGTACATTGTCTAGAAAGATACCTATGCATATTTTATTTAAAATCCGTTTTAAACGGTCATTTAAAGTGAGACATGACTGTTGGAAGTACTTTTCACAACACAGTGCTGAAATCTTTACAACCTCTGGCTGCATTGTTCAATTAGCAATTAAACCAAAACGCATGGAGTTGTCACATTGGCTGTGCAACGTGCCAGCTCTGAGTCTCAGACTCATTCTTGTAGCCCTGAGCATTATTTCAATAACTGACAAGAACAACAAAGCAGCACTGACCAGGAATTCAACAAAGAGACCCATGTGTCTTTATTTCAAATGGTAGATTTCACATGCAGTATTGTTAGAGTGACAATATGTACAGTGTTTAGAAATTGTTTCCCCGTAAATCAATTTCTACTTTCTTCAACTACCTGTCCCTTGTAGTGTAATGTCGTTGTTGTTGTAGTGATTCTAGGTGTTAACCCAAACTTTCTTTATGGCTAACCTTGTACTGATTTGACCTCCTGGTACTGTCCTTCAGTCCTTCTCATTGCACTCCTCTCTCTCCTTCTCCTAATCTTGCTCCTCCTGCTATGTCTGTCTATCTTTAATGGTAAGACTGAAGAAAGTCTATCCACGTTATAAATAACGACTACTATTTTATTTTTTTTCAAACTTCAAACTGTTGTACATATACTTTTGGCTGCAAACTGTCTTTACACAGTGTCTTGCTTGTTGTAAAATATTCCAGCAATTTTTTTACAAGAACATTTTAATGCAAACGTAGATCCCTTCATGTTTCTAACGAGTGCTACTTGTTATCTTGCATTTTCTAAAGCTTGCCCAATAATACTTTAAGGTACCTGCTTCATTATTGGTTTGTTTTATAATTTGATAAGTTTCATGGTATGGGAAGAATCTGGGGAAAAGAGAAATGTAACGATTGTCCATTTTTAAATCGTTTTTGGATTTCAGTAATACATTTGAGGCTCCTGATTTGAAGAGCCACTGTAAAATACATTCTGGCTCAAATATTCTCTGAAATCAGATATAAGACATTAAATCAACTACATCAATACATAGTAGTGTTTGACACGAATGAATGTATAAAACGATTCCCAGATTCTTTGCATGGCTCTCATTACCTGCCTTTCGGACCAGCATGATCTTGGTTACCAGCATCATTCAAATATTTCTATGTGCTTTTAAAAAAAGGGTTTCATTTATTTTCTTACTGTCTGCTTTTAAGTATTCTGCAGTTTGCACAAATCAAACATATGAGCCATCTAATTAACAGACTATATTGAGGGGGGAAACCATCTGCCTGAAAAATCATTATACATTAGCTTTACACAGGCACCAGGCATTGAGATATAATCAGGATCACTCTGTTAGTTAGAAGCTACAGAGACTAGCCTCTAGCAATTAGTAAAGTCAGTTTCAAATATTTTCAAGTAGGTGTTACTGAACAGTGAGCCTACTATGAAATTAGAGTTTTCTTTTTGCCAGACTTATAAATCGAATACAGTCAATTACCCATGTCTGTAATCTCATGTAAATATCTTTGTTTTAATAATGCACAAAGTTTAGAAATAGCTACGGTACACGTTAAATTAGGGCAAACAGTTAAATAAAATTAGAGGACAGCTGCTATTGTGAGGTAACAGTTGCATGATGACATATGATGAATTTTATGACCTTTGCTTGTTACTAATAATTTTATACTTTATAAGTAATATAAATAAAACGTGTTCATCATGAAGAACTTCCATGCAGTTTGGCACAGTGGGGTATTTCCGCGTGATGGCGGTGCAGTGAAAGCAGACAGTGTTTTGCATGACAACAGCTTTTCATTTTAACTTTGCAATGTGTATGTGTTGCCTGGTAACGTAGTGTTCCTGCAAACAGTGGCATGTCTAATTTGATGTGTTTTACTGCACCTGAGCGATCTAGTTAATGTAAAAATGTCACTTGTAAGGTTCAAAAGCTGAGCATTGGCCTTCATGCTTGCAGTTAGTGTAGTGGCTCTATACTGTAGCATACCAGTCACATACTGCAGGATTCCCAAACCCCGAGCATAGTTTTCCTTAGAAAATGTCCATGATCCGAATCTCAACTGCGAGGATGACATTTCTTTTACTGATTCATACTAGGTTATGTGACACACATGATTTGAGTGAATGAACCGCAATACAGCCCCTACTAATATCCCATTAGTGCTTGAAGTCCCCATACATGAGTTACTAACTTCACCACTTCTGAAGTCTGTCATTTCTGTCTACATCCTCATACTGCTGTTTTTTGTCCTTCATGACACCACTGTGCTGGTAGAAGGCAAGGCCACGTTCATCAGTCAGTTCTGAAGTACACCACCCTTTATTTTAAAATCAGAGTACAGCGGATTCAGAACGTTAATGTTGCGGATTATTTTCTGAGGAACTTTGTTTTTCTGCAGAGAGTCTTTATTAAAGAAAGGATCCAATGAGGAAAAGGCTTCCTTAGAGAAATCCATCCAAAAAACTAGTGCCTTGATCTCCGAAAAGGACAAAGAATTGGAGAAGCTCAGAAATGAGGTAACTGGACCAGTCCTTCCCACTACAACAAAAGCACAACAAACATGTTCAAATACCACCCATCTAATTACAGGACTTACTGCTTCCTTATTGCACAACACCAACTGCTTTCTGCTAATCCTGAACTTAAATTCTGAATGATTTTATAATAGCCTCTGAAGGAAATTGAAGTATAACTAAAATCCCATGTCATAGTTATTTTCCTTTAACAACAAGTTGGTTTACTTTAGAATGTTGCTGTATGTAGAAATGGACCAGCAGCATCAACATCTCGATTGCTTCATGAATAGTACCATTTGGTAAAACACCGATTCCATCATTTGCTTCCCAAGATTCCCCATTCCATTCATTTAATTGCATCAGTTTGTTACAAATACTTATTCACTGGAGGTTTTGCAAAACAATTATAGGTGTGACATTTAAACATGAAACAAGAAAAATGATTTCATAAGATCAGGCAATTGAATTGTATGTTTCTGTTTGATTATTTATTGAGAAGAGTGTCTTAACTTTACAGATTACAGTGTTGCGAGGAGAGAATGCCAAGACTAAGACACTGCAGTCTGCAGTGCAGTCCCTGGAAACAGACAAAGCCAAACTGCAAGAGAAGGTGCAAAATCTGGAGAAGAAACTCAATGAAAACAAGAGGGACAACAACACTGGCTCACCGGGTACACACGCTCAATAAAGAAAATACGCAATGCAAACCAGCAAATATTATCCTACACGTACTTCACATGCATGGGGAGAAGGGGAGAAGGGCTGTATTGAGAACTGGCTTGACCAGAAACATGTTCGTATCGGGTAAAGCATCATAGAACATCCCCAAGGGACAACGTGAAATGCTGCATCAGCATGGGAGCTGTAGAACAAGGTTAGGTCTGAAAAACGGATGCAGCAGATGTTGACTTGATCAACGTGCTAAAGCGAACATCCCATAACTCTTACGACATCTTTTTTAAATGTATATATTTGTGATTTTATTTAGATTTGTTTTTTAAAAATCCAATCCTGGGTCATTCTTCAGAAGTGATGCCCACCCCTCATAAGGTCCATCAGAACATCATATTGAAGTTATTTGGCAGCATGCATACAAGAAAGCTGATTGTACGGTGTTGAGATTTCGTGCTTATGTGTTCCTGTTTCTTTATAGGAGATGCTGATCTTGAGCAGCTAAGAGAAGACAAGGAGTCTGCAGAGAGCCAAGTATGTAATTCACTTAAATATATTTTAAGACAGCTTCTAGTGTAAAAAAACATAATATAGTAAAAATGATAATAAAAATTGATGCAATGTGTAATAGTAGAATGCCTATAGATGTATATACAGTTTCCTTTTCATTCTACTTTAAATGAGGATAATACACATACTGTATTCTTAGTAAAACACACCCACAAAACAGCAACCCTTACTCTTCCTCCTGAAGTTCCCTTAGTCGCTCCTCACTGTGTAGTTTACAGACCCTACATATATTCCTGTTTTAAATTCCTCCTGCGCTAAACACTCTTTATTTCTTCCTCCTTCCTTTCCCCCTCGATGTTGGCAATTCTTCCCTTCAAGCAGGATATGGTTTGTTCCAGCTTCTTATCCCTTCTGCTTCCGCATGTTGTTTCTTCACCTGCTGGCTGGCTACCAATTAAGAATCTCTCTGTGAACGGATGCTTATTCTGCATTTCAAACTGGGCTTTCATTTCCAGTCGTGTTACCTGTACTGTATTGCATTACCCCAGTCTTTTCAAAACCCTACACACTCATATCATTAACACCTTTAGCGGTTAGAAGCTGCCTGTGACTGTTGCGCTCTCAGTTTGAAACAAAGATCACAGTGAGTAATGTGCTGCAATGGCAGGTGTAATGGTATGGTGTATACTTACCTGTCTTTGTATAAAGACAAGAAGGTATCTTACTAGAAGATATGTATATAGTTGCTTTGACAGGAGAACCGCTTTAATTCAGATTCTTAATTGGTATAAACCAGATTACAGTGTTCAGTGTTTGACAGATGCGTTTGATTTTAAGGCACTTGCCCGTTGGTGATTTGTGGTGTTGGGTTCCAAAGCTGCATGCCTTGTTTTCATATTTCACCTGAGCAGAAATCTGATTGACATAACTAATAATGTTTAACAATGCCGTATCTCTTTTGTGAAACCTGTGTTGCGCTGATTGTAAATTAGGACAGTATCGTAAATTCAGTAAAAAATAAAAAAATAATGGAATAAGTAAATACAGTAAAAAAAATTAAAGTAAATCTAGTGTGTATCTTGACGTTAATTAGAAAAATCTGTCTGCAAGTCGCAATTTAACATTTCAAACTGTTTGTAAGCAACAAGGTAGACACATTCACAAGAGGGGCTGCGTCTTCGCGCATGCAGCATGTGATGAAAGTTACACATTTTGTAATCTTGTGATAAAGATGAAAAAAATACTGCCGTACGCACATGCTTTAACCCCTGTCTTCTCCTTTCCCAGCTTGACTTCCTCAATTCAGTGATTATAGATCTACAGAGGAAAAATGAAGAGCTAAAGAGCAAACTGGAGAAAATGGCAGAAGCATCTCTCAACGGCAATAATGCCAGTGAACTGGACAACTATGACAGGTAGCGGCTCACTTTCTGATCAGTGTGGTGTCCGAATGCTTGATCCAGATGTGTGTGTCCGTGTTGAATCCATATACATTCAGTCTGAGGTACCTGTAGTGCATTTGCAATGTAATCACAGTCTGAGAAACACACACAGGTATTAAAGGTAGTGTAATTATTTAAAAGCAGCATAACCTGAATGGTGATTCTAACAGTGGCAGTCTATACTAGAAAAAGATGTTTGGTTGGTTGGTGAGAAGAAAATAGCAGGTCAGAATTTCCTAGGGAAGCTGGTAATTAAAACTTACCAATTTCTAACAGCCCTGTCTTTTTTTTTTAAACATGCCATTTAAAGTATAGTTACAGATGCGTGTGTGTGTGTTTTTTTTTTTTAAATAAATTGCCACGGTATTGTGCGGAATGCTATAGATTGACTTGTGAGCCTGTTGGTTTTGTTTTGTAGTTTCAATGAAACCCAGGAGAAGAAGAAGAAACCTGCCCCTCGTCTCTTCTGTGATATCTGCGACTGCTTCGACCTCCACGACACGGAGGACTGCCCCACGCAAGCGCAAATGTCAGAAACTCCGCCGCACACCGCTTACCACGGCAGCCGGAAGGATGAGCGTCCCTACTGTGATATCTGCGAGGTGTTCGGACACCTGACCAACAGCTGCAACGACGACGAGACCTTCTAGTGCGCTCAGCCGTTACAGACACGCTTCGAAAGCTCAAAGATATAATTGGACTGGAACGTGCACGGAGATACACACACACACACACACAAATAAATCTGGAGATTGGGGGGGTTCGCAGACCCCAGGATGAGCTCTTGCTTGGTTGTCTAAACCGTCACAGACGACACCCCACCGTAAACTATATCTGTATCCTCACCCTGCTTATCTTGAGCTCTTCATGCGTCATCTCAATATTACGCTTTAAAGAAGTCATTCCTATTGAAGATGAAACATTGCAGTACGTTTAAGGATGAAAAATATATAATAATAATAATAATAATAATAATAATAATAATGCTAAAACCAAGGAACAACTATAAATTATTTAGTGAATGGATATGTTTAAGTTTCTGGCTTTTTTGTTTGTTTTTGTGCTACAGAAACTAGCACGCCACTTTTTTTTTTTTTTTTTATTCTGATTATCAGTAAGCAATTGGTACAAAATTGGGGTAATTCTGTGGAATTGGTGTAATGTATTTAAAATGCATGTGGCTAACATCTGTAAAAAAAAAATACAATACAAGAAAATCTAATTGCATACAGTACTAACATCAAGTACTGGACAAGCCTCTCTGCAGGGGTTACGTGGGATTTGAACACCCTATTGCACTGCACACTTTATACTGCATTTTTTTCCTCCTCTTTCTAAGCTTCTATAATAGCCTTTATATTAAAGTGTTTCAATTATCAAGGCATTTTATTATTATATCCTGGAGGAATAGTAACACTGTCGAATTAAGGTTTTCTGTATGTAATTATTTTTAATTATCTTTAGCATATGTAAAAGTGTGGATCATATAATTGTATCATCCATTACTGTAAAATATATACATGGGGAAAAGAAATAGACCTATCTAACTGTACATACGTGTTGTATTTTTCTGAAAACACAAGGTCATGAAGAATATTTTTTTGTTCTGTTCTGTTGTAAGTTTGGGTTCTGTAATAAATGTATAGAACTGGAACTGTTGCAGGGAAAAGGCACATTGTAAAGACAGTATTAATCCAAGCACAGTGTGGACTGTATTTACTTTAATAAATGCTTATTATCTTCAATGGTTGCCTAATGTCTGAATCCCTTGGGCCGGTGTTACAGTTTTGTTGGTCTGAGGTGTCAAGAACGTGAAGGGTTGAGCTGGGATTTGAACCCAGGATCTTCAGTCTCTAAGGTGGTGCTTTGATAAACCTCTACACTGACAGATGAATTTTATAGCACTGTGGAATAAGCCTGGCTTGCACTGGGTGTGTTTACAATTTGAATCCTATACAAGACAAGAATGAAGGACCTTCCCCATATGTTCTACACGGTGCAGATTCCAGTGGCTGCTTCTGCCCTGTTGATGGGAGAACAGCCAGTTCTTACCCAGGTTTCAGGAAACAGTCCTGCTTTATCACAAGAGTAACAAACTCTCATTCTCGTTCCGCTGTCGTTCTCCGTGTTCACTTGGACTCGGTTAAGACCATTTTTCAGCCACACCCTGAAAGTTTGACGGTACCATACTGCTTGGTTTCCTCTCTTCCAGGTAAAAAGATGCCACCTACCCACTGAAGATCCCTACAGTATTTAGAGTTTGAGCAGAGAGCGAGAATCCTGAATATACCTCATTCCTGAAATGCTGGAGTAAATCAAGAAACAAACCTGCTCTGGCAGAAAAAAAAAAAAAACGAAAAAAACTAAAAACTGAAATCTGGAAAACAAAAAGGTTTTTGTGGGACTGTTGTCCAATGCGGTTCTGTCATTCGATCCCAGCAGTCTCTTTAAAAGATTTAAGTGTTTTTCTGCTTTTCTTTTCCTCCTACAGCATTTAAAAGCTACTTTTTTTAGGTTTTTATCTATCAGGTTATTTCTGCATGGCCAGAGAACACCCATTTGTGTTCCTTGTGTTTTGTTAACCGGATCTTCTTTGCATCAGATGAAGGTACAGAAATAGATCAATCAATATTTGATGAAGACACAGTTGAGTTGAGCTTTTTTTTAATGGATATGTTGGGAAAAGGAGGCAAGTTGCAGCCAACTCAATCAGGGTTGTATAACAAAAGAAAAACTATATATATATATATATATATATATATATATATATATATATATATATATATATATATATAGCACAATACACTAATGTTTTGGGGATATTTAATGTAATACCTCATTATGTTTGTTTGTTTTTTATATATAATTTATCAAATAGAAAACTTAAGCGATTGCTGAAAATGTATTTTTAAACGATCAGACATTGAAAACTATACATTTAGTTGTAATGTTGATCGTTTCTTTGCTTTTACTCCTACATCATTGGGGATTGTTAGATTATGTAGCGCGCCTGGCACTTTTCAAAGCCCTGCTCTGACTCCCGGTGACCTGTGCAGGCACAGAGGACAGACACATGGCCTGCATGTCACATCAACAGCCAGCCATGCATGACAGAAACGAGTGGACAGGAACTACTGTGACAGCCAGGCAATCAGACAAGCTGGGATTGAGATCAAGCGAGTGCAACGACTTGTGTGATCTCATCAACCTTCTGAAAACAACCGAGGAGCTTTCAAGAACCCATTTATACTTTGTGAGGCAGTAATACAATTCTAACATCCACGCAGGTGTACAGTAGGAATGCTTTTACCACACAATTTAGTATATGTGAACTATACATGTACAGTATTTTTAAAGCTGGGGGAACACGGGGACACTGTGGAACTTGGTTTCAGGAGACTAGGTTTCGGGCCACTGCATGGCAGACCAGGGGAGACTTGTTGCCTCAAACTGTGTTTCAAGCTACTGTTCCTGAAAAAGAGGCTTTCCGTTCCTTTAGCTAAAGGTTTTAAAATACACGCCCATCCTTCTACAGTAACATGTTTCACTGCCCCCGATTGTTGTAGATTGGAAAGTTACACGTAACAGAATCTCTCTTCTTTACTGAGCAGAGAGATTGCTGTACTACGGAACATTTCTTCTGAAACTGGCACTCTGTCAGAGCGTTTGGTGAATCTCGTGAATCCAGACTGGAATATACAGGCTTGAAGGGATTTTCAGGGGTTTATTAAAAGAACACAGTGTTACTATGCATCCTTCTATAAAGAAAAGCAAGTACTTTATAATCAGCGTCGTAACCAAAGCTGACATTCTACCGAGGTCAAATTAGGTTTCAAGCTATAACTGGCAGTATTTTGGTGTTTACTATTCAAATCTCCAAATCTACGTTACACGGCAAACCAACAGAGAAAATGAAGGAGTCTTTGTACTTTACCAGAATTTTTACATGAGCATCAGCATTTACGCAAAAAATAAATAAATAAATAAATAAATAACAGAGGACACGACCTCGGTGTCCTCATAGTAGTTACGGCCATGTTTATAATAGTCATGCCTTCTAACATATTGAAATAGCCATCGTCAGCTTTAACACACAAGACACCCTGCAACACCACAGAACAGCACCATCCAGTGATATTGTGTGGTCATTGCATATAATATGAATTTAAATGAAATAGAACTGTAAACGACCTCGCCACCATTTACTTAATGATAAAGCAGCAATGTACCAACGCGTCCAATTTAATAACGATGCATTTTTAAAAAAAAAAAATGACTTTCTAAATGAACTTCATGGCTACAGTTAAAGTATCATCGCCATCCAAAGCGGCACGGCTCTGTTTTTGACTGGAAGAACGACCCGTGAAACAGACACAAGAACGCCTCTCTAATTTCCTGAGTCACATGACATAGAATCTCCGGCGCTTGGTCGTCACATGACACGGTTGTGCTGTCAGAGTGAAGATGGCGGCTCACTTATCGTACGGGAGAGTCAATCTGAATATCCTGAGAGAGGCTGCAAGGAAAGAGCTTCGCGAGTTCTTGGATAAATGTGCTGGAAGCAAGGTACTGCATGTTACTCGAGGTTAAGACTGTTTGAGGGTCTAGTCTTACTAACCAAGACTCGAGTTGAAACTACAGTCTCTGTACTCTTTTCCTGGTTCGGTGTTCGCTTTTTGATGGTAATTACTGCACGACTGGTAAATGTATGTGTGATTTAGCTTCTGAAATAACATCACGATCACACGTACACAACAGCGCAAGAAAATACTTACTTTGACATTAATACATGCAGTGCTTAGCGCTGTTAAGAAACGGCGCAAGGAAGTCACAAACTACTTTGTTTTGTCTATTAAATAATGTGTTGTATGAGAAAGCTAATTGTTCTATTCGTTTAAGGAGTTTCCAGATACAGTATGTTAGTTGTTATCGAGATTAATGGTAACCAAGAGCCAAAGAAAAGATTCACTGCGAAGCACCAGAAGACATCAGACAGCCCTAATGTTTTGTACTGTCCCTTTCTAGGCAATAGTCTGGGATGAGTATCTCACAGGACCGTTTGGATTAATTGCTCAGTATTCACTTCTAAAGGTACGGTACATTCTTGTAGGACTCTTTTTAAAGATGGTTTTGTTAAAACTGATATTGATTTTTATTCTTGATTGCAACACTACCGGTTTTACATTTTCTATAAATCTCAAACTGTAAACTAATTCATACATTTCCAATAAGTGATTTTAATGTTCAATATATTTCTGAATACATTGTACATCTTCTAGAATGTGGCCCATTCTATTTAAAATGTGCACGCTGTTTTCCATTGCACTGTAAATATATCTCTCTCTTACATTACAGGAACATGAAGTGGAAAAGATGTTCACACTGAAGGCAGGTCGCCTTCCTGCAGCTGATGTTAAAAACATCATCTTCTTTGTGAGGCCCAGACTGGAATTAATGGACATCATTGCTGAGAATGTGATCGGGTACATTCTGAAAAGCTTTGTCTAGTTCCAGTGAACACTGATGTTATGTATTTCTCTTAGCGCTGTGATGCCCACCCCTCTAGATTATTCTTTTTTTTAAATCCAGCCTCACAAGCCAGACTTTTGCATATGCAGTACATTATGTGTCGCTGTACAGGGGGGAAGAAACATACTCTAGTTCCATAAATAAAGTAACTTTTCTCATTTCAAAAATGTTTGGGCATTACAGGGTTGATTAACCAGCAAAGTACTTTAGAGAGGGTGCCACAGTAACATTGGTGGTGGTGGTGGCGGCTGTGAGACTGTGAAAATATCGGAGTGCAATATAGACATTAACAAAAAAAGTGTTTTCAAAATTAAATGCTTATGATTACAAAGAGAAGCCGAGTAAAGTAAACACAGGTTTTTGCTCATGGCTTCTTCAGTGCACAGTCCTGGATGCAGCATTTTACTGTACTCTTTGTTTCCTTCACATAGTTTTACTGATTTAGCGTTAGACAATCCGGCTAATCAATAGTCCAAGCAATGGGAGCGCTGCGGTTTGAGATGTTGCAGTGTTTGTTTTGTTGTTTTTTTGTTCTGGTTTTGTGTAAAAGTGCACGGCTCTGTCTTGCTCAGCAGCGAGGACAAACAGCGCTCCCAGCGAGATTTCCACATCCTGTTCGTGCCGCGGCGCAGCCTCCTGTGTGAGCAGCGGCTGAAGGAGCAGGGCGTGCTGGGCTCCTTCATCAACATCGATGAGTACATCCTGGACCTCATCCCCTACGATGGAGATCTGCTGTCCATGGAATCCGAGAGCGCGTTCCGGGTACCGCAGGACCACAACACGCGCTCCACAGCGCTCTATTTAGTCTTTACTTTGTTAACATACAATTGTACAGTGTTCAATATAAGTCATCATAATAAAACCGTTAGCAAATGTTTAAAAAAAAACCTTCAGTTTCATTTATGGGCCCATATGGCTACCACATAACCTTTTTATGGGCTAAGGCTATGACAACTTTCTTTGTTAAAACTAGGTAGTGTTTATTTGGCTGGTTTTCATGAATGAATGTAGCACCTCCTGGATATTCAATACTGTTTAACAGTTGCTGTTTTAAGTTTTATCTTAATAATTTTGTCAATGTTCTATGTTTTTAAATGATAGGAGTGTTATCTGGAGAATGACCAGACTAGCCTTTACCATACAGCTAAGGGACTGATGACACTGCAGGCACTGTATGGAACCATCCCACAGATATTCGGCAAAGGAGAGTGTGCAAGGGTGCGTTTCATTGCTGCTCAAATAGTATTTTAGAGCGAAAAGGAGCACGCGATCACAGGCGGATAGTATATACCTTCTGACTAGGCAGCACGCAGTTGAAATGCTGCATCAGCAGGTTGTGCTGAAATCCTGCTGCCAGTGCTCCTGACACAGACCTGTAAGGGTCTGTCTCTCTCATCAAGCTTCATTTGTTTAGGTTGGTAATGGGTTCTGTAAACAGTACCTACTTTGGTTTAATGTCGTGCTCGTGGATGGCACACTGCTGCAGTGTGCGAGTTTGTTCTTGTAACTCTTGTTGGAATTGCAGCATGTAGCCAATATGATGCTGAGAATGAAGAGGGAGTTTGCTGGAAGTCAGAACCAGATCCTGCCCGTGTTTGACTCACTGCTTCTCCTCGACCGCAATGTGGACTTGCTGACCCCCTTGGCCACGCAGCTCACTTATGAAGGGCTCATTGATGAAGTGTACAGCATTACTAACGGTGAGTGCGAGTCCTTTCCGGATGCATTGAGCCGTTCTCTTTGATAACTTTCCCCCTTGCAGAACTACACTCCAATCATAAGATATAAGTTGCAGTCTTATTTAATTGATCTAAATATAAAGAGAAATGAACTGAAATGACTAACGTGCATTGTGGTATGTTTGCGTTTCATAGACTTTGTTAAGATTAAATGGTGACAGTATTAAGATACGTTGGCGTTTCGATCAATTGATTAGATCCCATTGTATAGGTAAAGCCTTCTTGTTACAAAGTTTTTTAGTACTCTGCTAGATACTGTACAGCGGATTGTTGTCAAAATCACTTTAAGGCGCTGTGTGCTGTTGAACGTCACCCTATTTATACAGTATAAAAAAGTATGTTTTCTAGAATTAATATTTTAAAATCAATACCATGCTTTTCCAGCTCTTAATATTTCACCATCCTAAAACCTAAGGAAGTATAATAATTTATTTAACTTGCTCACAGGGGTCAAAAAGATTTTGTCATGTACAGCTCAAATGCAAATAGTCCAAGTCAGCTTAACTATAGTCTCCACTGTTGTGGTTTTGTAGAAATATAAATAGAATTATGCAAAGCAAAAGTGACCCCTTTAACACTGCGCCTTTTGTAGTGTGCACTGCCTGTAACCCAGTGTAACCCTGTGGTGCCTGCAGGCTATGTGAAGCTGCCTCCAGAGAAGTTCACTCAGAAGAAACAGGGCGAGGGTGGGAAGGACCTCCCAACCGAACCCAAGAAGCTGCAGCTGAACTCCGCAGAGGAGCTGTACGCTGAGATCAGAGACAAGAACTTCAATGCCGTCGGATCAGTGCTGAGCAAGAAGGCAAAAATCATCTCGGCAGCATTCGAGGTCATTTCTATTTGCGTTATGTAAAAAATACAGCCATGTTCTCAGCTGTGATTTTTGCACTAATGAAACAGGCGATCGTTTCATTTTACGCTGGCACTGTTACAGCCCTTTGTTAAAGAACTCATTATCAGCACCATGCCTGGACTTGTCTAAATAAAGTCAATTTCCATAGGTACTGAGATTGTGTGGTTGAGTCATGCTGGATAAAGTATTATAATGTGACTTCAATCAAGGATATTTTAGGAGGAATGCAAAACCTCTCCCAGTAAATTTAACTGTGTATCTATAGCAAGTGTTTTTAAGGTACCATAAACCTGCAAAAACTGAAAGCATCCTAAAAACTATACTTTTTTTCTTTTATAGGAGCGGCACAATGCTAAAACAGTGGGAGAGATTAAACAGTTTGTGTCACAGCTGCCACACATGCAAGCAGCAAGGAGCTCCCTAGCGAACCACACGTCCATTGCAGAGCTCATCAAAGACATTACAAGTAAGAACAGGTCTTCGTTGGTTCAATGGAGTGGTGTTAATAAAACAGAGTAATGTAATGTTGTTTAGTATGGATTGTGGAGCTGCTGTTCCAGGATCCTTTTGGTAAAAACAAGTAAAGGTTGTTCCTTTTTATTTATTTAACGTGTGTCTTTATTAGAGAACAAAAACAAAACAGTTGACTGGTGTATATATTTTTTTGTTCTAGCCTCTGAGTCGTTCTTCGATAACCTAACAGTGGAACAGGAGTTTATGACGGGGGTGGACACAGACAAGGTAAATACACTTCAGTACTCCTCCGTTTCTACCCCTGAAGACTAGAACCTTTTCAGTCCTGATATAGCGCCGTATGTTAACATCTGTCCTGTCAGAAATCACACTGGAACCTCGCAGGACTCCTAGGTCCCAGCCTGAGGTAGTGTAGAAATACATGTTAATAAAAATGTTGTCCTGTTCTCATGTACACTCAATAAAGGAGTTTATTCATCAGCTCAGGACTGAAAGGGGTAAGCATGCCATGTGCGCTGCTCTTCACAGGTAAACAGCTACATCGAGGACTGCATCGCCCAGCAGGATCCCTTGATTAAGATCCTGCGCCTGGTATGCATGCAGTCTGTCTGTAACAATGGACTGAAGCAGAAAGTGCTGGACTATTACAAGAGAGAGATCCTGCAGGTAAGAAGCGCTTTTCTGTTGACGCAGTAGCAGTACCGAGAATGGGATGAACGTTACAGCGTTAGGTTTTCAGCTCTCTCTGTTGGTTTCACACACAGCAGTGTACTATCAGTGTGAGCATGAACTGCAGACAAGGGGCTGCAACAAGTAAAGGAAAGAAAACAAATGAGAAACTATTGATTGTAAATGAAATATATATGAGATTACGGGCTTTCCCCTGAGCTGCCCTTTCCCCTTCTCTCTGCCACCAGCTGTGCTTTGTGCATTCATATCTAGTTGCAGTTAACAAACACCGATTTTACTGATGGGGAGCCTACAGTCAGAACGGACAGTTTGAGAGCATGAAGTGTGACGCATGCCCAATTAGAACCGTTTTGTTTAAAAGCGAGTCCAGTTTTATCTAGTTTTCATGAGGTCTGATTTTTTTTTTCTCTTTCTATTTTTCTGTTTTTTTTCAGACCTACGGTTATGAGCACATATTAACCCTGAGTAATTTAGAGAAGGCTGGGCTGCTGAAGTCACAGACCAGCACCAGAAACAACTACCCAACCATCAGGAAGACACTGAAGCTCTGGATGGAGGACATCAATGAGCAGGTCACCCTTTTTGCCCTATCTTTTCTGGGATGCATGCCAAGTCAAGTTCAGAAGGGTTGACGGATCTCTTGATAAATGAAGGGTTGGGTCAACGAGTAAACCCAAACTCAATGGGATTGCAACTCGGATTGGGGATATATGGAGGAATCTGGTCATTCTGTGATCATAGTGTGATCTTTTCATGATGATACTGACAGGGATGGAAAGAAGACTCCTATTACATAGCAGTTTCACCTATTCCAGGTTTCAATACAAGCTTGATTAGCTACAGTGTATAGGTAACAAGCGTGTCTTATTAAACTTCTGGTAAAACCAGGGATGAATCAAACAGCAATGCAATGGGAGTCTTATTTCCATCACTGTAAGCTCTGATTTTGTATTTACAGTTGTGTTGATGGATATATGTTACTAACATACTTGTTCTTTATTATTACTGTAATACCCTTATTTAAGACTGCGTGTGTCTGTGATTTATTTTGCAGAACCCAAATGACATTTCCTACGTGTACAGCGGTTATGCTCCGCTGAGTGTCCGCTTAGCCCAGCTGCTGGTGCGGCCTGGCTGGCGCAGCATTGAGGAGGTGCTCAAGATGTTACCAGGACCCCACTTTGAGGAGAGGCAGCAGCTCCCCTCCGGACTCCATAAGAAACGTACGCTGATCATGAAAACAGCAGCTGAGGCTTGATGGTGGACTTAATTACGTTTAGGCACATACAAACTTGTGTCCTTTTTTTATTATTTTGTAATGTGTATTGCTTTGCTTCGATGTGATTAGAGCTTCACGCTCAATTCTTGCGTCAAGAGTCACATCTTGGGTAAAAGTCATATATTCTGGGAGAGATTGAGTAATTCCCTGTCCGAGACCGTGTTTCTGCATGCCTGTTTTTGTTCTAGGGAGGTGCAAATTGGATTATTTATAGGGCAGCACTGCCAGCATACTGTGTTATTTATTTTGTATTTTGTTTTTTGCACGCAGGCCAGCAAGGAGAGAACAGAACCACCCTCGTCTTCTTCCTCGGAGGAGTGACTTACGCGGAAATCGCCGCACTGCGCTTCCTCTCGCAGATGGAGGACGGGGGAACGGAATACGTCATCGCCACCACAAAACTGATCAACGGCACGTGCTGGATCAAGTCATTAATGGACAAGCTGGAAGCACCCCCCTTCTAAAATGAACCGGAGTGTTCGGAACGAACGACAGGGGCTGGTTTGTTAACGAGCCACCATTGGACACGAGCTCTCCTATGCTTTTCAACCTTGTACCGTACACTAATGTTACAGAGACAGATACACACTTACAAAGTAATTCAGAAGACTCACAGACGTGTGATCTCAAGCAGTGTACGGGCCACAGGGTGTCTGTGTTAATGCATGTGGTTTCACTGTGGAGACTGGCTTTTAATTGCTTCATTGGAAATAACAAAAAGCTTACTTAGTTTTGAATAACAAATAATACATCCACTGTCATTATCAACCGTAGTATCAGGTTTGTTTTAAGAGATCCCTGTAGTACACAATAATAAACTACAAGGGCTAGAGTGTGACTGACGGGCTAGCGCGGACACACACACACACACACACACAAACACCCTAACTAGTTAAGGAGTCTGGATAAGACTTGGGAGGGTCTCAATGTTCCTGGAAGAGTTCTCTTCTTTATCTCTCGTGATATTTCCATTACATCATGCCTGTCTGCATCAGAACTCCCCAGACACTGCACAGCTGCTCAAACGACCAACTGATACACACTCATTAATCTGTACCTACCGTGTTACGACAAAAGCAGGCTTTTCAGATTGATGACATGTTCTTGCTGTTTATCAGTTCCACGCAGATCCCTGTGTCAAGAATAATTTGAAGGTTAAGTGATTGGGTTTGACCGTCAAGCCTAGCTGGAAAATGGAGAGCAGACTGCTCTGCTTAGATAATAATGAAACACTGAATCAGATATTCTGCTCGGAATATGTGGGCTTAAATGCGTCTTGTAAATTACTGCTGTGCTTTGGTTTGTATGTTAGCTATCCTGCAGCAATACTGTTATGTTTATACATTCAGCCAGCCTGTGATCAAGCTGAATAAAGTACATTATTGAAAGAATGTATTGGTTTGCAATGACATGTGTGTGTGTGTGTGTGTGTGTGTGTGTGTGTGTATATATATATATATATATATATATGTATATATATATATATATATATATATATATATATATATACTAGTATTTTTTTAGAAGGATTGTTAAACAACACAAAAGGGAATCACTGTTAAAACTTAGCCCCAAGCATGGGCTTTTTGTTCTTTCATGGTAGTAATCTTCTGTTACGTTAGCACTTGAATCTAATCGGTTACATATTCTTGTAAATAATCTAAAGCAACCAAGTTATTAACATGCATTCCCATCTCAGCTATCAATATAACATTGGAGCCATCGTTCGATAGAAAAAGTAGTTCTCCTATATATCCACCAGATAACGTATGTAAAATATGTGACACAGGTATGGATAGCTTCCTCCATCTATCCCCAGATACTTTCAACAACTTGTGGTAATTCATTTACTAAGTTTTGTCTCAATTGGATAAGCAGTTATCATGACATACTGTATTGTACCCAAGAGTGACAGGCATACCTCCACTAAATCCATTATTATTTGTAAGACGCCTTTATCCAAGGCGACTTACAGAGACTAGGGTGTGTGAACTATGCATCAGCTGCAGTGTCACTTACAACAACGTCTCTTCCGACAGACGGAGCAAAAGGAGGTTAAGTGACGTGCTCACGGTCAGTGAGTGAGCTGGGATTTGTTTAACAGCCTCCTTACAAAATCAGTGTCCTGGGATATACAAAATAATGCTTCTAACATGCTATAAGATATATATATATATATATATATATATATATATATATATATATATATATATATATATATATATATATATATATATATATATATATAATCACTTTACAGACCTTTTTTTTTTTTATAAAAGCTGATTTCGTTGTAATTTATGTCTAGACCTTTATTAGACAAGCCAGTATTTAAAAACGAGTAATAGAAAAAAAATCGGCTCAAATATAGTCTTCAGTGAACAGCAATCCCTGCGCTGCGCTGTTCTCTTGAGAAGCAATTAGTGCTAAAGGCTTCCTGATCAGCGGGATAATGGTGCGCTCCTGTCTGGAGGTTCTGCTGTGGCCGAGGCAATGATTTGATAGCAGAGCACCCTGATTAAATTAGCAGGCCATTTGCTCCTGTTTGCAGTGAAGGATGTCTCAGTGGGCAGTGGAGTTTGATCAGAGATAGATCGATCAACAATGCGTGCTCTACGTTATGTCCTGCTAGTTTGAGGATAGAATGACATCCACGATCAAAAAACCGAGTTAGACAATAATGAGAGGAAATCCTATACTTGTAATCATTTTTTTTTTCTACAGAAAATGCAACCTGACAAATAAAGAAAAAGTCACAGCTCTCGGGATCTCTTTAAAATGCAATGCAGGTCCATAATATTAACACGTATGTATGTATGTAAACTGAAACACGATTTATACTATCATAAAATACGTTCAAATTTAAGACTATAATAGCAATTGTCAGTTATAGCTCCCCATGTGTCATATAATTTCTGATAAGAAACAGGCAAATAAAATGAATCTTATGGCTTCAAAAATATTAAACATGTATTTATTTGAAGAAGTGTGTGTGTGTGTGCGTGTATATATATAGAGAGAGAGAGAGAGAGAGAGAGAGAGAGAGAGAGAGAGAGAGAGAGAGAGAGAGAGAGAGAGAGATCAAATTGTATCAAGTTCTATACAAAAACAAAAAGTTGAAAATCCCGGGGCAAAGCAAACCCAAATAACCTTTGCAGATTTACAGAATTCAATCCAATTCTGATCGAATTATTCCAGTTCTAGGATAGTATTACAAAGACCATGGCGCTGAAAGACTGAGTAACACAAGTGAAGGATGCAGACTATTTGACTGTGCAGGGTAATTTAATAATCGCCATCCACATCTTGCAATGTTATCTTCAAATGGAGCGAATCATCTGCAAATGATAAATTATTGTCTAAACAGATAATGTGTACTGAAGTAACTCATGAAACAAAAGCAGAAACTGAATGTAGATGTCAGGAGAAGACAGTACTCTGACGTAGCTCATCTCTCCATTAGACAAGCCCAGGGGTTGAGGGCTCTTGTAATCAGTTGAATAGCTCGCGACCACACCTACCCATTAGTAGCTGTGCAGGCTGCGAAGAGAACCCTGCGTCCCTGGATTTAACTGCAGGAGACAAACAGACTGGGGATATTTTTGCTTTGGACGTGGCTTCATAGAGAGAACTCACGGATAGGGGGCCAATGTGAGTTATCCATTCAATGTGAATTGATGCATGCAAAGAACACACTAGCAGCAGCTAGCTGGGGTTGTTGATTATGTTTTTAAACTATAAGACTAATTTGCATATTGTATGTTTGGAGATTATGAAGTTACGATAATTATCAGAATTCAAGCAACACCCAAGTTTGATAAATTAATTTGAAATAACATCTATTTATTGTGTGTTTTATAAAATGTCATGTAGATGCATGTAGATACAAATAAATGGATTAGGGCTGCATCGAAGTCTTTCAATTAAAACGGGGTTAAACTTTATATAATTTGCTAGTCGTTGTGTCCGTTTATGAAATCGTATGAAGTTTATTTACCTTACATGGCTTTACGAAAATAGAACACGGTGCATGTTTTATAAACATTTTGGAAATCTTAGTAAAACTTTTTTTTCCAGTCTGCTGCAACACCAAATCATTTAAAACACGTTGTTAGGTTTCAGCACCTTGGACAGAGCACCACGCCGCAATTGATTGGGAGAGATTAGTATTGGGTTCTTTGAATACATTAAGAATATATTTTATATAGGATTAAATAACGCTGCGACTTTTGGGGTTAATAAAAACAAATCCTCTTATGTACAAATGATAGGCACACCGACGCTCGAACTTTTTATCCACACGCTTTTTTTATGCTTGTTCCACATATTGGTATCTCAGCACACTATAAAGCCGATAGGCGTGCGTTGACATTGCACATTCAGTAGCAATTAAGTTTTGTGGGGACAACATCGGTTATGTGTTGCACATAAAAATGCCAATAGCAAATGCAAAGCTCCATAAGAGATATATTAGGAGCAATTAATGCATTAATTATTAACGAAAGGAGTCATTGCGAGCTCTACCAACATTTACTGGAGATGTATTTTAGCGTTATTGATTTAGCAACACTGCAACAGTTCACATATATTGCATATGTCTTACCTTCCACAAAATGCTGGTAGGACTATTATGCATAATCTATAGCTTGCAAAAATGATTTGACATATTCTTACCTTTCTGAACAGGTGTAACTGGGGTCCAAGTCAAAGCTGGAATGGGCGGGCGGTTGAGAAAAGAAAGCTCTAAATTGCTCACAAACAGAATTACTGCAGAAGCCATATTTTTTTGCACTCAGGGTTCACGATTTTCTGTTTCCTTACAGACAGAGAAAATCAAGATCATTACAGACTGCATTCACGAGGATTAAAAACGGCACGCTGGCTGTGGAAATGGACTACATGCTGCTGGAGCGGGAACCCTTCATGCTGCGTTACCTGCGGCTGCTAAAGGAAGTCCTTACCTTCGTATTGTTAAGCTACACTGTGCTACTAGGCGCGCTAATTCTGGCAGGATGGACTACCTACTTTATGGTCGTTAAAAAATAATGAGCGGGCCTGCACCCATTTAATAGCAGAAGCATTGCTAGAATTGCTCAGTTGTTAGAACATGTTAAGCGATGTAGCCGACTGTGTGTGAAATGAAAGTGTTATTTTCTATCTAGCTCACTCGCTGATTTTTGCATATCACGACCGATAGCAATGTAATAATATTATCTAGATATTTATTTTGATTAAACTTTTCTCTGTGCCTTAACTATAGTGTCTGAGAATTCGTTCTGTCAAACGTATCGTATTTTTGTGTTTAAGTGAAGCTGTGCCATGCAGTTAGTCGGGCACCCTTCAGTGTAAGAAACCTATACGTTTATGAATAAACGTTGTTTCCTGCAAACAGATGGCGTGTGATTAACTTCTAGAAAGCTGCTCTGTTCAAGGTCCTATCCCTATAATCTGGAGCTGCTTATTTTAACAAGGTACATCCAGATCCATACCAAGCTGGTAAAATGGATGCGTTGCAATGATCGTGTTGTTGTTATTTCGGTATTGTTCCCTTAAATTACGCAATATTCCCAGTACAGTGTGCTGGTAGGGAATTAGGCTTACTTAACAAGTCTGTGCAAATCCGTTCACAATTAAGCAGCTGCTGCCAGGTTTACTGATTACTGGAATTGATTACTGTGCTAATTACCATCCCTTTAACACCTGAAAGTGTGCTCAGCAGTTTCAGAACTGATCAAAATAAACTCCTATGTGGAGATGCACACACTAGCAAAGTGCAAGAACTGGAAATACTGCAGACGCTTACGCATTTATGAACATCAAACAAAGAACCGAAAAGCAATGGTTGTGTGCTGTATCAAACGCACTGCAAGTCATTAAAACAGACTATTCTGAAAGAGTAGAACAACAGGGAATCCTAGATGTATAACAACGCCATTTGTTTTAATATTGACACGTATAACTTCCCCAGCTGCAAGTGCAATCAGAAGCACGTGACTCTTATAGGCTGACAAATAGCTAATATGATTTACACCGGGTCTGTTCCCTGCACGAGATGATTGTAACAACCTGTGCATTTTCATCGACAAAGAACTGTATGCATTTAAAACAGCATCCAGTGTTCAAACCTGCACCTTCAGTCTTAACAGCAGATGGCGGTCCCTTATTCAGTCGGTTCGACACCTCGACTTAACCGTGAAGAGGCTCAGAGTCTATACAGCGCGATCTTCAAGGGAAAAAAATAGCCATTTTATTTATTTAGAAAAATATTTTTATTGTTACAAAAAAAAAAGAAGTTACGTTTGGAATTGTAACGGTATCTGTTAGGATTACGACAATAGCTGTAGGCATTTACACACAGAATATATAACAGGTTGTTTGAGTGGTACTCACGTGTGGCTCTTTCAGTCCGTCCCACCCAGGTGCAGGAACCAGGGGCGTAGCTAGGAATAGATTTTTACTGAGGCAAAAATCTATTTGATGACACTGATGCTACAACTGGAACTGGTAAGACTGGTGCTGCCACTGGTGGAACTGGGGCTGGGTGCAAAACGTTATTCTTTTTATTAACTCTGTAAAACCGCGTATCTGTATCACACATTATATAAATAAATATGAAGACATGTCGATTATATGCCACTCTTAATGTAAGTGGGCACATTATTATTATTATTTTTAAATCTTGACATATTTTTGTAGTTGTTTTTTTTAAATGTACCTAGCTGATGTTGACCAAGGCTGCCTCAACGTACGCTACGCCCCTGGTAAAAGCACACCTATTCAATTAAACAATAAAGACCTGGGGCCTATTGCACAAAAGTGGTTTAAAGACTTATGCTGATAACTTCCAGGTTTAATTGTGAAAGTCAGGCTTAGTCTATTGCACAAAACAAGATGATAATAACTCAAGCTTTAATCCATGGTCATGTATCGCCATTAAACTAACCTGTTTCAGAGCAGGTTAACAAAGATTAATCCTGACTTTTAAAATGGAAAAAAGGCGTCACCTTTTATACCGAGAGTGGTAGGTGTTATCAGGATAGCTCTTTTAAACCACTTTTGTGCAATATAGGGCCCTGGTTGGAATAAAGCTCTGAGCTGGACTTGAATGGAATAGTAACAGGTATATCACTAAAGGGACATGGCCTGAATTAAACAAAAATAGTAGTAAATGCTATCCCGTGCGCACGAGTTAGTGATGTATACTTGTAAGGGATTGTGGCAGCTTCGTTTGATTTTGTAGTTTCTCGCTCAGTCTTTGCAATACTGTAATTTTGGTAGATGAGCCATCACCGCATTGCAGTTTCACAAACATTCTGAGAACAAAAGCAGGATCGGTTTCGATCGTTGTCGGTCGCAACAACAGCTAGCAAATCACTGAGACACACACGAGTGAATTCACTTCTTACCATGAAGACTTTCATGGGGTAAAATGGGTTTCTATTGCGAGTTAGTATTCAGGAGCTATGAACTGTTGTATGGCGTAGCCAACTGTATAATGGAAATACCGCGTATTTCTCAACGACAAATCGAGATAATTAAGTCTCAAATCCTGAAACATGACTCATTACTCCTTTTGCATTTAGTTTTGTAACCGGATGAAATGTTCCAGACAGTAAAAGAATATAATTGGATGCAATAAATAATGTATTTACGTTAAAATAGCATGAGTCTAAAAGCACACCCGTTTTACATATTTGTTATGCCATGAGGAAAATACGACGATTCTCAGAAGCTATCCACCGAGAACACCCGGTATCTGCTCCAGCAAGACAGAATCTTTTTTTCACAATGTCCCCGAGAAGTTAGTAGAAAGGAACACAAAACAAAAACTAACAAACAACCCACTGTGCAGATTCCAGCAATGGAATGCACAGTTTCAGGGTTTAAAATCGTTGGACATGTAACGGCCTCTCATCAAGAACAGATTGTAGAAACTGAAAAATACTTCTTGGGCGTCTGCATGTTATTAAGTGTATTGTGATTTTTGTTTTAAAAAGAGACACTCCTCAAAACCTTAATTTTATATAAAAAGCAACAAGCAATGCTTTGGATGAGTTAGCACTGGATACTATATTAATGGCTTCTGGTTTTCTCGTCAGAGTTCTGTACATGCTCAGTTAGCAAAAGACACGATCATACTGGGAGGCGCTAGCGGTTGACACCTGACCCAAATTCAGCAACGTTTTAGGTCTCAGGCTTCATTAATCGTCTCCACTTTTCTGTTTTCTATTAATTTAAGGCCAATACTATATATATATGTATATATATATATATATATATATATATATATATATATATATATATATATATATATATATATATATATATATATATATAATTCTTCCCCTTTCTTTGGCACTGACAATTAATTAAAAACGTTCCCACCTTTGCTTACTTTTCTGTTTAATTCCTAATCTTAATACTTATGTATTTTAGGTGGGGTGGGAGTTGTAGTTAACATCGCATTGACAAAACTACGTGCTTGGTTTTACAGTACTGTACTCTTTAGGAGGAAATTTGAAGAAAAAAAAATAAGTAACTATTTAACTAATAAAATGTTTCACTACGTGCTGCTTTATTTGCTTCCTTGTTCTGATCCTAGTTGTTCAGTGTAACAGCTTGGCTTCTGTTAAAGCCCTTAACTTTGAATCATGTACCTTCCCTGATATTACATGCCTTAGCGGTTTCATATCATATTCTGTGTGTGTGCGTGTGCTCTGTAGTTTCTACTCAGATAAGTATTGATATGCTTTTCCTATTCAAACTAAAATTCTCAATGCTGACTGCCAGGGAGTGGGGAAGCATATTTAACGTTTGATAGGGGAGAACCAGTTTTTGTGTTGGACATTGGCTCCTGTCTGTACTTTGCTATCTGTGGTGCTAAACGATGTAAAATTTGCAAGTAACTGTGAAACCTTGCTTTGAAGAATCAACCAAAACAAGTAACAAACAAGAATGGGATTTGCTTCCTTGTACAAACTGACTCAGAACCTGTTGAATTTGCCTTTGAACACAACTTCCTGTATATAAAACTAGACACAGTAATGAAAGGGGATTGCATTAAAGTGTAAAAATCTAAGAGAGTGAAGTGGTTAGCCAGTAGCACTACCCTGGAAAATGAGTTCTGGAAAATACCTATACCTAGAATGGCAATCCTACAGGACAGTCATGCTATAATTTCTATGCACTAGACACCTAAAATACTCCACTGTCCTACTGCTCCCTATAGTAAAAGTAACAATGCTTTTAGAATACATTCTTTAAAAAGGGACACACAAAGTTATTGAAATTACAGGACAATGTACTGCAAGAAGCTGTCATGAAAATCACAAAGAAAGAACACTGCTATTTTGTGGAAATGTTATTTCCATCCCTCTCAAATATATGTCTATATGGTGAATTTGCAAAAATATATGCTCACAATAAATCATTCTAAATGTTTTACAATAAATACATACACATATCTACAGTATGAATGGCTTTTACCAATTTGATGTTAGTCAGCATTCTGTGCCAATGTTTTTGACTGCAGTTTTGAAACTAAATGTATTTGCTTACAATTGTAAGTAAGCCCTGGATAAGGGCGTCTGCTAAGAAATAAATAATAATAATAATAACTAAGTACTTCAGCAAAACTTTCTCAAAGTAAAATATCTTTTGGAACAGCATGCAACAACTGTGAAAAGAAAACATATGATAACATGGGAACACACACCTAGCAAAGAAAAGTATTCAATTTGGCCTACAGCCCCTCCTATAACAGAACACAAACCACACTGCATGTTAATCCAGCCACTTCATAGGTTGGCTATAAAAAAATGAAACAAAAAGGGAACCAAAATTATCAAACAACTAAGCGTTCTTTCACTATGAAAGTTTTTTTAATAAATACAAAAGATGCCCAGTGGCTTGTATGCAGCAAGAGTAATACATGATCATTAAGAGCAAGGTAGAAAGTATTATACAGCAAGAGTTGAGATATCTAGTGTTGAATAACTTGTTCCTATTCAACACTCTGGGATTTAAATCAGATCTATTTTAAATATACCTTGCATTTATTCAAAACCAATGAAAGGATCACCTGAACCAATGCCAGGAAGCACTGTTCCAAAGTACACCGCTGCCGAACAGATGCAGAGCTTGATCTAAGGAAAGTAATTCTGTGAATTCAGCAGTTTGGTTTTGGTTTAAACACTCTTGCTCACCAAGATGGCCATGAAGAATTGCAGTATTACATATGTCCCTGATACCAAAACTAGATATTGTTCAGTTTCTAGTGGCCAGTATTTTTGCTAATCTTTTTGTGGGTCGATGAAGCAGTTCTTAAGTTCTCTTTTATTGGAGACGTTCATGTTAAGCTGCCACGTGTGACTACAGTACCTTATTTGGGTTTCGTGCAAAGATTAGCTCACCCAATTCTTTTTGACTGGGTGCAGTCATCAACCCCAATCTCTTACAAAAGGTACAAAGAAAAATATGCAAATACAATAGGCTGACTAACAGAATAGGGATCTATATACAGTTCTGAAGTCAATGTGTTCTTTAGTTTTACACTATTTAACAGTAAGTCAGGTTGTACTGTAAATACACATCTGTTTAGTTAAGAGATTGTTAAACTTTAAGCCCAACACAATTCTTTGGGAAATTACTTGCTTATGGATGCAGGACTTCCAGTATTTGAGGGAAAGGATTATAAATCAGTGAACCTTAACACAAAAAAGTAACACACAAACTAGTGGCACTAAATGGAGTACTGAACAGAATGGAAAATACATTGGGGTCTACTTTAGTGATCTAAACACTGCCACCTTTTAACTCTGTGCTTAAAACAGGCCTCATTAGCTCTTAATTGAATGTTTAAGCAAATTTGTACTTCTTAAAATAGCTTCAGTGTGCTGATTAAAAACTATGTTCGAGTAGTTGATTTACTGTGTAAAAAGTAATTCAATTTCATTCAACCCCAAAAACTAAAACACCTCCACGTTAAATGATCAAACTATAGTATTTTTATTTTGTAACAAATCTCAAACATTGATATGAAAAAAAAAAATTTAAATACATTATCAAGTACCCAGTGACTAGCCAGAAAACTCACAAGAATATTGTCTGTATTACAGGTCCATTCTCCTTGGGAACCTCCCTGAGATCACACAAGCAGACACTGTCAATAACATCCCTACACAATGCAAGAACACAGAAAGAAAACCTTTGCACTATTCATGGGAAACGCATACAAACAAAAGGTAAAGCATAAATAAAATAGCCATTCTATATCTCTGGAATAACAAGAATGCCTTCCACCATACGGTTCATTCCTGCCAGATGTAAAAGATGAGTTTTGACCCCTGGTTATTATTAGGCATTAGTCTTGAATTAGAAGTTGAGGTGTATTCTATTGATCACTGAGATGTAGCGTTACACTTCATACTGGTGCCATTAAGAAACCAGTGCACATGCATTGCGAGGGAGCCCATAATCCCAGACTACATACATTCAATAGGTCAAAGATTTGTGTTGGAGCATACACCACACTGTAATGGGAAAGGTCTAGGAGAAGGCTTTGAGAGTAAGACAATCAGTGCACAAGGAAAGCATCCTGGTGTGAACAGGATTCAAACCATGACTCACATCACACTGGTCTGACTCACCCTGCATTCCATGCAGTAGAGCTTTTACTAGGGAAATCACTGGAATTCTTCACAGTAGACACTAAAGACAGATGGGCATAATGGTGCAGTGCCCATTACTCTTATCATTCTTTAACAATTTTGTATTATGAAGGTTATCACCCCAGGAGGCTTCTGATGAAAATATTAGCTTAACAGGTATTTTGTGTACAACATTATTATAAGTAGCCTGTACAGAATCACACTTCAGTGTAGAATTAAACAGAACTGTGGGACACTGCATCTTTAAATATATTAGGAGTATTTCATGCCGGTTTGATTGGCACATTTATGGTCTTCAAAAACACTACCTAGGTGTTCTGCTTTATTTGAAACTCAATGAAGAGCATAAACAGGATTGTCATTTCCCTCCCTGATGGGAAGTCTCTGAAGAGGAGGATACAAAGGGGTTAATCTCGCTTTCAGGCTGAAGTAAAAACGACAACAGTAGAACCCGTTTTTACAATCCAGTGGTGTCCTCCTTTGCACAGGAACAAATTTGGACATTACAAGGCTCCGATTCCGTTTGGAAACCTAGAGCATTTCATGCTGTGGTCGTTCACTAAAGTCCACATGATCCACATCTCCGTGGGGTTCAGTTTGTGCACTATCATGAGCTCTTTGTAAATGCACGGATCGAAGGGGTTGATCGGATGCGGGATCCCGAAGGTCTTGAACCCCGGATGAACGGATAATGTCACGTTCATTTTCTTAAGGCACATTCCCACGTAGACGTCATCGATTGGGAAAAGTTCGATTTCCTGTGCTGTGTCTTCCAACCCAATCACCGTCTCTCGAGACATCACGTAGCCTCCGCCACCAGCGTACGGTGGGTAGAGTTTCTGGCTGTACATCGCCTGCGGGATGAAGTACTTCACTTTTGTGTCCCTGATGGGGCGAGCATTAAGAAGGACGTCTCCCACGAAAAGATTTCCCTTGGGACTCAAATCGCTGAGGTACTCCACTATGTTGCCCGTGTTCACGAAGACATCGTCGTCCCCCTTGAAGACAAATTCAGCGCTACTGCACTTCCTGGTGAACCAGGACAGGAAATGGACTTCTTTAAGGGTCAGGTTGAAGAAGTTGTCCACAAAGCCCCACTGAAGTATGTCCCCAAACTCTCTGTTTTCATAGGCCAGGAGCTGTTGAAGGGGCTGGGATTTAACCCTGTCCTTGGACTGGCCCAGAAGGAATACCAGCTTGGTTTTCTTCCCTTTGATGAGCCCCTCTTTGCCCCAGGTGCTTCTTATGGCAGCTCTTCTGTCAACATTGATAGCAGTGGACTTAATAGCCAGCAGCAAGTGAAGGTCCCCATCACATCTCTTGGGCTCCAGGAGGGTTGGGAATGTCCGGCAGCCCTTATATTTTAGGAACAAACGATGGAGTTCTGGATAGTTTTTAGGTATTTCCGCATCGCTCACATTTGAAATGCATTTAAAAGTCGGTTTCGGGGGTTTGACAGTTTCAGTTTGGATCTTGTTGGATCTGTATTTCCAGAAGGTTGGTTTCGCAATAACAGAAGCAGATTTTGAAGACGCTGTCGAGGGTTTGGAGTCTATCCTCACAAACACAATGGCAACGAACAGCAAAGCACACAGGATGATATACCTTGCACCCACAATGAACCATTTTGATCTGAAGAAAGTCATGTTCCTGTAAGAGAACGTGAAAGACAGGTTAAAACTAACACAATGGGATAGATGCTCAAGACCATTTATTCCTAATCACCATTAGCATTATTTTTGTCCCCTGGGGGGGGGGGGCACCATTTGTTGTGGTTTTGCAGTCCATCTCTGGGAATCTCGCCCAATGATATTTTTATTTTTAGATCTTTATTTGTATTTTCAATACTGTATCCAAAACACAACCCCCTGCACAGAAATACATTGCCCCCTTTGCATGCTGTACACAAAGACAGTAAAACAACCCTTAATATAATCGCTTAGTATCACACTTAGAAAAGTTTACCATGGTATCTTTGCAATTTTAGCATGTGTTTCTCCGTGGTTATACTATGCATTTATCATGGTCTGCCATGTTTATTAATGTTTAACCATACCTCTCTGTGCTTCAGAATGCTTACCCATGCATTATTGCACTTTGTTATGCTTTTACTCTGTTAAACTTGTATAAAGGAACTTGCACAATAACATGAAACTTTCTGCTTCCTGTTTGAAATGCTTCTGTAATGTTGCTTGTTAATGGTGGTTAAGAGCCAAGAAATGACAGGATTTTCACCTTCAGTATTTAATTAGAATGTGTTTCCCCCACCAATCAGGAAAGTAAAGCAGACAAAAAAACGACTTTCATTGTACTCCATATAAAATTACCAAGCAGATTATCCAACCCTTATACATCTGTGCCCACGGTTGTTGTATTATGTTACATTCCCAGAAAGAGGTGCCCAACAATGGACAATACAACATTCCTGTCCATTTAAATCCTCAAGCTAAAGAAATGAATTGACAATAATAAAAAGGCAAACAAAATGAATGACATAATCTCGCAACTGGCGTGGCTTTCTTTACACGGTTGCTATTTGCAGTGTGGGTTGTGACAATTGCTTTTTCAAAAGAAACACGGATATCTGTTTGTAATCACTTACTGATTAAATACAAGTCATAGTTTATGTTTGCTTAAATGTTTGAACACGTCATTAAAAAAATGAGCAAAGAACAAATTCCTCATCGAGACTGGCTGTACAACTTCAGCTGTATGACACGTTGCAATGAATGAGCTTCCACGGGATTGTCCGTTAAAATAAAGGTATTTGTTTTCGCTTTTAGAAAAATCAGCTTACGAGAACAAAACTTAATCCTTAGTGCATGGTTCTTCAATAGGCGGTCCGCGGGCCATATCTTTTTTATCATATTTTTGTATAACGCCCCCTTTTCCACATGTATTTTTGAAGAGTTTATTTAAGTTAAATTTGACAGTTTTCACTTGCATGCACAGCTTAATTTTTTTTTTTTTTAAAAAAAACAGCATACTCCAGTCATGCTATTACTTCATGAAAATGTGTCATTTGTCACTTTGTTTATTGCGAAGAAACTACAATGGCAGGGATAAAATAAAATAAAAATGAAAGGAAAAAAAGTGATGTCTACTTATGTACTGTTTCTGCCTGAAATACACACGTAAAAAGTGTATCATTTTAAGTTTCACATCCTCTGCTTTATAGTTAATTCAGTGGAGCAAAGTAAAGCCTTAACAACCTATTCTGGAATATTACAGTTTTACATATAATTTTAGGATAAATAGTATTGGAAATTGCTTTAATGTTGTAAGATTTAGCTGGGAATTGTGCAGCATGTGATTGGAACAGGAAAGTGAAAGTAGTTTTTGTATTAATTTAACTTAAATATGTTAGTAATAACAAATAATAATGTACTTTAGCTTAGGTATTGTATTAAGTTATATGATTGATTAACTGTTACGTTTGACCTGTTGTCAGAGCAATAACATTTTTTTTTTAAATCTTCCAGAACACCAGATGTTTGACTCCAGTTTATTGTAGAAAGTCTTGGGAAGTTGAGCGGGGCTGCTCTATGTTTTAAAATGAGAAACAGTTTGGTTTTATTATAGAAATACATGAAAAAAAAACTTAAGTGCATATGTCTATATTTCTTATATTTTGCATATGATAAACTAAGTATTGTTAGGAAAATTAGCAATGCGGCCACCAGTAAGTGTTCAGTCACAGGAAATTGGCCAAAGAAACCGAGCCTGTCAAAGATCTTTTATTTGGGCTTAAAAAAACCTGGTTTGGCAACAGTAAGAAATGCACCTGCGGCACGCCTCTCAAAGATGGCACAGTGGATATGCGCTGAAGTTTATTTTCCCCTCTATTTACTGTCATGCCATGTACTTAATTTAGAAACTTTTCATTTTCATTGAAACACATTGGAGCTAGAACATGCATATTTAGACACCGTGCTACACTTTTAATCAGTCGCTTGGTAAGATGCTTACAACATAAGTGCTTTCGTTAGTTATCTTGAATGCTTGCTGCGCAGTAAATTATCAGAACATTTTCTAGTTTTAATAAAATTAAAATTAATAACATTCTGTTTTAATAGTATTGCAGTGAGATTTGTATAATTGTGTGCAAGATGTCGTTTGAATACTGGTCAGGAAATTGTATTTGCTTTCTATGTTTATTATTAATGGCGATCAAACATGGTATCATATTAAGTAGTTATTTCTGAGATGTATTAGTTGACTGGTGCAAGTGCAGTGTTGCAACGTTTTGTTACTGTTTATAAAGTCTGATTGGATAGTCAGATTTTCATGACCATTTAAACAACCCCCCACCACTACGCACATCTTGAGCTGCCTGTGCCCCCCCCCCAAGGTTTGGACAGTTCCTTATCTGGCCCCCCAGAGAATGTAATTGAGTACCACTGCCTTAGTGGTTCTTTCAACTCGCTGGACCCTGAGCCCGAGAGGTTCGGAGTTCTGAAGAGTGCACAGATTTTACAAGATCTTTCCTTGGTCAAACAAATTGCGAAATCCAACAGTTTCGATAAATCAAGAGCAGCCTGTTAAACTGGTATGCTCCCCATGAAAATAAAAGAAAAACTCTTCAAATAATTTCCAGTACAACAGGGCTGTGCTGTGGATGGCTTTTGACGCAGTATGCATCGCTTGATTTAGAGACGAAGGCTGAATATTCAGTATTCAGCACTCGAGATATTAAGTTTATTAGAATCTGGGATTAAGTCCAAACCTCATGTCAATGGATAACTAATGGTCGTGGTAATTAATCCCAGGTGGGGTACACTGCTGCTGTACCCTTGAGCAAGGTACTTTACCTAGATTGCTCCAGTAAAAACCCAACTGTATAAATGGTTAACTGTATGTAAAAAATAATGTAATTGTATGTAAAAAAAATAAAGTGATATCTTGAAACAATTGTAAGTTGCTCTGGATAAGGGCGTCTGCTAAGAAATAAATAATAATACTTTTAATTGCGGAATAACAAAGATTTATTTTATTTTTTTTAATCGGAGAATTTTTTTTATTTATTTTTTTATTTTTTTATTGCGGAAAACTAGGATCCCTGCTGAAAACTCATTTTAAATTTGCAGCGAATACGTGGATGAACGACATCGATATAAGACTCAGAACTTATATGGACTGTAAAATGATTCATCGTAATACGCAAACATTACATGACTTCATAAACTACTGTGTTTCATATTAATAATTAATTTAAAGGGAACAACGGACAGGTGTCTCTTCATCAATAATAGGATTACCAGATTCCCAGTGAAAAACTAGGACGATTTTTCTTCAATTCACTGACGCGTAGAAACTATGAAGCCGTAATATAGCAGTACATAAGTACACAATCATAATTAAACATGTATTTATTGCAGATCAGAATTACTGTTTTTTTTTCTTTTGTCATCTAACCAAAACATGTTAAACGTACAAAAAGCCAGATTAGAAAAAAAAAGATCAGTTTACCATGTATATCACACACACACACACAATCAGAATTATTAAACACATAATCCATAATTGTATATTATTTTTGAATGGCGCTAACGCAGCCTAATACATTAAGAAATGACTCTGCTGGTAACTTGCTGAGCACACTGGTACAGTTTTATAGCTTTAAAAAAAAAATTCAATAGCAAAACCGGGACGATTTAACAACTTTACTGTTTCTAACAGGGACAAAAATTCAGGCTGAAAACTGGAACAACCCTTGTCATTAAAGGTACTCCAATGCATATGTATTTTTTTGTTTATTTTGCCAGTAACCTGTCAATAGTCTTTGTAAATCTAGAACGCGTTCAGCTGGGAGCTACAGTGACTTGTAAAACTGCTGCCAGTACCCCGAACAACCTACATTTTTTTATAGCTGTATTTTTTGGTGTTTTACAGTGTTTTCCCCATGGGTATGGTCTGCTATGCAGTTACCAATGTTAACCCTGGTGTTTATGAATATGCGTTACCATACCTCACTGGTCTTTACAATGCTTCTATAAACCGTTCTTTTTCACTATGCTTACGTTTTTATACGAGGGCTGTCATGTAAAACAAACATTATTTTCTGTTTTAAACTGGGGGAAAAAAACCCACATACATACCGCTACACGACTCTCTTTATTAGAAAAACACTTTGCGAGTTTATACTTGCGTGTTAGCAATATAATAAATACATTATAAAATAACCTTTTCTCGATTACATTGAACTAACCACATCATTATGTTCAAATTAATTCATCACTTACCCCGTTCTGAATTGAAAAAATGTTCGCTCAAGAACTAATATTTTAGATGTAGGTCACTAACGGCGGAAGAGACCACAGATTAAGAAGAGCGCCCGGTCACTTCCTAACTAGAATCATTAATAAGAAATGAACGCAGAATGAATAATCTGCACTCAGTGCTCTGTCTATGTCCGAGCACACGAGGATCGAGCAGGTATTTCAGGATGAGGTGCTGCTGTTGCACCGGAAACGCTGACTATATTTGATTGAAACCAACAGGTTTAAAGGGGTAGGGCGGAGTGGGGGCTGGACAAGGAAATTATATACAAATATATTCTGCCGTTTTCCACATTGGAAAACATTTCGATCGGAAGTTGTTTATCCTGGTAGGGATTGTATTAATACACACACAAAAAAAACGTTTTAAAAGAAGCAGGCTTTCTGTATTTCCATATACAGTAGCCTATATAAAAAGAAAGGTCCGAAAAAACAAAACTATTTACATATAAATAGATTTGACCGAATAAATTAAATTAATTAAAACAAAAACAAAAACAGCTAAAAAAAAAAATGATACTCTTTTAGTGCTGGTGTCTTGTTAGCATCTGGTGCGCTCTGTTACATACACAGAGTAAGCAGCGTCACATGTCGCTTGAATGGGTATGTGGCAGCAACACTCAGTTATTATCAGTTTCATCTCCAACTGACTCCACTTGTCGCTGAATCCCTGAACATTCCTTTGGAATCACGTCAATGTTATCTTTCAACTGCCCCTACCTCCTCATAGATACGTATTACTAGAATAAGATAGTGGCGACTGTCAGCACTCCATGTTTCATGAATAAATAATCACTTCAATGACTGTACTCAGCCTTAAGGCAAATATTTGGTGACCAGGTCATTTTGATATATTAGCAAACCTATTACTACATACTCATGCTACACCAGTATAATTGAAACATGTAGTTTCTCACACAAACTCTTTTTCTCCACCTCTCAGTTGTAAGGTTGGCAGGGATGGGGTTAAATCTATCCCTACCAGCAATCACAGGTGTGGGAATTCCCTAATTAGGTAATTGGTGCTAATTGGGGAGTGGCCACATGTATTAAAGGAGCCAGAAATCCTTTGAGAGAGCGTGGCGTGGCGTGGCGTGGCGTGGCGTGGCGTGGCGTGGCGTGGCGTGGCGTGGCGTGGCTGTGGCTGTGTGGCGTGTTGTCGTGGCAACCTTTTATTTTGGTCCTGTTTTGTTAATAAACACGCACACCAGTGTTTAAACTGCAGATTTCAGTCTCTGGATCTGATTTCTGCTGGTTACATCTTGGGCTGTGATGCTATCCTTTCACTCAGCGCTTTAGAGTCTAAATGCTCATTTTATAAAAATGCATTGGATCAATCTCCCTGTCAACTTCTGAGCTATGGGAGCATGTTCCTTCTAAGAATCCTGTATTGTTACACATGGAAAGTCTAAGTAAGATAGGAACATCTTTTTTCGATCAATAATGACACATGGTGTACACAAAGAAGATTAGGGAAGGAGTATCCAGCACTGGGAGATTTCTTTAAAAAAAAAACTATCAACAAATGTTTACATTTGTTCTCAAAATGAATTAATCATTCTAAGGAGCTTAGTCCTAAGAACTCTGAAAGAATAAACAAGGTTTAGGTCCTGTGGTTCCCAAGCTAGCTGGTTGGTTATAGAAAATACATCTTGACATCATAAACTTACATTTGGCACTAAAAACTGAAAGCGCTACTGTCAGTTGCTTTGTCAGTATGCGTGCAATAGCGATGCCAGCTACAGTAAGTGTTTTCTAGTGGGTTTAAAAATTCAAAATAAAAGTGTTAAAGAAATGTAGCAATAAAGCAAACACACATAGCAAGAATGCAAGCTCAGTCGTGACTCAATGGGTATTTTAAAACAAAAAACTGCAGCGGTGGCGAATGTGAACTTATATCAGACTCTTCTGTGCTTGAGCAACATGACCTTAAATCTAATTGTACCTTTTTATAATTGAGACTCCCAGACAGGTAACCTAGATGGAACATATTGTTCTGCCTCCCACACAACAAATACTTCATGTAAAACCCTCTGTATCAAATTACTTATTCTTATCTTATATCCTGGTATTGAACTTTAGATGACAGATTGACTTGATCTGTCTCCATTCCAATATTTTTAAAGAACTTCCTTACTCTTTGAGTGTCGCAATTTGATTTCCACTGGTCAATGATTGAAAGGCATACTATTACTGCGTTTAAAAATAACTGCAAATTAATTTTATTGAACTTTATTCTCAGGGTGTGAAACAGCCTTTCTCACTCCTGTAAACAACTACAGCAGATAATGAAGAGCCCCCCCCCACCCAGTGATTTTCTGGTTTCATTCTTAATATTCTCATGTTAAAATAAGCATGTTCTATGTTTACGGTGGCAGGCAAAGATGGCTTTTGCTTGGGGTGTAAATGGTTAAATAAAATCCAGACTGAGGCTAGAAGTTTAAACAACGCTAAACTTCCTACAGGACTGAAAAAAAACTTTGGTCTCTGCAGTATAGAAACACTTTTTATATTAAGCACAACAGCAATCAGGTATACAGAAACAAACAATACATGTATAAAGTGCATTAAAAACCTCTGGATATATATATATATATATATATATATATATATATATATATATATATATATATATATATATATATATATATAGTGTTTCCATTTCAAAAACACCTTGATGCTTAATCACCCCTTCTTGCCGCTCACTGTCTGGTTTTGCTTTTCCCTTACCTGAAATGAAAGGTTATTTTACAGTAAGGTGAAATAACTGCATATACCGCTACTCTTAAGGCTATGTAGCGCTAATACAGTAGGTTGTAGGGATGAGTTTTGCATACATTCAATTTTATGAGCATTTTCTAAGTGTGGCGGTTCTTCTAAATCTGCAAGCTTCCCAAGAAAGGGGATTCAAAACAAGTTATTATTTTTTTATTTAAATCCACCTAAGGGGCTGCAAATTATTGCAACAACAAACAAACAAAAAGATGCCACTACATACATTTGCCGTCTCTTTGTCAGATATATTCATCTCTCTCTGTACCTTTGGTGGATGTGGTGGTCTTCTGACTAGCGACACTGTCCCTTCCAGTTTTACCTTTCTTCTCTTCCTTTTTCTTATTGTCTTTTCCTTTCTTAGCCTCCTAAAAGAAAAGTTTACCCCTGTGAATGTGTACTGTTTTTCTGTTTCCCATGCTTTTCCCCTGGTCACACTATGGTTTATAGTGTTTTTTTAATATGCTTTGCCATACATCTCTGGGCATTACAATGCTTACCTGTGCTTTACCATGTTTTCACTATGCTTTTACTATGGTACATTTTTATAAGGGTGCCACAAACAGTAAATTACAGAACCAGGGGAGGATTAACACACAGACTTCAGGGCCCCAGGCCCAAATAGGGCGGTCCCAGCAAAACTCACTGTACGCAGAACAGCTGCATTCAACCGCTGGATCAAAATATTAGCATCTACAAATACTATCGAAGTGAGTTTGTACGAAAAAATGTGAATTGGAAGGACACTAACAAATATTACATTAAGAGCTGATGCAGAACGTTTTCATTGACTTTTAGTCCAGTAACAATTTACAAACTTAGTAATTTCCTTTTTTTACAGTCCTCAGTGGAGTTGAGTGCATCGCATTAACAATGAACACACAAGCGTGCACATTATCGTATTACAGTAATCGCATTCAACGCAAAGGCAAAAAACAAGCAATTGTAACGTCATAAAACTGGACAGAAACGACATGGTTTTTGGATGGAGAAGGTAAATGACTGTTTTTTGTTGCTAGTTTATATAAACAAATTGCGAAAATCCAACAGCTTCGATAAATCAAGAGTAGCCTGTTAAACTGGTATGCTCCCCGTGAAAATAAAAGAAAAACTCTTCAAATAATTTCCAGTACATCAGGGCTGTGCTGTGGATGGCTCTTGACGCAGTATGCATCGCTTGATTTAGAGACGAAGGCTGAATATTCAGTAGAAAAAAGTCATTGGACTTCAGCACTCGAGATATTAAGTTTATCAGAACCTGGGATTAAGTCCAAACCTCATGTCAATGGATAATTAATGGTCGTGGTAATGAATCCCAGGTGGGGGACATTACTGTTGTACCCTTGAGCAAGGTACTTTACCTAGATTGCTCCAATAAAAACCCAACTGTATAAATGGTTAACTGTATGTAAAAAATAATGTAATTGTATGTAAAAAAAATAATGTGATATCTTGAAACAATTGTAAGTTGCCCTGGATAAGGGCGTCTGCTAAGAAATAAATAATAATACTTTTAATTGCGGAATAACAAAGATTTATTTTATTTTTTTTAATCGGAGAATTTTTTTTATTTATTTTTTTATTTTTTTATTGCGGAAAACTAGGATCCCTGCTGAAAACTCATTTTAAATTTGCAGCGAATACGTGGATGAACGACATCGATGTAAGACTCAGAACTTTTATGGACTGTAAAATGATTCATCGTTATATGCAAACATTACATGACTTAATAAACTACTGTGTTTCATATTAATAATTAATTTAAGGGAACAACGGACAGGTGTCTCTTCATCAATAATAGGATTACCAGATTTCCAGTGAAAAACTAGGACGATTTTTCTTCAATTCACTGACGCGTAGAAACTATGAAGCCGTAATATAGCAGTACATAAGTACACAATCATAATTAAACATGTATTTATTGCAGATCAGAATTACTGTTTTTTTTTTTCTTTTGTCATCTAACCAAAGCATGTTAAACGTACAAAAAGCCAGATTAGAAAACAAAGATCAGTTTACCATGTATATCACACACACACACACACAATCAGAATTATTAAACACATAATCCATAATTGTATATTATTTTTGAATGGCGCTAACGCAGCCTAATACATTAAGAAATGACTCTGCTGGTAACTTGCTGAGCACACTGGTACAGTTTTATAGCTTAAAAAAAAAAATTCAATAGCAAAACCGGGACTATTTAACAACGTTACTGTTTCTAACAGGGACAAAAATTCAGGCTGAAAACTGGAACAACCCTTGTCATTAAAGGTACTCCAATGCATATGTATTTTTTTGTTTATTTTGCCAGTAACCTGTCAATAGTCTTTGTAAATCTAGAACGCGTTCAGCTGGGAGCTACAGTCACTTGTAAAACTGCTGCCAGTACCCCGAACAACCTACATTTTTTTACAGCTGTATTTTTTGGTGTTTTACAGTGTTTTCCCCATGGGTATGGTCTGCTATGCAGTTACCAATGTTAACCCTGGTGTTTATGAATATGCGTTACCATACCTCACTGGTCTTTACAATGCTTCTATAAACCGTTCTTTTTCACTATGCTTACGTTTTTATACGAGGGCTGTCATGTAAAACAAACATTATTTTCTGTTTTAAACTGGGGGAAAAAAACCCACATACATACCGCTACACGACTCTCTTTATTAGAAAAACACTTTGCGAGTTTATACTTGCGTGTTAGCAATATAATAAATACATTATAAAATAACCTTTTCTCGATTACATTGAACTAACCACATCATTATGTTCAAATTAATACATCACTTACCCCGTTCTGAATTGAAAAAAATGTTCGCTCAAGAACTAATATTTTAGATGTAGGTCACTAACGGCGGAAGAGACTACAGATTAAGAGCGCCCCGGTCACTTCCTAACTAGAATCATTAATAAGAAATGAATGAATAATCTGCACTCAGTGCTCTGTCTATGTCCGAGCACACGAGGATCGAGCAGGTATTTCAGGATGAGGTGCTGCTGTTGCACCGGAAACGCTGACTATATTTGATTGAAACCAACAGGTTTAAAGGGGTAGGGTGGGGGCTGGACAAGGAAATTATATACAAATATATTCTGCCGTTTTCCACATTGGAAAACATTTCGATCGGAAGTTGTTTATCCTGGTAGGGATTGTATTAATACACACACAAAAAAAAAACGTTTTAAAAAGAAGCAGGCTTTCTGTATTTCCATATACAGTAGCCTATATAAAAAAAGAAAGGCCCGAAAAAACAAAACTATTTACATATAAATAGATTTGACCGAAAAATTAAATTAATTAAAACAAAAACAAAAACAGCTAAAAAAAAAAATGATACTCTTTTAGTGCTGGTGTCTTGTTAGCATCTGGTGCGCTCTGTTACATACACAGAGTAAGCAGCGTCACATGTCGCTTGAATGGGTATGTGGCAGCAACACTCAGTTATTATCAGTTTCATCTCCAACTGACTCCACTTGTCGCTGAATCCCTGAACATTCCTTTGGAATCACGTCAATGTTATCTTTCAACTGCCCCTACCTCCTCATAGATACGTATTACTAGAATAAGACAGTGGCGATTGTCAGCACTCCATGTTTCATGAATAAATAATCACTTCAATGACTGTACTCAGCCTTAAGGCAAATATTTGGTGACCAGGTCATTTTGATATATTAGCAAACCTATTACTACATACTCATGCTACACCAGTATAATTGAAACATGTAGTTTCTCACACAAACTCTTTTTCTCCACCTCTCAGTTGTAAGGTTGGCAGGGATGGGGTTAAATCTATCCCTACCAGCAATCACAGGTGTGGGAATTCCCTAATTAGGTAATTGGTGCTAATTGGGGAGTGGCCACATGTATTAAAGGAGCCAGAAATCCTTTGAGAGAGCGTGGCGTGGCGTGGCGTGGCGTGGCGTGGCGTGGCGTGGCGTGGCGTGGCGTGGCGTGGCGTGGCGTGGCGTGGCGTGGCGTGGCGTGGCGTGGCGTGGCTTAGCTTAGCTTAGCTTAGCTTATGTTATGTTGTTGAACCTTTTATTTTGGTCCTGTTTTGTTAATAAACACGCACACCAGTGTTTAAACTGCAGATTTCAGTCTCTGGATCTGATTTCTGCTGGTTACATCTTGGGCTGTGATGCTATCCTTTCACTCAGCGCTTTAGAGTCTAAATGCTCATTTTATAAAAATGCATTGGATCAATCTCCCTGTCAACTTCTGAGCTATGGGAGCATGTTCCTTCTAAGAATCCTGTATTGTTACACATGGAAAGTCTAAGTAAGATAGGAACATCTTTTTTCGATCAATAATGACACATGGTGTACACAAAGAAGATTAGGGAAGGAGTATCCAGCACTGGGAGATTTCCTAACAAACAAACAAAACAATAAAAACTATCAACAAATGTTTACATTTGTTCTCAAAATGAATTAATCATTCTAAGGAGCTTAGTCCCAAGAACTCTGAAAGAATAAACAAGGTTTAGGTCCTGTGGTTCCCAAGCTAGCTGGTCGGTTGTAGAAAATACATCTTGACATCATAAACTTACATTTGGCACTAAAAACTGAAAGCGCTACTGTCAGTTGCTTTGTCAGTATGTGTGCAATAGAGATGCCAGCTACAGTAAGTGTTTTCTAGTGGGTTTAAAAATTCAAAATAAAAGTGTTAAAGAAATGTAGCAATAAAGCAAACACACATAGCAAGAATGCAAGCTCAGTCGTGACTCAATGGGTATTTTAAAACAAAAAACTGCAGCGGTGGCAAATGTGAACTTATATCAGACTCTTCTGTGCTTGAGCAACATGACCTTAAATCTAATTGTACCTTTTTATAGACTCCCAGACAGGTAACCTAGATGGGATGTATTGTTCTGCCTCCCACACAACAAATACTTCATGTAAAACCCTCTGTATCAAATTACTTGTTCTTTTCTTTTATCCTGGCATTGAACTTTAGATGACAGATTGACTTGATCTGTCTCCATTCCAATATTTTTAAAGAACTTCCTTACTCTTTGAGTGTCGCAATTTGATTTCCACTGGTCAATGATTGAAAGGCATACTATTACTGTGTTTAAAAATAACTGCAAATTAATTTTATTGAACTTTATTCTCAGGGTGTGAAACAGCCTTTCTCACTCCTGTAAACAACTACAGCAGATAATGAAGAGCCCCCCCCCCCCCACCCAGTGATTTTCTGGTTTCATTCTTAATATTCTCATGTTAAAATAAGCATGTTCTATGTTTACGGTGGCAGGCAAAGATGGCTTTTGCTTGGGGTGTAAATGGTTAAATAAAATCCAGACTGAGGCTAGAAGTTTAAACAACGCTAAACTTCCTACAGGACTGAAAAAAACTTTGGTCTCTGCAGTATAGAAACACTTTTTATATTAAGCACAACAGCAATCAGGTATACAGAAACAAACAATACATGTATAAAGTGCATTAAAACCTCTGGTATATATATATATATATATATATATATATATATATATATATATATATATATATATATATATATATATAGTGTTTCCATTTCAAAAACACCTTGATGCTTAATCACCCCTTCTTGCCGCTCACTGTCTGGTTTTGCTTTTCCCTTACCTGAAATGAAAGGTTATTTTACAGTAAGGTGAAATAACTGCATATACCGCTACTCTTAAGGCTATGTAGCGCTAATACAGTAGGTTGTAGGGATGAGTTTTGCATACATTCAATTTTATGAGCATTTTCTAAGTGTGGCGGTTCTTCTAAATCTGCAAGCTTCCAAAGAAAGGGTATTCAACACAAGTTATTATTTGTTCATTTAAATCCACCTAAGGGGCTGCAAATTATTGCAACAACAAACAAACAAAAAGATGCCACTACATACATTTGCCGCCTCTTTGTCAGATATATTCATCTCTCTCTGTACCTTTGGTGGATGTGGTGGTCTTCTGACTAGCGACACTGTCCCTTCCAGTTTTACCTTTCTTCTCTTCCTTTTCTTATTGTCTTTTCCTTTCTTAGCCTCCTAAAAGAAAAGTTTACCCCTGTGAATGTGTACTGTTTTTCTGTTTCCCATGCTTTTCCCCTGGTCACACTATGGTTTATAGTGTTTTTTTAATATGCTTTGCCATACATCTCTGGGCATTACAATGCTTACCTGTGCTTTACCATGTTTTCACTATGCTTTTACTATGGTACATTTTATAAGGGTGCCACAAACAGTAAATTACAGAACCAGGGGAGGATTAACACACAGGCTTCAGGGCCCCGGGCCCAAATAGGGGGGTCCCAGCAAAACTCACTGTACGTAGAACAGCTGCATTCAACCGCTGGATCAAAATATTAGCATCTACAAATACTATCGAAGTGAGTTTGTACGAAAAAATGTGAATTGGAAGGACACTAACAAATATTACATTAAGAGCTGATGCAGAACGTTTTCATTGACTTTTAGTCCAGTAACAATTTACAAACTTAGTAATTTCCTTTTTTTACAGTCCTCAGTGGAGTTGAGTGCATCGCATTAACAATGAACACACAAGCGTGCACATTATCGTATTACAGTAATCGCATTCAACGCAAAGGCAAAAAACAAGCAATTGTAACGTCATAAAACTGGACAGAAACGACATGGTTTTTGGATGGAGAAGGTAAATGACTGTTTTTGTTGCTAGTT